>OX637270.1:6763515-7445182 GCA_951799465.1 Leptophobia aripa | reverse complement strand
CTCTTTTCTAATTTAGAACTTCTCGCGAAGACAGTTGTTTAAAAAGAAACAAAATCGTAAACTCTTATTTGGCTTTAACAATTGTAAGCACGACAAGCCTGCTATTTAAAAAAAACATTTTTTTCATATTTCTTTATACATATATAAAAAGCAAATCAGTGTTGTTATACACATTAAGCCACTTAAGGTAAAAATACAAATGGCTAGGTATTGAAAATGGTATTAAGGCAAAATATAATCTTCCCTTGTGTGTGTGTGGAATTCATAACACTATTATTAAAAATCAGACGGAATAATAAAAACTTTTTACGTCTCTGGCCAAAGCATATCGAAAATTTAAAAAAAGAACACAAAGTTAACGGCACTTCTGGGAATAACAATTGCAATTTGGCGCGCTAATCCAGACCAGAGCAGGGATGTAGTGCATTGGGTCACTTTCAAAGCGGACGTCCTTGAGCGCAGACGTGGCCAGAGATAGTCCGAGAGATATTTACCATCACGTCATTAAATTCAATGTATGAATTTAATTTATTTGTGTAATTCAATGGTGCTTTTCGCAATGAACTCCCTAGACAAAAGCCTTCAGTTCACGAATTAGTGACACTTTTATATTTAATTTGACAGATGTTTCAGTAACCTAAAATTAATTTAAAAAAATCATGTTAATTGTCATCTACGAAACCATTCGCAATTTATATGATTGTATTATATTATAAATATGATATTGTGGTTAGCTCTTATACTATTGTGTACGGATAATGAAAACAAAAAACGTGAAACAGTTTCGCCCGTGAAGGCTTTCGGACGATGCTTTTGACCATTCTAGAAATTCGTATTATAATCCCGAATGCTGTCTTATTAGATTAATTTCCAAGTCTTAAAAGGCGGACAACGCACAGAGCCTATTACGATTGTCTAGAACAGTGATTGCCAAAGTTGTCTATATGGAACCCTAGGGGTCTATGACAACCTGCAAGGGGTCTACGTCAGCAAAAAAATTTAGGGCTCAAGATAGTCATACACACACACTAATAGTATTATCTATATACTAACATCACACTATCTTATGATATCAAAACGTATACGTTTAGAAAATTATGTAAGTTTTAGGATGTTGGTTTGTAGTTTGTGGTTTTTTTATGTTTATTTATTGTTACGTATATTTTACATAACATATACAAAAAAAAATATTTTGTGTAGTTTCAATTTAAATTCAATTAACACTAAACTTCACTATAGCTAGATATTTAAAGGATATCAATATCAGGTAAGTAGGGAGTATACCCAACACGGAAAAACATGGCAAAGGGGTGTACGACACAAAAAAGTTTGGGGATCTCTGGTTCAGAGATTTTCGATTCTCCTATAAAAATATAAGCATTTATACGAACAAATAAATAATAAAAATGATAGTGGCTTGGTTTCAGTTTTCAAGGACAAAGTATCAAAGTGAGCATGTCCCGGTTTCCAGTTTCTTTTTACGCCTAATTAGGTTAAGTGTTAATGCGCACAAGGGTCAGCGTTGATACAATATGAAAGCTATTTAAAAATAATTAGAGATTATGATTTCACAGTATATTTTGAAGTAAAATTATGTTGTTTTTTCCATTTAGGGTAGAGACTTTTGGACCATGGGGTGCAAGTACAGGCACTTATTAAAGAATTAAGTAGGCGCCTGGTAGTCAGTACCGGTGATCCAAGAGCTGGTGCTTTCCTTGCTCAGCGTATAAGCATCGCGATACAGCAAGGAAATGCCGCCAGGATTGTGGATACTCTGCCACAGGGACCAAACTTTTTAAATTTGTTTTAGTTTTATGTTTTGTTTTATTTTAAGTAACTTATATTAGTTAGGTTAATATTAAGAATATTTTGTGTTTATTTAATAATTAGTGTGTTTAAAAATCGCGTTTGATCCTCGCTATAGCGAACTATAAACGTACTTGGCAGAGGATAAAACTTTTTAAATTCATTTAAGTGTTTCAGCTGGGAAATTGGGTAAAACATTAATTAATAATTAATGTCTTGAAATATAATAATTAAGTGTACATTTATCACATTAACGCACAGGAAAAATAATTTTAACACAATAATTGTCAAAAGAATCGGATACTCAAATTTATGTTGCAAATAAACACAGACGATTTTTTGCTAACATCTATGGGAGGTACTCGTAACATGATATTTGAGGTTAAACCAGACAATTGACCTTAGACAAAACAACTTATAATTACATATGACCTTAAGTTTTAGGTGCGGTCTTTGACGCCTAACTTGGTCTACACTTCATTAAGTGAATACTGCTTTCACTAATAAATGAGCATCCACAATTATCAAGAAGTCTTGACATTTAATTTGGATAGTTTATTAATATTAGCCAGTTGCACCAAAAGATGGGAATATTACTTTTTTTAAATTGTAACAGAAGGCAAAAAAGCAGTCAGCAGGCATGATATAATATTCTGAATTATTCAAGGCCGGCAACGAACTCCCAACCACGTGAGTGGGGGCTTTGCCTTTGTGGTGCGGCACCTCTTCTATAAAAAAAACCCTGAAAGCACATATATCTGAAATGTCCGTTTAGGATGTTATTATCATTTGGTGCAAGCCGTGAGATAAATATTACTATAACGATACTTTTATTATAAAAAAGTGTTTGTTTGATTGTGACAAAATCACTTTAATCGATGAAAAATAATGTGAACTTATTAAGTAAAAAATTATTATTGAGCCAAATTGCACATGTCGAACGACAGGTGGACATGCGCTCGCGCCGAAAAACATCTTTTTTTTTAATTCGACATTCATCTTGGTTTTATTGTATTCATACTTTTATTTTTATCCGATGTTTTACTTAGCTGTTATATACTAGGATATATACCTAGACAATAATTCAGGTTTGTAATCGTCAAGTCAAAAATCATTAATCCTTATTTACTCACGTGATCTTAGTGTAAAGTATAATTTTTAAACATTAATTTTTCTCTAGCGTGGTTATGACTAAATGAGATGAAAGAGTGAGTAATTAGACACAATTAGATTTTTAAAAGAGGGTTTTGAACCTTTTGAAATAAGCGAGATGGTGTGATATGAACACTATAAAACTCTTAATTGGTGCAAGTTTTTGAAAAGGGTTGCCAGTTGCAAAGAATTCCAATTAAAAATCCGTAAATAGTTTTGTAATTGTGAATTAAATCGGGGCTAAATGAAGCTCGATCTAATTAAACTTGGTGTCACCGTGGGGTGACCTACTTAAAACCTTTCGTCATTCTGTATTATCTGAAAATATTGGCATCCTGCTAGATTCTAGAACTATTAAATTATTCGAATGAAAATAAAATAAAAATATCTTTATTCACATAGGTAACTTATGAATCGTTTAATAATAATATAATCATTTGATTTGTGTTCACAATTACATTTACTGCCAGTTCCCAAATCTAAGGCGTAGAGAAGAAAATTATCGCCAAGTATAAATATTATATATTATTAGTATAGATTATCGTCTTAGTTCAAACTCAAACTCAAAATATCTTTATTCAAGTAGGTCTTTATAAAGACACTTTTGAATTGTCATTAACACTACCACCAGTTCGGAAGGCAGTCATCTACCGAGATGAACAAGAAAGAAGGCAAGAAACTCGATAGCTGCTCTTTTAAAGTTAACAATTAATACAAAATTGTGCTACTGACAATTAAAATAACAAAGCATTGTAAGGCTACTCAAGAACTGTCCCGATGCTGAGCCAATTGCCGACACATTAAAGGGATCTTTGTCCTCTAAATATTCGTTTACGTTCACATAGTAAATTGAAATATACTTTTAAAAAAAGCCTTTTTTTATATAAGAGGGGGCAAACGAGCAGGAGGCCCACCATATAGGTGAAGCCGCCGCCCATAGACACCCACGTGGCTGGGAGCTCATGACTGCGTTGCCGGCCTTTAAAAGAAAATTGGGAAATGGAGGGGAAGGGGAAGTAGACGGGGGAGGGGAAAGGATGGGCCCCGGAAGATCTTGCATCACTTTACGCCGGTTTTCTGTGAGAGAGTGGTATTTCTCCGGCCGTGCCTGCCCATTCGGCTGAAACTCTAAGTGACAGCATGGCACTCCCACTCCCACTCGCCTTTTTTATAGAAGTCAATCTGCAAATAAAGTCGCCACCAATAGACATTCTAAGTCTCTAATCAAAACATATACTAAATTCATACAATCAATATATCCATGGAACACGCATAAGTTTCGAATCGAAGTAAAAAAAAGGCTATTACGAAACAATTACATATTTTGCAAATATGTCGGTATGATTCAGACAGTGTTCTTTTTTTTGCCATAATTGTACGATTACTCATTTACATACGGCCATTATCAAATCAAACGTACAGGATAATTGGGTTTTAAACAATTTTGATTGCGAGGTATATTATCATACACGGGGATTAGCGAATTGTCTCATATTCTATACATAAACACATACAGGTGACGGTTAGTGTGAATATTACCTAAGGTTACACCTGTCCTTGTACACATTGTTGTCTGAGATGATTTTTGGCTTAAGGCTAATAGTGATTGCTTTGTTTTATCGATACAATTCATTTAACCTACTCGTAACAGTAGTATACACTTTTATTTTCGCTACGATGTATAAGCTTTTAATTTACAGATTAAATTGAGTAAGTAAATTATAATTAATTAATATAATTGTATTTACGCACTTAATTTGTTGTTTTGTACGAATTGTTGAAAATCGGTTTTGATCTTGCATACTTGTTTATTCTTGATGTGTTTTTTTCGTATCAGTGATAATTGTATAACTGGGTGTGAAACGTAAACCGGTCTGACATACCCACAAAATCGGCTGGTTAACTTAATTTGTAAGCGTGAACACTGTTTCACAAAACTCCTTACCTGAATTTATTGTTTTCCCAAGCTCATCTATCGTGTAATATTTATCGACATCGCCACAACCCTAGTCGCAAAGCTGGTCATTTTAGTGAACAATGCACGCGAATCCGAGCAAGTGAGACAGATAGGGTGCGCAAGGGCAGCCTCGTGCCCTTCCACGGTCACCTTGTGCAGGTACATGCGTCTATTGTTCAAAACTGACAATTCATACAAACTTAAACCCTATTTCATTGGTACATTGGATGGATTTTACGTTTACGTGTACATTTTTTAACCAATTGCATTATATGACCGTGACAGGATAATTTGAGAACGGCAGATTTGGCTCATGCAATTTGTGCTTTTTTCCGACGATCTTGTAATTATCGTTTGCCAAAAGAAATTCGTAAGGACGATAGTGTTACATAATAATGTGTCGTTATGTATTTATTGAAAGATTTGTCTTTGTTCTTATGTAATTGGTAATGTACGTAAATGTAAAATTTGTAACTCTTTAGTCCCCTAATATTTATATACATATATTGTTTTAGAAGTAACAAATAAAACAAGTTTATCTTGAGCTTTTTTTTCGTGTTGCCGTCGTATTATAAAAATATGTTTGTGATAAAAAAATTCATTCAAAATTTTACTTTCAAATAATGACAAAGTATCGCCTCGAATGCCGTTTTTAAATGAAAGCTTTTTCGCATGTATTTTCCTGTTGCTTCGCGTGATACCTGGAATTTTTAGCTGATCATGACTCAATCGGATATGCATGTACACGATGGTGCTTAACAGCCTTGAAAAAAATTGAATAATTTATATAGTCTTATATCATGTTATTTTTATTAAATCTAATATTGTAAAATTTAAAAACTTGACTAATATAAGTATCTTAAAATAAAACAAAACACAAAACTAAAAAAAAGTTTGGTCCCTGTGGCAGAGTACCCACAATGCTGGCGGCATTTCCTCGCTGTATCGCGATGCTTATACGCTGAGCAAGGAAAGCACCAGCTCTTGGATCACCGTGACTGACTACCAGGCCCCTACCTATTTCTTTAATAAGCGCCTGTGCACTTGCACCCCATGGTCCAAAAGTCTCTACCCAAAAAGGAAAAAAAAACATAGTTTGAGGAAAGACTTTTGTACTTTGACCTTTTCTTTTTTTTCCGCCTGCTCTACAGCCGCGTCAGCATTTGAGCTTGTGATAGAAAGGTGGGCCGGTGCTAAAGTATCCACAAGTGGCATCCCAAACCATTTAACCATCCTTATATCTATATATAATTGAATATAATACATAACAATAGATCGACCATGCGTTGAAGAGAAATTGAAACATACAACTAAATAGACATTAAAGACACAGCCACAAAAAATTGCTAAACACATTTACGCTCTGATTTATGTTCACCATTTCATTTGCGTACAAACTAATTGGCATTAAAACGTTTATTCGCAATATTGTAATGTTTAAAAAAATTAAGCAGGCGTCTTTGTTCCACAGGAGTCCTCGCCCACATTGACGCTTATTATTTCTTCCAAGGTAAGTCAATGAACAAAATTTGTCGCGGTTACTAATTTGGATGCATTGCCAGTTAAAAGTAGATCATGTCTTTGGATCTCATAGGCTTTTAGAGGCTCTCGCTGAGCACGTCATAATTCCTTTCATTACCAAAGATTTTTTGTAATGTATATTTAAACCTAATTAAATTTCTTTATAATATTATATAGGTGTTTTTTTAAGAATGAGGTTATATTTCGTTCAAACTGACAATATTTAACGAAACATTAACAATTCATCGTTGGCATCCATTCATGGCTTATCCTGTGAAACAAAGCCTGCTTTTCGTGTTTTTTTTTTTAATAACATTCAATTATATGACCTTCGTAAATGCTTGAAACAATTAAAATCAATAACTCTTTAGTTATATCACGTCAACATTGTGTAGAAAATAATAACAGACAGATTTTTTGATGAACAGGTATACGAATGCTAACACTGACGAATGCTAATACTTGTAGGAATGTTTTTGACATAACATTAGTTTTCTTTTATTAATTTATTATATAAAAATATTCTGACTTTTTGATAAATTGTTTGAAACATCTGGGATAATACTACATTTTTTTAAACACTAAAATATAATAATGCTGGTATTTCACGTTTCAGTATCGCATATACCTTGAGCGAAAGTAGCACAGCAGCAGTATTTTTTATGCTTGTCTCTCTATAGTTATGACTGTACGAATGAGAAGGCCAGCCTTGATTTCTTTTATACCAGTTTTATACCAGACGCATACATCTATACTAATAATAAGACATTAAAAATCGAAAATCTGTACATTAAATATTTTTCCAAAAAACTGAAAGGAGGCAATTAAAGAAGTGTCATAGACATATATAATAAGAGAGTGCATAGCTCGAACTAGGCGGTCTAATTTATATTCCGTTAGCGACATGACACCATGATACAGGTGACCATAACAGACTCGATAAATCATTAAAATGTTCCCCCGGTGATATAAACTTAAGTAAATCAACAAATATCACGATGCCAACACAATATCAAAGTGACCGTCGGGTCACTTTCTAAAACTTCATTTAAATAATTAGGCCTTAAATATTTAGGGAGAGGCATCTGATAAGTTAATTTTGCATACGTAATAACTTTTATGTATATTTTTGTCAACAAGACTCGAATCTAGCTTAGTTGTTTTGTTTTTGTCGTTACGACATCGCATACGTATCGTAATGATAATAAAATTTAAGTATCGCGATACAGCTATTAAAAGGGACACAAGGATTAAACAGTTTGCATTTGTTCTGTTGTGTTTTGGTTTGTTTTTTATCTTATAATTAAAAGAAACTAGTTTTAAAAGCCTTATTTAAACATAAAACTATAGTATGTAGTAACGTTATTCGTCGCGGTTAACGTCACGATAACGTTATAAACAGTCGTAACGATATTTTACAAACGGACAAATCCAATCCGATTAATTAATTATAATTAAAACAGGTCGGTAAGGCTCTGCCGCTCTGCGTGGGTGGTGTCTTATGGCACCACTGATGTATTGCACCGAGAATTTAATTAGATAGAATAATTGTTTTTTTTTAATTCTAACGGTCGAGTTGATTAGCGACGTTAATGAGAAGTTATATATTATTATCATGTATTATATTTCTATTAATGTCCAAGATATAAAACATAGCACCGAGTGATTTATTATAAATTAAATTTCAATTGTGATATTCCTAAGTGTTCAATAATAAATCAGTTTTGTTAAAAAGGAAAGTCTTTTTTGAAAAAAAAGTTGGAGTAATCAGGCTAACATATTGCAGGGTAATATTGGAGTATCGGAATTGCCTGTTTGTCACTTATAAGCAACCGGATCCACTGTAAATTTCAGAATTCAACTGCAGGATAAATGCGTGTAGTGTACACAACGTTAGCGCACGAGGCCCTCCTTCATACGGCTTGATTAAAGTAGGTATCACCCACCCTGATAAGAAATTGCTAAACATACTGTCTCTTCTGCTTATACTAAGTCTTCAGCCGAGTTTGTTGGTATCTATAAATGGTTTGTAGCGATAAAATAATTGACGTACACAAGTCTTATACGATTTTATGTGGTAAATATATAAATAAACAAAACACTTCGCACGTGTATACATGTATGTATATTATATAAGACCAAAATTTTTACACTTTCACAAAATTCATTACTCATTACAAATTTCCCATAATATCTGACTCAAATAATGTTGCTTAATCATTTTATGTATACTTTTAAGTGCCATGGTATTTAATTAGTTTAATTATTGTTTTATTAGTTAAATAATAGGTTTAGCAAAATCGAACGGAATTAAAATATCTTGTTTTGTATTGTGTGGAATAAAAGACGGACAAGGGGACAAACTCCATACTAAAGCTAAGTTTTGCATGGGTTCACTACGCGCCCTCAGCTGAGAAGAACCCTTCTGGTGGCCGTTTTTACTGGATTAATATTAATTTGAGATTAAACTCAGCAGTATCTGTGATATAATAATTTTTCGCTTTTTCATTTAATCGCTTAATGACATTTAAATTTATGAATTGAAAAGTCTCGGACAGCTAATACAAGAAGTAACTCTTTCATAAAATGCTTTAAGGCTAAGAAGGTTTTAACTTATTACATACTTTAAATGTATCTCTCTTTAATAATCGTTAATATAACATTCGTATTTTGTTGTATTTTTCATACGATAAAACGAACGATTTATTGTATTTTATCGTTTTATTGATCACATCATTATGAGTCAAATGTATAATATTAAAAACAAAGTATGTTGCGACACTCGCACAACCGGTAATGAGGAAGACGAGTAATGTCTCCGCCGGTTTGACCTTACCAAAATTTCGACAGAATAATTATAACAGTTGTAATGTTTTGAGTAAACGCGTTTATGGGTAAACGCGCGAGATTATAATCTATATTTATTCATGTGGGTCTTTATAAAGACACTTCTGAATCGTTAATTTAGACATTACCACCGGTCAGGTTTGGGTATTAAAGTTATTATTATTATTAATGCGTTAAACAGTGTGGATAAGATTTTAGGTTTTATAAAGCAGTGATACTTAAAAACTTAGTTAACCTGAGTTTGTTGTGGATATCTTTTTAAACCGAAGAAAATTATTGACGTACGCATCGCTGATCAGATAAGAGCGTTCCTCTTCCTTAAAGGCCGGCAACTCACTTGTAAGCCTCCTGGCGTTGCAGGTGTCCATGGGCGGCGGTTGGCACATCACTCGAAGTGACCCGCCTGCCTCGTTTGCCTCCTCTCACATAAAAAAGAAAATACAATAGTGGAAAAGATATAAATAAATAAGCTCTTTAACTCGATATAAGAAAAACTTTTCTTGTACTAGTAGTAAAACCGCGTTTATTTTAAATCTATCGTTTCCTTTAAATTATTCTGTTTTTATAAATTCCGATAGTTCTGCCGTTATATGAGATGCCACCGCAATGAGATTAGAAGTATTATTTTCTCTATGTCGTCTGTGTCCCGTTATTTTGTTATTTATTGTCTGTGTGTAACCTTTACTAACGTTTTATGTGCATTTTTACACAATTCCACATGTCAACTAAATTATGTATACTTAAAATATTTTATTGCAATACTATATGGATATTTTTTTTATTAGGAAACATGTGTATTAAATGATATAACTTATATTAGAATATGGTATTGATATTGGCAATGGCGTCGCGATCGAGAACACATTCGCGTGAGAAATACGACATGTCACCCACTAGGTATATAACAAAAATCTAAATAATATATAATTAAAATAATAATACTGGTAAGTGGCTGTGTATACAAGGCTAGAGCTTAAGTAACTACGACGTAGGATATGTAATAAATACGTGTAATTGCGATACAGGGAGCATTATGGGTACTCTGCCACAAGGATCAACATTTTAAATTTGTTCAAGTCTCATTATTAATGTATATAGTTAAGTTATTAAGAAAAATATATTTTACAGCATACATTTAGTTTAGTGATTAAGTATTATAACTTCAAAGTGGAAACATACTTTAAAAAAATAACTTACCTGGTCCTTTTGTGGCGACATTTGAAGCCTATATGAATCATTATTTCCGTGAAGACCGGATTATTCATAAGTGTGTACTAGATATAATTATTGTGAAAGAGTAATTATAATGACTCAGATGTCTGAAGCGGCTTTACGCCGGATGCGCGTGACTCGCGCATGCCACGCCACAGATCTAAAAAGATATAAACCTGATTGATATTCTATATTCATAATTATGGCGATAATTTAATTTTGCGAATAATTAATGGTAAATTTAACACGTTGTAATTTATAATTTTAAGCCTTAAGCTCCGTATACTTACTACTTACAATAATTGTTACTAATGTCGTTACCATGGTAACAAACGCTACCTCATACCTCACCTTTATAGTGCCGCTAAACTAATCCTTAATTCAGTAGTCTAATAGCAGTATTTTAATCAAGGATCTGTCTATCTTTTTTAATATGATTAAAATATACTAAAAAAATAGACGGGAAATCACGTAGTATCAAAAGATTTCTCTCTGTATCGCGATGCTTGTATGTTGAGCAAAGAAAACACAAGTTTTTGTGTCAACGGTACTACCAGGACTACCAGGCAATGTTAATATAAAAATCTCTTTATTCTGTAAGTATATATGGCGTTGTCCACGTCTGTTTGTACGCGACCAAGCCGAGAAGATACCAAAATGCTCAGCTTGGTCGATTTAATTTTGGTAATGATTCCAGTTCACTTTATCATACAAAGCTGAGCTGGAGGAATTCCCGGGCGTCTACTGAATTCTTTAATAAGCTCCTGTGTACTACTACCAAGGTAGAAAAGTCCAATGGGAAAAAAATATATGTAATATTAAGTCTATAAACATTTACCTCTATGTTTAGTTGAAGCAAGTCACATTGAAAGTAGTGTCTCCAATATAGAAATAGCCGAAGCACTAAGATGACGGGGGGGAGCCGGGGGGGAAGGGCAATGCACGCTTCCGTCGCGGCACGTGAATGCACTCCGGCAATTGATTAACTCTATCTAATTTAGTAGCACCTGGAACATTTACAGCATTTGCAAGATTTTGCATTAACTTGCAAAAACTGAGTTGCTGAGAAAGTTTTTCAGAGTTCTTCGCAACTCTTCTTCTGAGTGTCTATAATGTAGACATGCCTCCTGTCATGTCATGTCTACTGTCTTGTGTACACTACTTAGTAATACACTGTGAGACTAAACGTAAGTACTGAAGCTACTGAAGGAAGCTTTCTCGCGAAATACCAAGCCAAGTAAGGTACGTCTAGATTCAGACGTATATAACGGAATGTTCGTAATTAGGCTTAAATCAGTTATAAGTATTTTGAATTTGGTAGTCCAAAGTCTTTATTTGAATCGTATAGAATCAAATGGTATCTATTCAGAGAGACTTATATATATATAAATACCCATAGATTATAATTATAGTTAATGTATTATTCATCAGTTGCACAGTTTGGAAAAACACATAATTCTTTCATTCAATTAAATTCTTAAGTTTCTATGTATCTCATTTATACAAGTAACAAATATTTTCGGATGATTCTAACGCTGACTTTGTAAAGTCTTGCCGGTAGACAAATAGTCCCGTGCATAGACAATATCTAAACCATACGAATTAATATTAGCAAGTTTGTAATCTCAATAAATAGTGGATATCCGAGTAAGTGGATAGCGGGGCATATTTCACCGTGTGGCAATCATGTCGCCAACGAAAATAATACTAAATGGGCGTGGGTGGGATGCACTTGTGTACACGATTCTTAATTAATGGAGGTGGCATGTCACGCCTTCGTGTTACAAGTTTACGAGATTTTAATGGACAATGGAACTTAACATGACAAAATGGCTCAGCATCGGGACAGTTCAATTCTTGAGTAGCCTTACAATGCTTTGTTATTTTAATTGTCAGTGGCACAATTTTGTATTAATTGTTTATTTTAAAAGAGCAGCTATCGAGTTTGTTGCCGGTTCTTCTCGGTAAAAATTGACGATTCAAAAGTGTCCTTTTATACCTACTTGAATAAAGATATTTTGTGTTTGAGTTTGAAATACTTTATTATCATCTGAAACTCAAGATCCGGAGGATATCTCCGTAACAGTGAAAGCGTTCATGACGGCTGACCTGCCAAATGATTGAATTACTTGAAAAAAAATTCTTGACAACTCTATGTTCTCTGACCACAGAAACTTGCAGAATTTGCCAATTCTAACAGCAATAAAGGCAGATCCCACACGAGTTATGGAATATATAAAACTATGAGACTTATATACTGTAATAGTTGTAACTCATTAGTAAAAACTTATTGCCAATAGAAAGTACCTATTTGAAAGAAGGCACTACAATTCTAAGTTACCTTTAATTACTTTTATTAGTTTGTATAAATATTAAATAATATATTTTTAAGGCTAGATCGTTCCCTTATTTTTGATATAGTATTAAATCATTTACAGTATCGCTGACCATTTTCTATTAATCTTCATCGATATACCATGTCCAATAAAATGTCGCCCTACGTCTTCTCACTCGATGTGAACAGTTTTATGTCTCAGTGAAGTTTATCTCTAAGATTATTCACGAGTCCGTTGAACGATATATTTAAACACTTTTTACTCTATTTCTCTATTCTGGAATAACACGTATTGCGTATTTATTATATATTTTTAGTGTAACGTTCATTGGGTGACGGCGCCACGGAATTTCGTAACTTCGTCAAGTTTTTAATATAGTATACACGATTAGAAATATCATTAGTCACTTTCTGTGCGGCTTGATCCTTTGGGTCTTTTTGCATCTTCTATAGCATTTGTCACATTCGGTCGTTTTTTTTTTTTTTTTTTTTTATAGAAGAGGGGGCAAACGAGCAGGCGGCCCACCATAAAGGTGAAGCCGCCGCCCATAGACACTCACGCGGCTGGTAGCTCGTGAGTGCGTTGCCGCCCTTTAAAGGAAAGGGGAGAGGGACGAGGGAAAAGGAAAAGGATGGGCACCGGAAGATCTCACTCACCGAACGAAACGCGAGTACAAAATGAACAAAGTCCAATTGCATCACTTTAAGCCGGTTTTCTGTGAGAGAGTGGTATTTCTCCGGCCGTGCCTGCCCATTCAGTTGAAACTCTAAGTAACAGCATGGCACTCCCACTCAAGTAACAGCATGGCACTCATGCTGCATGCATATTCGTTAAGGCAGAATACGAAAGCTCTCGAGTTTCTTTCTGACTTTTCACCGTGGGTAACTTCCGAACCGGTAAAAATATGAGATCCTAAAGTGTAAATATATTATTAAGATATTTGAAGTTTGTAGTCGAACGAAAAACGCGAGTATCTTGTGAGGGCGGGGTTGGTATGGTATTGGTTAGTGTGTTAAGACAGAAGGTCAAAAGCACTTCCCGCCAAGTGTATCATAAGAATCGAGCTCTTAATCCATAGTCACATTCACACGTACAAAATTAAATGTAAAAATATCTTTTTCATCCAAAAAAAATACTTCAATAAAACAATAGTCTCTTTAATCAATAGCATAGCAGTTGGCACTTAGTGCGTGGCACAGGGGTCGCGATGTCGGCACCTCGCATGTTACACTTTAATTGCTCAACTTTCCGCTTTTCGCCGTGCTCCGTTTACACCAAAGGTGACTTAAACATCTAGACTCGACTGGAGTTCTTGTAAATATTAAACTTCTAACAATATAAACATAATGATGTTTATGTCTCTCTTGTTTCTGCGTGATATATGTTCCATATAGAATCGTATCAATCAACTAAGGCTATGAGGGCTCCAAAATAAACCGGTCTGAGTATACCCACACCAAACATGGACAGTTATCTCAGTAGTACCGACATTTATAACAGTAACACACATGAGAATTAACACAGAATACATCCTACTGAATTCGTGAAACTGTTCTAGTTTATGAACGAATAAAACAAGACAATATAAATCATATAAAAAATGTGGTATAAATATATATTATATTTATAAACATTGTACTTTTGTAAACGTATTAATTGATCTCACGCATGACTTAAACTAATAAGCCAGCCAACAACTTGCGCCAGTAACTATCACGTGCGAACGCAGCGCACGCGTGTCGGACTTATACAACTTCATGGAGTGCGTGAAACAGATATCTGGTCTCACCTACGACGCCTTTACTGCCTTAACACCCCTCATTTATCCATTGTTCTCCAAATATAAATACCAAGCCATTAAAAGTTGTTTGATAGTTTGATATATATTACCATTAAACAAAATAAGGGTGTGTTATTCGCATGTACGCATTCTATTTATAAATATTGTCTTTGTTTTTACAGTAAAGCGACGTTATATGAGTTTATCGTCTGTTGAATATATAAATTACATTCATTATTCACTTGTTCGTTTTTGATGAATTATTTGTCCTCTTGTACTATTAAATGCATTTCAGTGTTTAAAAGAGTTTTATGGTTTAGTTCATATCGGAATTGTAATAAAGGATTGATATTTACTGAGACAGCGTTTTATTAGAGTTCTATTTTACTGATCATACAATAAGATATCCAGGACTTCTGCTTTCCTTTGGATCCTTAACTTTCAAGGCTTCTGCATTCAGACTTTCTCCATACGGACCTTCTCTTTCGAGTCTTCTCCTTTGGTTTTACAGCCTACGTACCTTTTGCCTTTCGGGGCTTCTGCATTCGGACTTTCTCCTTAGGCCCTACAGCCTACCTTTGGGCACTCAGTTTTCGGGCCTTCAAGCCAATCAATGAGTTCGACTAGACTCTTAGATACTCCCCATTGAATTGCATACTTATACTAAACAAATACACAATTATTTGTATAAATTTCCATTGTTGACTTAACGTTGTATCCGAAGTTTGAGAATCGTGTTAATATTACGTTAAACTTTTCGATCTTTGGCTAAGATAACGTATAGGAAGTACGAATTGGCATAAGAAAGTCATCGCTTCACTTTGGGTATGCTTTAACTTGAATCACATTGAACGCCTTGTGTTTGAATAAGGAAAGCTTCGAAAGCTAAACGTTTTAAATGACTTAATCTCGAGTAAGTATAATCCTTGAGTGACACTCAAAAGTAAACTAATTAGCGTCCGCACTGAAAATACCCAATACCCTTTTACGTGTCTGAACACGGAAACGTCCCATGTCCCTATTTCCCGAAACGTACTTATTTAAATATTCCGAGAGGTGAACGCACTCTCATTAAAAACATAGCTAAGTTCTATTTCTTTTGATATACATCGATGCTTGTGCGAGGGAGATGTTCAGTCCGCGCGCGTTAAAGGAGCGATAGTTGTGACAGGTTACAAGTGTCTAGGGATGTACGACTTATCGATAATACAGTACAACTGTATATATACGGTCTTAATATTTATAAATCTTTTGCACATAGATTCGTGAACGCTGATACTCATCACATCAGCGTTTTTCATATTATTTGTAAAGCTAACGAGGGTTGAAAAACCTGTCTGAGAACACCCACAGGAAACTTAGATGGTTAACTATTAACTACTGTGTGGCAAATATATTCTTGAAGTGGTCTGTATATTTATTATTTACCTTTTCCGGTAAACGTGGTCGCCGAAAGTCTATATATTATTGGACACTTTATGAAGGAAGGAAGATAATATGAAACCAACTGTTTTTATTGGCAACTTACACACATAGTCGGTTAGCTTTGATGTAACCGTTACATAGCCTGTGTTATTTATTTACAATATCACAAAAATAATAGAAGTAAATAATGTTAATAGATGTTAGTATATATAACGGGCGGCCTTATTGCTAATAAGCAATCTTTTCCAGGCAAACCACAAAATAAAATAATACTTATAATACATTTGGCCTGGTGCAAGAGGTGCGAAGAATACAACAAACATACATTAAATGAAGTGTTGATTACAAAATAATTAACGGACAAGAAATGCTTGTAAAGTAGACATATAAAAAAATTTACTATACATAAACTATAAATAACTTACCTTATATTATTTTAAATAAATACTTTTAGTTTTTACATTACATTTAATCTCATGTTGACAGTACTGTATCGATCGCGGGACCCTCTGTTTATGTAAATTCAATCTATAAGAGATTAGTAATGGGATTAACCAAATATTTCAGTAGTATAGCACTTGGACTAAGTGACAACTTCGCAAAATCTCATTTATTTATTCTACTCTATCTTTCCAGTAACTTAATGCACAATAAAATCAAATAATGATATTAAAACCTCACGATAACCATTAACTATCGAATATTAATTAAAAAACCAAAAACTATTTGAGAAATTTTATCAATGTCCTTGTAAACGTCAGTGAACAACAAAATGATACAACGACTCTAGTGTTCAGAAACATCAGTTGACAACAAAACGACAAAGCTCTCGCAAAAACTATCGACGGGACATCGCGCATCACTACAAAAGTGTCACATTACGGGCACGCGCGGCTCTTATTTTTATTTAGTCAAATTGTAACTGAAATAAAGCGGTCGCTCGTAAAAATACCATGGTACTGTTATTGCAACGAAAATAGCGTCGGCTCCCTCTTCGCTTACTGTCTCCTCATGTACTCATCTCATATCTATTTGAAGTGTAATTGTTTCGAGTTAAAAGCATAATTTCAATGCCATTTGCCATCAAATTGTCAGTGGATATATGCATATTTGAGATTTGTCTAGTTTCTTAGTTGTTAGTAAATGACACCCTATGTGTAGGCGTCCTATAGGTTTTTACAAGTACATAATGTATTTGTTATTTCGACAAACCACCTTTTTGGTGTAGCTCTTGCATTGCCTTGATTTTACATATAAAATTATATAATATTATAATTAAATCTTATATATAAAATTTTCATGTCACAATGTTAGTTACCGTACTCCTCCGAAACGGCTTGACAGATTCTTACCATATTTTATATGCGTATTCGGTAGGTCTGAGAATCGGCTACTATCCATTTTCCATCCTCCTAAGTGATAAGGGTGTTTCACGTTCACCTTAAAAAAAAATTTTTTTATAAATTTTTTGTTTCTATAATTTGGCATTAAATACCCAACATTTTTACTTTTTTATCACCAACCACTATTACTTTGTATGGCAAAGAAACGTTTGCCGAGTAGCTAGTTTATAAATAATAAGACTTAAATAAACAAATTGTATAACTAAAACACTAAAATACATTTAAAAAAGTCCAAAATTTAGAATCGAAAGAGGCCTACGCCGTAAGGCAATACGCGATTTAATTTAAAAACTTAAGTTATCAAAAACCGCTACAAAGTCTACATTTTCAATTTTTTTTTAAATATAAATTGTCACTGATCTCTGTGCTTATCTAAAGTTAGACGACGCCGGGTTAACGACACTATCTATTTCTGTAAATGTGCAATAAAGTTGGATACACGAAGTATAAGGCTAAAACTTCATCATCAAATAATAATAAAAAACTAAGTATTTAAAGTACTATTAATCAAAACTCAAACTCAAAATATCTTTATTCAAGTAGGTCTTTATAAAGACCCTTTTGAGGTCCCATCTACCGAGAAGAACCGACAAGAAACTCGATAGCTGCTCTTTTAAAATAAACAATTAATACAAAATTGTGCTACTGACAATTAAAATAACAAAGCATTGAAAGGCTACTCAAGAATTGAACTGTCCCGTAATCTTAATTTAAATAAATATTCTGTTGAACTAACAATATATAATATAGGAAAATTAAGAAACTGTACACAATCGCTGAAAATCGGAGATTATCCAGAATATACACATAAACGCATACACCTATATTATCCACCATGCATGCATGGGATCCAGCGTCCGCCTTATAAAATTTCAATTAATATTGGAATAAAGTATTTTCTATAAATAATAACATTGTTGCAAATATAAAGGATAACGTAACAAATTAACAATACCATTCGTAGTTATGGCCCAACAGAGACACAATTCTTCTTTATTTTTCAAATTTCCTTTTCTTGTGGATGCAAGCTAAGCACTAACTAACCCAGCTCAGAAAATCTTGTACTCTTAATAGTCCGCCCTCAAAAAGGTTGGTTTTTTATACCTACTTAATTTGTTTCTGTACATACCTCTTTTGTTTCTTTTTGTCTTAAATTTACAACGATTTATTTGATTTTTTTACAATAAACATTAAAAAATCATAACATACAGTTTAAATTAAATCTCGAATGTTTTTCTTTAAGCAAAACATAATTCTTTTAAATAAACACAAAATATTCTTAATATTAACCTAACTAATATAAGTAACTTAAATTAAAACAAAACACAAAACTAAAACAAATTGAATAATTTTGGTCCCTGTGGCAGAGTAGCCACAATGCTGGCGGCATTTCCTCGCTGTATCGCGATGCTTACACGCTGAGCAAGGAAAGCACCAGCTCTTGGATCACCGGTACTGACTACCAGGCGCCTACTTAATTCTTTAATAAGCGCCTGTGCACTTGCACCCCATGGTCCAAAAGTCTCTACCCTAAAAGGGAAAAAATACATGATTTTTTATGTTTCTATGTGTGTGTGTGTGAAGTCTATTATTTCTTTTC
The DNA here is from genome assembly GCA_951799465.1 of Leptophobia aripa. Lineage (NCBI taxonomy): Eukaryota > Metazoa > Arthropoda > Insecta > Lepidoptera > Pieridae > Leptophobia > Leptophobia aripa. The sequence goes on along the minus strand of OX637270.1, from coordinate 7,426,143 downwards.
AATATTTCTGTGTATAATAGTATAAAAATCTGTTTCTTGTAATACAAATGGATTTTAGTACCTATATAAACTTTTAAGTTCTAGCAACCGAGCCAGGAAAGTGTAAGCTCTTTCTATATCGTCATTTATGATGGGTGTGAGGTGTGTAAGTTGTTAAGCTTGTGTGTGTGTGTCGCCGTAAGATCCACTGAACATATTTTAATATCTTTCTCTAACGTAACAGGAGGCAAATATATATGTTTCAATAGTGTAACTACTAATAAACTTGTACCCTAATACTATACCATAGTTATGTACGAGTATATGAATAAAGATATTTATATGTTTTATTATCATATATCTTGATATATTATGTATGTTTTCACACATGAAAATGCGAGTTAGTATAAGATTTTCCTTACATTAGAGAAGCTAAAAAGTATTAATATAACACAAGTGTTCTGATATAATAAAAACATTTTTACAAATCCACGCGACAGTAATGAATGAAATATCATTTGCGTAACAAGGAATTCAACTGGCCACCATCCAATTTTACTATTTACAAACAAAAATTCTTCATGTCGCTTCACGAGTATCGAAACTAATCTAGCCAAGGTAGTATGTTATTTTGAAAAATATATGTAAACTGCAGGTGGATTAATAAACGCCTTTTTTGAGTCGGTTAAAACATTTTCATATTTTTCACGTAATTTTTCGTTTAAGTTTTACAGGTTTTTGCTAAGTTATTTTGTTGACGATTAAGTGTACCTTAGTTATCGTATTATGAATAAAGATGATTTTGATATTTGAGGTGGAATTTAAATCCGGTTTCTTGTAGCAAATCAATCAATGATAGTAATAAATCTCTAGTTATGGTAAAGTGAAGAGATAAGATAACTTCCGTATTAAACTTATTTATATAAAAAGTACTTTGGAAGAAGACAAGTAATTTATTATTATAATGTATGGATTACAAGGCTACGCCTACGCAATTTGTTTGGATTATTTTTTTCATTGTACAGATTAGTTTATTTATAAACTAAATCACTTGCTAAATACTCGTACGTCTCTTTCGGACAAATTGTTTTTTGTTTGTCTAAATTATGGCTCTGCTTATATCTAGTTCCACTCATTAAAATACATTTAAATCTATAAAAACTAATTAAGTCTTATAACTGCTTTATCTAATTGACATAAAGTACTAAAAACTTACGGTTTTTTCATTGTTATAGTAGCGACATCTAAGATTTTCTCAGCGAACTGGCTTCTTGAGATAAGCGCCATCTAGTTAAGACAACGTGTAGTTTGCAAGTGTAACTAAAGCTTTACACAGTTTCAATGTCTTTCTCGTTTTGTAGATGGCGCTAGTAGGACTTTTGTTTACAGCTCCTGAACAACGTGGAGACAGTTAAACAGTAAAAATTACCAAAACATTATAATAAACAAATACTAATAATTACCATATAATAAAACAACTAACCTTGATATAAACAAATAGTAACTTTAATAAGAAGATTGATGAGTAAAACCAATGTAAGCCGGAAACCAGTGATTTGGCAAGTGTGAATTACATATTACAATTTAAAAGTAGGCCGTATTGTTTACGAAATATGGGTGTTAATAGCACAGCTTTAATATTAAAGGGTGGTGTTAGATAAAATATAAATGACCCAATAGATATGTTGCAGTTACATTGACGTATTTTTACTGCTAATGACATATTTTGATTTTGACTCGTAAATAACAATTTGCTTGCTAATTCTACTTAAATAAATATTGAGCACTAAAAAAAAACCCAACCATCAAACTGTACTGTATTCAGTAGCATTCACTGTCCAACTTCTGAAACTTCTCAAGGCTTTCAATCGTAACGTTTTGGGCTTTAGTCCTTACGTTACCCGTACCTGACTAACCCATTGGACCAAGGGACATTAGATAGAAACCAGATAAAACCCGACTAAACACGACGCTCAGACATGAGCGATCGATCTATTGAATCCCTTAGTCTTCTTATTTTTATGGTACCCTGCTGAAGATTGGCGAACATCATTGATACTCTTATTTTAGATACTGCAGTTCTGCACAATAATATGGCAATAATAATATAATAAATAGAGTTGGGTAGCAGATATATACTAAAATGTGTGATATGACGGTACATAATTTCATTAGCTTCAATACAGTCAGAACTAAGGGGGCTTCACAACAGGCTTGATTCATAATACACTGTTTTATTACGAAAATTAAATGGATACATACATTGCAAGCAATGTAAACATACATTTGCACATTCACGCGAGAGTGTTGCGTCCAATCTATTTCGGGATTTAGCGAGTGGCCGCCAACATGCGCGCGCGCTGGTCGTGTCGTATATTTCTGACAGTGTTAGTGGTATGTTAACATGACGAAGGCTTTAAGGATGGACCACTTCAAACGGCAGCGATACGGCCTGCGGAAGAGACGGGTAGGTCAAGTAGTAGTCTAGTTTAAAAGTCAAAAGTCGCTTTTCCCAAAGTCTGTTACGGATTTTATGTATTTATACTAATTTCCTTTTTTCAATCATTAGTCACCAATGAGGAGTTCTTCTAAAAGTAGTTCTTTAATAATCAGGACATTTTTTAGACCCGGTGGGTTAGCCCCAATGTAAGTGATTTATAGCTTTGGTTATGAGTGCTAACAACCACATATACCTACTTACATATTATATGCTTCAAATTAATAAATATATTTCTAAGTTCCATTCCTGTTCATAGCTTCTTGTACATACGTGGCAAAGTCAAAGGTTAATAAAGCTAATTTAGTGGAGTTTAAACGATGCTTTTTAATATTCAAAAAAGGGTCTTATTCTAGGTTACCGCTAAGGTGTGTATATAATATAATTGGCAGTCCTGTCCGGAGTGCATCAACGGAGAAGTATTGAGTTTTTGACATTTTTCTTTTAGATTGGTCACCAAGTTCCCAAGTCATATGTTAGGGCAATTTTTAGCCGCGGCAACATTTTCAGTTGTTCTCTCACCTATACGTTGTTGGCACTTGATACAGAGCAGAGCTTGAGCAGAGCTTGCAGATGGCTCCGGTATGTACATCATGCTACTGGTTTGTAATGTCCTGGCAAAGTACCACCATAGTTAATATAATAGTTATAAGCGTTTCATTCATAAACAACTCTAGAAATATTGACGAATACATAGGGAAAAGGATTCTCTTTTGGCCATAGTCTATGGCTATTTCGATAAGTGCTAGCTGTCACAGCTATGTTAGCTGTCAGAACATGGTTAGAGCGATTCATCGACGACGTCAATGTAATACTTGTAATGTGATCATATATGTCACTACAATTCTCATTACATCAGTACAAACACTTCACAGAGTACAGAAGTCTGAACAGTACTAAGTCTGACAGAGTGTCTGAAGTCGAGAACCAACTAAGTGTAGCCTTGGACTGGGGACGACTTAACCTAGTCTAATTCAACCCCAAAAAGACACAAGTTTGCGCGTTTTCCACTAAAAAAACACCCTTTGTCGCTACTCCTCTCTTTGAAGACACCCTCCTTAAAGCCTCAGCCAGCATCGGAATACTGGGCGTCGACATATCGGACAATGTTCAGTTTCACGGTCATCTGGAAGAAAATGCAAAACTTGCCTCTAAAAAGCTTGGTGTGCTCAGTAGGGCGAGACGATACTTCACTCCGGGCCACCGCTTGCAACTTCGGCCCCATATGGAATATTGTTCTCTGAGCCCCCCAGTACCAGCTCCTTCCTCTTGATCGCATTCAACCTAGAGCGGTTCGATTAGTCGCTGACCAGTCACTCTCCGACCGGCTTGATCCTTGCGCTGCGTAGAGATGTTGGATCTCTCAGCATCTTCTATCGCCTTTACCATGGGGTGTGTTCGGAGGAGTTGTTCGGATTAATACCTGCAGCTAAATTTCATCTTCGGACATCAAGGCAGAATGCGAAATTCCGCCTGTATCACCTTGATGCCTGTCGTTCCACCACTGCGCGTTTCGTAAGACATTTCTTACCACGCACCACCACGTTATGGAACCAGCTGCCCGCCGCGGTATTTCCGAACCACTACGACTTAGGGTCCTTCAAGAAAAAAGCGTACAAATCCCTAAAAGGCCGGCAACGCACTCATGAGCTCCCAGCCACATGGGTGTCCATAGGCGGCGAGTTCACCTTTATGGGGCCTCCTGCTCGTTTGCCCCCTATTCTTTAAAAAAAAAACAGAGCTTTTAAGCGTTACGTCACAAATAAAAATAATTGTATATTATAATGTAAAATTTGATATATATTAAACGATACTGTTGCTTTATTTTGTAGTTTGAAATACGTATTGCAGTTGGATGTGCGCCATTAAATAGACTTAGTTGTCAAGATCAAGGTGCATCCTGAATAATTAATCAATATAGTGTGTAAGCTCCATGTAACCACAAACTCGTCGACATCAATTAGCTTTGGTTGGTTTGTATTCCATACAATGCTTTTCATCTCTCCATTTTACGACTATTCTCTATAACGCCACAAAATGCACAGTCCCTTCAGTGTCGTTATATAGAGTTTACATTGTAATTAATAAATTACAATTAATTGTAGTCAATCTAGCGGAACTAATATCAGTACGGATGTAAAGCCGAGGAGAATAGCCCTAAATAATTAATGTCAATTGTCAAATATCAACTGTCAAGAAAGATAGAGAAATGCGTTATCCATAGATAGTGTTGTTGAAAGTATATTTTGTTTTGCTTATGTTTACTTTTATCACCTGTTATTATTAGGATCTCTAGAATTTGAACACATGAGTGTTCTGATTATGTTACAAAATTTCGTTAACAGTTATTTTGGGTGAAATATGTACGTTCATGATTAGTGATGAAGAATTGTTTTTCATCTAAGCTGTTGTGACTTGACACTAACGTTAAGGTCGCTCTGAATCTTTAATGACCTTATGATATACTGGTGGCCTTTAAAGTATTCCCTTAAAGAAGTTCGTAGATGGTAACAATTAACAAGCATGGTGCGAAGCGTGACAACAAACGGCCGGCAACGCACTCACGAGCTCACACGTGAGTGCCTATGGGCGGCAACCTCTCCTTCATGGTGCCTCCTGCTCGTTTGCTCCCTGTTCTATAAATAACATTCTACGAATCTTCATGATTAACTTCAGGAATTTCTTTATCTCCAATTTTTTCCATAGCCGTTTGACCTGCAGCCTGTCTAGACACATGTCGCTATATTTCGTCATATAGGTCACATTGGCCAACTCTCGATTACCAAAGTGCGCTGAAAGATACATGAAGCACAAAACTTGAGGCGTTGCCATAAGCTCAAGCATTAGGCTCTACATATTACGAGCTGACTTCCAAAATTTTCATGCGCCAAAAGCGCTTGATTGACACCAGGGTTAGGTCAACGTGCCATCGATCGGTGGCGTGCGCATGCGCCACAAATACAAACCAATGTTTGTCCTATTAACAAAACAGTAAGAATCAAATTTCTTTCATACTTAATTCACTGCAGTTTTGGTTACTTCGGAACTTCATAACGAATGTTTACATTTTATTTGTGATTTTTACGTTTGAATTAACTCAAGGGAATGTTTAATCAAATAATTTAACACAGACAACCTTGAATGTAAACTAAATTACATTAATCTACTTTAGTTTTCTGTAAGTGAAATTGTGTTTTGCAGTCATCGTATACAATCGTTTTTAAGTATATACCTCCATGTCCAGAGGTTCAGGCCAAGGCAAGCTAACTGAGCTTTTACACTTGCGGTCCTGCCGACATGTTGCTTTTGCAGCAAATCGATTTGGGTCTGCAAAGTAGGTAAACATAAGCTGATTCTGCTGCTAGGCATCAATATAAAATCGGCTTCAGACATGGCTCTTAATTCTCTTATTCTGAGGCCATGTTTACTTATTAACTCAACAATAATATTAATGAAATCGTATTTATCAATTTACACCTGAAGCCTAATCCACAGATTACGTGATAAAGTTGCTTTACTTACAGCATCATAGACTATCAAAACACAGAGACGCGTGCCGAAACAGGTGCAATACTGTCTTCAGTAGTCTTCATGAATAAGGCGAAAGACCGACAAAAGAACAAATTTTATTCTCCGAACCGAACGCTCCGTGTCTTCAGCTGTCAGCTTTGTGAATTTCCACAGATACTTTATTACATTTTACATTAGTATTATAAATATCGCGCTTTCGTGACTTTTATAAAAGAGTAAAGGGATTAGGAGAATAGACAATACTTATAAACGTAATCGTTAATAAGTTTATTTCTATCATGAGGAGTTGTTTTTCGTACGCTTAGGTTAAATCTTAATACGTCCTACTTAGACAAACGATAAATTATTAAACTGAGATTAGCTCTTACAGTTTGTGTTTTTCACGTGGATATAAAAAGCATGTTAGGTCATCATCGTTAGATTAATTTTTGGCTAAGACCACAGTGCCTTGTGCAACAATTTACTTCGTGAATTAAATCCATCAAAAATTCGGTCGTGTGGTGGGCGGGGGTCTCCTAACAAGAAGCCTTATGCTATTTTTATGTCATACTAAACTCGTATCATATTTAGGCGTGAAAAAGTAGTGTGCATGTACACTTTTTTATGGTTTGCAAAAATATAATTCGTGAAAAAAGCAGTAAAAACGTATGCCATAAAAGATTAATTATCTCAACGGGTAGCCGAGTTTTGAAAAATCGGAATTTAACCCTTTCTCCAAGATGGCGGAAAATGCAGAACAATTTAAAGCTATACTAGGCCCCCACGCAATATCCAAAATTTGGCTTTCTCGGTTCTATTGAATTCCTAAATGTATGTAACGACTGGACTAAGCTAAAGGCTTTGCTTGACTAGGAAAAATCATTAATCCTTAGTATGTTTATATTTTAATATGTTGTATGTAAAAAGGTAAAACAATAATAAATGCATCGAAGCAGACTCGGTATCCATTTCTAATGTCGTCTAAGCTACAATCTTTGTACAGCCTCTCTACAGTTATGTATTTGTTATTATGCTGACGTAAGGTTGAAATTCGTTAAATATTTACATTAAAAAACACATGTTTATTGAACTCTATTTACCCTGTTGCGAAAGCAAACGGTGCGCGCGCACCTCATTCACCCGTGCGGGGCGCGGGGGCGGGGGGGCAAGCGGCCGCAGGGGCAGAGGTGGTGCGGTTACCATTAGTTCCCGTGTGTTCGCGCGGCCGTCGGGGTGACCGCGCGGCCGATGCGTGGCCACAACGGCCGACCACGACGGAATCCCTTTGGTGGTCCAAGGTGGCCACCATCTCCAGCCACCATGTCGTAACATAATGGGCTACAACAGCCAAGGGCACGGTTACAACAAATTGTTCGCTCAGGTGCGTGCGCAGTGTGTTTTATAAACGGAAGATGGGTTTCAGCCGTGTTTGGAGATTCTTAATAAATCTTGGTAATATTGGATTGTGATCCCCAGGGAGTTTTACCAGCTAGTAAGGAATACGAGCTATCTGACGTACTGATTGTTTGAGTAAGACTTGTTTGCGTTGAGCTACCGTTCAAAACATTTGCTCTATCAAATCCTACTGTTAGTATGTAGTTTAGGATTCTCCACTTTTAGCAACTTATTGTCCACTCGAAGTTCTACGGCCCTGTCTGGTATCGTAAAATGCCTGGTTTTTATCAGTCTCAGTGTCAGTAACGAGATTGTAATGAAACTGGTGATTGATGTTGCTTCTGTGAAGTATACGAACGTCTAAGAAAAGATTAATCGTTATAAATCAAGAATCGATGTTTTAACTTACGAGAGTTTTCTATATATTGCGAGTAACTAAACACACAGTAACAAACAATTTCTATAAATAAAATTTACGGTTGCAATAACATACCGACAGTAATATTTAGCTAACATTGTTAATTACGTCAAAATTAGAAATTCTATTTCTAAAGTAAACATACAAATCTGACTCACTCATCTTCCGTACTCATGTATGTATCTTTTAGATATTTTTTTTAAAATATTGTTTTTAGTAATTATTGTAGTCAAACAAAAAATAACGGTATTCAAGACATTTGACATAACACACTGACAATATCCCGAGAACTTTTAAACGTCCCATATTCTTTAAACTCTTGTTATGTTATGTTATCTGTAAAGGTTTGTTTAGTCTATTAATTTTATCATTCAAAAGGAAACGTTTCCAAATTTTAAAAATTGTAATGCGTCAAACGTTTGTACTCTATAAAACTAGTAAAGTCAACTTAATGGTATGGTTTCTATAATAATGGACACTATCGGGTAAACTCGCCAAAGTTGCGTACGAAAATGTGTATGTAGGAAATGGAATGTGGGGGTTGAACTTATAAATGACGTCATTGTTTCGATTTGCCGCCTGTCTGCCGCCAAGCAAACCCTGACCAACATCGAGATAATCGATAACACTGGCCGGTAATAACTTGGTAATACAAACTTTTTTACTAAACTCATTTCGAATGAAATTAAAAAGTCTAAACCTTTAATGATACAATAAAGCGCGAATTTTGAAATCTACACAATTTATAATCTGTCATCTCTGTTATTATAGATATTTGAATTTATCACACAATTGTTTTTCGCAATAGTGTATATTTAATAGTATTTAGTGCACATAATACTTATTTGCTACATATCATGCTTATATTTGTTACATATATTACAATTTCATTCTTAACACAGAAATTATCTATGAACAAAACTCGCATGTTTGTTATCTGTGCATTGACTCAAGTGCGGATCCAATAAGTACTCTTTAGCTTTTAATTAAGATTTTAACGTTGTATTGTATTCCAACGATGCGATACATAAGGTCTTATGATATTCACTATTGCAAGTGTGTACCGTAAAATGGGGTGAATAGGAAATTTTGGATTATTGTAGTTAATTTTTAACCAAATTTGACTAAAAAAAATGTTAATTAGAAGTTAAAGTGTGATGATGAACCGTTTACAATTAAAGGTTTACTTCTCGAGGATTTATAAATAACAAAAAGAGCGCGTTTTCTATTCACCCAATTTTACGGTTTAATTTACTAAATATTGAAGTGAAAAGCTATACATTTTAGCATGAGCATGCTGGATCCTTGCTTGTCTGTTAAGCAATTTCTTTATATGCATGCGAATCTATTTGCAGATTAATTTGTGCATTATATATACGGTGGGCATGTGTCTGATTTTTATCTTGCGTTGCATGCAGTCGGTTCTCGCGCACATCAAATGAAAAAGTACAAGCCGCTGGTAAGATTTTCCTTTGCTTCTTCTATTTTCTTCTATTGAATTGTCAAAAGACAATGTATAATTTGCATTTGTGGCCGCAGCGCGACCTTTACGAACGTTTCTGATTATGTCATTTGATTTAAAAAAAATATGGAATTTCGTATAGTTCATGCTAAGGTCGATTTAACACCTTTTACACGATTTTTTTATATATGTCATATTTTATGTTTGTTAAGCAGTGTTACAATTTTGAGATTTTAAGTGGTTTTTGTGACTCTTAATAGAAATTATGAAATAATAAATAGGACCTACTTATGTTGAAGAGGCAGTTAAAAAAATATCATAATTTTAAAATATTTACTTTATGTGAAACCCTTAACAGGTTCGATTCCCATTCATAGCTTTATTAATCCAAAGGCCTTTTACAGGAGAGGAGTTGGCGGCACAACTAATTCTCCTCTCTATGTAAATTTTATGACATAACAGAGTTGTATTTATTATAAAAGAGAACAATGACTAGGAATATTAAATTTTTGTATATAACCTATATACGAAGTTTGTAAACATATCATACCAAATGTATGAAGAGAACAGCGAATTAATAATATGCTCCAAAATCCTGCATTTTATTCACTAAAACGAATTTGTCAATTGTCAAATGTCAATTTTTAAATATAAGCTGTTTCGAGGTACCAAACGTACAGAGTACATTTATAAATAATAATAACTAACCATTATTATATATTAAAACATCACGGCTTAAGTAAACCGTTGCACGGTTTAAAGCGGAAGGAAGTTTTACATTTTAAAAATTTTAATTTTTTGAAAAAAAAAAACATATACAAACATGAATTCTAGGGCTCAGCGGATTCAAATTACTCTCAGCCGTCTTCAGAGCTGTCGCTGGACGAGGATCGGGAGGCCCAGAGACGGGAGAAGGAATCCCAGGCCCTGCTGCAGCTGGATAAGGCGAGGGTAATATTTTTTAATTTATATTAGCATTGTATAGATCCCACTCAAACTTGGACTTGCATCTCGCGGAGTAGTTTTCTAGCCTACTATAACTATACTTAGTCTGGCCATAAATACTGTTACTATTCAAAAAAAGAAAATATTACGTTTGAATTTGGAATCTGTCATTTTTATATGATTGCTTGATGTGTTTTCTTATTTTCGCGCCATTATATTGTTAAATATTTTGTTATATTAAAATGGAGTGGGGTGATAAAGAGAACCGAATCGCTGTGATTGCCTTACATAAAGTAGGTATGGAGAAAAGTGCAATTTTTAAAACCCTCCACCCGCTTGGTATTAGTCAAATGTTTGTTTACCGGGCTATTGATAGGTACAATGATACCTCCTCTGTTTGTGACAGAAAAAGATCTGGCCGTCCACGTACCGTTCGTGTGAAAAAGGTGATTAAAGCAGTTAGGGAAAGAATTCGAAGAAATCCTGTCCGTAAGCAAAAGATTTTATCTCGGGAGATGAAGATAGCTCCTAGAACCATGTCGCGTATATTAAAAGATGACTTAGGACTTGCAGCCTATAAGAGACGTACTGGTCACTTCTTAACTGATAATTTAAAGAAGAATAGGGTGGTAAAATCCAAACAACTACTTAAGCGGTACGCAAAGGGAGGTCACAAAAAAATTTTGTTTACGGATGAGAAAATTTTTACAATTGAGCAGTATTTTAATAAACAAAATGACCGTATTTATGCTGGAAGCTCTAAAGAAGCTTCGCAATTAGTAAACAGAGTACAACGTGGGCATTATCCCACTTCAGTGATGGTTTAGTGGGGTGTTAGCTATGAAGGGGTGACTGAGCCATATTTTTGTGAAAAAGGTATTAAAACGTCGGCACAAGTTTATCAAAATACCATTCTTGAGACGGTAGTTAAGCCTTTAACTAACACCATGTTCAATAACAAAGAATGGTGCTTTCAACAAGACTCGGCACCGGGTCATAGAGCTCGATCCACCCAATCTTGGTTGAAAACTAACGTTCCGGACTTTATCAGCACTGAAAACTGGCCGTCGTCAAGTCCTGACCTAAATCCATTGGATTATGATTTATGGTCAGTTTTAGAGAGTAAGGCTTACTCTAAACGCCATGATAATTTGGAGTCCCTAAAACGATCCATTCGGTTGGCAGTGAAGAATTTTCCTCTAGAAAGAGTTCGTGCTGCTATTGATAACTGGCCTCAACGTTTAAAAGACTGTATTGCAGCCAATGGAGACCACTTCGAATAAACATTGTATATTTTTAATAGTTATATATTGATGTATTAAACTAACTCACTATGAAAGGAATAAATGTTACGTATAAAAAAAAAATCGTGCTTTTCTTTATAACAATATTTATGGCAAGACTAAGTAGTTCAGTTCGTAACGTAGTTAAATTTAAAGCATTGTAAAAAATATTATGTAAAAATTACTGTCATTTGATTTTCTATGACTTTAGACATTCAGTATGTGTAATTGTTAGAAACAATTAATATTTAGTTTTTATTGGTATTTTACCGGTACAATTGCATTCCCCATGCGAAAACGTAGTTAAAGTTCTTTAGCACAATGTTCAAATAAATGTGAGTGACACTTTAATACAGCATAACATTTATATAAAAAAACTTTCTTCTATTTATATCAGAGTGACCTTTGTATTTTTTAAGGCTTCGTAAGGCTTGGAAGCCGTTATCTCTACCTACGTAATTGAATGTCAAGACCACTGTTCTAGGATGCGTAATCTTTCAATATTTTACGTTGGCAGATTTTTTTTATTATAATACTATGTTTACAAAACAAACCCGTCCTTACTCATGCAGAGGGTGCTATGCACCCGGGCTGATAATAGTCAAATTGTGCAGCACTCATCGATGACTTGGGTGACTAATATGTTCATTAAGTGGGGGGAGGGGAGTTAAGATTGATTAATCCTTATATCTGCAGTATAAAACTTATGATTATCTATGAATTCCAGTCGAAGCCGGTAGCATTCGCTGTGCGTACCAACGTAGCCTACGATGGCACCATTGACGACGACTCACCAGTTCACGGCAGTGCGATTTCCTTCAAGGAGAGGGACTTCCTTCACATCAAAGTGAGATTTTCTTCCCGATATTTTTAGTATTAATTATATATCATGAAGTATCCTGTATAATGCTTGAATGTTCGCTTTGCACAGACGACATTTTGTTGTCATTGAAAAAGTTGAACGTGATTTTCAGGAGAAATACGACAACAACTGGTGGATCGGGCGCAAGGTGGAGGTGGACGCAGACGTGGGCTTCATTCCGTCCCCGGTGAAGTTGGAAGCGGTGCGGTCGGGGCTCGGCAGGGGCCGGTACCCGCGCCCCACTTCCGGCCTGGCCCCAAACCCCTCGCAGACGCTCCCCAGCCGAGGTAGCACTCCCCCCACGCCCGGTACGTCACGCGCAGACCATTACACGCTGTCGTGTAGCTGCTCCTCACGACTCTGCTGGCTTGGTAGCTTTCTGACAGATCAATGGCCTTAATTTTTTTTTTTCACATTATTTGAGTGTTAAATCAAAATAATGGTAGTAAAACCATATCGCTAGTGAGACCCATGTATGGGTTTAGTGAAATGGTATTATTAATAAAGTAATTAAAAATTCCGATTTGAAATATAAAATCTTTGATTATAGTGCAATGTTGAAAGATTTCGGTGGACGAGTAATTAATACATTTTTTTTAAATTTATTTATGTTTGTTTAAAGACACGTTTTGTTAAGACTTATAAAGCTATACACACGAAGTAAGTAGGCTTTAAAATATGAATCGTGAGGAGTATGAAATCTTAGATTAACCAAATCGTATGGACAATGTTAAAGTTATTCAACAACCGTCAAAGGAACATATTCTACGATTATGTCAATTGTCAAATTGTCTGATTTTTTTTTTAAATTTGACTCGTACGTCGTGAGTCGTATGTTCCATACATTGTCCATACGTAACATACTATAAAGCTTTTAAGCGCGATTTGGAACTTTTGTAAAAGGTTTCACTTCGTGCTTTTGTACAACGCAGTTAATGTTATCCAATTAAGGCTTTTTAAATTTGAAGTATTTTATTTAATGTCGTTTTTTTATAACAAGTGACGTTATTTGGTTCATTTACATAATTCGATGGTTCGATTGTCCCGACGTAAAGTCGACTGTGGTCATAGTGGTTCAAGGGACGAATTGAAAATCCTCTACCGAAGCATTGTAGGCATGTAGATCAGTCTTCTGTGATCCAAAAAGGATGCCTAATAAAAAATGACAACGTCACTTGTCAATGTCAAAACTGCTTTGTACCACCATTGGTTCACTCATTTCGGCGGCAGATTCTCCTGGTTCACTCATCAGATTAATATTTTCAGATACACCACACGATAGAGGTAAGACTATTAGTTAACCAGGAAATGCTTTCTCACTGTCTCCATCCCTTCACCGGCCATTGCTCCCTTACTCTAAGATTCCACAGGTTTCTACGTATTTCTTTGCTGGTCTAGTTTCTTTTGGAATACATCATTGGTTTTTTTCACTTCACACAAGTAGCCAGTATAAAGTGGAATGTCTTCTCATGATGATATGATACAGTTGTTGAAGTGATCCAAAAGAAACCTTCTTTATTGTTTTTTAAAAATGTATATCCGTAGTTAGGACCTGAATTATAATTGTACCAAAGCATGAGTTGTAAATGTGTAATGCCTTAACTAAAATCCCGTAGAGCCTTCTTACAAATAGTTTGTGACGGTTACAGTTCCTTATTAAAATAAAAAAAATGACACCTTTAAGAAACTTTTATATGAGAAAAGAAAATATCTTTAAAAATCTACATAACCAGAGACTAAAAATACAATATCAGTTGGGATATTAAGTAACCATGGAATTAAGATTGGAATCGAGATAACATTTGTTCCCAGGAGAGGACTCGGACACGGCCGGGCGAGGGCGTGGCGCTGGGGCGTTACCTTCGGGTAAAGAGAAAAGGAAGCCGTTCTTCAAGAAGCAAGAGGCCTGCACGCCGTACGACGTAGTGCCTTCCATGCGACCGGTGGTCCTCGTTGGGCCTTCGTTAAAGGGCTACGAGGTCACGGACATGATGCAGAAGGCTCTATTCGACTTTCTCAAACGAAGGTTTGAGGGAAGGTAATTCAAATTGACTAACACGAGTATTGGTGCGTTTCATTTTCGACTTAAGAAACACATCTCTTACTTCCAGCAGCAGCTCGGTTGGCTTCGCCGGGATTCTCACATCCTCCACCTCCGCAATCCTCAAACTCCTTCCCATCTCAAAAATCACTTTTAATCTATGACTACAGCGGAAACTCTTTCAAAATGTCCGCTATAAAGCTTCAGAACTCAATTTCCGATTCCATTCGAAATCCTCCCCAGTCACCTTTTAAATCTCTTCTTTGATAGCATTTATAGTCTGTTATGTTATTTATATTTTTATATTTAATTTAGCTTTTTTTTAATTTAATGTAGTTTATGTTATTTTGTGTTATCCTCACCCCTTTGCACCATTCCAATTTATTAATAAGCTTGTTACCTGGAAGATATCGCTTATCTGCGAGAAGCTAGCCTGTTCTTACATGTACTAACATTTACTTCTGCTGTTTCAGTGCAATAAAGCGTGAATAAAGCGTGAATAAACACTTTCAGGATAATAATAACGCGGGTAATGGCGGACATTTCGCTCGCAAAGCGGTCCTTACTCAACAACCCGTCGAAGCGAGCGATAATGGAGCGCTCCAACTCCCGCTCCACGTGCCTCGCCGAAGTGCAGGTATTAACCCGCTGGCAATTTGCAGGATTATCATCACGCGAGTCACGGCTGACATTTCCCTGGCGAAGAGGTCGTTGCTCAACAACCCGCCAAAGAAACCGCTGATGGACCGAGCCAATTCCAGAACGAATTGCTTGGCTGAAGTTCAGGTTCTGGCACGATTGATGACCGACACTAACCCAATAACTGACTAGTTCATCGTCATCCATAGACAACCTCTAACCTAAGCGCATTTGTATAATATTTTCAGAACGAATTAACATTATAATAAATAATTAGGTAATAAGACTTAAACAAATTCAGAAAGACCCATTATTATTACCCTTATTCGTTCGAGAAAAGCATAATTAATCATATTTTCAACAATAAAACCTCAAAAAAAAATTAAAAACTCACACGCTTCAAGCTACGTGAGTGTCTTTGGGCGGAAACTTTGCCTGCTCGTTTGCCCACGGCTTCTAAACCTCTCTTCTACATCTCTGTAACTTGTTTATTAATATTGATTTAATATATTATTTATTGCATTGCAGGTTATAATAACTGAAAGACGACGTACTTTATTGTTTTTCTTTTGCATGTATAATTGATTTAGTTTATTTAGAGATTTTTTTCATTCACGTCTAACGTATACATATATAAGTATATCGTATTGTACTATACATTTAGTACAAACCTCTAACCAAATGTGTGTTTAACCAACTAATTATTTTGTCTGTCTACTGTCAGATTGTCAGATTGGGTAATAGTGATTCTGACGTGCTTTTCAGACGGAGATTGAGCGAATATTCGACTTGGCACGGACCTTGCAGTTGGTAGTGTTAGACTGCGATACGATAAATCACCCCTCACAACTCGCTAAGACCTCGCTAGCACCGACCATAGTCTACCTGAAGATATCTAGTCCTAAGGTATTTTGCCTCTTTCACCTATAAAATCAAAAATACCTTATATATAGGTAACTGTGGTGCACTTATGTAATCGTCAAACAAAAAGTTATAAACAATTTTGACTCTACATTTATTGCCAGTTTGCCATATGTCAAATATAATCTAATATATTCAATTGTCACAGTTTTCGTTCGCTAACTCCTCCGAAACGGGTTGACCGATTCTCCTGAAATTTTCTGAGCGTATTTAGTGGGTCTGAGAATCGGCCAACATCTATTTTTAATGACATTTTTTTTTTTTGGCAAAACGACGTTTGTCGGATATATTAATTTTACTTTTTGGCTTTAATGTGTTTTTGCTGTTTTTTCTTACGTTGTATTATTAATATATAAACAATTATGTTGTAATGCATACTGGAAATGTTTGACAATTTTTTGAAGGTTTTTATGTAAAACATTTCGGTATAAAACAAGTACTGTCTACATTTTTTTATTAAAACATTAAGGAGATTTAATGTTAAATTAAAAAATTTTAAAAATCAAATGTTGAGAAAGTTATTATATTCTTAGAAATCAGAAGCGAGAGATTTAAATTATCGATAATGAAGCTATCAATCATGAAAATATAACCGACGCGTACGAGGCTAGCTCAAAAAGTGTTCCCCTTCTAAAAAGGGTGACCATCACGACGACCAGCTGCACCTCCGAATTAATATCTAACAATATATATTCCAGGTTTTACAACGATTAATAAAATCCCGCGGTAAGGGTCAAAGTAAAAATCTGTCGGTGCAAATGGTTGCCGCTGAGAAGTTGGCCCAGTGTCCCAACGAGATGTTCGATCTCATCCTGGATGACAATCAGCTGGAGGACGCCTGCCAACGCATCGCGGATCACTTGGAAGTCAGTACTACCGTTCTATTCAAATTGAACACGCCTGTAGGCAAAAGGCACTTAAAGAAAGAAATATGTTTACATTACAGCTCCAAAAATTCCTTATTTTCAAAGTCAAAAACTCTTTATTTAATTAGGATTATTAACTTTTAAACCACTAAAACTAAGTCTAGCTCAGCTGAGAAGAACTCCAAATACACTCAGTGGGGTTGTCATTTCCCGGTGGCATTGTACATCTTACTCCAGATTTACAACAATTGGAATAAATTTTGTATCAAAACAATTAATTTTAAAGTGCAAATGTACTTTTCCAGAATTACTGGAACGCCACGCACCCGCCCGTTGCGGCCGCCGCACCGCGCCCCGCGCCCCACCCCTCGCACGCCGCCACCCCACACGCCCAGCCTGGTGAGTACTACATTTCAATGCTATTTTAAAAAAATCGGCCTTAGCCCTCCCATAGAAAGTGACAGAAGCAAATTGACACATTGGATGGATTATGGCCTGAAGTCCTCAATAATCTCGATAACGTCCAATTGTTATGAATTTTTTAAATATTTTATCTCTATTCTATTTTTTTTTAACTTTTACGAGGTTGTCAGTTTTTTTGACAGCTTTGATACTTTATGACATAATGAAAATATAGTGTCTTATGCCATACGCAAAAGGCACTATATTTCTAAAGAAGTTAAAATATATCAGTAATAATTTTAAAGATATTAATTTTATATAAAGGCTTGTATAGCAAAAGCTTTGGGGTGTTTAAGCGGTACTGATACCCTCATTTTGAAGTCGGGTTTGCATATAATAAAACCTATTTGGCCAGGTTACACCGGCCGTGGCCAAAGGCACAATCAAGTGTACTCAGGTACTAAGATTGGTGTTGTCTATGTCGTCTTGTAGTCGTCGTATTCACGGAATAGTTAAATAAGGTTAAATTCGCATGTGTGCGAGTGACACCACTGTATTTACACACTTTCAATGATATACTCACAACTTTTATTTTTTGCGGTACACTTACATTTGCGGTACATTTTACTTTTCCGGTACAATTTTACAATTGCGGTACACTTGCATTTCCGGTACATTTTTACTTTTCCGGTACAATTTTACAATTGCGGTACATTTTACTTTTCCGGTACAATTTTACAATTGCGGTACATTTTACTTTTCCGGTACAATTTTACAATTGCGGTACACTTGCATTTCCGGTACATTTTTACTTTTCCGGTACAATTTTACAATTGCGGTACATTTTACTTTTCCGGTACACTTTTACAATTGCGGTACCTATCTACCCTTGCGGTACACTTTCACACATGGTGCCATTCCAATCTTATTCATCTATTTCGTAGCCGTTATAAATATGTATAAATGACAAAGCTCGGAACATAGAGTATATATTAAAATACTAACAACAATATCATAATGTATGTGCGAACATCAAAACGCTCTTAAATATGTTACAATTGTTCGTTTGAGTTTTATTGATATTACAAAAACATACAATTGTGGTCATTTAATGCGTTATAGATTAATAATAAAAAAAATATCACCTCTAGCGTGAGTTTATTGACTTCCTTGAGCGCATTTTTCTTTACACTTAATTAAAAATAGTTGAATTTCATTGCACTATGTTTAAAGTTAAGTTAATGTATGTCTGCTTATAATCAGTAAGCTCATGCGTGATTTTCGTACTGTCGTTTCGCAATATGTCAACCGGGTCCAGGCCATAGACAATAGACCAATGGCCAATAAGCGAATCGCTTCATATTTTAACTAATTTCCATTAAGGCCTTAATACTGACAGTGTTTGTTAATATTGAACCCCCCGCTCACTCCGGAGGACACCGGGAGAGGTCCGACTCCTATAATTACGAGAGGGAGAGAGGTAACTAACTCCACATTCGCTTTTTTCATTACTGAGCTTTGAATGTCTCCAAGGGCAGGGGTTCTCAAAGTGTGCGTCGTGAGCACTCTCTCTTTTATTATCTGACACAAAATATTTAGTCAATTATAATATTTTTGAATATAATCTAATTAGGTTAATTATTCTAAATTCTTCTTGACTAGTCATCGTTGATACTATTCTATGGAGAAGAAATACTACTATTAATATAGATAACTCTTTATTTCTAATCTTATATATCGTATAGGATTAATTAAGGCTTTAAGATTGGGAACCCCTGCTCTAAGGTTTGTTTTGTCAAAGTGAATGAGCCCAATTTAATGAGTATGTGCATTCCAGGATTCAACCTTATTTTAGCCAAGCCTTACAACAGCTTTAGCTAAGAATAAAGTCGAGTCAATATGAAAATGATCTGTACAGAACCACCAAAGTACCTAACCACGGCAGACAACGGCTTCAATAAACCGCAAATGTTAACAAATTAGATCCTTTGCTGAATGTATTTTAATCGATCCCTTCCCCCCCCCCCCCCCATCCCCACTATCGCATCTCCGCTTGTGTCGCTGATATAGTTGTCATAGCATAGTCTCATTTCACTCGTTCCTGTTCATTTCAGTACAAGCATCTGGGCAAGCGCATTAGCACCACTGAAGACCATTTTATCCTGTTAATATAGCAGACCAGCGAACCAGGTTGTCCATTTTGGGATCCCAAGTATTGCTTTTTATAACCGTGGTGTTTGCTTCTACTAAATTCGCAATCTGCCATGTTTGTTTGCACTGCCAAAGTCGCGGACGCACGAGTCACGTGACGGGCGAGTCGAGCGAGCGACGTCACAGGTTTCATTGGGCGGGTTTTGCGTTTTGCAGCGACGCCACTGCCAACGCCCGCCGGCGTGGTCCCATGCCCGGGCAAAGTGCGCAATGCGGGCGAGCTGAAGCTGCCCGAGCTTGACAGGGCCTCGTAAGTGCGTGCAGTGTGACGCCGCGACCCCTTCCAGCCCTTGTGTGCCGTGTGACCTAACTGTCAGAGCGTTGCCAATGTCATTCAGACACGAGCGGACGTGTTTCGTCTCGCGGTTTCTATGATCCATTGCCAATTTGTGTTTTTTTACTAACCGCACAATTAATCTGAATCGTTCCTTTACTGATGTTCGAATTGACCCAGGTGCTAGATCACGGGCGGCCCGGCCGGAACGGCTCGAAGAGGAGTACTATCCGCGGGAGCAGTACCACCGGTATCCGCGGGACTATCCACGGGATCGCGACTACCACGAGGGATACTCCCACGACTACCGGGCGGACGAGGCGTACGGCCACGACTACACGAGGGAGTACGGCCGAGATTACACCAGAGAGACTTACCCCCGCGAAGAACGGAGCGCGAGGCCGCGGGAGCGGGATCCGCCGGAGGACTACGGGCCCTCGCGGCGAGCCCTGAACGCGCTCTAGCCCTTGCCCCGTGTCTCCGCCCCGTATCGCACCCACCGTTCGGCGAAGAAGCACTTGGTGGAAGACATCGTCGTCTCCTGCTTCGTGGAGCTCGCGAAGCACGTGGCCAAGAGGGTGAGGCGCCGGTGCATCGCGCCCGTCGTCCGAAGGCTCCTCGTTCTGGACCGCTTGGCCACTCTCATCTCTTAGTACCTGCCTCAGCACCGATACCTTGCAACTCATCGAGCTACGAAACTTTACGTCGATACACTTTTGCACCTTCATCGATGATATTATTAATTAATTGTACATATAGATAGGCCGGTTGTGGGGCTGAGCTTTCTCGATCGGACGGGGAACCGAAAGCTTCGTCGGTGGGATACGGTGCGGTGGGCGCGCGGTGCTTTCCGACCGGTTTCTCCGATTTTTCGTGTAATTTTCAGTAATTTGTCGCGAGTGAAGACGCTGGTTTAACTGAGCTTTAGTGGCACGCTTCGACGCCATGAGATGTCTCCTCGATCTGTATGTTGTGATTATTTATGCAGCTAGTCATTTTGTTGGTTCGCCGAACGTTTAGATGTTTGTTTCATTGTATTCGGAATGAAATTTAATTCGAAAAAAAATGGGAGTAAAAGTCCTCGTGAAGATATGGACCAATTTCCCGTTCCATGATGTATAAAAAAATTAACTTTGACTTTGCTAGGAGGCCAACAGACGGCTTTCTGGGCTTCAGTTTTTGGTGTAAATGATTGTGTCGTGAAGAGATGTAGGAAGGTGCCGTCATAGATAATAGAGGCTCACCACAGACCCACTAAACCTCTATATAATATAGATTATGTGTAATAATTGAATTTACATTTTAGAAACTTGTTAATAAATAACGGACTAACATTAAATGCAATTGCAGTGGCATTGTTATCAAAGTGTCGACAAAACGTTAACGTTATCATTTGAGCTCGTGCTTGCTCTATGACGGCACCGTACGGTACGAATCACGTTTGTATAAATACTGAATTATCTCTAGTGCCGTTAGATATTATCTAATACCCATTTTTTGGACATACTCTTGTAATTATAATGCATCGTCTGTACTTCATTGTTGCAATCATTTGTAAATAAAAAATACTTTATATCGATTTTGCATTTTTATTCGCGTATAACTCGTCACAGATCAAACTCAAAATATCTTTATTCAAGTAGGTCTTTATAAAGACACTTTTGAATCGTCAATTTTTACACTACCACCGGTTCGGAAGGCAGTAATCTACCGAGAAGAACCGATAAGAGACATACTTCAATTATGTTACTTAAAATTCAAATAACAAAGCCTTCCGAACCGGTGGTAGTGTAAAAATTGACGATTCAAAAGTGTCTTAAAGACCTACTTGAATAAAGATATTTTGAGTTCGATCCTTTCGGAAAAGGATCGCCGCTGGTTTATAAAAAGAAAACATTGTTTAACATAATATTTATTACATCGTTAAATTCAATGGACATCGTCCGAAAATAAATAAACATCACATAATATACTTCCGCCTCTTTGGTGTCTACTAGCTCCGTTATGTACAACTTACACCGATCTATACAAATCCACTTTAACTGTGCATCACGTTAATTTACAGGTAAGAGTACTCCGCTTAACAGAGTGCATCTTTACATTCACTAAACGAAATTCCCATCTTTTGGTGCAAATGGCTGATTAACAATATAATACAACTATTTTATGAAAGTATTAAACTTCTCAATCTCTAATTAAATAAAATTCAATTACACCGTTCTCTGTCTCTTCTGTGTCTAAGGTTCAATGAGAGATGAAACAGGCCTAACAAATTAAGACTTAATAATAATAATAATAATCCTTTGGTTGTTTTGCCTTTGCACAAATCGATCGTGTCAAATGTATAAATAATCATTTTTTGTTTCCCTACAATAACTTATGCTCGGGAACTTATACACGGGACTATACCTTCGGTTGTCGCTGTCTGATTCGAGGGATAGGGCTGATAACGCTCTAGAAGGTTCCTCTTGCGGTTCTGGGAGGGGGATAGTCCTGGGGGGGAGAGGGGGCGCCCGAGGATTCCTTCGCACCCTGAAGTGGCAATCGTTGTCTGAGGGCCACGCGCGTTGCACCAGAAGGGGCAGGTCGTCTGGATGTAGTTTCCTCTCGTACTCCTGTGATGGGCAAACCTGAAATTCAATTTAATAAAAATTAAAAATGTATTTCTTTATGTTACAATTACAGTATAAAAATCCCGTTGTGATCCCGTTAAAAAGTAATTATTATCACAAATAAGCATACTTAACAATCCGTACGGATATTATAGACGCGAAAGGAACTCTGTCTGTATGTATGTATGTTACGCTTTTTACCCTTGAACTACTGTACCGATTTCGATCAAATTTGGTATATAGATAGACTAAACTTTAGGGAAGGACATAGATTTTATCGTAAAAAAATGTTAAAATAGGGGATGAGAATTTGTATAAAAATTTCACCAGAACTCAAGCGAAGCAAGTCGCGGGCAAAAGTTAATAATTGTTAAATAAATGAATAACCGCGTACCTCATACAAGGAGAACCTCTCGACACCTTCTGTTGAGTCATAGCAATGCAGGAGGATAGCCAGAAGCTCATCAGAAGTGGTCCTCTCACTTGTAAGCAGACATTTATATTGTGACGAAGACATAAGAGCAGAGTCGTAGATCTTCACTAATCCACCAGGACGCATTTGGAGAGAGAATCTGCAAGTAATTTTAGGTAATAAGTTTTTTTTAACGATGCAAATAGACGTCGCAGCCCAAAAACGAAAATAAATCAAAAAAAAAATAAATTCCTGTGTATAACTTATGCACAGGAAATCTTGTAGATTTTTTTAGTTATAGTTTGCATGTCTGTTTTTGCCTTATTAAATAAATAAGTTCAAAAAATTACTCGTAAAAAGTCCATTAAGTCATAAATAGCGAAGTAGTGTAGTGAAGTATTGAAGTGTCCGTGAAATATGGGATATTTCAGTACCATTATTTTTTATTACACCAAGCTATATTTATAATTAGATTTCACTGTGATCATCTGTAATAGTCTTCTCAATATACTAAACATTGTGTTAATATTAGACAATGCAATCAAAACAAGTCAAAACACAATCCATATGGTCAAAGGGCTCTCGAAGACTTAAAAACTTGAGATTGAGCCAAGAATAGCACCGGAAAGGGGACAACGCGTGTCTTTTTTGAGCGTTTCTCTGTTACTATTTCGACGCGTGCCTGTTTTGACATTATTAAACGCAAACCACAAACTTTGTATCATAAATCGTATGCGTAAAGTCATTGCATGGTCATCGCATCGAGCCTAGAAAGGTTTTGTTAGGCCAGAAAAATAAGCGGGACATCGTTATTTGAACTTTGAAAGTAATCAAATCATATTGTATTGATTAATTGTACTTTAATGATAATATATCTTATAAAATTTAGTCTGCATATTAATTAGATAACATACAAAGGTTGCGTTCTAAATATTGTGTTTGTCAACATCAGATCAAATTGTAACCTAGATATTACGTGACAAATAATGCGATAAATTTGATTCGATAATTAATATTAATTATAACAATTCGTTTGAAGCTATTCCGATCATTTGTTTCATACACAAGAATAGTAATAAATTAGTCACTTTTTTATTATTTTAAATTTTCGTCTTGAGTTATGAAAGACTTTTGACACTTGCAAGTTTTATCTAGTGTACAATGCTTAATCCTTTGTTGTTACTTGTCTGTCGATTATATAGAGCTGCAATTATACCATGCTCTATCGAATGCATCATTTTAAGATGGTAATTACTAAATTTGATACTGTAAGGTTTCCCGAGAGTTCTACTATTATAGAGACAGACAACCATCGTATAACTTTATCATTATTCATTTATTTTATTATAAACTACTGTACGCGAATTAAAACACGATTCTCTACCCACTAAATTACACATACTTATTCTGTATTAACCACAAATATGTTAATAAAGATTGGAAACTTACTTAGAGTAGCCTTTAGGATGACAAGCCTGTAACGCTGCCGGTCTTGCGTCATCATCCAGCACCAGGGTGGTTCGAAGACCAGCGGCACGTACTCTGACTTCCATGCTGAGGTAGAACAGACGTGGGTCTCTGTGCCTCATGCGGAACTTTCCCAGTAGTGTGGAGACTACTTCTTTGGCTGTGGTACCCCACGTGACCGAGAGGGTCTTGTATTCGATATCTGGGCGAAGACAGCGCGCGAAAACTTTGATTGTGGTCTGTAATGGAGTTGAAAATCGTGTGAATACAATAATATATTATTTATATAACTTATACAGCGTTTTTGCGCTATTTATAAGAAATTGTATATTTAATATGAAAATAAAAACGAGATGAGAACGATTTTTTATATTAAAAATTGTATATAAAATGGAAGGGAACTTTGTTTAGTTATGTATTTGCGACAGTTGTGTCAACTCAGTTAACTTCCTGGATAGGCAGGACGCACTTAAGCCGCTAACCACAAGAAATCAATACACTTTCTTCACTTAAATTTAAATAACAAAAGCCGAGGTCGTTTGCCTTTGTTTCTTTAGTGTTTACCTTAAGTACATTTGGATCAAACTTGTAAAATTGATATAAAAAGTATTCTCAATGGTAGTAAATAGGGTAGAAACATGGGCTTTAAGCAGTTTATGCGTAGAAATGTATGTGCATATAGGAAATCAGCACGAGTGAAATACATTTAAGAGTCTATAATTTAAAAAAATACTAACTATAGTATCATGTAATTAAATAATTATTTAAATCGTACAAATCTTAATGTGCTGTAAATATTTTGCTTATCTGCACAGTAAAAATAAATAGAATACGAAATGGTGGCATAAACAGCATAATTACTCAACGCAACAGAATGCAAAGATTGCAGAAAATCAGGTTCCCACGCGCGAAGGTTGCGCTCGCGCATGTAACGCAAAACCTTAAAAATTGCACATTTATGTAATTCCATGTCCTCGATTTGTCCAATCCGTTCCAAATTCGAAGTTCGCACGCTAAAATTAAATAGGTACGCATAGGTACGTTCCTAATTTGAAAAAAAGTATCCGTTGTCAAAAAGTTTATAATTAAAGAGGTTTTATATGCTCACATGTATATTGTCAGGATGGAACGCTAAACGCATCCTAGGTGCTGGCACGGGCGCGGCCATTATGCGTGCGCGTTACGCGGAGTCTATTACACAACTGGAGGAATTACGGTGAAGGCCTATACGGAAATGGTAAGGGCTGAGGGTATAGGGGCAACACCTGCCGCTTCCTATAACAGGAAGCCGCACTTGATACGCACGAAAATATGTGTAATAAAATCGATTGATGCAAAAATAATTTGAATTTCAAGACGTGAATTCCAAAGTAAAAGTATTGAAACTCCTTCCGGTTAACGAAATAGTAGAGTCAAAATAGTTTGTATTCCCTTCTCACAACAATAATTTATTCAATTTGAAATATAATGATTTGTTTTTATGTTACGCAATATATTTTTAAATATACTATGTTTTTAAGACGAAATCCTAACGCGCTACGTAATTTATAACTTTCAGAATCCAATAAAATAAAACAAAATCGAAATGTATAAATAAAAGTCTAAATTAAACTTCTTCAGAAATTGCGTATACGCTACAAGTTCTCACAATTTAAATAATAATATTTTATAGGAACCTAAGTTCAAAGGATTATTAATGGCTTTTTGATTTCTCATGGCCGATTAAAAAGTTGTCAGGATTTTTACGCTTTAATAAACGCGTTAAAGTGAGCAAGGTCGGAGATTTTGGATAATCTGTAGTGAAATTACAGATATTTGTGAGAAGTTATTTTTTTAAATATATATTAATAATACTAAAATTATCTGTGTAAAGGAAATTAAAGTAAAGGTTTCTATTTTAAACAAATTGTTAAGAAGAAAAATTGGTGGACATTTTTACTGATTAAAGAATTATTTGGATTATATAAATACATATATGTTTAGTACATATGTATATGTTAATACCTGTCTAGAAAATGACGCAGGTTTCATAGTCCGCACAAGAAAGGCGTACATCCCACAATCAAACTTAGTATGGTAATGAAGAAAGCGCCGGTAAAAGTGGTCATCATTCGTGAACTCGGTAGGAAATTGAAAAACGCCGGACGTAAGTGGAATGCCGACAAAAACACGACGCTCCAAGGTCTTTAGAAATTCCCATACCAAGAAATATGTTATTGTAATAATAATAACAAATTATAAAAATAATTTGACACGCAAAATCACATTTTTTAAGTGAGTGGAATATTATAATACTTAATACTTAGGTTTGTTTAAATATTATCTTATTGTAATGCTTTTTATATAGAAGAAGGGTTTAAGGTATTTAGAGACTATTTTAAAATGTTTGCTTTAGTATAAAAATGTCGGCCTAATTTTCTGTAACAACGCCACCTAGTTAAATATTACTTAACTAATAAAAGTTTTGTTTTATTATTTTTTTGGCGTACTTTTATAATTCTGTCTAAAACAGTTAATAAGGTAAAAAATAATTGTTATTTCATCAAAACAGGAATACGCTGTATCAGACAATGAGACAAAACTGAATTCCACTTTCGTAGTTTAGTTAAAGTACAATAGATGGCGTTTAATTAAGAATTGTGTAAACTCTCGCAGAGAACAATAAATTATATAATACTGTATAAGAGTTATTAAAATATTATGAAATCAAAACAATTAGCAAGAGATAAAATTAGAGCACGAATACCGATTGCTATGGGTCATCAAAATTGGAGAAACTCGAGCAAAGGTCGAGACTCATTAGCTAAGCATTAAAACACCGATACAGACCAAAGAAGATTATTATTGCTTTATTGCCCAGAAACTCTATTGCCATAGATATTTTCGTAGCTCTTCTATCGTTTTCAAGCTTTGAAACCGGTGCTCAAAGGTACGATCTAGTTTAGATTGGCTTGCTTTTCCAAAAAAAAAAACTATGAATAGTAAGATTTTTCACCTACTCATAACTTTATATTTTCTTACTGTGATGTTTCCTTAATAAATAAATGAACATAGAATTTCACGGCTGTTCCGTATAATGTACAGGACGCCCTAAATTGGACGAATGAGGTGTGACGGTTGGAAATTAGGAAACGGGAAATTATGTCGACCTTTCGTTATTTATAGAAAAGAGTTAATTTGTGCATCCGGTATAGCGATCTGTTCCCAATCATTTCATACATTTCCTATCTTTTCATCTTAATCGGAAATGTCGACGGAATCGTTACATATAACTTTTAAAACCGACATTTTGTTTTAAAAGTTTTTCTTACACTCCATGGACACTGTGCAAAAAAAGCTTTACACACAAGATCAGACACAGATTATAGCCAACGCTATAGTAGTTTCTTAATCAAATTTACGATACATTATTTAAAAAACACTTAACATCAAACGCCTGTTATTACAGTTGTTTTAAAACTATAAAAAAGGTCATAAAAACTTATTCTCAAAATTCAGTAGGGTAGATCGATTACTGGTTGATTTCAAAAATAGAATGTTAGGGTTGAGAGGGTAGGAAAAGTTTCAAAAATAACAGACTAAAATATATTTCACAACTATTAAAAATATATAAATCAATAACATAAATGTAAAAAGTTTGTTCCTTGGCAGAATATGTATAATGCTGGTGGAATTTCCTCGCTGAATTGCTTATACGCTGAGCGAGAAAAGCACCAGCTCTTAGGTCACAGGTAGTGACTACCAAGCGCTTATTTAATTCGTTGATAAGTCTGTATAATTGTTACCATTGAAGGTCCAAAAGTAAAAGTCCCACAAATTTAAAGTTGGAGGGATAGAAAACCAAGGTATATATTTTTTTACGTTGACATACGTACGTTACGTTTACGTCGTATAACGAATTAATATAGATGAATAATGTATGAAATTTTAAAGTTACAAACTATACGATTAAATATTTAAAGTATGTTTACTTCCTTCATTAATATAAGAGCATTTTAGTCTAATAGATAATCTTGGTAGTCGATTTACAAATTAAAAACTAAATTAAGTATACCTGTTTTCATATAACGTATAGTAGATAATAAAAACAATGTTTTTACTCCGGTAGATCTCTGGTTCAGATTCGCATATTTAAGTCATTTCACTAACACTGCTTTAAAAGTTAACGACCAAAAAGCCGGTTAAATTTAATGTAACTTTTAAAATGATTTAAGTAATTTAATACAGTTAATGTAATTAGGTATAGGGGATGCCTCATTCCATTAAACTACGCATGGCTTTAAAAATAGAATGAGAAAAAAAGCGGGAAAAAACTCAAACAGACGCGCACGTGCTCAAGTTGCCAGGTGGACAGGATACGTTTGAAGAGATTGTCTATGATTATCTTTTATGCCAGTAGTAAAAAGTTATGGGTTGCCAGTAATAATAAACAGGTTTTGGGTCTACGTCACGTTTTGTTCTTAGAAAACTACCGCCCGGTTATGGAAAGGGGTGAGATTTTAAAACAAAAAGGTTTTATTGCGATCGGCCCCACAGATTGTCGTGTGTTCTTTTGACAGATCCCTCACAATCAGAAAAGGCTTTAAGTTTAAACCTAAGATTTTAAGATTCCAGGTTTTAAAGAGACGTGACCACTGAAATTATAGGATAAAATATGTATTCAAAAGATTTTAACGTCATTTTATCAAAGATATATTTAAAAAAGTCTTTAAGCTTCCGGCAGCGGACTCTTTCCGAGTGTGTGGTATTAGAAGTGTCACTAAGCCTGCCCGTTTACCTGTATTGAAAAACTGTATTTTCATTTTTATTATATAATTGAAAGGGAATGTATATTACTTTATGTCATTGTGTAAGAGTAATAAAATTAATGGCGCCAGTTACACCACCGCCCTAACTAAGGCGACATTCAGGTTATTTATTGACTTTTAACTGGATTTATGAAACGACTAATGTCGTAACACGCATAAAGATCGCTAGATGATTGAATATGTTGCGCTTTAACTCAACTTATCAGTATCATAATATTTTTGCTATTGCATGTGCGCGATCATTTTTTTTATTGAAGAGTGGTAAAATGAGCTGGACGCACATCAAAACGGTGCTGTCGCATAGACATAGACGTGGCTGACTCGTGAGTGCGTTGTCGGCCTTTTAGGGAGCTGAATGCCTTTTTTTTTAAAGGGCCCTCAATCGTATTGGTCATAGCGATCTCAAAATATCATAACACCATACGGTCGGTTTGTGTCTGTGATATGGGAGCTTACACATAAAACTATATATACATATTATATAAATTAAATAAACACAAGGGCTAGAAAGATAGAATCAGACTAAACTGAGAGGAACGATATACGAGGAAGGTTCTGTAAGCCGATTTAAAATGTTCAAAGGACAGGTCAAACAATAACCGCCGAGAGGCGAGAGTGTATGTATAGTCTCTGTAAACGCGAGACATAAATACATATAAAATCAAATCATTGCATGTAAACAAAATCGTTATCAAAGTTGATTAACAGGTATAACAATAAAATGTGAAGTTCACTAGAAATGTCCGCGAATCGAGAATTTGTTCATGACAACATTATGAAGTTCCCTGTCTCTTTAACAATCATGGCACACCCCATTTGAATTGTTAATACTCTCTTACAATATATAGATCCTAGAGTCACTAACTAGTTCTAAGGTGCTCATCACCATTTGGGACTTTAAAACATAACGACATTAATTAAATTAAACATAGTTATATCGTACTTTTTCCAGCATATGCATCGCAAGTTAGGTTAATTCGATTTTTAATATTTAATTTATTAAGAAAATCCAGAGGAAATTAATTTAGTTCTTTTCGTCGATTTGTAACCGACGTAACTCGTGAGAAGATAATTAATATATGGTTAAACAAGACATAAAACACCGCATACATACACGGTTCATACAACGAGAATATCAAAATCAGTTAAATATGTTTCGTATGTATTCAAATTGGCTGCCAATTAACAAATCCCATGTGGTTTGTTTTGACCTGAAAGGCGAAACACATGCCTAGCGCATTTCGCACGTGTTGTGCCTTTGAGTTGGTTAAATGGAGTGAAAACTAAAACGACTCGACCGCTTATGATCTGAGAAAACGCATATAAAAATATTGTACAGTAATATTTTGTATTTTACGCGACTGTCGTTCTTGAATCACTTGCAGATGTGCAAAGAGCATAAACAAAAATAACATATAACAATGAAGTACATTTTTTACGTTTAATTTAAGTAAATGAACACGTAAAATAACTTATCAGTGTAAATCTTAATATTTAAACAAAGTATATTTAAAAAAAAATACTTTGTTTTTATAGAAGAGGGGGCAAACGAGCAGGAGGCCCACTATAAAGGTGAAGTCGCCGCCCATAGACACTTACGCGGCCGGGAGCTCGTGAGTGCGTTGCCGGCCTTTAAAGGAAAATTGGGAAATGGGGGGGGTAGGGGAAGAGGATGGGGGAGGGGAAAGCATGGGCACCGGAAGATCTCACTCACCGAACTAAAAGCGAGTACAAAATGAACAAAGTTCTCCGGCCGTGCCTGCCCATTCGGCTGAAACTCTAAGTAACAGCATGGCACTTAAAAATAAAATTTAAAAGTTTGGTTGCAGAGTACCCACACTGCTGGCAGCATTCCATCGCTGTATCGCGAAACGAATTATCTTAAATCAAAAATAATATGCAATCGTCGAAGAATTGTTGAAATTTACTGCTAGTTCCCAAATCACGGACGAAGAAACTCTACACCATAAAAAACACCCTTACTGCGGGTAGGTATTTATAATAGTGAAACACGCATAGTGGAAACCACACATTCCAAATTCAAATCATTAAACTGATAATTGGTGGATGGTGGAAAGGGCTTTTGTTAATTAACAAAGTTAACTTTTATAATTCCAGGAATATTGATTGTGTGATCAAAGGAAGCGCGTATGAACATGAACAAGTTTTGTTTCTTTTAAGTATCTGTATGAAAAATCTCGAAAAAGTCGATTTTTTTTGTAAATAAAATATTAAATTTGTTCTATGTTCTGACGGACTGAAATTAAATATATATTCTTATAACATTCAAACTCAAAACTCAAACTCAAAATATCTTTATTCAAGTAGGTTTTTATAAAGACACTTTTGAATCGTCAATTTTTTATATTACCACCGGTTCGGAAGGCAGTCATCTACCGAGAAGAACCGGCAAGAAACTCGATAGCTGCTCTTTTAAAATAAACAATTAATACAAAATTGTGCTACTGAATTAAAATAACAAAGCATTATAAGGCTACTCAAGAATTGAACTGTCCCGATGCTGAGCCTGTGATACATTAAAGGGATCTTTGTCCTCTAAATATTCGTTTACGGTATAGTATGCCTTTTCAACCGAAATACCCTTTACGCGCGTTTTAAATTTGTCGGAAGTCAATTTGGTTATAAGTGATGGGACTTTGTTATAAAAACGTATGCTCATACCTACAAACGATTTATGAACTTTACTAAGGCGAGAATCAGGCACATCAATTTCGTCTTAATTGAAACTAGATCGTAAATGTCTGTGTGTCATCTCCTAATAAAAATATTCGCAGTTGAAACCAAATTGTGTTCTAAAGACAACAGAATCATTCGAGAATCATTTTCGCTTATCAGTTAATTGGATTTGTCTTTTTTCAATTAATCCTTGGCATTCAAGATCAATTCCAAGATGATTGGAAACGTATCGATAGTATTAATTGGACTTTTTTGTAAGTAGTTTCGTTTTTAATATTTTTATAAACACAGTTATTATTATACATAAAAGATATAAAGCTTATTGTTAGCGGGCTTATCGGTCTTACCGATCCAGGCTTTAATAGAACTTAGAATCACTTATAAAATAATATTTTTTTGTTTTCACAAAATCTATTTTATATATGCTTTTAAAATCGTCTTTGTAAATAGGTAAACTGTAGTTTAGTCTGTAGTAAATCAAAAAATAATGCAGATTAGGCAGTAGCTAACAACAATAAATTTTTAGTAAGCCCCATACACGGACAAGGTAAGGGTAAAAAGGTTACGAAAAAGACAGCAAACTTCCCACAACTCACAAACTACAGCCTTGCTGATGCGGACAAGCCAGTGTTCATCTTCGAAGGTGTCAATTATGATGAACTTCCACCGCACTTGGAGAAAATCCACAAAGATTGCTACGCGGATTATATACGATGCTCGAGATCAATGTAAGTTCTAACCTAATGTGTGGTATGTAGAAACTAGAAGTGTCACTAAGGGTCCTGATCCTTATTTCTCTTCTAATTATTATATAATTAGAAGAGAATTAAGAAAAAAAAATTAAAGGAAATGTAGTTACAATATAGGAAAACGTATATTGATACCAGCTTAAGTCACATGTAGAAGAGTCATTCTTATAGGCCAGTAACGTAACATACTCTCTTGGAAGCCCGCAGGCTGTTTCTCTGCAACTTATGATAACTTTGCCATCTCCCGATTTCACGATGAACTGCTACTTGTGAGTTCATCAGCGCAATGATCTTTAAAGGAAAATCTGCTAAGCACGTCATGATGTATGCTACTAACAATAATAAAATCTACCATGTCAATTCAATTGATTCTGGTGGGCTCTTCACCATATCTTTTTTAACGTTCAAAAGTGTTTATACTATTTGAAATAAGAAATTGTTTTTGATTATGAAGAAGTCAGTGTCGGTTGTAAGCTTTTAATACACTAGAGGTCAGCATTAGTCTTTGACATGCTGGTTTCGCCTTGGCAATTGACAAACTAACCTTCAATGGTGTGATTAAAACGTCTCAGAATTAAGGCATCTGTCCCTAGTCTCTGGACCACGATTGAAAGAATTAATAACTTGTAGTGGAGATGTAACACAACACTTTTAGGCTTCATTTGTTATCAGGACACAAAACCACCAAGTTTGCGGATACAATCTTAAGTATTATTATTTCGAGGCATTTCACAGCATTTGCGAGTTGATGTATAATAACTGTCAGCGGGATAACAAAAAACACAGTGAGTTAAAATGCGTTCTGTTAAATCTTAGATCTTAAAAATTAGAGTTTATTTATTAATTGTGGTAAATGTTTCAGCGGAAACTTATTATATTGGTGATGGGTATTATTGCCAACATATGACCCGACGCAACTTCTTCACCAAAGCTTTCAAAAAGTTTACTAACGGTGTCAAGAATGCTTATAAAAACTTTAAAAAAGCATTCAAAAACGGATGATAAAATCACAAACGGCAAATTTTGAAATGTTATTTTTTTATTTAAACGTGGTTTTGAGATATTTAAGTGTTTAGTTAAGTTTTAATACTGTCATTATGCCATATGTTGAGTGATTTTCAGCAAAGTCAAATGTTTTTATTCATTAAGGCACATAGGACCGTTTTGAATCGTCTAAGTGACTGTACGCCTGTTAGTACGCTACCAAACTGAGAATCTGGCGAGAAGTCTGCTTGATTTGTTTTGATATTTTCACTGTTTAAGAGCAAAGCCAAAGTCAAAATATTTTTATTCATCAAGGTTCATAGGACCATTTTAAATTGTCATAAATCTAAGTGTTTCTGCGCCTGTTCTTACGCGACCAAGCTGAGAAGAAGCAGGCAAGAAACTCGGCTTGGTTGATTTACAGTAGTTTGAGGCAAGGCTAAGCCAAGAGCAGATTCATTCTCAAACTTTTTCTAAAAACTTCGATTTGTCTATTTTTTTTTATTTTCTTTATTGTAATATTTGTTAATATGGTTTCAAACAACATCAACATAGGGAAATAATTTTTCTATGTATTAATGTCTCTTCGATTTAAATAACGTTTCTCCATGACTTTGTTTCAAGTTTTAGGAGATATCCTAATAATGTAAGTTATGAGAAGAAAGGAATTCTATACGCTGGCGCCATTGCAAAACGCGGATTTGAAAGCAGCCTGTGGCAAGGTCGCATGTGACGTGAATTTACTGGTAATACAAGGAAATCCGTGAAATTACAATAACCCCCTATTTTACTGAAATATCTTGTGGATATTGTTAACACAAAGTGAAAACTTTATTAATTATCGATAGTTAAGTAATCATAGATAAGCAAATTTAAAAACGTCGAACCAATCAATATACTCGAGTTGTCTTTTATCTGTGGTTAAGACTAAGACTAAGGGAAAATTGTTTCTTTTCTTTTACTTAGAAAACAAACAAAGACAGAACTAGGTCAGTTTTGATAATTATGATTTAAAATTTAAAAGAAATAAGTGTTTAAATATAGGATTGTACCACAGAATATGTCCGATGTCTGAACAATACAATTTAAAAATAAATATTTAGAATGAAAACAATGACAAGTGGATATCCGGGCGCCACATTGTCACTTCCTGTTCAGATGGAAACACTCATTGATCTAAATTGACCACAGAATATAGGGACCATGCCCTTTAGATGGTTGCATACTGTGACCAGAGGGATGCGTGACACATATCGATAAATGTACATTGTATACATAATATCGATAACTCTTGACGATGTTTCCACAAAAAAATTACTTGGAAGAAACTATCGATAAACAATAAATAACTAATTTATTATATTAATTTCTTCTTTTTTTAAAGTTTGTTTCTGCCCTTTTTCTTATAATTCGATATTGTTGAATGCATCGTAAATATATTTTGGTTCACCATAAAACAAATAAATTCTATATTATGTACAATACACACTTGGCTCTTAAGTTGTGCTTTCAAGTACACAAAATAAACAAAAAAAGCTTTGTTAAATAAGATTGCAGTTATTCGTTTATCTATTACAGATTTTCATAACATTCACAAACAATAGGGCTTAATGAATTTTGCAATCGGTAAAATAATCTTGCCGAACAACCGCTCAATTGTAATGAATGGACAATTAAACAAATGAATATGCAATGTAACAGTGAATTAGCGAATAGTGAAAGTTATACAGGAAGGTATTTATCAAAGGAAATTTAACTGTATCAGGATATTGAGAACGGAATTATAAACAGACAGACATGTAAAATCACCTTTTACTTTATGTTAGGCCGGATGTCGTGTTTAAGTTGATAATTTCTCATACTTACTTGAATAATTAAATTGTCTTAAAAATTGAAAATAATTGAGTCATTAAGATTAACCAAATCAGTTGTGCAAGCGTCTTTATATCTCAAACACACGTACAAGTAATGTTGTATTGTTTAAATATCGTAATTTTAAATATTTATCGTAAATCTTATCGACCTCTCCCATCACTAGTTTTACTTTCACAGTCAAACGAAGCCGAGGGTCGGGGTTTATCAATATTGCGTATATATGCGACCATGAGTGACATTTACAAGTAATTGTGTCGTAATTACAAATGATATCATATTTATAGAATTAGCTTCGCAGAAATGTTTAAAATAGTCAGTAACATGCTAAAGAGATAAACTTCTGAGTTTATCCTATCAGGCTCTAACTAAAGAGGCTTACAATTGAGAGGAACCCTTCATTACTTCGAACATGACTGAGTTTGATGTATCTTCTCAGACCGGTGTACTTCTGAACCAACCCAAAAATACATTGATACCTGGGCTCTAATTTGGGCTCTTTATCTTGATGTTCACAAGTGATCGAGGATTATGTGATTTAAATGAATATCTTCTAATATACATGTTATATAGATAAAGATTTTAATACTTGACCCCGTTCTGGCATTCCATTTAATTGTATGACCAGAGATCTAAGCAAACTATGTTATAGTTAGACCAAAGTCCAGTCGGATTAACTATTTGTCGTCTACTTGATAATTTTGTAAACACGTATTAACTAAAGGTGAAATTGTAACACAATACTGTCACCTGATATTGCCACAGATTGCTTGAGGAACATTTGGTTCTAAATTTGAAAAAAGCTTTAACTAAGATTAACAACTGGACTAAATTCACACTTGGCATAATTCAATGTGGAACTGTATAGTAGTCGTACATAAAGTATCGTCCTAAAGACAAAATATAGTGAATCGTTTACGGTAAGAAACAGAAATACAATCCGTGTTAAAACAAGCTTTTGCTGATTGGCTTAAGACCTTCGAACTCAATGAAATACAGATAGAACATCTTACCTACATGGGAACTCCAGGAATATCCTTTTTAAATAGGGGGCAAACGAGCAGGAGGCAAACCATATACACACTCACATAGCTCTTCTATTGATGTAGATACAAAAAAATGTAACAGAAGATTGCAGTAGCTACTACAGTCTTTAGTAAGGGTGTAAATAATAAAACGGTCTAGCCCTTTTTAAAGGTTTTAAAAAACCCTTTTGAAGTGATATTCAAATGTACCACACCCCTGACACAATGCAGTTAGAAAAACAATACTAATAGATAAGTTATCTTTGCTTACGAAATGTTTCTTGAACTCTAACTAGACCATTGATTAGCACCGAGGTTTATTGTCGGTTTCCCTTTTTTTAAAATAAATATCCTAGTATTCTTTTATCCCATATTAAAATGTGTATGGTGTTTTATCTCTGTATTTTCTACTTTGGATATTAGAATATTATATCGATGTAGAAAACACCGTATGGAATATATATTGCAAAAAAAAATCTTAACGCCCGGAGGACTACTGGTGCTTGAATTGTGTGATACTCATGAGAAATATTTATAATAAATATCACCATATACTTTAGGTTAGTTTAAGCTAATTATTTCGACAGACCATAATACCCGAGTTTAATGATACAGTATGAATACTATATTTTTATGAGTATAAGGCTACCAATTTCATAAGTTGAATAACGGTAGTTGACATATTACGCAACGCACGTGATGTCATGTTGCGCACGCGCATCTGACATACATCAAGCCTGTGTTATGGTAACAATAGTGTTTTTTTAATTGTTTGACATATCATAAGAGACAGTTACCTATTGAGTTTGTTTGATTGATTTTGAGTCACAAATTTATTTGCATGTGTTTTAAGGCCTATGGCTTCGGCGGTAAAACCAAGGCTTAAAAATTATATAATCATAGGAAGAGGCACTTGGTCTTGCCCACAGACTTCTGTATTTAATTTTTGTCATCGATTTTTTGTAATGGCATTTCATTGAGTACCCTTCTGCACGAAGTAAATGTTAAATTGGGAAGAGAAATTGTAGCATTTTAGAGCTTGGGTTTCTATCGATTATTCAAAGGAAACGACATTTTATAACAATAGTAATTTTTATTTTCACTGTTAAAGTTTGTAAATTAATTAGTTAAGCCATTTTATGTCTTTGGAATATTTAAACGATTGTTTATATATAAAGCAATATGGATTCAGCTGTTTCAAAATAGAGTGTCACACTTAAATCACGCTGAAAGCAGGAAGCATATCCGTAATTGAAGAGCTTTCACACCTGCCTCTCGAAAATTATTATCGAGATTACACTACATCATATTATTTTATTATATATTTGATTAGGCTAAGGAAAACTATTGTAAAGTATTAAACAATTTATGACTCATAATTAATAAAGCGCATAACATATTTATTAAAAAATATTTTTGATTTATTTTAGTGTTTATTGTAAGTTATTATAAGGTTCGGACTGAGGAGAGTTATTGTGACGAGTGTTCGATCCAAATAATGATTCACTAACCATATAAATATTATAAAGGTTTTATATAGGAACTTATTTAAACTGTTTTATTTTTTTATTTCTTAATATATTTAGTTAAGTAATTGTTTCTGTATCTTCATATAAATTACCCTTTTTGTGTATACAATACAATAATGCCTGATATACATATTTATATGTACTTTGTCGCATAAGCAAATTTATAGACTAAATTTTGTGTCTGCACTTGTATGTATAAATAAATATATTAAAAGAGAAGAGAATATATTAAGAGAAATGCAAAGGTCATCAAAGTGTACTCGTTATGGGAATCAAACTCTCTCCAAGCATTATTACTATAATCATAGAACAATGATCATGTCGTGAGAACCACTGTACATATGAAACTCAGTGATTAAAATATATCAACAAACAAAGCAGACTTAACTCTAAGATTTAAGCATTGAAATGCTTCAATCCCGTAAGACGAATAAACAAACTCAACCTCAAAATATCTTTATTCAAGTAGGTCTATATAAAGACACTTTTGAATCGTCAATTTTTACACTACCACCGGTTCTAAAGTCAGTTAGTTATCTACCGCGAAAAACCGACAAGAGACTCGATAGCAGCTTTTAAAATATGAAATATAAGAATTTAAAAAAATGTAACATTCATGAGTTATTTTGTTATTAAAAATGTATCATCCCCACAAAAGATTTAGGCACTTTACTAAAACGAAAAGATTTTCTTGTATTTGCATCGAAAAGAATTGTATGCATTACAATGGATTACCGTTAGACAATATTATCTTATAACGTGAGTGAATTATTAAAAACGTACGTGTTATTTTAGGCGTGTACGCAATCGAATTGATACACCAGTTTTATGTGCAAGAAGAGTACTTTGCGTAAGGTTTAAAAAAGGGTTTTTTTTTAAAAAACCTTTTTACAATACAAAAGTTACATAAATAATTACATACATAACATAAATATATATACAAAATTAAAAAAGCAGCAAAGAACTAATATATTACATGGATAACATGTTTCTCATCTAATAAACTCGCTTTGTTTTATACTCATAGTACTACCATTTTATCATCCACGCCACAGTGGCTCTGCTGAGGCTGGTGTGAGTGCTGAAGATGAGGTAATTGATTAATTCTGATCATCAGGGATGAGATAACTCCACGTGTAGCAACTTAGAAATATATACTGGTTATTGGTAAAAATTTCACTCAGTGAAAGAAATCTAATATTACTCTTAATGTTTTTTTTAGTTGAGGTAGAAATTTTGGCTGATTGTGTAGTTAATATTTGTCTTTCGCAACTTGTATCGGCAAATAAAGATTATAAATGTCGTTATAAATGAATATGGGTCACGTTTCAAACATAAATTAAAATAAAAAAATTAAAAACCAGACCGACCCATCGTAACGTAAATGTGCGCTCCTATTTCGCTATGCCCCAGTAAAGGTTACCAGCATGGTGCTGGTTGCAGATTTTAACAACCTGTGCTGTGAAGCATGCTTGACGATTTAAAGGAGAGTTTCTTGCCAGTTCTGCTCGTCTACGCCCTTGGTTTGAGAACTAGCAGTGAATGTAGAGTCGACTAGTCGACCATACTTACTTATGAGTATAAAGATATTTTTGATTTTGACATTCAAACTCTATATTAATAACTTTTTTGGCGAGAGCCGAACCTGGGGTCATTTGTTGTTAAGGCAACTGAGTCGTATAAAATGCCGACTCATGAGTCTTACCCAAACAATGGTTCAAGACTTAAGTAATCCATTATGGTAATAATTATATGCAATTGTATATTTGGACATAATAAATAAAATTTATGAGAATTTCTGATTTCGATAAAGATAGCATTTTGTTCCCAAGATCTGTATGGACTAGCGTGGGATGTTTGACCTTTTGGGAACATACACACGTAAACACAAAAATATTACAAATTTAAATACATCTTGGTATGCAAGTTTTAACAAATTTAACACGTATTCTAGTGGGAAAAGTTAAAGAAAATTTAGCGGACAAAGATCCTCTGAATGTCAGCAGGAGCATCGGGACAGTTTAATTCATGAGTATCCAAATTTTTAAAATACCAACTAGATTCTTGCCGGTTCTTCTCGGAAGATGACTTACGAACCGTTGTTAAAAAATGACGATTCTAGTGTCTTTGAAAACTTTTTGAATAAAAATAATTTGACAAACCCAAAGGTTTTGTTTTTTAAACAAAGTAATATTTATGTCGGAGCTGTTGCTTAGCGAGAGGAGACGTGGATTTTAATTAAGGTAAAAAGTCTATTCGTGATGGATCTTTAAAAAAATACAAATTGCCCGGACAGTTTTGATATCAACATATAAGCCTAACTCTTACTGATTGCCGATACAAATATTTATAAATGATAACATTACATCCTGTTGTCATACCTTCGAGGTCCGTTACTGGCATTATTTTTTATTTTAGCCTAGCTGCGTTGTCTCTCACCCGTATTGTTATTGATATAAAAAGACGGAAAATGTCTAAAGTTTAAAATCAAATAGTTAAATTATATAAGTTACACTTTAATTAAATGATTTTAAAGTATTCAAAATTAATTAATCCGGAAAAATATTTTTTTTTACTTGGCCTTACAATTAATTCGGTCAGTTAAAATAAATAAACAAGTGAACTGTTTAAAAAGTTGTCAAAGGGAGCATTCTATGAGATTGTTTCCCAAGCTTTAAGTTCCCGCGATTAACGTGAAAGTGAGCAGTGAAAGGTAATTAAAATGGTTCGCAAGGTTAATGTTATAATTCGAAAAAAAATAAATAAAACTGTATAATTAAAACTACATTCAAACAACTGACGTTATTAACAGAGTTTAAAAGCTGACATATCGGTTTAAATATTTGAATTAATTAATTTACTAATTAAATGTCCAAGTAGAGCCTTTTTTATTTTGAATTTTGTAGCTTTAATTTACTTCCAATACGAATTTATATTAAAAACTCTTAATACATATACTAAATTATTACAAATAATGCTAGAAGTAGCCTGTTCGTCTGATTTTTTAAAAAAAATATGCCTTCATTCATATATTCTTATTTCACTCTTAACTAAATGCGTTAATATAATAAATCTATCTTTTATTATATGAAGCTTATACGAATATACAATAAAATATACAACTCTCTTTTCAATTTTCTAAACGGAAATAATGGTATATTAAAATAACATTAGTACAGGAAGCTTAGGTAAGCATATGTATTTTGCAAGAGATAAGCATATTTGCTGAACCACACGCAGTTTAACCACAGATACTGTTACATAGACAATAGGTCTGAGTAACAACGCGGAGAAATAATATATTATTTGTTTGGGATATAAATCCTACTTAAACTTGGACGTCTAAGAGTAACATTAAAATAAAATCTTGAGCAAGTCCTATTATTGTGTAAAGGACTGTTTACGATAAAAATCTTGGGAATCTCTCTAAATGCTTATATAAGAACATTCGGAACACAGTAATCAGGATTAAAAAATATAGTTAACAAGAGTTTATTGTAA
The DNA here is from genome assembly GCA_951799465.1 of Leptophobia aripa. Taxonomy (NCBI): domain Eukaryota; kingdom Metazoa; phylum Arthropoda; class Insecta; order Lepidoptera; family Pieridae; genus Leptophobia; species Leptophobia aripa. Next base: position 7,384,782 of record OX637270.1, on the reverse strand, counting down.
TCTCTTATTATTTTGAATTTTGAAATAAGATTTTTTTTTTGACTCAAGTGTTCGCTGATACGATTCTACGTGTATAAGATATAAATACATTCACAGGACGTGGGGCAAGAATCTCTCGGTTGGTCCATTAAAATATGTTGGTTGCAATATATCATTATTTCTATTAAAAAGTGGTAATTTATTGGTTGGTCGCTCTCTTAGCAATAGATAAGTGCTACTGTTCTTGTATTATTAGCGAAAGGTTTACCTTTCACCAAGGTCAAATTGAAAGGTAAGTACCGTGACCCACAGACTATGCCAAGTTATACGTCATATTAAAAGTCTTGAATGCCTCACTAGATAATTTTCGCTTTTTTTTCACTAAAAAAAATCTCGTCTTCATCTAGTATTTTAACGATCCTTATTGACTAAAATATCTAAATCTTTAAACATCAACGATGCATTATAAAAACCACGAATGATATTGTGTAATAACTTACCGTGCGGTTGGATAAATCCCCAACGGAGTCGTGGCGGTTCTCCAGGCTGCCAAGGCTGCAGCAGGAAGCGGAAGACGAGAGGCTGACGGAGTCTGCGCGCGCGCGATGCGGTGAGACTGCTACGTGCTTCAGCATGCCGTCACCTGAAAAACAATATAATTAAGTCAAAAACCGAATCTTCTAAAGCTCGCCTGTTGAGCGTTCGGTGTCTTCTCATAACACAAGAATTAATTGCGTTTTTGTAAAGCTTTTTCGAATGATGGAAAACTATTAGATATATCTCAAATACCAATCATACTATGGATTTTATAAAAGAGGTTATTTTATAATATTTACGATTGTTAACAACCAATAATATTTTTGTAATGGTTAAGGTATTTAAGTAACGGTGACCCGAAAGCTTTCCTCTCATAATATAAGCATCGTGATACATCTTGCGACATATTGGTTTAGTTTTTATTTTATTAAAGTTTTTATTAGGTGGTGTTTAATTAAAAATACAATATTAAAATTTTATTACCAGTGACCCAAGATAAGTTTTTCTCGTTCAACTCATATGCATCGCGATACAGCGAGGAAATGGCGCCATAATTATATGTAGGTACTCTGCCACAAGATTTTTACTTCATTATTTAATATTTATTTATTTAACACTTTATCGCACTTAAACACTAGAAGCAAATGACATTAACAGATGTTAGAACCTATAAGAGCAACGGGCAGCCTTATCGCTAATAATCGATCTCTTCCAGACAACACACACGATAAAAGAATACGACAGGTGCAAAGGGTGCGAAGTATACAAAAAAAATAATAATACACAAACAAAACACAACATACATTAAAATAAGAAAAACCGAAAAATATGCTAATTTAAATGTAGAATTATAAATAATTATATTGAAGACAAGAAATGCTTACGAAGAAGTGATTTGTAAGATGATAGTGAGGAGGCTGATCGAATAGGATCGGGAAGTGAGTTCCAAAGCTTTATAGCGGACACTGTGAAGGAGTTTCCGTAAAAGGAGGAGTGGTGGGGTGGAATTGCGAGGATATGTCTGTTGGAAGAGCGCAGATTGTAGTCGTAGGGACCCATAAATTTGAAACTATATTAAAATTTTGAAATTATATTGAATATTATATAAATACTCACAATAAAGTATTGTAAGTATTCAATTTTAAAGTAAATATTAGCGCACGTGCGTTCCATTGTTTGATTAGGGTCTGACCATTCCAGGAAGGGCTTCGTATCTCGCATAGCAACGCGAAGCTTTTTTCAAAGCTCCACGTTTAGCATTCGAAGTTCAAATCGATATGTATTTTGTCGTTGACCCAATGTCATATGTCAAACATATTAGTAGGGATTTTGGACTATAGATGGAGCCAGGTGGCTTATAACTGTGTTGCCCTGTTAACGAAATACGGTCTCTTCATGTAGGACTATGTTGTATCAATTCTATATTTTATGGTTATTGTATTACCAGTAATTTACTGAAAACTAATAATAATTTGTATGTGAAAAATTTAATTATATTTTAAATAAAAGAACAGAGTTTCTCCTGTTCATAACAAATGTTTTCATTATATGAGCAGACTTATAGATGGTCTATGAAGAATACATATAATAAAATTAAATAAATAAAATAATATTTGGCCTAAATCGAAATTCTTTTTAAAAAAACTAAGACTCACCTTCGCACACTCACTCATTTACATAATATACTGCACTTGTTCATATGTATATATATATTTTTTATTTATTTTTTTCTGTTTGAGCTTTTTTTTGTTGTATTATTTTTTTCTGATCTTGGATTCTATTTTCGATTGTATGTTTTAACCTTATTTTGGCTTTGTTTTTAATATATTTTTAATGTGTAAACTTTTTGTGTTAAGCTGTGTAGGTTTCATAAATAAAAAAAAGTGCATTCGGTCACATCTGTTAAACAATTGGATGTTTGACGTCACTAGCATTTAAAGATGTGTCCTCATAATGCCTTTTATTATTCTTATAAAATAATTACGTACATTATTTTTATAAACAGTCAAATTATACAGTATGACCAGAGTTAGAACCAACGATCGACTCTCAATAAACTGTTCCTATTGTGTTAATAAGTTAAATATTTTTATTCAGTAACGTAATATGACTATATTGAATCAAAATGACTACGCCTGTTCGTACGCGACCAAGCTGAAAACTGTTTGAAAACTGAGTTTAAAGCTTATAACAACTTTTGTAACGTTTTGCATACGTAGTTAATTAAAAGTTAAATAAAAGGATGCCAAATCTTATTTTACTTAATATAACTGTAATAATATACTGTATAAGACTCAGAGATGGTTAAGCATGTCTTTCGTGTTTATGGATTCATTCTATGTATATGACTCATATGTGATCCAAATATCGCATTAACCAAGTTTACATTTATGCCAGCTGTTCGACATATTTGTCCACATTTATTTGGACAAATGGTGTAACTTATACAACCGAGTTTGTATGACCTAATTTGGATCAAACATGACTAACAAAACATATTTTAAAAGGCTTTAAACGTTGATAATTCATAATTTTATGCTTATTCAAAATACATATTATTAGACATGCGAAAAGCCAAAAGCCATCTCCGTAAGTCTCCGCTTAACAATGCGGTGCGAAGCTCTCAAAGCGATAAATGTAAATAAAAAAAAATAAGGTTTTGTGATACTAGCGTTAATAGGCTTTACTCAAAGTTAAATATGAAGGTAATAAAGAAAATAAGGCCAACACTTTATGTACAAGTAGAATTATAATTCAAAGGTAACACAAAAAAGTATAAAACACATACTTAGAACATCGCTATGTTCTCTCTTAAAATACTTAAAGTATTTTAATGCGGTTATCAACATTCTGAGTAGTATACCAAATATATCAAATATATATTAGTATCAGTTGTCTGTGTTTAAATCTAAAAAATAACTTTATTCATATAACTTTTATACGCTTCTGAATCGTCGAAATAATATAAAAAATATTTGATTTTACATTTACGGCCAGTTCCCCAAATGTTGTAGAGCTGGCAAAAACTGTTCGCCTTTAAATCACCTAGTATGTTTTCGAGTCCAGAGAATGCAATGCAATATGTATATATAACAAAACAGTTAAAAATCTTTAATACCGATGGTCTTTGAAAAAGACGAAGAAAATTTAAGTTATAGTGAGAACAACACGCTAACACACAGTGCACGAAGAATCTGGAATCTTAAACAGGTTTCAGGACATTATTCAAAGCATTAACCAGTATTCCAGTGTTTGGAAATACGTCAAAATTAATCATGCGTTTTCAAACATTGTTATGGAATTTAAATTGATTGCAAATAAACTATACACTGTGTCATGTCAATTTGCAGGAAATGGTAAGGAATAATTTTACCACAGAATGCTTTGTGATATACATTTGAACATTATTAAATGTTTGCTTTGCGCTTTTTATGCGTGATCAAGTGGCCTTATCAGCATTTAGGGCGATCAATTCCCAAGCTTTTTTTATCGTTTAGTCCTTTAGTTGACTAAAACTTTTTTCTTAATTAGTTATATTATTTATACATAACGATATTTCAAAGTTCTATATTCAATAAGTTTAGATTTAACATTGGTAAACTGATTAATAACTTACATTGGTAAACTAATACTTATTTCGAAGATAAGATAAGAACATACTTAATGGTTTTTATTATTATTGTGAACACTCTGTACCTTAAAGAATTCAAAAATCGTTTAATTAAATCGAGTTTGTACGGGAAATCGTAAATATCCGAACATGTTTATGAAACAGTAAAATGATCTTATTTTAAAGTATGTACTTAGTTAAGTGCGACCAATAATCGACCGAATACCAGGCCTTGGATAAAAACTGAAGGGTTAGACTAAAAAACCTTCGAGAATATGTAACGCCGTTAAAAAAGAATAAGTATTCTCTTAATTAACTCTTTTTCTATTTTGTAATTAAGTTTTATCTCAAAAGTAATAAAAGAAAATGTCGTATCAGCCTTTTGTTTCAATATTTAACGAATCGTATTATAGAATATAGAAAAAAAGCTCTAACATAGAAGCTACGAGAAGTACAAAATGATTCAGCAATGTTCAATTGCAGACATTAATCAATTGTAAGATGCGACCTAATTGTTTAATCGACTGCATAGCTAAGAGTTGAATAGTGATTTCCTAGTTTCCTAAAGGAAGTTAGTATCCTGGTTTTATGAAGAATGCGTAAGGCGGGTTTGGCCAGTGATATGCGGCGGGCTTCGCATGGGCAGGCCGGGGAAATAAGAAGGGCATAAAATAAGAAAAACTACGTATAACAATTGGCCTCGTTATGTAATAATTTTAATGAAGAAAATGTTATACAATGAACTGACAGTATCAATATCACTCTAGATTAAGTATTGCTTTAATAAGATCAAATTCCAATGTGTTCATCTTTAATATCGTGTTACCAAGGCATCAATCAATTGACTTTCATATGTGGATTGAAGAAATCTATTTAGTCGTTCTGAGTGGGAGTGCCATGCTGTTACTTAGAGTTTCAGCCGAATGGGCAGACACGGCCGGAGAAATACCACTCTCTCACAGAAAACCGGCGTAAAGTGATACAACAAAGTGACAATTGGACTTTGTTCATTTTGTACTCGCGTTTCGTTCGGTGAGTGAGATCTTCCGGTGCCCATCCCTTTCCCCTCCCCCGTCCTCTTCCCCTACCCTACCCCATTTCCCAATTTTCCTTTAAAGGCCGGCAACGCACTCACTCGCTCCCAGCAGCCTGAGTGTCTATGGGCGGCGAGTTCACCTTTATGGTGAGCCTCCTGGTCGTTTGCCCCCTTTTCTATAAAAAAAAAAACTCTATTTGTTTCTTTAACATGGTTGTATTAAAAAATTGTATGTGTTAACAATATTAAAGGAAATATTGCTACTGGCAGGGGTACTCAGTCCACATGAGGATGGTGCGCACAAAATATGTCGTACGAAGAAATTTCCGAGATCCGGTAGAAGATGCCTTAGGGTCAAGCCGGTCAGAAAGATCTGGGTCGTCGATGATTCGAGCCGCTCTGCGATGATAGAAGCAGGTATTGGGCATCCGCCTAGATGTGGCAACGACACTCTATATGGGACCGGATTTGTGATTTTGTGTTGTAAGTGGTGGTCCGGAGTGAAGTACTAACGCGCCCGAGTTCTCAAGCTTTTTAGAGACTTTTTGCTAAGGGTTTAAATCTCGTAATGTTGTTATAAATGTAATGATTCTCTAAGTAACGGGTATTTTTTTAAAAATTGAAATGGCATGAATGAACGTCGTCTAAGTGCGACGGAAGTTTGTAATGTGCGCAAAAAAACTCATACAAATCACAAAACGGTACTTGAATAGTAATTTTTGAATCCATATGACTTTTTAGTTTGGTAAAGAGGCACAAACATCTCTCATCTACTAAGTAAGTAAGCTTTGAAATCTTTCAAAAACAATGTGGATCGTTATTTAATCATCCAGTTTTTTATTTATACTTAAACATATATTTTTGTTTCTTAAATTTTATGTTATATAAATATACTAATTAATGTTTTTTTTATTAATTTTACCAATATATTATTTTGAAAGTAAATCATCATCTTAAGTCCGAAAGAGATCGCTTATCCACAAAGCCGCGGTTGGTTTTATAATAACTAAAACTTGCCAACTACAAAAATATAATCTGTGGAACAGAGTTAAAATATAGAACAGATTATAGAGCAAGCAATATGTTAAGATCACAATATATATTGCTTTCGTAAAAGGAAAGCACCATAGTACCAAAAGGATGCCATAGACCACATACAGATAAAATATCTTCATAATTCTAGACACGTAGATAATACTGTGAGACTACGAACGTGAGATGTATATTATTGTCATTTCACTATAATTATCTATCGATAGAACAACGTTCTGCAACATCTAACATTTTAATATGCGAACAAATATTTTACGAAAACTCAATAATTGTCAAGGATATGACATGCAAGAGTTATCAGACCTAGCTATAGACTCTAGAGGTAACCAAGCCACTGTTAAAACATTATATTATATACTTTATAATTAGCAAGTGTAGTTTTTTTTATTATTTGAACGTATTCATTTAATTAAAAAGAAATGGCTGCCAAATGATTTTTTTTTTTTAAATTCCAATCATAACATATGGATACGATATTATTTCCATGTTACCATGGTTACAAAACTAACAGACTATAAAGACTGAGATTTCTGAGACATTATAAACGAAATATAAGTGAGAAGGGATTAGATTAGAAATATCTACGAATGAAAAAAAAAACCAAAATTCCAGAGCGTTATGAGAAGTGGACGCTCTGTTGGCCACGCGGTATTCATCTGAATATTAACACCGTCACGCACGACCAATACTCCATTTTCTACTTATAAATCATCATTCGAAACACTGACACATAAAAGTGAAATTCAAATAGAAAATTTTAGTATACAACGCTTTGCAAAGAAATAAATAACTTGAGACTCTCAATCTACGCAATGTAGTTATGTACATATGTCGACTGAAAGAGATCACTTAGAGATTATTTTATTGAAGAGGGTGCACTATAAAGGTAGTCTCCGCATAGGCACACGTTTCTGGAAGCTCGTAAGTGCGTTGCCGGACTTATAGGATACGCTCGTTTCTTGAATAATACATAAGATAAGCCAAAATTTAATTCCCTTTGTAATTTTATATTATAATATTTTTTTATAAGCAGCGGAGTGTAAAAAACGTAACACATATTAAAAACTTTTTGGTCGATAGTTGATAACCAGATATATTTTCTACAAAAAATACAATTCCATTACGAAAAACGAATGCATTTTTCTTTACTCCGTATACAACCTCATTGAAACCATAAAGCACAAAGTACGATCTCTGTTGTAGACATCGATCATCTTCATTTAGCACAGATAATAAGCCCATTGTTTCACTGATTATGAAAGAGATTATTATTCGTATCTCGTGTTAAACGATCTCGCATTGGTTAAAACAGGTCTTTCATGGGAATATCAACTTTATCGCGATGCGTTGAAGGTCATTGTCGTGGATCTATTTGCAAAGCTATTGTCCTCTCGTACAGGGATAAAATATTAATGAATTTGCAATACTCAGAAAGTAATGAACTCAAAGACCTTGTAAGGGTTGTGTCTAAAATATATTAAAATAATATATTCGACTAGAATTATGTATGGGGCAGGTTAATCATGTACTATCCCAGCGCGGCCATGACAGATCCAACAGGTAGCAGATTGAAGTTTTCAAACAATATCTTTCAATATAGAAGTTTATAACAAACAAAACAACGACTTTAGATCATATATCCACTCGATGGGGCATCTACAATTCTCCATCTGTACGTCGCCGGGAACTCTTGGGAACGGGTCTACTTCCCGTGAGGATGTTTTCTATGAAACGGGAGGAAAACGAGCAGGCAGTGACCTACTTTGCCCGCCGCTCATCAGAAGCAAACAAGTGAGCGGTTGGCCTTTATGGGAGAGGTACTCTTTTCTTGAAGACCCCTACAGATCCATAGGATCTTACGAAGTTGTAGTGTGTACTATTTACTATCTAAGTTAATCTACACATAAATTCTATAATAAAAACGTATTATGAAGTCAATAAATCAAGACCTGTTAAGTTTTTTACTTGCACTGATTAACGGAGTCCTTTTCTCACGGTCCTATTAGGAATCCGGTATGCATTGTATGGAACTAGTATTTCATAAAAGGTAATGAAAGTGACAATGCTAGGTTATATAAGAACTTTCGATTTATAAAAGTGTACAAATTGTATTCTGGACTATAAAAACTTAATAACTTGCAATCATTAACACCAAAAAAAAGTATTTACAAAAAAAAGGTTAATTTTAATGCTTCAACGTAAGTGCTGTGACGAAAACTTGGGGTTGATTGTACTAAAACATCTTTAATTTTATCTTCTTATAGTAGAACTACAGTGTAAACTCTATATAACGACGCTGAAGGGAGTCTGCATTTTATGACGTTATAGTCTGTTCGTTAAATGGAAAGAAGAAAAATCGTTGTATGGAATACAAGCTAAACCAACCAAAGGCAATTGATTTCGACGCTTTAGAGAGTTTGTCGTTAAATCGACGTTACAGGAGTTTACACTGTATTTAAATTGTAAGCCTCCTGACGATACAGGTGCCCACTTCACCCAAAGTGACCGGCTCCTTTGTCTCCTGTTACATACAGACAGACATATAAGTCTCATTGTCATATGTCACCTTTAATTGTAGGTTATTTTGAGTAATATAAAAGAATATTAAATCTGTCATGTATTAAGTACGCCGTCATATACCATAATAATATATTTCAAGACAAATTATCGTTAACGTCACGCAGGTTGCAAATAATAGTAAATTACAACGTAAATTACTCCTGAATCGGCCAACATCTATTTTTAGAGACATATATTTTTTTTTGGCAAAACGACGTTAGTCGGGATCAGCTAGTCCAACTATAAAATAACAACTATGACATGCACACATTTACTTTATAGTGACAACTTCTTGGGTATAGGTGCTTATATAACCGACAAACAGATATACCTCTTAAAATCCCTTTTTAACAGATAGAAAAAAAAGCTCCTTAATACACAAAATTTGACCTTACAGGGAATTAAAGCTATGTTCGAATAGTCATTAAGAACATCGGTTATTCTTAAAAGGACGAGACATTAAAGTCTTAATCTTTGACATATGTTAAAATGTGAAATGATTTCAGTGTCATTACACTCAATGGGAAAATGAACCGAGTTAGATTTCACATAGCATATATAAAATAGTTGTGGAAACATATCAGCGAGGCGATCGAGTTAGTGTCGAGTTTATTTCAATTAGCCAATTAACTGTGCCCTTGTGCGCTTCCCACGGTTTCTGTCTTTTTTTTTTATATATTTAATTGCAATATGAATTTGTATGACTTACCTTTTTATGTGTTCTTGTTATTTGAAATTATAAAACTATATGGTATTTGGATCAAGTTTGTGATGAACATTTAGAGCGGAACATTTGATCTTTGATAAATGAACAATGACTGTACGCTTTTCGTTCGGCGATCTGTATCCGTTATTACGTAGGTTAGACAGTGTTAAGAAATATCATCAGACATGTATCCTTTATGATTCCGATGTATTCCAAGAGCTTTCCCACTTTTGCATTTGTTTAATAGTAAATTGGGGTATCGATTCTGTTTTATTAACATAAGTATATACACCTAGTATTAACATTCATTGGAGGATTGTGTAATGGTTGTAGCTTTATACAACCGTTCGGTAAGGTGTACTAGGCGATTTAAAGATGGCAGAGTTTCTTACCAGTTCTTTTCATACGCTATACCTTTATGATTTAGGAACCGGCACTATTATTTGTGTAGACTATTTGTTAATCATTCGACGATTTAAAATGGTAAGTTATATACCAATATGAATCAAGTTTTTTTGAATAATAATAAACTTTATTTCTTACTATACATATATACATATATAAAACTAATAAAACATACAAGTTAACAACAGTTAAGATTAAACCGATAAATGTCAATGATCGCGCCTAAATTTCTATTTAAAGTCATAGATAAACCATAAATTACAAAACCACGAGCTGATAAAGATTTATAGCCTGTGGGTGCGCTGATAAACCATAGAGAATAGATAAAACATAGAATTAACTACGTTTGTAAACAAATTTTAATATCGAGAACATAACTATAGAAGATTATTAGATTATAAAAAAAATCATATTTCCTCAAACATTATATCATTTAGAATTTAGAATACTTTTAGACTCAAACTCAAAATATCTTTATTCAAGTAGGTCTTTATAAATACACTTTTACACTACCACCAATTCGGAACACTTTTATCTACCGAGAAGAACCGGCAAGAAACTGTATCGAGTTTCTTGCCGGTTCTTCTCGGAAGATAAAAGTCTTCGACGTTACTTAGATGACCAATTCAAATAACAAAAGCATTGTAAGGCTACTCAAGAATTAAACTGTCCCTGATGCTGAGCTAATTGCCGACATTAAAGGAATCATAGTCCTCTAAATATAGTATGCCTTTTTAACCAGAATACTCTTTACGATAAAGGTTTATGTGGGAGCATATTATAGTGTAGATTGTAGAGTAAGTACTTCTTCAACCATATAAAGGTATATAGTTTGAGTAGACTTATATATAATAACTAACAAAACAATGGTGTGTGTGTGTGCGTGTGTGTTATGTTTAAATTTCAGTAGTTGGTGACAGTAGCCCTACGATATGAAAGTCTTGCTTTCATATCAGAAGTTTTATGCTGGCAAGAAGATATGGTATTGTTAGCATACAGCTCGCTCTGTTACCAATGGTTTGGTCGTATATTTTTAAACATAAATTTCATGTATACTAGAATCATGTATGCGATTGGTTGAAGATTTAGTATGAGTAATGCCGGCAGCTGTTCACAATTGAAACAATCGTCGGCGCCATACTTACGCTTCAATCTTACGAATTAAAGCATCAACAACCATGTCTGTGGAATACCTTATTTAAGTAATAAAACTTTGTATGCATTACGATATTAATGAATATGTCATTAACTCCCGTTTAAAATGTTTCTATTTATATATTAATTGAATTTGTATACATGTATTAGTTACTTAAGTATTAGTATTGGTATGTATATAAAATTACTAGCTGACAAACGATGTTTTGGCATGAAATTACGTAAAAAGTAGGTGTTGGTGATAAAAGTGTAAAAAATTACGGTTGTATTTTTTTAATGCGACTTAATAAACAATAAAAAATGTCTCTAAAAACAGATGTTGGCCGAGATCTACTCAATATGCTCACAAAATCATGTGAATCGGTCAAGCCGTTTCGGAGGTGTACGGGAACGAACATTGTGACACGAGAATTTTATATATGCGATTATATAATAGTGTTAAGGACTATTTAAAACATAAAAAAACTTGGAATTTAATCGCCTTAAATTTTTTGAAACAGTAATGACTGAAAATTCATTTAACCAGGTGAGTTGGTTATGGGTATCATCGCAGACCGGTTTATTTTAGAACCCTCTTAGCCTTGGATATAATAAAATTATTGACGTACACAACTGATCCCTGATTATATATATATATATATGTAAGTGGAAAAGTTATAATTATATTGCATTAATTAATATGGTAACTTAAAATAAAACAAAACACAAAACTAAAACAAATCGAAAAAGATTGGTCCCTGTGACAGAGTCACACCCACAATGCTGGCGGCATTTCCTCGCTGTATCGCGATGCTTATACGCTGAGCAAGGAAAGCGCCAGCTCTTGGATCACTACTGGATGGACTACCAGGCGCTGATAAATAATTAAATTGTAATATCACCTTGGTGTTCATCGACGCTTCTGACGTATACTTTCATTAATATCAGGTATTAAATAATCCATAGACAGTATTAATAAAAAGTATAATTTCCATAAGCTATAAACATTGGTCATGGCTATTCTCGATTGATAAAATGAGTACTTGTCTATGAATAAAAATGAAGGAAGTCAAAAGCCTTGATCTACGTAATGTTCTACAATTTGTGAGATTTCATTTATTGCAAAACATTGCAAATGTCCAAATTGCAAACTTGTCTCGTCAGCCTTGATTATTTTGTCAATAAATTTACAATATGATGAGTGGTTTCGTTATGAGAATTTTACAAGCAAAAATGACGAAATTTAAAACGCTTCCAAATGGTCCTTTGTAAATAGAGATATTTTGACTTTGACTGTATAGTAAAGACTACTAAATCGTCAATTCTACCCTTTATTGTTTAAATCATGTAACTATTATACTGTCGTAGTAGCATTAATTGGGACCAATTAAAAAAAAAATACCGACTACTTAAAAACAACTCAACCAATGTCAAAATCAAAAATATCTTTATGCACACAGGTAACTATGGTACACTGAATCGTGAAAAAACAAGAAATAAATAAAAAAATTACGCTACGTTTACTGTCAAGTTTAGTTAAGTTTTTTTTTAAATTACCTAACGGCTTCCAAAAAATTGTATTACCAGTATTAAAATGTAAATATATTTTTAGGTATGTATAAAAAATACTTATTCACACTTTATTGCACTTAAACAGTGGAAGTAGATGATGTTAATAGATGTATAACGGGCGGCCTTATCGCTTACAAGCGATCTTTTCCATGCAACCCACATAAATTATGAATAGTAAAATAATAAAAGATTTAGAGCCCAACAACACACGGGATTTTAAAATGGGTTATATATATTTGTAAGTTTATCTTTTTGGAGAAAAAAACGATGCATTATTTTTTCTTACCTGTTATCTCAAGATGTTTGCTTCACCGTTACTGTTACGTATTTAGGGAATTGGTTACGTCTATTTAAATGGTCAGTGTTTACTTTACGAAAACTAGCATAACTTTAATCCTTATCACGCTCAGTTCAAATATAAACGGTTTAACCCATTTATATGTTTATTTAGTTATCTATATGGATTTTAGGATTATCACGAGGACAAATTTAAATAAAAAAACAATTTTATTTACATTTCTAAAAGAAAACAATAAGCTTTTTCTAGCAAAGAAAATATGTTGGGCCACAGAGTCGCGAAATAAGTGATCTGCTGTCTTTCTACTGATGGTACTAGTTTGCGGATTGTGTTCGTCATCATCAAGCATATTGAAAAATAGCTAAAACAAAAGATGCGCACGCGACGTCGCGTGATGCGTGATTTCTAAAACAAGTACTTTCACGTTATTTTAATTATATTTAATTATAAATTCGTAAGGTCAACGAGCTTTTGGCCGGCCTTTGTTTGATGATTCTTGTACTCAATATAATAATTGGTATGGTAACCAACAAAAAAGCACAAATTGATCTGTATGTGATAGTTATTATATGATTATTTGATCAGCTAAATCTAAATGGTTAAGGTTATTTTTCAAAATTGAAGCATTCGCATGGTGTAATGGTTGTAGATCTTTACAACCGTGCTGTGAAACATGCTTGGCGATTTAAAGGGGTCCAGAGTTTCCTGCCAGTTCTCGTCGTCTGCTTTACACCCTTGATTTGGGAACTGACAATAAACGTTGAGTGATTTTTTTATTTATTTCTTGTTTTTTCACGATTCAGTGTACCATCGTTACCTGTGTGCATGAAGATATTTTGGATATTGACTTTGGTTGAGTTGTTTTTAAGTAGTCGGTATTTTTTTTTAATTAGTCCCAATTAATGCTACTACGACAGTGGAAACATAATAGTTATATGATTGAAACAATAAAGGGTAGAATTGACGATTTAGTAGTCTTTACTATACAGTCAAAGTCAAAATATCTCTATTTACAAGGGACCATTTGGAAGCGTCTTAAATCTAATTGATTCTACGCCTGTTCGTACGCGACCAAGCTGAGAAGAAGCAGGCAAAAAACCGGGCTTGGTTGATTTTTATTGGAATATAGAATTAGCAGCCTGGTAAAGCGTATTATCAAAGTGCAAAACATGAGTATGTTTTATGTGTAATCCATGAATAAGCGTCATCTAGCCATTACCACATGAGTCATCCGGCTCTAGATTTGATTTGAGTTTCGACGCGAATTATGATTACTACAGTTACTTAATTATGTATGGTCAGTGACCTGATTAAATTTCAAAACTGGATCTTAAGGAATTGATTCACATATGATTCAATATACAAAAATATAAAATCGTATATATATATAGTATGTACCATACTTGGTACCATATTAAATAATTTAAGTATGCAAAATTATTCGTATATTTTGGTACAGATTGCAGTTTTGTGTGAAATTTAAAACAATCAACCAGAGTCTCACGCTCTGGGTGGCTCTTGCGACATGCCAAACACTTTAATAATTAGGTAATGAATCTGAAGTACGACGTCTTTAAAAATATATAGGGGTTTGACTGAACCACGGCTTGTAACCAGTGTACACACTTATTAAAGAATTAAGTAGTCAGTACCGGTGATTCAAAATGGTGCTTTTCTCGTCTAATATACTTACGTGGTACTTAGCCACAAAGACTAAACTATTTAAATTTTTTTAAGTGTTTGATTTTGAATTTTTCAGTGTCAGAACTTAAACTGAGATATTTTACGGCATTAAAATACTGTTTCTTAATTTTTTATCATTATTCGTATTAATAACAATATTAGTAATATTAACTTACTAGACTCAAGTTAGTAACAAATATATCAGTTCAATCATTTCTTATATCCAGATTATAGATTCTAGTGGGTTTGAGGATCGAAGTTTTAAAATAGGACGAAATACGACGATTTATTCAAAGGTTATTTTTAAACTAATTTTTTGTTATTTTTTCAATCTAATGTTGATAAAAAAATACAAGGGGCGGTTGTTCGATAACTCCGGAATGTCGCTCTGATCCTGAATAAACATATTTTGTTATCTCTATTAAAATTCTCACAAACAAAATTATAAAGTAATATTAAACGCCAGCATTGTGGGTACTCTGCCACAGCGACCAAACTATTTGAATTCTTTTTTAGTTTTGTGTTTTGTTTTATTTTAAGTTAATTATTTTAGTTAGGCTAATATTAACAATATATTGTATTCTATTATGTTTCTTATTAATTACGATGCGATGTTTTTGGTGAAAACACAATAAATGTCGTGAGTTCTAGTATATAGACATAAATGTGTACTTTTTTGTCAAAGTAATGTATAGACTAAACGTCTGTGCGTTTCGCCTGGTTCTGATGAGTATTTATACTTATGTTTCTTATTGGTGGAGAAACCAGTAAGGAACAGGTCGTATAAGAGTTTTACGCCTAGTAATAACCACAACGTTATTAAAACCTAAATGAAAATGTCTGAATAACAACGGTAGTGAAAAAACAATAGTTTTCCCATAAGAGAAAATAGATCAATGCACCTACGCCAACAATCATGAGACATTTTCCACAGTGGATGTAATTAAAGCGCCATTTTGTTTTATTTCAATTAATAATTACTTTATCTCGGTTAAGTGTATTATTGAACACTTGTTTTGAGTTAGTACAAAGTTAGCAATACCGATTTATATATACATAATAAATAATAGAAATCTTGTTTATCGTTTCTTAAACGGGACGTCACAAAGTATTATTCGTCACGAGGTCAATAAGTATTTCAGAATAATAAATAATCGTATATTTGGTTTTACGACGTCTAAATTAGTTGAATGCCTTTTTATCAACGGATACGGAACCGTCTCGTCAATTGTCAATGTCAATGACAGTATTTGACAGATCGATTACTCGAAAGTTAAAGGCTCGTTTCAAAGCACACTTCGTGGAGCGCTCTCGACTGCCAGAGATAAATCAATTCAATGATTCGAATGCTTACATTTTATCAATTATCCAGGCGTCATAAACTGTTAAGGATTTAGTACTAAGTAACAACTTTAGTCGAATTGAAACAAGTGAAGTCCGTTTTTACGATAAACGAACATAGTTTCAATAAAACAACGAAAATTCAAGGAAAAAGGTTTTGCGTAGTTAGTTAGTCGTATGATCAAATACTTTACATTAATGTTGCTTCGAAGTACACTTTAAAAAAATAAAAATTAGATTCAATAATTAATGTTAATCACGACAGTAAGATAATTGTATTAACGACCACAAGAAAATTACTCAGTTTCTAGCTGGTTCTCAGCTGAGGGCGCTGGTGAATTCGTGTAGAATAAGTTTAAGTGACGTTCAAAAGTGGTTGTCCGAATTGAAAAAAAAAAATAATTTCGAAAATAGAAGAAACTATCATAACATAGGTACAGTGTTGACAGCAATAACCCAATCGGTGTTGCCAAAAATAAAAAAAATCCACAATAAACACTGCTACTGTCTTAACCAAATTCTATATTTAAAAAAAAACATATTTTAATTATCCGAAGATACCACAGACCAAACACATGCTCTATACATAACATTATATATATAAACTCGCAGGTTTCCATTTACGTGTAATGTTCACCAAATACGTCTACTTAAAATTGTACGCACATTTGGGTGAATCACCGCGATGATGGTTACATCCTTGTCTAAATACTAGCAAACAAACCAATGACGAAAAATTATTAATTAACGTCAATCTATGTCATTGGATCTTTGGAAAACATTTCATAAGAATAAAAAAGACCCTATGCCATAAGCTCTATGGAGTCTATGGGGTGAGTAATAAGTGGTATTTTTCAACGTAAAACGACCAAGTAAATTCACTTTTATCTCGGACTATATCTTTGGTATTTTCATGTGAGAGGATTAGTTATATCGATCCTCACAATCCTAAGGTACAAGTGCGGCTATGTGATAATCACAAATGACAAAAAAAAGCGTTTGAATTTACACCTACAACGCCACTTTCGATTGTCTGAAAACGTATGAAAAAACTCCGCGTAACTACCAGGTTTTAATAATAAACCTTTAATACACTTTACTTGATACTGAGTTTAACGGAACTTATAATCAGTTAGATTTTCCACTAAAAAAGTGATTGGATCAGGAAAGTAGTTCAATGATTCACGAGACCTTTATGGGTTTATAAAATACCTAAAGGGGCCGATTCTTATGATTCATGTATGCACTTTGTAAGGTGTTGTCATACTAGGTATGTAACACCTATACTTATATATTAAATAACTGGTTCAAATGTGGACTCAAATTTAATAAAAAATACACATTTTATTTGTTTAGTAATACTAGATGAATTTATTATGTTTTATATGTTAAAAGTTTAAACTTTGAAAGTACAAATACACTCAATTCGATTTTGGGACTTCGTAGCTTTTCATTATATATGACCCGTCTTACCTCGTAAGTTTAAAATGAAAGTCATTCATTTATTTTAAGTGGTCACTACAATGTTAAGGAACTGTCAATTAAAGAGCAATTAAGTTTTACAATACTAATGTCGCTTTAACCAACAATGAATGAAAAAAGGGCCAGACTTACCAAATAAAAGAATTCCGAATACAATAAGCACAAATCAGCCCTCCAGGGCGTCACTCAATCAACAGAGCACATGTCACAGAAACACGCACAGAATCAAGCGCACGATACGACAAACGGCGCGACACAACTATCGCGCACGATGGTTCGGCGCGGAATGCGCATTGCGCTTCGCTTAATCTTTACGACTCTTGAATTCCAAATCAGCGCTGTATAATTTTATATTAAAATATTGTATGAAACCTCTTTGAAACAAAACTCCTTCAGAACAATTATGAACGTGTCCTGAATTCATATAAATAAAATTAAAAAGAGGGTTTTGAAAGACAAGACAATGATTAGAACTTATTAAAAAAATGTACATAATATAAATTTGTACTATTATTACTTATATTGTACTTTCAATCAAATCGTGCTTTACACTTTAAAATCTAGCGCTGTAGCAAGCACGGACACAGAACGCTAGCGCCTCTCCCCTCTGATGCATTCCATGAAGTTTGTTTTCAATTCAATACTAATGGCGCGTAAATTCTAATCATATTACTCATGAACGGAAGCCTCTTTATTTTAAGCATTTATGGTGTGTGGGCCACTTAAGATCAAAGAATTATAACTGTTGCAATCATTGTAATGCATCAGCATTTACATGTGTACTTCATGTCAATATGTAACACTCAGATATAAACATTTATCTTTAATCTGTGGTGTAATATAAATTTGTGAACAATAAATCTGTCGAGTTACGTTTCGTTTTAACCGAATCTCATAACGACAGTTTATAAATAATCGTATTTTATATAAAAGTATTTCTAATAATATACAAAATTATGCGTATTTCATACAAACAATATAAGATATTTAAGTTTTTAAGTGTTAATCAACACGTAGTAGCAAAATTGTGACAATATGTATGCATAACCGTAAATTTTAACAAATCCTTTAATTAATTCAAATCAATGTCAGAATTAATTTATTCATTGTTTTTATACGCATTCTCTTGTGGTTTTGTCTTGTTCTCACAGGTGAAACCTGTACGGGGACCGCAAGTATGATGTTAATAAAATTATTTGGTTTATTATGTCACTGATAGAGCTTCACCTGACCTGATGTTATATAGATTTTTTTTTAATATTTATTAAATATTCTTAGCTATTCTGCCAACACACCAATAGCCACCGCAGTGCTCAAGCGATCACGTTTGTGCCATTAAAATATATAAAAATATTCTAAGTCTACTAAACTAAAACTAAACTAACTAAATCTGTTTATAGTAGTCTCTACTTAAAACCTAGCATGTTGCTTTGGCTTGGACTACGTTATAATTACTACGTATAAGGAGAGACATATAACAAAATCTGTTCTATCGTTCTTAGCTAACCATAGACCTTATTTTTTTGTGTTGTTTGAATTCAGAACAATTTAAAAACGAATAGGCCTCTTTTGACAGTACTCCATCTGTTCTAGAATGTTCGATATTAAAACACAATGAAAACTCTTTTGTCTACTACAATGGAGGAAGTCGTCAGAATATGTATGTAAATAATAACCGCTTTGTTACGGTCATTACTCAGGCGATCACGTGCCCGATAGGTGCGGCAGTACATCGTACAATATTAAAAATATACAACCGCCACGGCTAATGTAATTTGCCATGAATGCGGAATTCATACAAGTATGAACTCAAGTCAATTGTCAAAGTGATATTTCAATCCGGCTGAGTTCAACTAATAAACCAGTGAGCAGTCCTTTTATTCCTTTTATTATTTAATTATTGCTTTTTGTTTCAATTTAAAATTTTCCATTTAACTTTTTTTACACTTAAATTGTTAACACTTGCGCTGTGCAGCGGTTTGCGACAACTGGGGGCTGCTGAAAATCAGTGGTGTGGAATGCTATATTCGACACAAATCCTGAGAAGCACCCCATTTGGCGCACGCCCGCGGCACTTGCAACAATGCAATGTGTTTATTTTTTAGTTAATTTTAAAAATACTATTGTACTTATAATTTATTGTGATGTTGTGTGTACCGTGTGTGTGTGTCCAAATAAACGTATTTTCTTTCTTTCTTTCTTTCTTTCAGTCTAATATTGATGACTGTGTGTGTGATCAACGTGTATTTTTGATAGATAAAAAGTGTCAACACAAATAAATATTTATATATTATTTGTAAATATTTAATACACTTTTACATCAAATCCTGACTCACTTTTCTTTTATAATGCGTTTTATAATAAGGAGAATGTTGTGAAACATGTGTTTTATAAATTGTACACGGAAACCACAACTAATATGCCACAGCACTGTAATAAAATGACTGTGTATAATTATAAAAAAATATATAAAATACTGACGTCAAACGGGCAATAGACACCAGACTAATGTCCTAATTTTACATTACATTATTACAATAATCATTGTCAGCGAGAGTCCTTTAAAAAGGAGGTGCTTCGGTCCTTTAAAGTAGTCCCTCGTAACGAGTTTCGTAGTCTTCTTTTAATACAACCATAATGTAAAACCATAATGTTTACCTGTGATTTATTAAGGCTCGGTCACGGTGTGTTAACAAATGCAAATTTTTCTTAACGCCTCACTAACCTATTGCCGTAACGCGCAATTATTATATGGTCTGCTTTTTTATAGGAGAGGGGGCAAACGAGCGGGAGGCCCACCATAGAGGTGAAGTCGCCGCCCATGGACACTCATGCTGGGCTCAGGCTGGGAGCTCATGAATGCGTTGCCGGCCTTTTAAGGATTTGTACGCTTTTTTCTTGAAGGACCCTAAGTCGTAGTGGTTCGGAAATACCGTGGCGGGCAGCTTGTTCCATAACGTGGTGGTGCGTGGTAAGAAATGTCTTACGAAACGCGCAGTGGTGGAACGACAGGCATCAATGTGATACGATACTGCTTTCTCATTCTTGTGAATAACAGGTTAAGCTTACACACAAACCCATTATATTTAATGCTAAAAACCTATTTGGTTCGATTACTTGTTAGCTACAAGACTTCTACAAGCCCATCTTTCGACCAATACACGTAAACCTCACAGACTCTGTGGACATGGTAATACTTATTTTCCCACAAATAAAAAGTGTTCGGCATTGGGTTACAGAACAAATCATACCTGATATTATTGTATCATGCATGTCGTGTTTCCAACGATGAGGAAATGCAACTAGACTCCTTCCGTTTACATAATTACTTTCTATAAATCCTTAGATAATTGTATGTTAAGTAACTGATCAGTAATGTTATCCTTGTTAGCTCTTGCAAGACATTACACCAGACGGCCGCATCAAATGCTAACCGGCATGGCGGATTCTGAGTGGAAGGAGAGTCCAAAAAGATCAGACAGTTTCTTATATCCAATAGTTGTTACCATTCATTTATTATAACATTTTGAATAATAATATATATATCATAGTAGTAATAAGAACGTCTTTCAAACCTTGGTAGTTTTAAAAATATATAATTGTTAACTATACTTATATACTTTTTTGAGTGGGAGTGCCATGCTGTTACTTAGAGTTTTAGCCGAATGGAGAAATACCACTCGCTCACAGAAAACCGGCGTAAAGTGATGCAATTGGACTTTGTTCATTTTGTACTCGCGTTTCGTTCGGTGAGTGAGATCTTCCGGGGCCCATCCTTTCCCCTCCTCCGTCCTCTTCCCCTACCCCCCCATTTCCTAATTTTCCTATAAAGGCCGGCAACGCACTCACGAGCTACCAGCCGCGTGAGTGTCTATGGGCGGCGACTTCACCTATATGGTGGGCCTGCTGCTCGTTTGTCCCCTCTTCTATAAATAAAAAATATCTAAAAAGCAGTAAATATATTATAATAATAAACTAAATTCCAACTTAAACCTTATTGCATATACAAAAATAGAAGAATAAGTAAACAGTAGTTTCTGTAAGTCACGGGTATAAATTCTCGCGATACGAAGCGTGACCGATGACTAAGGCGCACGTTGACCGTGAACAGGCATGTACTATTATTTGTTACACTAGTTAAATGTTTTATCAAAGTGATTAGGGCAAGAAAAACATGCACTGACTTTATACAAGCAAATACATGAAGATACTGTGCAATATCTATTCCAAATTTGAAATTGAAAAAAAAAACTGAAAACAGAACCTAACCTACACGTTAATAACACAATTTATTATCTAAAAAAATAAATGTATACAAAATATAATGATTTAATTATATTTATTAGAGTTCTTAAAGATTATATTTTAAAGAGGTTCGCCAAAAAAAAAATGCCCGTCAATTATGACTTCCGGTTGCCGGATGTATAAATAAAAAGTATTTTCAAAGATCGAACTTCAAAGAAATCGAATTTTGTATCACGTAACATTACATAATTCACTCACAAGTTCAAGTTTCAACGCATTGCCGGACGCACACGTTTCACGATATAACCCGACTGTAATAATTGAGTTTATTTAATAATATGCAAATATTAATAAATCAAAAAAAAATTTACATAGGCAAGTTTTTAATCGTTTATATTTTTTAATATTAAATACTGCCCTGCTAAGCGCAAAAGCGGTATCTCAATTTTAATTCTATAGTTTACTAAGCGGTGTAACCGTATCTCATGAATAAAGTACATTATTATACATTTTTGATAATTTAACTAATGTGATAACAAATACACCCTATATAATATATAAATAATATTTAACAAATAAAAAAAACTATACATAAAGTATATATATAACTATTTTTACATAACTTCAATTATCTCAAAACTCGCTTTCTTTGAGTTACCGCTTTTGCGCTTAGTTGGGCAGAATAGAAGCACAAATGTACGTTATAGTGATAACAACCCGTACACACAGTACACCGAGAAAAAATATTATTAGTATAAACTCAAACTCAAAATATCTTTAATCAAGTAGGTCTTTATAAAGACACTTTTGAATCGTCAATTTTTACACTACCACCGGTTCGGAAGGCAATCATCTACCGAGAAGAACCGGCAAGAAACTCGATAGCTGGCTATAGCAATACAAATTCAAGTCTGACCAATCACCACATGTAGCACCCGACGCTTGCTCACGACGCATGGTCAGCCCCCCACGCCCCCTCGCCATAGGAAGAGAGTCAACCCTAAGTTTCCACGTATCTACCAGGCTACACTTGTAAAGGGTCATTACCCTATCATCACTTTTCCCATAACATCCGCGTTATTTGTTATCCAAGCACGTGGCAAAAGAAGGCATTTCCTTTCGGCTGAGTCTCATCACAGGATGCCGAGCCGTTTATGGTCAAATTATCTATTTGTATTGAAGGACGTTGGTGTGTTATGAATAATTATTGAACTGTATTTGCCTTTACGTAATATAAGATTTAATTAATATTTAACGTATAAACTTTTAAGTATTCCTTTATCGTGTGGGTTGTCTGGAAGGGATCGCTTATTAGCGATAAGGCCGCCCGTTGCTCTTATATGTACTAACAT
Source organism: Leptophobia aripa (assembly GCA_951799465.1). NCBI lineage: Eukaryota > Metazoa > Arthropoda > Insecta > Lepidoptera > Pieridae > Leptophobia > Leptophobia aripa. Next base: position 7,361,790 of record OX637270.1, on the reverse strand, counting down.
CTGTAGTCATTTGATTCTAGTGTTTAAGTGCGATAAAGTGTTAAATAAATAAATAAACTGTAATATAAAAAAATGTATGTTAGTTGATTTGTCATATGGAAAAATCTGTATCTAGACCAGCTCCAGTAAACGACGCGATGTAAATTTATATTTTTTTCCAAAAAAAGCACACAAGTTTTCATACAAAATCATACTGTCAATGTGATAATTCCATATATTTTATATATATCGTATAATACGTAGATTATAATATATATTGTCGCATTTAAAATATGCCTTATAAAACACAAGTCCGATTCATTCTTCCGTAAATCCTAGTTCTATACCTTATTAGTATATCTTCTTGTAAATCTCTTTTTATTATTGTTTCGTACCCTCCCCTTATTAATGCACTTATTTCACTGGTTGTCTGGAAGACATCGCTTTTTTATCAATAACATATCTTTTGTTTATTGGTTATATCTATAAAAAAGGTTTATTATTGTCTTGGCTTTTAAGATCGAAGCTCGTCGTCGTTAAAGCCACACTCCGTGACCTGGCCGTGAGCTGTTGCTCCATTGTTTCCTTGTAAACACACAATTTGTTGAACGGCACACAATAAATAGCTTAACTATTTATTTTGTATTAGCACTAAGTTTATTTTTTAATCGTAATAAGGTTAAACTAATCTGCGAACTTGTTTAATTATTTTATTTCTCAAACCCATACGGAACATTAACATGTATACATATTATAGATGAGATAAACACAAAAGCAAAATAGGGTACTTAACTATGTAATTTAACCCACGAAGAATAGAATTCCGTTCTTATCAATAGTTTGTCATCTTAACAAGACTCAGGATATTGTATTAAAATACGGGTAGATTTTCAATCGAATTGTTAAGACTAAAAAAAGATTGCATCGCATTTTAAATACTTAATGTTATTTAAAGCTTTTTTTAAATTTTTAATTGTTAAAAATATTTTTAGTATTAATTCAACATTTATGCGAGTGTTATTCTTTTTTTATTGAAATATATTATGTTCAACCTCTCAAAATACAATTATCTATTGTTTACTGTTTGCCAAAGAATAAAATATACCAACCAGTATTTATATTTTTTATATAACGTATTGTTAGATTTTTGTATTGTTTTGTGAAGGTCACATACGTATGTATACTTATGTAATGTTTATTCTTCCTGCGGACTAATTAGAATAATTGTTCTTGATTTTAACGGTGATAAGTATGGCATTGCATCTGAACGACTTCGTTGCATTGTACTTTATATTGACAGCTAATAAAATATTTACTTTAAAAGAGCAAACGTATGTATGCCTTGCCAGATCCTCTCGTTAGATAATTACCTACCGAACCGATGGCAATGAGAAACATCGTAATTTGTTTCGATTACCACATATCAAAATACCTACTTGAATTAAGATATTTTTTGTTTAACGACTTAAAATAGTTTAATCAAATCCTATTTATTGCTTTAAACAACATTTAAAAAATTATGTCATGTTATGATAATTCATTATAAACAAATTGTCATAAAAAATGATACAATGTTACATATACTAGCCCGATGAGATACTTATGATACCTGATACTATCTCAAACAGCTGCTAAACTTAACATTAGAGTGTGTTATGAGTCACTCACTCTATGGTCTCACACCTTTTTTGTAGTATGTTGAGATGATAGTGAAATACAGGAACATTTTACAATTACAGAGATCAGATTTAATCCAATAATAACATATCACATAGCAATCGTCAAACAATCATTCTCTCTAATAATATTTACTACCACTTCCCAAATCGGATAGACAAGAAGAATCGGCAAGAAACTCTCCGCCGCACCTTCAAATTGCCAAGTATGTTCTACAGTACAGTTGCTACGGCGAATATTTAATAATATCTTTAAAAAACTTTACAACTCATGGGCATAGTGAAATAGGAGCACACATTTATGTTATAATGGTAACAACCCGCAAACACATAGCAAGTACGACTGTATAATCGAAAAAGAACGAACAAAGGTTGTGTGTTGATTAACTAAGCCGATACAATTCAATCAAAATAGCTTTAAACACTTAACACCTGCACAATGCAAGGGAAGTGAAATAAGGCAGGAAGTTTTGCTCAGAGTGTTCCACTTCGCAATATTTCGTTATTTCATTGTTTAAGTAACATTTCCCTTTGTTTTCGTTATAGAACTTTGATCTCGGATAACTTCCTCAATTCTAGAATATACGAAATAAATCCATATGGATTATCGATATATAACGGATCGTTCATAAATTACATGCAGTATAAAATGCATAGAACTTTGCGCTTGAAAGAAACACGTTTATTTGGACACACACACGGCAAACACACAATAGATCAATAAAAAATATTACATTATTAATATAGTAATATTTTAAAAGGTAAACTAAAAGAAACATAAAATTGTTGCTTCGGCCACGGGCGAGCACCAAATGGGATACTGCTCAGGATTTGTGTGGAAAAGTAACACCACACCACAGACTTTCAGCAGACCACACCCAGTCGTCGCAATCCGCTACTAAAAGCTAGCTTGCAGAATAATGTCACCAGTAACTTTGATGATTTTACACTAGCCGTGATCGTTCGGACTGATGACGACCACAGCATTGAATCCTCAAGGAAAGTGTTACCGTCCTTGATAGACCTGGCGACGCAGATGAGGTGACGGGAGCCGATAAGACTTGGAGCGAGGTAAAATATCGCAATGGAAGATCGCTGTTGATGCCCTCTGCCCCATCGAAGGGACATAGGATCAAAATTCATGTCGCACAGAGTTGTTGAAATAGAAGAATTATATATAAATTGCCTAAGGCTGTACAGTTTCGTTACAGTCTGCGTAGGTTTGACCCTAAACTGTTGAATTGCCTCTTTTGTAAACAAAAACCCATTATAACGATCAATGTTTCAGCGTAGGTAGACCTAATAAATCGTTGCCTCACTTGTATAATGTGATATTTAATGGCAAGAAACCTTGATGAAGAGTTTTTATTAACTGGTATGAATTCAAAAAAAATGAGAGGATACTTTCTGTTTATGATACCCAAGGTTTTATTAAATGTGCAAATTCCCAGAAATCCCTCCATACCACTATCATTACCTTGGACTAGAGTGCTTCCCGAGCAAGAACCTCCAGCCCATATGCACTATTAAATTTCCGGACATACTTATTTATTTATATATTTTACACATCGAATCGTATCAGCGATTACTTGTGTACCTACGTCAATGATATTCGTTCCAAATGAGACCGGTCTAAGAAGATACCCACGACAAACTCTGCTGGGTATCAGTTTTTTAACCGACCGTCCGATTAACTCCCAAGCTTTTTCCTCGTGCAAATGCTCAACAAATTAATTCAGTGATATAATTTTTCAGTTAATAAAAATGTCAGTTACATGTGAGGGACGGCAGTAATTTGAGTCTTAATTGCATTGGAAATAGATGCGCCACCTGGCACATCTTTACTAAATACATTTATTATGATTTTAACGAACTGAAAACAGTGTTGCTATAACTCTTTTAGTTCCTGCGATTAAGGCGACCAATCAAACGGGCATTTACAAATAACAAGTTAACTTCGGTCGGTATTGAATTGTTTTCCGATGTGAAACAGGGATACACGATACTTCCGAGTATATCCGGCAATCGTCACAGTCCCATTAACGCGCTATCGATGCGCAGGCGCCGATAGCCTCCCACAGGTGTCCGTCGCAAAAGGTCACTTCCACTTGGCTCACAATAATATTTTAACGATTATTTGAGTACAGAGACCTTGTTAAATGTTTTTTTGGTTTCTAACAATTAATTAAGTAGATAATGGAAAATCAATTCCTATATTTATTTTTTTATAATTAAAACGCCACTAAAAACCTACTTGCATTTGACGCTGCATACATACATTTCTCTTACAGAATATCAAGCATACATATAATATATAAAGAAAGAAGCAGGGTTCAGCCATTTAATACAGTTATTTTTCAAGATCAAAATACTTTTTTCGTTCACATTGGTAACGCTTAATTAATTACATTTTTATTTCCAAGCAAACCGCTTCACACTGTTTATATAACTTTTTTGTATAAAAACTAAACCTCCAGTAAAAAAAAAACTTTAAGGTCGGGTCTAAGTGGAAGTAAAAACGGGTCCTCTGAAGCGTTACTGCGGTTCCCAACTCCCACGAACATACTTACCCCACCGCAAAGTTATGTGGGAATAATGCGGCTTAATCCCAAGGACGTTTAAAAAAACACCATTTACTTCATATCTATTCCACGTAGAATCGTAATCCTAATACATAATACTCATCCAAGTACATCCATACCTCTTAAAACCTTCTATTAAGGCGAAAAGGTCAGACAGGACAATGGTCTCTTCGCCTAGTCTTGTGACTGATTGCAGATATATTTAAGGGAAAAACAGAATCATATAAGCGATCATTCGTGATTTTTTTTATGTCTCGAGCTACGAGGTTTCCAATATAAATCGGTCGGTAAAGAGTGATTCAGAAAGCATTTATAAGCTTAATATAATAAAATACAACACTAAAATAAATTCAAAAATTTTGGTCCTTGTGGCAGAGGAGTCATAAAGGTTTACCTACTAAGCCTCCTCTATTCCTAGGAGGTATTATGGCCTATCATAAGCTACGCACTTTATTTCAGGTAGTCTTATAATATGCATGATTTTTTAATCCTTAAGTAACCATTTTTATATAATTATTGACAAATGACAATGATGTCAATGACATGTAGGAAAAACAGAATTGTTGTTTTTACCAAATTTCTGGTATTTCGTCTTGTTTTTCACATCGAATAAACCTTTCCCTGAAGTACTAGAAATAATTCAATACCAAAATTAGGCTAATCGGTTAATACGTTCTCGAGTTTTAGCTAGATCAACGAACAGTAATTTATTTTGATATATATATATATGGCTTCCCTTATGAAATAATCAATAAGCCAAATATGTCGAAGATAAAACCGATTAGTATTGTGTAAAGAGTATAAACATCAGGCATGTCGTATTTAAAATCAATGTCGTAAAAATTACATTAATATTGTAAGATCTAGGCGCGCCGCGCTGTCTGGACCCGCCTACAGACAGCCTACTCGACAGCTTTTGACACGTAAACGGCCTCATTAAACCTCGTTACCATGGCAACGTCTTTTGTAATGAAACGTGTTAATATTTATTTATTTATTTAACACTTTATCGCACTTAAACACTAGAAGCAAATGACATTAACAGATGTTAGAACATATAAGAGCAACGGCCTTATCGCTAATAAGCGATCTCTTCCAGACAAACCACACGATAAAAGAATACTTAAAATATTATAAGACAGGTGCAAAAGGTGCGAAGTATACAAAAAAAAAATAATACAGAAACAAAACACAACATACATTAAAATAAGAAAATATGCTAATTTAAACCTTGAATTATAAATAATTATATTGAAGACAAGAAATGCTTACGAAGAAGTGATTTGAAAGATGATAGTGAGGAGGCTGATCGAATAGGATCGGGAAGTGAGTTCCAAAGCTTTATAGCGGATTTAATGGAGTGGTGGAGAGTTTCTTGCCAGTTCTTCTCGTCGGCACGACGCCCTTTTGATTTGGGAACTGGCAGTAAATGTGAACTCGATAATTTTATAACTTTTTTTTTGTTGACGACTCATAAGTTGCCTATAGAGATATTATATAAATATATTTTTGATTTTGATTTTTTTTATCACGTAGCGTAAGATTGCAACTGTAACTAGTATAATTTATAGTTTATTACAGGAAATAATTAATGTTACTGTATGTAGCGTAGAGTTTCTAGCCAGCTCTTGTTTTGATTTGGGAACTGGCTGTAATTGTTATTCTAGAATCATGTTTTTACAATTCTCGGCGATAGAAAGATACCTATATGAATAATGTTATTTTTAAATATAATATATACATATTTTTGAATAAAGATGATATGACATTGGTAATGGTTATTGTCAAAAATCCAGAAATCATTAATTATAAGAAAAAAATTAAAAGCATAGTCCTAGTCACTATGGCTTTATTTTTGTATTAACAGATGCTACATTTTTAATTTCTTAACCAAAACTTGAATATGAATTTGATTAAATCCCCCTTCTCTAAAAATGCCCTTCGATACTTATCCTTATTTCATGACTTTGAACACACAAGAAGGTTATACTATTCCCATTGTGACAATGCAGCTCCCAACGGGCAGACAATGCACCATAGACAAGGTTGATAGAAATTAATGCGAACACAGACGCGTCCTGCAGGGTCATTTCGATTTTAGTGGTTAGTTAATTATGCGAACTAATTCGGTAAAATTTTTTTTATAAATTATAACAAAATTTAATATAAAAATATTTTTTTTTAGAAAAGGGAGCAAATGTACAGGGTGCACCATAGAGGTGAAGTCGCCGCCCATAGACACTCATGTAGCTGGAGGTTCGTGTGTGCGTTGCGGGCTTTTAAAATATGGTACACTCTTTAATATAATTTAGATTTTCTACGTCTACTACCATCTGCTAAATTTCAGTTTGGGTTGTCAAATACTTTCATTATTTCTTAAAGTGATCTTTCATTTCTACAGACAACATAGTTGCAACAAGTATGGCGAGGTTTGGTATACAAAATATATTATAATAAGTGAGGAATGTCTGCCAGACCTATAAATCCTCAGAGAATTCATGCCATAAGTGGTCCAAGGTCTATAGGACTGGACGCATCCTGGCATCATTTTATATATTTAACAAACCAAAAACTTTTATAATCAAAAAGTATAATCAAAGATCGAGTAATCGTTCAAATAATTCCTTGAATTTGTGAGTAAGGAAATTCAACAAAGTATTGATGATTGGGTATGAAGTTGCTCTAATTTAACTTTCTCACCAGGATCATACACAGTTATTTGCCAGCTTCTCAGCTAGGTCGCGTGCGAACAGGCGTAGATTTAAAACGATTCAAAATGTACTTTACTGACTAAAAAGATATGACTTTGAAATATTTGTTTAAAAAAATACGTATTTCAAATCTCACAAGAGTACCGCAAGTCATAAGGAATGTTCTTTATAAAAAGTGGTTAAAAATGCAATGACATTGTAATTGCAGCCTTCTTCGGCGGATGCGGCCTTGTGAGGTCGGTATAGGGCTTCTGTTACACCGTAGTGCGCACTGCAATGCATACTTTGAAGCCATATTTTCTAGTAATGTATTAATATCTGCACATTTTAAAAATAGTAAAGACTAGCAACTCATATTTAAGTGTTACGTGTATATTATATTGTGAGTGTCACATAATATAGTATTTGTCATTCAGTTAGTTATTTGAGTGCCTGTTTTTCCGTAGTTAATAGATATAATAGATAGATTACGACAATTTAAAATGATTATCATAATAAAGGTCATTGATTTTGTATGTTATATATTAATTTAATTCCACTTCGGTGTAATAACATCCCAATGGACCGGTTCCTTTTGCCGTCTTAGCGTGGTAACTTCTGTTACGTAATGTGGAAATATTTACACAAATTAGTGTAACGGTTATCAAAAACAAATGTGTATCCTTTTAGATATCAAATTAAAATTTAATTAGTAAAATTAGTATTACTAAAAACCAATAGAAGACAACGAAATAATAAATAATCGATTAAGGCACCATTTTTTTTAACTTACAGCAATATTCACACGCATTCCCACATAACGAATAGAAAAATTTAAAAAGTTAAAAGTCTTAAAAAGGCAAATGCCACAAACAGCGACATACCTACTATAAAATTTTCTCACGAAACGAGTAACTGAAATTATTCACGGATGGCGCTTGGCAATTAATACGAATAGACGTTTTAATAGGTCGTTAACATTATACACATAAAATGACCTGTCTGGACAGACAGACATAATACCAAATTCCGATATATTTAATATGCCAGCATATGTCATATTCTATATGTGCATATTAATATGCACTCGTATCGTAACTAATATTATTTATTTATTTAATAACACTTTGTTGCACTAAAACAGAAGAAGTAGAATGTTAATGGGTGTTACATATAAGAGCGATCTCTTCCAGGCAACCCACAAAAACCATTCTAATTGCATTGGAGACAAACAAAAGATCCAAGCTGAGTGTCTTGCCTGCTTCTTGATCTTGGTACGCGTGCGAACACGCGTTGTGTCATTTCTCAGACCACTGGTTGACAAGTAATTAGTTTTTTACGGTTTTTTTTTTTAAATAAAAAAATCGTTTTTTTTTCAATAAAAAATCGTTGTTTTAAATAAAAAATCGTTTTATTAAATAAAAAATATTTTTTTTAATAAAAAATCGTTTTATTAAATAAAAAACCGTTTTTTTTTCAATAAAAAATCGTTTTATTAAATAAAAAATCGTTTTTTTAAATAAAAACTCTCTGTCGATGTGATCACAATGTGATCGCTATCGATAAAAAGGCAAAATAAGTCAAATAAGATAAGCGGTACTTAAAAAGTACAGTTGTAATAATTCGATCCAGTTTTTACATATCAAAATTTAAGCAATGCCAACGATTCGCTAAGATAAAGGTTCCGTAGGTTAAAAGTATTAAAAAAAAACTAATTTAAAAGTCGTTGACGTATTACAGATGTCTCATTTATTAGATGTTCATGGCGGAGTTGGATAGATGGTTGATTCATTGGTTATTTATTTATGAGTATTTTGATATATTTATAAATAACTGAAGATATTTATTTTGCAGTAGAATGGCAATGGAGTAGTTTTTTTAGTATTATTTTTTGTAGTTTTATAGAAAAAGCTAGTGCTATTTCTATAAAACAGCCCCTAAAATGCACTTAGTACCACTAGGTACTAAAAAGACGAAAACCGACGGTATCTTGGTAAATTTAATATGTATTTTACACATCTCTGACAGTACAGTTAATACTACAGAGACCAAAGCATATGGAAACTGGAAAGTGACCGAAGTATTCCTGAGAAGCAATACTTCATGATAAAAAAACTGTTCGCTAGCTGGTAGTTTGACATTTCTTACGAAACCCCACATCTTTTTACACCTAATTTATGTAAATTCAAATCTTAATTCTAATAAATAAAAACTATATTATAAGGAAATTGAGATGTAGCATCCGTTCTAGTTTTTCAGTTACCAATAATGTTTAAATATGATTAGATTACGTTCAAGGACGCCCGGACACTGGAATATGTCAATAACATTTTGTTTATGAAAGAATCTACTGTACGTATGTGGTAAGTATAAAATATCCGTTGTAATAAATGTTGGATAGTAACTAAGATTATAAGGTCACCTAACTGATATTTTATATTATAAGATACCTTTTGGTATTTTTTTTCGTTATGCCTACATATAAAAACATTTAAAATTACGATATATCAATACTAATGAGTAATTTTTATCTAACATAATTAAATTTTAATATTTTAAGAACACATACAGTCTAAATGTATATACTTTTATCATGTATCCCTTTTGGTATTATATATACATAATAGATATTAGTAATTTTAAAAAATACGTGAATTGATGTCACCGTCAAAGAGTCAGTAGGTAGCCATTACACTATAAATAACTTTAGACGTGCTTATTTTCACTTAAAAGAAAATTCAATTGAGACTCAACTTTTTTTTAAACTCAAGAGTAATTACTTAATTACTCCTACCTCCACTTGGAGGTTTTGTTTATATGAGCGAATCTAATGAGATACTGTAAATGGAGAAGTATTTTTTTTTTGATAGTCAATTTATTGAGGATAATATTTGTTTATTTATTTTAGCGTCAATTATAGAAAAGTTACGTATCATGAATAAAGCCATACAAGAATACAGCTTATTAATACAGCTCTAGTTTCTATGGGTTAATCGTGAGCATTATAAAGCTTGTCATTAATGATAAAACATGCTTTAACTCCAATACTCGTAAATTAAAAACACAATATTTCGAAAGTATTGTTTTCAAATTGATGTCAACACAAATTCGGGGCTTCAACCCAATTCACAGACAATTTGACATCCATTATAATTCAAATACCATTATTTTGAGTCAGTGAACAAGATAAACCTCTTTAGTACCTGACTTCTTTAAACCTTTTCTTAACACATAATAATGAATGTTAAAACTATCGTTACTTATTTCGAGTGGGAGTGCCATGCTGTTACTTAGAGTTTCAGCCGAATGGGCAGGCACGGCCGGAGAAATAGCACTCTCTCACAGAAAACCGGCGTAAAGTGATACAATTGGACTTTGTTCATTTTGTACTCGCGTTTCGTTTGGTGAGTGAGATCTTCCGGGGCCCATCCTTTCCCCTCCCCCATCCTCTTCCCCTAAATTTCCCAATTCTCCTTTAATGGCCGGCAACGCACTCACGAGCTCCCAGCCGCGTGAGTGTCTATGGGTGGTGACTTCACCTTTATGGTGGGCCGCTCCTGCTCGTTTGACCCCTCTTCTATAAAAAAATAAAAATAATGTTTGGACAATTATGTGTGAAATAAAGAAAATTATGATTAGTAGCGCCATTTATTGGCTAAGGAACAAAATCACACCACAATTTTATCTTTAATAAATAATCAACAGTCTATTAAGTTTTATTATTTAACTTTAGGCTGTGAAAAACCTTAACTTTCACACCAATTACAATTTGGTCGAAACAATGTTTTATGTGACCTTCGCGATAATTTTCATTGTTTTGTTAGATGGCATCCAGATATACATTGTTAATTCGTTGGAAGGTTGAAGCGTGGGAGATGAGAGACTATGGATACCGACTATTAGACAAAAAAAGAATCTTCTGTTTGTAAAATATATATATAGTGGGGCCACAAAAGTAAAGTAAAGCTTTCGCCTCGGATTTCGTTATATATATATATATATATAATTATTATATTAATAATTACAATTATATATATATATAGTTAGCTTGTGCCTGATACATGCTCCATTGTCACTGTTGAAGTGTCACCACCGTTTATTATAATTAATATGTACTTATATTAGGTACAGTTAAAGAATATTTAGAGTACATAATATAACTGTATATAAGTAATAATAATTATATTTTAAGTAGGCGCCTGGTAGTCAGTACCGGTGATCCAAGAGCTGGTGCTTTCCTTGCTCAGCGTATAAGCATCGCCATACAGCGAGGAAATGCCGCCAGCATTGTGGGTACTCTGCCACAGGGACCAAACTTTTAAAATTTGTTTTAGTTTTGTGTTTTGTTTTAATTTAAGTTACTTATATTAGTTAGATTAATATTAAGAATAATTTGTGTTTATATCAGTTACTTAAATAAAAAGTTGTTTGTTTTTCTTACCATGTCATTTACGACTCGCCATACAGCAAAGATCTGTTACTGTGTATTATATGTAATATTTATTTTAAAAGAGCAGCTATCGAGTTTCTTCTCGGTGGTTAACTGCCTACCGAACCGGTGGTAGTGTAAAAATTGACGATTCAAAATGTCTTTATAAAGACCTACCCGAATAAATCATATTTTGAGTTTGAGTTAATTTAGCAAAAACTATGGTAAATAGATGAGTATTCATTCGTATAGACATGATCATTTCTATTGCCCACCATGTGCGTTGTACAAAGTAGTACCTACCGCTGCTCTAATTTTTAATAACCACAAACACTTTTAAACCATACACACCCAAACATATTTTTACAATCAAATTTATGCTTAAATTTTCTATGTAAAAATACGTCATGCGGTTTATATTAGATATTATGAACATGAAGTTATATCTAAACAGTACATTCACCTTATAAACAAAACGGACACCTGGCTTCGGTTGCACAATTAAGATTGTCGCGTTCCTAGTATATTAACAATACACGTCGGGGAACGAACCTGACACCGCTCTCACACGGACTTGACACTGACAATCAGTGACCGTTAGTTGTAATCAAGTAATTAACTAAAGTATATATTTTTTTAATAAAAAATTTTGGCGTTGGTCTGGCCTCCAAGTTTGACTTTGTTGACTTTGAAGTAGACTTTTGGACCTTGCGGTACAGGTGCACAGGTGTTTATTAATGAATTAAGTTGGCGCCTGGTAGTCAGTACTGGTGATCCATGAGCTGGTGGTATTCCCGCTCAGCGTGGGTACAACGAGGAAATGCCGTCAGCATTATGGGTAGTATGTAACAAGGACCAAACTTTTTTGTTTAATAGTAAAATAATATGGAATTCATTTATAATTAATGTTTATGAGAGAAAGAAAAAATCGACACTCACACAGAACGAAGAATTATTTTAATTTTTAGACACAATATATGATGTTAAATTACGGTTTTATATTCGTCTCACCTTCTAGCTTATGCTATGACTAAGATCTCGATCTGAGCGAAAACCTATCTTACCTGCATAAAATCGTAAGTATTTAGCTCTATAATAATCAATCAATCAAAAAATATCTTTATTCATATAGGCCACCAAGATACACTTATGAATCGTCAACAAAATAAGTTTTAAATTTTTTAAAGTTTCTACATTTACTGCCAGTTCCCAAATTAAGGGCGTAGAGCGGACGAGAGGAACTGGCAAGAAACTGTCCGCCACTCCTTTAATTCGCCAAAAATAAATATAAAAATCTGTCTCTTCTCACAGCGTAAACACAATTTGATAGCAAGAGGCGAATCTTTAATCAATAAATTGTTATAATAAGGCAATACTGACATGGTTTTTTATTATTATAATCATCGGAATTACGTTGACACAAAATATGACACAATCTTTCAATCACCAGTGGGCGCCGCCCACAGCCACCCAGTACATGGTATAATAACCTTATGAAGTGGAAATATTATAGATAAACATTGGTTTAACTTTAAAGCTATTAACACAATTTATAGATGTAAATTTATTCTTTAAATAAATCGTAAAAATACTTTTGTGGGTGGTTTTGGTAATTTTCTATTGCTAAGCTAAGGCTAGGGTCACTAGGGTAGGGTACTTACTAGCAACCTAAGGCCCCACGTCGGGGCATAGGGCAGAAACACCTCATAACAGAATCCTCTCACCAGGGACGATACCCGAAAACAAACGGAGCTAGTCTGTGAGCTCAAAGGTAGCAGCCCCACCAACAGACTAAGGTGTGTGCAACAGACTGTGGCTTAATCACCAGCATTCCGGACAATTCCAACTTGATTACAGAATCAGGGTAGGGTAGGGTAGACTTATTAAATGCAAAGCTTTTGTTTAGGTAGAAGTTACCCGAAATATATTTTTGATTATGCAAATGATTTAAAATTAATTATGTACACATTGAGTTATTATTACATAACCAAGGTAGACTTGATCAAGGTCATTGGAGCCTGATCGGGGGCGGTAAAGGGCAACGGGCAACCAAATAAGGCTAAGCAATCATGTTAAAATATTAAGTTCGACATACTTTCAACAAAACATATTGAATTATCTTAAGAACACCTTGTTTATTTAATTAAGAATATATTAAAGTAATTACACAATCGTAAAGCTAACACGTGAAGAGAAAATGATTTTCATTTCTGGTTAAAGTACCTACAAATTGTGGCTTTTAATATGTAAGGCTTCTTTCTTTGCAGATGAAACTCAAACTCAAAATATCTTTATTCAAGTAGGTCATTATAAAGACATTTTTGAAGCGTCAATGATTACACTACCACCGGTTCGGAAGGTCATCTACCGAGAAGAACCGGCAAGAAACTCGATAGCTGCTCTTTTGATATAAACAATTAATACAAAATTGTGTTACTCACAAATAAAATGACAAAGCATTGTAAGGCTACTCAAGAATTGAACTGTCCCGATGCTGAGCCAATTGCGGACACATGAAAGGGATCTTTGTCCCCTAAATATTCGTTTACGGTATGCCTTTCCATCGAAAATACTCTGTACGCGCGTTTTAAATTTATTAGCAGATGAAATATTGAAAAACGTCACGGAACTTTACAGACAAGGAAAAACGTGCGATAGTGTTTTTGTTATCACAAAAACCTAGTTTTTGTATTTACATAAAGTTATAATGTAACATTAACTTTGAAAATATAAAATCACAAATTATTGTCAATGTTATTTTTATATCGAAATATTTTGTCACGTTATTAAATATAATATAAATTTCGCAAAGATCTGACAATTATCTGAAAAAAAATGAGAAAAAGAAGAGAACTTAAAATCTCTTATATAATTGATAAATATTCGTTTATTAATATTTTTACGTAGTTTCATTACCTTATTATTATCCTTCAACCTGCCTTAGATTTAAAATAAATAACTCCAACATATAAAACGAACTAGTCTCATATAAAAGGATATATTCAAACAAACAGACTGACCACTTTGCACCTTTTAGAGTTATTTCGTTCCATGAAAAATGCCTAATATTTGACTATGCGTTGCTTATTCTTCCTTCGTCGTGTTGTTTCGCAGGAAGTCATACCCCATAAGCGAAATCCGGGATCCGGTTAACAAGGACGCTGTTTATAGCATAACATAATGTCCGACAATATGTTTTTACAGTAGTTACAAAGTAGTGAAGACAAAATTAGACTAACGACGTGTGTTGCCTGTGCTTCGTTTACTATTAACATATCTCAGTAATCTTCTTTAGGGCAATTTTGGAAACGTAATTATTAGCCACTCCACATAGCTATGCCGCTGATTTAAGATGCTTATACGACCAATGGGTACGCTTATATCAAGTCCCTATTACCTTAAACAATTTCATATAGCAGCTGCAAAATTATATCTTATAGCTGAGCATGTAACTAGCGCCAGTTGACAAACACAGCATTGATTCCGTGAAACATAGTAAACCCTTCACATCCGGTTCCTGCCAATGTCAAGATCGCCACGTGTGCGCAGCGTTATTACATTTACCTATCACTACAATCCTGTTCATCTTAACCCGCAGATGTTTAAACAAATAACATCTTAAAACTATTGCTTCGTGCAATTATTTTGCCTGTTAGATTTTTTGCTATTTGCAGTAACTGTTCAAAATTACGGTTGACGTTCAAGAATTAATACTAAAATTATATGGTGGGCGAAAATCTATTTTCGTATAGTGAAAATACTATATTTGAACTGTCAAGATTGCTTCAAAATAAATTGATGCCTTGATAAATTTATTTGTACGATGCATCGATCTTCGAATTCGATATACTTATTTTTAAAAGTACAAATAAACAAATGTATCGGATTCACTTGGTTACAACTTCAAGGAGATCTCTTATTTTACCTGGAATTGGTAAGAACAAATAAGAAACCGGTTTTCTCTATATTTGCAAATACATACTTTACCAACATTAAAATACATTTCCAATACTTTACATACATACTCGCCTTAAATATTCTGCCTGGCGTGATAGTTGACAGATAACAATTTCAGATTAATTCCAAGTGTAATTTATTCATTTACGACCGAAACAAAGAAAAACAAACAAATTATTAAAAATTATTCAATTTAATTCTTTCTTAAATCTTACAACCGCTTATATTCCTCAATTGTCATTTCTAATCCTGTCATATGTCACATTCTGGTGCAGAGATAAGAAAAGGATTAACCAAGGATATCTTCCACGTGGCTTTGCTGGAGAATGCTTGTTCGGGAACGAACCTCAGCCAGCAATGGATAGCTCCTGGGCCGCAAAGAAATGTCAGGGGCGTGTAATATTAGCAATGAATACAAAATATTACTGCAATCAGCTCCGCCTCACATAATGTTCCAAACAATTTCCCTATACCGATAACAAAAATTCAGTATAAGAAAAACAAGGATACAGAAAACAATAATATACAGAGTAGTTAAAACAAGTATAATAATAATTGAATTCTAAAATCACTATAAGGATAATTTATTTCTACAAGCTTTAATTCGTTTGATTCGTATATAGTACGAGGTATCTCATCATATTCTTGACAACAGATGTACTAAGATCCGCTGCATAGCTTTGCATCTGTTCGCAGTTCCCACACCCACGGGATAATCATTATTTAGGTTTTTTTTTATGCGGAAGCGCCTTCTTATATTAAAATAATGGCGTTTAATTTGAAATGAAAACTAAAACATATTTCTATTGTCATATAATTCTACTATTTAATGTCATTCAATTAATTGGAACTCTAAACATCAAAACAAGCTGACTTTATACAAATTTCACTCTAAGAATGAAATCTCAAACATTTCGAAGACCTACATTTTCTTTACAATAACGCTTATAAATGTGAGATGATTTAAAAGTAAAGACAAGAAATAATGTATTGTTCCAATTTGTACAAAACCGCAAGAGGCTACTTAAAAAAAACTCAGGTTTACAAGCAAAAATAGCTTCTATTAAATTATGATAGAGCTGAAAATACAAACTCACGAATTATAGAAGCAGTCTGCGAAATGATGCAGCGCAGGTGGCAAATCTAGTTCCCACAGAGCACAATAGTTTTTTTTTTAAATTTTTATTTCTCAAGTGGCAACACACTCTCACATGATGCCACTATAAAAATTAATAAGACTAGTGTTGGAAAGATAGTCGATGTTCAAAGTGTTTTTTTTATTTACTATCAAATAAAATATATATAATAATATAAAAATCATTCGTATTTTTGTGTTGTCTGTGGTTTTAATTATTATTTTCAGTGTTTCCGACATATACTTTGAGTAACTATTTTACAAACACTTTGCTTTTTACAATATTTTTTTTAATATTATTTTAGATACTTTGTTTTAAAACATTTATTCCTTTTATCAAAATTACAGTAAGCTCGATATGCTTAAGTAGTGTGAGCTGATTCAAATTTTATCGATATATCTCAGAACTATCAGAACACCTTCCGCAGTCCCACGCATTATGGCAGCAACTGTACATCATGTAGAAACGAGAACACGCGACAATACACGGAAAATGGAAAACAATATCTAACAGTGTGATAGAGAAAATTGCGGGAAATTTTACTTATGCAACTGGCACGTATAAAGTGAAGTCCCGTTCTGGATAATTATCGAACGACAAAACAAAGTTTTTACTCTGATTTAGATAATTCTAAATACTAAATTGGTTATACATATTTACCTCAATTCTAACAAGCTGATACTGCAGAAATATTCAAAAGGCATTCATTCATTAGTGGACATCGTTATATTATGACGTCGAGTCGATTATTGGTTAATGGTTAAAACGTATGAGATGTATAATTTAACTTTAAGAGTTTTATTGCTTGAAAACCATTTTGGTTCAAAAATACAACTCTTTTCAAAACATTTACTTTTAAGCAAATAAAAAAAACAATATCTTAGATGCAAGTACAAATTAACTGCGCTGGTTGCAAGACCTTAATAATTGTCGTGACCTCAGGTCCAACTCAATCTGGATTCAAACAATAGCTTGACTCACGCAAGTTTATCTTGATTTATTAGAACTAATTACACCTTAACAAGTGAACTCGATTCGACTTCGTTTTTAATATTTCGAAAACTAAAGGCCATTTTTGCCTTTTCTACAATAAAAGAAAGAAAGCGTCAAAACATCTATCCATAAAGACTTTGTATGAAAGGAACGGCAGAACATATTCAGCATCGAGCTGGTTCACTTGTTAATATTAGGCTATAGTTTTGTTTTATAATAAATTCATTTTTAAACAGACAATTTTTATTGCGACATCTGGTGGCGACAAACAATTTTGCTGTAAATAAAATAAAATGTAGTTATGTATCTGTTTTAGAAACCGAAATAATAAAAGGCACCTTATCCTTTTCTTGTAGCAAATGCGTGATAACCCAATATATAATGTAAAACACAATTAAACAATCCTGAATGATACTTTTGTGTAAAGTTTTTGTCAGATTTACAGCATGACTACACCTAAAGGCAGGATACCTCCACAAATCCATACTAATAATATTAATGCGAAATGAAGTAGGTATGTTACGCTTTAACACGTTCCAATTACATATACTATTGATTTCAGATGGTTTTAGACAATGAGCAACTTGGCATCCTTAAAGTTGTTGCTAAGAAACTATCTGAAATTCTGGCACTTTTCATTGGATCAGGTGGTGAAAATGCCGCCCTTCGACGCGCCGAGTGCTGGAAAGCTAACAGCAGTGACGTGAAATTATCCGCATACACCCACACTTCTGTTCCTTCAGAATATTCTGTTTGAAAATATGGCCCCCTATTAGCCTACAGGCAACCAAACGACCACGAAGACATGGGAAGGCAATTGTGCCAACACACAGTTGGATGTTCTCCCACCAAAATTAGAGAAAAGAAAACGGATACTCCAACTATAAACTCATGACGAAGCCTGTCTTAACAGGAGTACCTTTTAGATCTCTCGTACACAGCACAACAAACTCTTATTGTTTTCTTGTGGTGAATCTGCTATTAAAGTAGTAGATATTAAACAAATATATTTTTAACTACACCAATATATATGCAAATGGTCAGTTCGTTTTTGATTTTCCTTTCCATAGAAATTTCCTACAGTCCTTCTTCCAGAACATTGCTATTTCGTTTGGTTCGAAATTGTAGCCATGGTAGTTTAGAACTTCCGGCGCAACCACGTGTAGTGCAAGTGTATTTTTTTCTCTAGTCCGGAATGGGGTGGTTACAGCTGGTCGTAAAAGGCATCCACAAGGACATATAGGTGTGGCCTTCGTTGTAGGCGTAACATTTTCTCGATTAGTAAGGTTCAGCCGCTGAAAATTTGAGTTCAATCGTATTTCCTCCACTGCTCCAGTAAAAGACTGTGTCGCCCTTAAAGCCATTGGCCGCGCTTGGTTATCCATACAATTTCTAAAGCCAACTGTAGATAATGATTTTCTTGTTACATTCGGACTGTCTTCCGGGCTTATTTCGTCAAATTCAAACTCCTTATCAGAATTTGCATCGTACATAATTAAATTTTTTATCAAATATACAACGTATCAATAAATATTTTGCCAGTGTAAATATATTTTAAAATGACAAGACTATATTGACATTAGTGATTATTGTTAAAACGTTTCAAATTAAACTATTCTTTATTTAAATATAATAAAATGGAAACCTCTGATACGGTTTACAAATGCCATGCCATGAAGGTTACATACATGGTAATCATTTTGTTAGCCAAGTTTTTAACTCCCGTTTCGCGTACTTACAATGAGCTTGATAAGTTAATTTCGATCTAACAGCCCGTACTTTTAAACTACTACTATGAATTCTAACATTTTCCACGTAAATAACCAAAAAAATATATATACTATTACCATACTATTTGGTTTAGGAGCCAGGAAATCGTTAAGGTCACATTTTAAAACAGGCGGTATTCTTACAGTAACTTCACAATATATTTTATGAAACATACTGTTCGTACATAAAAAATAAACATATTTTATCACTTATTATAGACTAGCTTTCCGCGGGCGGCTTCGCCTACGTGTAATTTGGTTAAGTATATAGCGTTTTTAATGATCTCGACAGGTCTTTCTTTAACAGGCTAAAATCTTATTACAGTTGGAATTATATATAGCAGAGCTTACAGAGCTACTAGAGCTTTACAGGATCCGATGATTCAGGGAAATCGAGTGCAACTTTCAAATTAACGTACAGGCAATTACTTTTCTGACAATTTTATATTCTGATAGTCATCTTCTTATGTGGATGAGCTGATGATGGAAGGTAAAACTCCTCAGCGGTTAAGAGTTGAAAGAAAATTCTTACGAAGTTTTGAGTACGAAATACGTACTTGTGAGGTTATTACTTATTAGCTTGACCAAATATTAAAATGTAAACCTTATTAACGTTAAGAATGTAGGTGGAAAAATGAATGCAGACAAACGATAAACGTCTCTTCACTCGTTTCCTTTTACTTGTTTGTATGGGTAGTGTTCACTCAAAATAATCATATGGTAAAACGTTAATGAAAGTTTGAACTGCATGGTAGTCACACATTACACAATGGAGCATCTTAATACCACGATCTAGGTTCGATGACGAATTTTATCAACGCCATCTATCGATCAAATTGTTCAACACTTCAACAGCGCCGGCGCGCACTGTGTTATTTTGTTACTTCTCATAAGTTACTTATATTAGAACATATTTAACAGTTTAAAAGTTTTGAAGCAGTGGTTGAAGTAAATTTTCAATTAACCATAACTTTATTTTTCCCTTAACCAACTTTGACGAAATAAAGTTTTGACAACGCTCCCAATTATATGTAATCCAACTGTGAAACCGCGTTTAAATCCGTTCAGTAGTTTTAAAGTTATAACGTACCAGACAGACAGACAAGAATTCCAAATATTGTTTTTTTTTTTGGTTTCTATGACTCCTCTTTAATTGTCTCCTTTCAGTTTTTTGGAAAAATATTTAATGTACAGACGTTCGATCTTTACTGTCTTATTATAAGTATAGATAAACACGACCACAACACGCAGACCAGACACGCATACGTTTTTATAACAATTGGCTCAGCATCAGGACAGTTTAATTCTTGACTATGCCTAAAATGCTTTAGCTATGTACCTTAAAAAAATAAAGATATTTGGACTTTGTATCTATCAATTTGCTTGCAAAAGATGCTATCTGGAATAGTAACTCCAAGGAATCGTCGTGACAAAGTGATGAACAGGCTTGAACGTCTCTCACATAAAATGAGATGTACCCAGTATCGTCTCAGCGTTCGGTATAAAATCCATAAGCAGAATGCCTCCTCCAAAGTCCATTCTTACTTGTAATGATTTGCTTACGCTGGCCAACATGTGCGGGCTTAAGGAATGCTTCTACCACACGTTCATCTGAACATAGCCTTAAACTGGCGATTTTGATGAAATTTGGTATGGAGATTAAGGGAGGACATTAATATTTTTATCTCAAAAAAACTGTTGAACAAAACGTAGTAAAAAAAATTCACCAGATCTCTGCTATTTTCTAAACCGATATCCTTTCTTATTTAAAACCAGGCGGACGAAGTCGGGCGGCAAAAGCTAGTAGTTCATTATAAACTACTCTTTAAACTGATGAGGTGACAGTTGATTATCTTTCGGCCTTGACGCGTCTCTGTATCGAAGTAACAACAGTTCGGTTAGAACACGTCTAACCAATTTATATCGTGTATTAATAAATAATACACACTGATAACTTTATTTCAAAACAATATTTAACAGGAACAAAGTAAGTTATCTAACAATTTATAAAATTTCATTAAAATCAACTTAAACCAAGGTTAATTGAAGTCTTGTACTAAAACAAAACATAAATGCAAAACGAGCCTTCAATTATTGTATTGTCTTAATATAGACCTAAATAAAATTAATACACATAGATATTATTTGAACACTAACACACAAAATAACAATATTTGAAACATGTTATGGAAATTGGTTATTTGCCTTCTTTAAACATGTTGTAGAGTATAGAGCAAAGTTTGTACATGGGCAAGCCAACGACAGTAAAGTAATCACCATCCACGCGCACCACAAAAGTACCACCAACTCCTTGAATACCATAACCGCCAGCTTTGTCCCTGTAACATTTTTATTGAAAGGGTTATAAGTATGTATTTGTATCATCTATCAACTGTCAGTTATGTGGATCGGAGAGATTATACTTCTTATCATATGAGACATTGGAACTACTATCTAGAGGATAGTAGTTCCATATGGAATATATGTCATACTTGTGTTCACTTTATGCTTTATGCAACACCTTTCTAGCAATTCAGACAATTTTAATCAATTTTTAAATTGAATTAAAGCCAATGTTAAAAATCTTGCCTTTTGCCACTTAGGGATGATGCCTTTGCAAAGAAAGAAGCCTAATAAATAAAGCCTTACATTGGTTCACCTGTTGCAATATAACCTCGGATTTGCTCTTCATCTAACTTTCCAAAGTAGACATCGGTTTTTTCAGTGAATTTTACAGTCTTCTCTAATGATTTGACAACCACACCAGTGTATACTGTGTGACATCTTCCTGAAAGCCTGAAAATGCATAACATGTGGCTATTTAACAGGATGATTAAGAAATAATTTGTCAATATGAGCTAAATATATTTATAATACTATTTTATGAGAAGATAAGGATATCAATATTTTTTTCTTGATATGCTTTAAAGTTCTTATGTAATCAAATATTTTACAAAATAAATGATCTAACTTACTTTGACAACATATCAAAGGCTTCCTCGTGAGAAATTGGTTTTCCAAACATTTTACCATCAAGTGTGACCATGGTATCTGCACCAATTATAACATCAGGTGTTGAACCCTCCGATTTAAGTCTATTGTCCACCTCTAAGACTTTTTGTAAAGCTGTCTCTTCAACAAAGTCTGAGAAGTTTCCAAAATTATTAGGAACTAAATCTTCTTTAAACAGGGATGGACATAACATTACTTTGAAACCCTAAAAACATAACATGTAATTACTAGTATGTATATATCAAAGTATTTTTCTATGTCTGATTTCAAATCAATACATGGTCTATACAGTGAGCTACATATATTAACAAATATGTTTATAAATATTTACAGTAAGCATGTTTAAAAGTACTCACAATATTTTCTATTAATTCTTTTCGTCTGGGAGAGCCGCTTGCTAAAATAATTTGTTTTTGTTTTAAAACGTGCATTATCGGTTGAAGCATGGTTGGTTCAATTAAATATTTATATTTATTAATAAAAGGAATCCGATTTGGTTTTTATAAACAAATAATTTATTTTACAACAGTTAAACTTCTAATTAACACTTGTTAGCGTATACTATCAGCAATGGTAGAGTTTAACTTGAAATTTTACGCAACAACAAATGCCGGAGCTTAACCCGCGCGTTTTTACAAAAAATCATAGAGTATTAACCAATGATCATAGAATACAGATAAGACTCAACATAACAGTAGAGTATATCAACAGTCAGCCCAAGGCTGTTTTGGTAACTGTAGTAGTCGAGTAGTTTGATATTATATTTCATATAACTTTTAGATGTATGCAAACGAGACTGTGTTTTAGCGTTTTATTATAAAACGTTTAAAATTAAAAAAATAAAAACGCTAGAGGTGTACATTTTCAGGTTTTAAACTCTGGTTAATATTAAATAAAACTTCATTTGATTATAACTAATCTTTATTTTAGTTTAATAAAGAAATTTAATTTATATTAAGTATTAACTAAACAATTTTGTCAACTTCCAAGATGTTACAGTTGCATTTAGTTGGCTGGACCTAAAAATACGATATTTTTGAAAAACATTTTTAAAAAAGGAGTTAAAATCGTATTTCCATAACATAAATACGATATTTTCCAAGACATTAATTACATTGGAATGTTATTTGCCTTAAAATGTTGTCTATGGTCTGATAATTAAAACACCAATAATTAAAAATTACAAGTAATAATATAGTTTAGGAAAAAAGTAATTAAATATTACAGTCGTATCGTATAGTATTATTTTTTGTATTTCACCTGGCTTATCTAGAATAACATCAGTCCTGGGAAAGGATTTGCTTAGCATTTCTAAGGTCTGTGGCGAATTAGGAACAATGTGCGGGACACCCTTAAAAAAATTTAATGCTCGATAAAGATTTTACAGTATTATAAAACCAGATAATGTGGGACTGGGTATAAATGTATGCTTATACCTTTAAACGACTTGGATTTTTCTTTTATAAAAATATAGAATTCTAAATTTTTAAAGCTTGATTAACAGATTGACAAATTTTCAAGTCTTGGATTCGATACAGAATTTTAATAGTGTTCATCTTAAGGCTTCATTATAATATAATAACCCTTAATGAAAAAATCTTGTAAGCATTGGAACAAATACTTTTTTTTTAAACATTACTCTATTTCCCCAGCTATTACAGTCGCTAGGCGTTATTACGTTTGCGATAACGTTTTAAGAATCCTCTATAACGTCAACACGTATAAAACTCACCTTAGGAACAGTGATGAAATATGTTTGGGAGACACTTTCTCTGGGTATATTATGTAGAGACAAATGGCGCAGAACATCGTCGCGTGTTAAGTTTGAATTTTCTAACTAAAAAGTTATATAAATGGTTTTAATGATTGGCTATGGAAATTGTGTTAACTAACGTATAGAGGCGCCATCTTAACCGAAACTTTAAATCCACGAATATTAAACACATAAAAACAATTATATCGAAACATCAAGTTATATAAATTATTTAACTTTAAGTAATTAGATTTCCAAAAAAAACAACCAAGCCGAGTTTCTTGCCTGCTTCTCAGCTTGGTCGCGTACGTTAGGCGTAGAATCACTTAGATTTAAGACGATTCAAAATGGTCTTTTGTAGCTCAATGAATAAATATATTTTGACTTGAAAAAGTCAAAAACAGCTCTATAGGAAATAAAAAGACATCACCACAATTGAGTAGCGAAAGAAAAAGAGTCAAAAGACTGTCAAAGCCCACTAAGATGGGAAGATGACATTAACTGCTGGCCTTTGAGGGACGCTGAACTATGCCACTAATTATAAAACTACCGATGCCAACATATTAAATTAGAAATTCCAACAATAGCTTACGTGGTAGTTTCGTATATCTTGTCATAATTAATTCAAAATGTTATTACTACAAATAAATACATTAAAAATGTCAAATGTGTAAACTGTTTTAAAATTTACCGCCAATAAAGTCGTACAACGCTGTGGGATACATAGATAATATATTATGTCAACTTGACATCTGACAGTTGGTAATTCATTTAAATGTGTACGCCCCTAACAATTTGTTGACTTTGTCAGTAAGTTAATTTAAAAAAAGTAGTGAAACGCAAGCCTTTAGAAAAAGCATTTTTATAAACTGTCAGATTATTTTGATGATGAAAAAGTTTGGGAATGAATTAGCTCCGGCTTAGCCTTGCTTCCTAAAGTTTACTGGGATCATTTCCAAAAAAAATATCAACCAAGCCGAGTTTCTTGCCTGCTTCTCCTCAGCTTGGTCGCGTACGAACAGGCATAGAAACACTTAGATTTAAGACGATTCAAAATGGTCCTTCGTACCTTACTCAATTAAAAATATTTTGACTTTCGAGTCTACAGTTATCTTTATTCCAAGTCAACAGATAGTTTTTTGATAAATAAATATGAAATGAAGTTAAATACCTCAATAACAATAGTGAAGGGGGGATGTTTGAGTTGTTTGTGCGCTTGTAACTCGCTCACTTGACGGAATCTTTCAGAGCAGTGTGGACAGTTTATAGGACGGATTGGCGGGCTAAAAGTCACACGGATTTTCATATTTAATAAAGTGCAATTATAATCACAAAAACTGTAATTTGGATAAAACGTCTCGTTAGCAGATCAAATATAAACTAGATTTTTTAGAATTAAATTTTGACCGAGTTCAACATAGGTTACAACACAGGGAATAGGATTTAAAAAACATTAAATTACCGTCTCAATACGTTAAGTGAACGCATCGGTCCGTTGCGATCCTTTTGAGTGAGTTCGTCATTTTGTATGCCGTGTACTTCTCTGAAAAGAAAAAAACTTAAGAGAGCAATTCTTTATGGCCGGCAACAAACTCACGATCCCCCTTGCCCTGTGTCTATGGCACTGAGTTGCCTCCAGCTATTGCCTCTTCTATAGTCTGCTCAAATGTGGTTTTTTTCGCAACAACACAAACATTTCGACTTACTTCAGTGCCTTTAAAGGCCACGCGCCTTTACACACGTATACACACAAGCTCAACCACACACACACATTCTAATATGGGAAGACCTTTAACACAGGACACAGGGATTACAGGTGAGGGAGGCCTCCCTCTCCCCCTTAAAATGTATTAACCCCCAAAACCCTATTTAAAAAAAAAAGATTTTTTTTCAAATGTAATGTAATTAACTCACTTCACGTGTCTTTGGAGTGCGTTAACGTTGTGCAAATTGTGTCCACACTTTGGACAGATTGTTGTATCTTTAATTAATTCTGAAAAAATAATTGGATTTTTTTTTCAAAAAGTCCTATTATTGGGTTAATCTATCAAAGATCTACGTCTTAGGATCTATCCATTGACTTTTGTCATTCACGACCCCATTTATGCGAGTTACTTGACGACCCCAAACAAATATAAAAGAAAAGTATTTTTTTTTGCTGATTTGTTTATTAGACATTACAAATATACCATTTTAGAATTCGTTTTGTAACATACGAAAATATAAAAATTGCACCAAAATATTTGAAAATGGTATATATAAATATTTGACATTAAAATTGGAGTCGAAAGGAATCCAGAATTTTGCTCGCGACCCATAGTTAAAAAGCCCTGGTATACATTTCCCTTGTATAAATTACTAATTGAATTGATGAAAAAACTTGGAAATGGTTCTCCAGTACATTCGAGGTAAATTATATTTGACCAGGTGAGTTTTGTTCAACTCGTTTAGTATGTGTATGATGGAGATTGAGAAAAAAACCTTCGCTCGGGTACCTTGAAAATCATCCACCGCCTCATCACAATGTTCCTTCTGCCTATGTTTATAAAGCTCAAACTTATTTGGCAAAAACTGGTCACAGTCCCGGCATGGAATTCTTAAATATAATTAATTTCATATACACAAAAGGGGTCCGTAAATAAGTTTAATTAAATATACCGTGAAAACTCTGTATAACGCCACTGAAGGGACTGTGAATATTGTAGCGTTTTAGAAAGACGTTAAATGGAGAGAAGGAAAATCATTGTAAGGAATACAGGCTAAACTAACCAAACCCAATATGTCAAAGTTTTAGAGTGACGTTACGTGGAGTTTACACTGTATTATACGATGATAAGATATAAAAAACAAATAGAGTCAACAATAAAATATAATGAAACACGATTTAATGCCCAGTACTATATAATTAATTATATTTTTTTCCATGATTATTGCAAAAAAAAAACCACAATTTAATTTACTAAGATATACTTTGTGGTTGGTTTAAATAGTTTAAAAGTGATACTATATTCATTATTACACAATACCTATAATAATCCTGTCTGGCTATTTTCGTGGTGCCACCACCTTCGTGCGCAGTTTTTCCATGTATTTTCTTTCTATGATACGCAACGCTCCAGCTTGAAACAAAACGAGGTATACATTTAAAAAAATTTCAGCTCGTTCCCTTCTTTCTTTATTCTGTTACGGGCTTAAAAGTTCATCTATATAAAATACCTGTTGTAATATGCAGATTTACATAGAATAGTGCGAGAGTACATACAAGTACATAGTGCGAGAGTACATACGAGTAAGAGAAGGAGGCAGCCAAGTTGGGTATAAGCCGTCGTGCCACAAAAACCAAAGACAACAAACGTGCCTTTCAAGTATAAACTACAGACCTGTTAGGAAATGCCAACTCGCACTGGTTACATTTGAAGATAAAGTTTTCATTCGTGTGCTTCAAGCGACGATGGACTTGCAGGTACGTCCAGTGCAAGTACGAACGTCCACAGTCCTGCAACGTACAGTCTTACTCAATACAACGTGCAAGTACACGGTCAGGGTCATTAAGTTACGGATGTGAAGCTTGGGCCATAAAGGAAGACCTTCGTGGGCGAGTGGAGGTTTCAGAAGGTAACCCAACACTTTATTGTTGGTTACCTTCTTATGTCCACAGTAAAAATGTGCAGGGCCCTCTTGCAGGTGCAGTTGGTAATGATGGGGTAGATGTTAGCCTTTTTTGTTTTATGTGAGAGGAGGCAAACGAACAGGCGGGTCACTTCGAGTGATGTGCCAACCGCCGCCCAGGGACACCTGCAACGCCAGGAGGCTTACAAGTGAGTTGCCGGCCTTTAAGGAATAAAAGGCAGAAGGAGGAAGTCGTGGTTGCGGAATTTTCGCGAATGGACCGGAATAGCTGCGGATATTCCGCAGAAGAAAGTATGGAGAGGCTGCCAGAAAGCTGATTGCCAACCTTCACTTGTTGGAGAGGCACTCTTATAAATAGATAATTTAGAAAATATGAATGTTATTATTAAAAAAATACATCTCTTCCGGGCATCACAATAAGTTTTTTAAAGTAGTCCTGTATTCGGGCTTAAAACATTTGATAAAGTGTTTCTTTCAGTCTATTTGGTAAACTAAGGCAAGTAGTATACACTGTTTTTGGTAACCATGGCAACAAGGCAATTCCAGCTCCCAATAATTGGTCGCTTCGTTGGTGAATTTACCAAGTCTGTCTCGGTTTTTCTCTAATTAATAATTTAATATATTAAACCCCATTATACATACCTCGCATAAAAAGTGTTTCACAACGGGAAACCCACCGTAGCCCAATATACCCGCACTGCTCGCGTTCTCCTCCTTTTTGCCGTCGGTTAAATTCCTTTTATAGAATCCGTGTGTTGTTTTATGCGTCGTGCACCTTTAAAGAGCATTTGAATTTTCATTTATTTATTTATCATTTATATTTTTTTATCATTATTATTGTAAAAATATATTAATTTAGTTCATACTAGTATTTTTTATGTAACATTTATGTAAAAATTATTGTATTTTTCAAATTTAATTACTCAAAATTGAATGTCTGAACTCCAGCTTAAATAAAAATAATGCATGTTTTAATATACGTATATATTTAAAGTTTAGATAATTTTTAACAAATTTATGAGTACCATGCTCATTCTTAAAAAGCCGGCTACGCAAAACACAAACCTGGAATATGTAGCGAAGCTGACTTTGCAGACATGACAAACGAATGGATTTTTAATACCCTTGTGTTGAATTCTGTGCGAGTTTAAAGCGCCCTCCAAATAAAACACCCTGTATAGTCAAAAAGTAATTATTCATATTACCACTAGTAGCTTTTGCCCAAGTGGTTCTAATACAAAAATACATTTGAAAAATCAATTTTGAATGTCTGAGTACATACTGGTGAAAATTTTAAACAAACCATTACAACCCTTTTTGCGATAAAAGGCCTTTTCCCCTAAAGTTTTGTCTATCCCCATACCAAATTACATCGAAATCTGTTCAGCATTTCAAACGTGAAAGAGTAACAGTACATACAGAGTTACTTTCGCATTTCTAAACTTAGTATGCACCTCAAAACAGTTTCACACCCAAATTGTATCTTTAAAAAAAGATTAACGACTCATACACTTTTTTTAATATATTTCATTGTATTTGATTATCACGTGTTGTTTTGAAAACCGTAAGTTTTTCAAAACTTTTTTTTCTCTTGTGTCAGTTTTGCCATGTGTCCGTCCTTGTGTCCGTCCATGTGTCCGTCCATGTGTCCGTCCATGTGTCCGTCCATGTGTCCGTCCATGTGTCCGTCCATGTGTCCGTCCATGTGTCCGTCCATGTGTCCATCCATGTGTCCGATAAACGTGTGCCCATTCATTCGTTCAAATACTAGCAATTCAAGCAAATAAGACCTTGCCATATTAAAAAAAAAGCTTACTCCTCGCAATATTCACACCGAAAAGCCTTTTCAATTCTGACCACACGCATGATAGCTTTCGCTGCATCATCCAGCTCTTTCATCAGCGGCCGACTCTCTTCTTCACTCACTTCCTTTGGTATTGGCTGGCTGAGAGTGGATTCTAATCAAAACAAAAATATCTTATGAATCGTCAACGAAATATAAAGTTATGAAAAAACTCTATATAACGGCTCTACATTTACTGCCAGGTCCCAAATCAACGCGTACAGCAGGAGAACTGAAACCCTCCGCCGCGCCATTAAATCATCAAGCACGTTTCAAGAAGAAGGCAAGAAGAATTGTTGTACCTTCTCTGCAAGCCTGAGTAACAATTCCACTCGTTGGAGACAGTCTTTCGGTGGGCTCGTCTTCCTTTATCTCGTTGGCAAACGTTTCGATGCATTCACTTGATCTTATCAAATGTTCCTGAAGCATACGGCAATGTATGAAAAATATTTTATAATGAAAAATGCAGTTTTTTTTTTAAATATTTTTGTACGTCAATTATTACTACTGGCTGACCCCCGGCGAAACGTTGTTTTGCCATTAAAATTACAAAAAATAGGGGTTGGTGATAAAAATTTAGGGTTGTATGTATTTTTTATACATAAAAAAAATGTGTCTAAAAATAGATGTTGAAAGATTCTCTTCCTTTTTTTTTATAGAAGAGGGGGCAAACGAGCAGGAGCGGCCCACCATAAAGGTGAAGCCGCCGCCCAGACACTCACGCGGCTGGGAGCTCGTGAGTGCGTTGCCGGCCTTTAAAGACAAATTAGGAAATGGGGGGGGGGGAGTCAGATAAGGACGGGGGAGGGGAAAGGATGGTCACCGAACGAAACGCGAGTACAAAATGAACAAACTCCAATTGTATCACTTTACGCCGGAGAAGAGAGAGTGGTATTTCTCCGGCCGTGCCTGCCCATTCGGCTGAAACTCTAAGTAACAGCATGCCACTCCCACTCAAAAACCTACTCCTACTCCTACTACACCTACTCAATATGCTTACAAAACTTCATGAGAATCGGTCAAGCCGTTTCGGACGTGGACGGGAACAAACATTGTGATATGAGAATTGTATTTATAAGACAACGTATTATATGCGGCAATATCAAGATTTATTATATATTTTTTAAAATGTAGAATATATCTCTTGCACATATTATTAGATTATTATGATACTTAATTATATTATTATTCGTAACAAACCTTGTCATAACTATTGTATGCGGTTTTATTTTTGTTAGATTTATAATATACAGTAGAATCCGGATATAACGACATTCAAAGCGATACTATGTCGCACTAACCGGACAGACTATATATGAATATAATGCGATACGAAACCAAAGTTGAGTCTCAGTCGTTATAAGAGAATTCTACTATATGTCTTTTACGCTTAAATATTTTTGAAATATCAGTAGAGCCGACGTTTTTGAAAGTCTAGTAAAACCAAAGACAATAAACCTGTGCATCAGTATGATCCCTAAAAGCGCGCGAACAAATGCCACAGACTAGCACAAGTTTCGGGCACAACTCCTCTTCGTGCGCCCGCAAGTGCATGCGCAGGCGAGACCTGCGCGTCAACTGCTTCATACATATGTGGCACTGGAATGGTTTTATCTGGAAGACCATTGAAAAAATAAGTTAAAACTCAGTTTGATAAAAAAAAACGAGAATCAATCAAGTTAATTGGCCATTACAAATACAGTGTAAACTCTATATAACGACACTAAAGGGACCGTGAATTTTATGGTGTTAGAAGTACAAGCTGGACCAACCAAAGCCAATTGTTATCGACACTTTAGAGAGTTTCTTAATCAATCGACGTGACGTTACAAGGAATGTACACTGCATGTTTTATATCAGTCTTGCCAGCCATAAACAATTTGCCAAACAAAAATGCCAATTGTCACCTGCAAATGCGTAACACCGTGCTCATCCAAAGTCTGCTTGTCGAGGAACCGTTTCCCACACGTCACACATACGTAACGGCGCGTGTCTGTGTGCGTGCGACTGTGTTTCGTCAGCGTCGCTCTATAATAGAGAATATATACTTTTATATAAATAAATATTGCACACATAGTAAATATAGTTACATGCAACTGTAAACAAAAGATAAAATGAAAATGTGTTTTAAAACTACCAACTAATATTCAATTTGAAAATGCGGTCACGTGACCGGATTTGTCGCTGGCAACGTGCGTCTGTAGTCAATTGATCTGCAAAGCACAGATGTCGCCACAAGCCAGTCCATATTACGTCGTTCTCACCTCAAAAAGAACGTCTTTCCGCAATCTTTGACCGGGCACTGCCACCTTTTCTGTTTGCTGTGTTGGAAATGTATATGGTCAAACAACTCGGTTTCCGTCAAGAATATTGTATCCTGACATTCGTTGCATTTGTACCGATCATCATCAGTTTTTAGAGCACTTTTCTCATGGAATTGCCTGAAAACATTGTATCTGGATCATCACCAGAAACAACACAAGAAGAGGCAACAAACTCAGCTTGGTCGCATACGAGCAGGTGTAGTGATTTTGATTGATTGAAAGATTTAGATTATGGGTTGCCTGGAAGAGATCGCTTACTAGCGATACGGCTGCCTGTTGCTCTTATATGTATTAAAATCGTCTACTTCTACTGTTTAAGTGCAATAAAGTGTGTAATTAAATACGATTCAAAATGGTCCTATGTACCTCACTGAATAAAAATAAACTTTATTTTAATTAATAATTTTCAGTGTATTAAATTTTAAAGCAGTTTTAGCCGCATCCACCCGTTACGAGCTTCAAAAAAAGGGCGTATCTGTAAAGGACAGCAGCTCACTTGCCTTATGGCGCTGCAGGTGTCCATGAGCGGCGGTTACCATGGTGACCGTGCCTGTTTGGCTCGTTAAAAAATAATACTCGTGGGTTGTCTGGAAGAGATCGCTTATTAGCGATAAGGCCGCCCGTTGCTCTTATATGTTCTTACATCTGTTAATGTCATTTGCTTCTAGTGTTTAAGTGTGATAAAGTGTTAAATAAATAAATAAATAATACTTTTTAAACACACGTACAT
Organism: Leptophobia aripa; assembly: GCA_951799465.1. NCBI lineage: Eukaryota > Metazoa > Arthropoda > Insecta > Lepidoptera > Pieridae > Leptophobia > Leptophobia aripa. The sequence continues at coordinate 7,329,287 of OX637270.1, read as the reverse complement.
ATGAAACTTGAGTCTAACTTTGGATGAGAACGATTCATCGCAGTTGTGACACGTCACGATTTGCGGACTTCCCGTCCGCTTTTGCTTCTTACGGATTTTCTAAAGAAAAAACAAAACAATGTTAATAACACTTATATTGTACTCAAACTCTTAATCAAAATACATATAACTATACAGTTTTAAATATTAAATTAGTGTGAGAAATAATTTTAAATGAATTTTACTTGAAGTTTATATTTAAAAACTCACCAATAGACTGTCGTCGTTCGTTTTTTTCGGTCTACCTTGCGCTCTCTGTAATTTGTAATCATATTTCCGAATAAATAATTAAAGAAAACGATTCTCACAGAAATATAATAAAAGAGAGCAATATATGTTAGTGTTAACAAAACTGTATTAATAATTATACTCACTTTAAAAAAGTCTTCCTTAGAGGGTACACAAAGCACAGGGTCCGTTGGAGATTTTCTCTTTCTCCCTCGCTTCCTACATTTATGTGTGTTGAGAGTCTCCGCATTCGGAAAAATGCGACTGAAATAATATAAATACATATTACTACTTCGTGTTCATTTTTTTGCGGTTAAACCGCAAAAAAATGGAAACGTTTTTTGCTGGAAACGTTTTTTGCTGACAAAAACACTCTTTAAATTAACTTTATAGTATAAAGTTACAATAACTTTATAAATTTTGGTAACTTTTCCTGGCCAGCTCACTCGCCATATTTTACGTAAAGGACATAAACAAGTTAAAAACTAGAAAATAATTATTGAGGAAATTAATATTACAAATGAAAAAAAATTGTTAAAATGTCATACATATAAAAAATCATGTACCCACCTACAATTAAAACACTTAAACTTAATCAACTCATTGACCTCCCGTGATTGTTGATTTTCATTCTGAAAAGATTTTTAAAATGTTTTACACTTAATATATACATATCGATTTGTCTGGACAGGCACGGTGACAGGCGACACGATACGCCAATTTGTAAAAATGCCAGTACAATAAAGTCAGAATGTAGGTTTTTCATTCATTCATTACTCATATAAAACCTATAAATCGGATCAAATTATTAATCTACTTTTTCATTTTTTACAGTATTTTTACCTTAGCTTCACTAAACTTCAATAGGCTCTGCAACTGTTCATCAACAACATCACCGGTGTGAACTATCCAAATGTCTTCATCATCGCTATCTAACGCCTCTTGCTTCACCACGGTATCTAATTGCATTGGTACCTGAGAGTTAATTAAAAAAAAAACTCAAAATTGTCATTATTTAACCGACTCCAAAAATGGTATTTACACCTATAGAGCGATGTCATCTCTTTTGCAAAAAGTCTTATCTTATAACCATTTTAAACCTTCCTATATTAAGTGATTCAACGCCTGTTCGTACGCGACCAAGCTGAGAGGAAGCAGGCAAGAAACTGGGCTTGGTCAATTTTTTTTTGGAAATGATCCCAGTAACCATCATCAAAAACCTAAATTATAAATAGTCCTACCTACATACAAACAAAGTAATATTATAATTTACAACGTACAGTTAAATATCCTTGTGTCAGCAATAGCTCAGTTAATGATTAGCCAATGCTTGTATAATATAGATTGAACATATTTAAAACTAGCTAAACTGGTAAATGTTGCTTTGCCATACAACTAACTAACTAACAACAACTACTTACATGACGATTGATCAGTTATCGAGCGGGATGTAAATTGAATTACTAAAATGGCCATAAAAAATAGAGGTTGCTGATAAAAAAGTTAGGGTTATAGGTATTTTAAAAAATGTAAGGGTGAAGAACCCTCATCACTTATAGAATTTTTTTTTTTATATCTATATATCATATATCTTATAGTTTACGTCTCTTATTGTGTGTTTAGGTATGTAACTTTTAATTTATAGTTTAATTTTGTTTTGTTCTTTCTTCCTGTGGATTTTGTTTGTTTTCTGTACTTGTGACTGTTTATATAATGCATATCTTATCTGTGAAACATATTTTAGGATGCCTCTGTACTTTTGTTCATATATCTTCTTCTTTTATTGTATTTTTGTGATGTGTCTGTTTTGTTTCCATGAAATAAATAAATAAATAAATAAATCACTTAGGGGTATGGAAAATAGATGGTGGCAGATTCTCATACCTACTGCATACGCATATAAAATATGGTAAAAATCGGTCAAGCCGTTTCGGAGGAGTACGGTAACTAACACTGTGACACGGAAATTTTATATATAAGATATTTTTTGATAGAGTTTAAATAAATATAGTTTATATATATTTAAGAGAGTGCAAACGAGCAGGCACATGATAAAGGTAATGTCGCCGCCCATGACGCTAGAATTAAGAAATTTGAATTTATGTTGGGAGGTTAAGTGGGAGTGCCATGCTGTTACTTAGAGTTTCAGCCGAATGGGCAGGCACGGACGGAGAAATACCACTCTCTCACAGAAAACCGGCGTAAAGTGATGCAATTGGACTTTGTTCATTTTGTACTCGCGTTTCGTTCGGTGAGTGAGATCTTCCGGTGCCCAAACTTTCCCCTCCCCCGTCCTCTTCCCCTACCCCTCCATTTCCTAATTTCCCTTTAAAGGCCATTCACGCATTCACGGGCTCCCAGCCGCGTGAGTGTCTATGGGCGGCGGCTTCACCTTTATGGTGGGCCGCCTTGCTCGTTTGCCCCCTCTTCTATAAAAAAAAATGTTCAATTCTACCTTGTCAATTCCCTTATCTATTCTTACCTTGCTTTCCTCAAAAACATTTTCAATTTTATCGTATTTCTCATCTATTCCCACTAAAACAAAAAAAAGTATTTTCAATTAACGTATTCAGTAAAAAAATATTTTTTATTGATTATTTCATACAACCAATTCATAACATTAAACATACAAATTTCACAAGTATTAAAATAAGTTCGTAAATAGTTTCGTAAGCATTTCTTGTCTTCAATATAATTATTTGTAATTCTAGATTTAAATTAGCATATTTTTCGGATTTTCTTATTTTAATGTATGTTGTGTTTTGTTTAATTATTATTTTTTTTTTTTTGTATACTTCGCACCCTTTGCACCTGTCTTATTATATTTTAAGTATTCTTTTATCGTGTGGGTTGTCTGGAAGAGATCGCTTATTAGCGATAAGGCCGCCCGTTGCTCTTATATGTTCTTACATCTGTTAACGTCATTTGCTTCTAGTGTTTAAGTGCGATAAAGTGTTAAATAAATAATAAATAAAATAAATTATTTTCTTTTTATGTTTGTTCCTGTACAATTAATATCTCTTATACCCTCACTTTTCCCATCTTGCCCTTCGTCGCGTGGTTCGTGCGCTGTCTTCACATGACACTTCAACCACTTTATATTCGCGTATCCTGTCAATAAACACCATTTCAATAAAAATATGAATTCAATCAATATGTTTCATATTGGTTCGTTACACTTATGAATCGTCAAAAAAAATTGACTCGTACATTTACTGCCAGTCTACCAAATCAATGGCGTAGAGCAGACGAGAAGTACTGGCAAGAAATTCTACCCCACTCTATTCAATCGCAAAGAATGTATGTAAAGAGCTGCACCATGCTGCACCACTAACCGCTGGTCAATGGTGTAATCCCCATGTACCAGCAAATCTGTCAATATTTCCAACACCTACCACAGATACCACCAAATGAAGTGATTGACAACAATGCACTAGAGTAAATACACCTACATACAACTACAATTTTCAATTTGTAAACTCTACCCACTAAGTATATCTTCCATCTACCACCTAACCACTGCATAAATACCATAATCGCATAAGGGACAGGGAAAAACCACTTCCTCGACTAAATCATGCTTGTGCTCTTCACAGTGATCCGTCACTTCTTGTAAATCCACAAACAATTTGTCACAAAAGCTATAAAGCAAACGTTGAAATTATGTATTGAATATTAATGTTTTAAAACCGGTAATTTAGTTATCATTACCGGCACTTCAATTCCGCTAAATGCTTAGTTTGGTATTTGCCCAAAAACTCTTTCACTTCCTCGTCTTCTTCATCCACATTGTCTATGGCTTTGTCTATATCTGTCTCCGGTTCTATAATCTCTACATCGCTAGAACTATCCTTGATAGCGTTTTGTTTTGGATTTGGTGACGCCTCTATGTTTTGATTGGTAAATTTCTTTTTCAAATCAATGTCGGTTATGTTCTGGAAAATGAACTGTTGATTGTTCTTTATGACCAAGTATTCGTCGCTATTGAGGGATTCGTTGGGGCTTTTGACTAGGCACAATTTGAAATGGTCCTCCAGACATTGTTCACAGATGATTTTTAACTTAACTGAAGTCCTCTTTTGCGGTGAACACCTATGAATCCTTTGATCTTCGTTATCAAATAGATACATTTTCTCATAATTGTTCCTTATTATCTTTCCGCAGATACAACAATCCTGGTTCGGACCAGAATCAAAATTTGTTTTATACCAATTCTTATGCACTATTCTAGATGGATCAGATTTTCTTGAATGTTTACGTTTGTCATAATTAATCGATTTATCGTAAGGTAGATGGGTCACAGGTGTATCTTTAAACATGTTTAAAATATCCTCTCTGGTAAAAACTTCTTTTTGATTCGGCAGATTATCATCATAATTTTTGTAGTTTTCTTTAATAATTGTTGTTGGCGATGTCACTCCACTAACTGGGTTAGCATTTGAATTGAAATATTTTCTAAGCTGCACTTCATAATTAGATGAGTTATTGTATATGGGTGTGAAAGGTAGACTGTTAATAAAGCTTTTAGCCCTGGTAGGACTACAGTTTCTACTAGACCAGCGAGATACAGGGCTATCAATTTGAAAATCTATGATACTAATATTATCATTGAAATCATTTTCATCAACTGCATCATCTGTGTATTTGACAAAAGGTATCTTTTCAGCAGTCAAATCAATTAAAGGATCTTCATTGTCGAATTGAATTTGAGTCGCGTTTATTTGAGTGCCATCATCTAGAACATATACTAAATCGTCGTTGTCTTTTCCTATATGGCTATATTCTGATTGGAAAGTATCAGGAATCTGTCTACTAATACTATGCGGATTATTGAGAAAGAATTGATAAATATTATCATCTAGGGATACTGGTTGATTGCCGGTAATTGAATTTAAATCAATATCAAAACCTAATTGTGATCTGAAATAATAATCAAACTTAATATTCAATTTATAGAAATGTGCCAACCAAAATGAATCTACATTTCTTGGGGTCTCTTTGACTTATATTATCCCCTAAAATAAACGCAAAGTTTAAATTTACACAGTGTCAGTGTAACTGTAAAACAACACAAGATAAAGAGGAATCCATCTATCATACTTTATATACTTGGCAAGCAATGGTCTCTTACAAATTATAAATACTTACTTGGCCTTATCAAAAAAAAGCCGAAAGTCATCATGTGGTTCAATTTTTAAAGTCACTTCATCACCATTTACATTATCCATACACAGCACCATAGGTGGTGGCTCTGCCATTTTAAGCCACTACAAAATTAATTAGAAGACAAATATATTAGATGCATTCAATGACTCAGATATATTATAATTAGAAAACCTTTCAATTACATGCATTTTCAATAATATAGGGCCACTGGGTAAAGATGAGTGTAAATAATCATATTTCATTGATAATTGCAAGCATTCTGGGTAAATAAGCAAAATAAAACCATCAGTGCATAATATTTGATAAATCAGGATTGCATACTACTTAAGGGATGGAATCTGTTTAGACTAATATTACTAATGGGCTTAGATGGCTTTATAAAATGTATGTTATTCATTACAACAATTAAAAAAACTCTTAAATATCCTACAAAGATAAAATTGATAATAAAACAAAAAAATCAGTTTTGCCAATTTATCGTGTATTTTTAATTTAAATAAATAAAAACAGAATGAAGCTGTCCTAAAATAATAACTAAAAACTTTACATTGAATAGTGGATGTTTTGTGCCTTTTATTTCCAGCCAAGAAATTATGTTTAAATTGAAAACGATTGGTAAAAAAACGGATTGTAAAGGGTCACTGATTACATTCTAAAATAGTATTAACTACATTAAACCACAATTTATGTTTCTATAAAAACAAAAAACTTTACTCACCAGTTGCAGCAGGGTTTCGTCAACAAAATTCTAGGTTTTCTTGAAACTGGTAGAGAAAACAATTGACGGTTGTGAAAATAAAAACAGTGAATTCAAAAATATAACAAGTCGCGCCTTGGTTTACACTACTCAAAACCATATTTTTATATTTGACAGTTCATACTTAATTGTGTTAATTGTCGAATTTAAACTTGTTTAGAGTAAATTAAATTAATTATTTTATTTATTGATGTAAAAGAGATAAAAAAATGTATTTAAATATAAGGCACACGTAATTGATCATATGTCAATGATTATATTACGTGATAAAGCTACAGCCTCCTAAGCGCTTATCAAGTTTAGTTCCTTTTAATTATTTTTTTAGCGTCGATTATTATTAAGGAGGAAGTTCTTATAGTTATCAAATAGTGCCTTATTTTTAAAAAAATATAATTTTATTTTAGCAAAAATCTTTACGGTTTGTCTTCGTTTAAATTAATTATTATGATAAAATAACCTAAGCTTGAAATATTCAATTTTAGTTTTTTTAATCTGTGACATTTTCTTATTTGTTAACTGTGTATGTTTAAGTGAATGGCAATGGTGAATTAATGGCATATTTTTGACATTTTGTTCGGCTTTAGGGTTTTAATAATTGTTTTTCGTAAACTTGCCTGTAATAATTGCAGTGGGATGGGCAAGTTTGTATATTAAAATGCAATCCGTCGTATCATACGTTCGTTCATTGCTGGGCTGGGATGAAGAAGATGAAATAAAAAAAACTAGCGTAAAACGACACAGGTACAGCATTGACACTTGTTTACAACATCAATCTCATAGTTATGGCGGCAAAGTCGTTGTATGAAATTATAATAACAAAGTTTAGTTGATGCGCACTCTCATTAAGTTAAAAAAGATAACATAATGTATAAAATACCATTAAAAGTTGCGTCAAAGTTTTGGAAGTACGTTAAAGTTTTCATTGTCTAAAATGTTTCAAGCTAATTTATTCTAAACTGTGTCGTGTTTTAGATATGATGATGACTGCCCTGATGATGATCGTTCGAAGAAGTTGAAACATAATATTGGAAATACAATTTATCCAGGAATTATGACTTCAAAAGGTAATATATAATTCTTAACATCCATGTGCTAGTGTTAACTAAATAATTTCATAAAACCATGTTATTCTTTTTAGATTCATTTGATGATAAGTCATATAAAAATGTAAGGGTAGTACCAATTGAGATGGAGGGTGGACGTCCAAGTACCTCAACTCCATATGAAAATATAAATAAAGACAGTCACATCAGGACAGTGCCAGTTAAAATTATTGGTAGACAGAATGGATCTTTTACTCCTATTAGGAAAGAAAAAGTGCAAAGACCATCAAATCGACTAGTTCGGGCTGTACTTATTGATGATGATACAGCTGATGAAGATGAGGTACCTTTTTCTTTTTTTATGTTAAGACACCGGTTTCTTAAACATAACATACCTTGTGTAGGCTTAACAATTATAATTACATAGTCAAATAAAGTTAAAAATAATATGAGTATATTTATATAAGTAGAATCAAAATTTAAAAAATGAATATGTTAAAGAAAAAAAATAGTTTTATATTTAAATTTACTTGTTCTAGGTTACATTTATAGAAACTCAACCAACAAGAGATAAATCAAAAATTTACAGTATCATAAATGATGACGAAGAGAATGACAGAGATGTTGTGTTTCTGAAAAAAGTTACAACGGCACCTTCTAAAGAACCTTACAAATTGATTATTGAAGATAGTGATAGTGCAGATTTTGCTGAACCTACAAAATATAGATATCGTAAAATTGTTGATAATGGAAGCAATATTTCACCCAGATCATATAGTATAAATAGAAAGAATTGTGGAATTCAAAAATCATATAAAAAGGTTCCAACAACAACATTACCAAACTGGCTTAGAAAGTCCACTATCAATCCCAAAACAAGAAATTATAATTTTAACGGCTCAGAGTCAACACTATTAAAACTATTTAATATAGAAGAAAAAAATAACTTTAGGGAACTTATTAAAAAAGTGTGTAATACAGATCAAACACAGCAAAAACAGAAACCGATTGACATAATAAATTTAGCTGATGAATCAGCGTCATTTAGGCTAACACAGAAAACCCAAAGAAGCTCTTTGAATGAAATTAAAAGATTTGAAAAAGATTTTAAACTAATTAAAGACAGTGAATCAACGGTAGAATATGATCCAATAACAGTAGCATCGATTGCTTCTTCTGATTCTGAAATAGAAGTCATTCCATCGGATTCTTCCATCTCGTCAACACGAATAGGACCCATCAATACATTGAAAGACTCATTCAGAGACAGAGATGTAATGTCCAGTGATTGGTTAAGGAAATTAGATACAAAGTACAAGAATAAGAAAAAAGAGATGCAAGAAAAGTTAAATGATGCCAGACGAGAGTCTGATATTATATCAAAAGTGAATCATGAGCAATGCTTGGCACATTTGAGGAATAAACTAAAGTATGAGTTGTGTATACCCGAGAGTTTCATTGAGGAGGAACAGCCAACGGTTGAGTTGCCTCCTTTAACACCAGAGCAAGAGAAACTAGTCAGCAGAGCACTGGGACCGGGACCTCAAGGTCAAGTACTCAACGAGAAGTTCAATTTAAAGATAACCAGGTATTTTTTTTCCACTTCATACAGTATGTCTTTTAAGAGATTCTTTTTAGCCAGTGCCATGTATACTAACTATTCAATGAAAAAGGGTTTTATATGATTGATATATAAACTTATTCTAAATACATACAAAAGAAACATAATTTTGTATGTTATCAATTAAAAATCATGTCAGTCGTGTCACACACAATGATTATAGATGTTGTTGGCATATTTAATCTAATTTAATTCAAAGGCATTTTTAATATTACAATACTTTGAAGCATTTTCTGCAAATCTTGGAGAATTTCTCTTTTTGTAGCTGTGTTGATCCCTTCACACCTGTCAAGTTGTTCTTCCATATTGTCCAAGTATATTTGCAAGAATTTATGCTGTGTATCTTCAATAGCATGCAATGATCCAATGCGATGGCAAATCTGGCCTTGAATCTGTAAAGACAAATACAGAAATCATAGGAAATAAAGTTTTTATCGAAAATTCATATATACTACACATAATATACTCCACTTGTTTCATATGTATATATATATATTTTATTTATTTTTTTCTGTTTCTTTTTTTTTTGTTATTGTTTTTTCTGATCTTAGATTCAATTTCCGGTTTTAACCTTATTCTGGCTTTATTTTTAATCTATTTATATAATGTGTAAACTTTTTTTGATAAGAGAAGAAATAAAAAATAAAATAAAAATAAATAAAAAAATTAAGTAATACTGAGTTCGCACTAAACCACATAAAACAACCAAATATAATATTTGACATGATTTGGACGACAGATGACATGACATGTAAAAAGCAAATGAGCATATATTCAAATAAGTATTCATCTTTTTGAAAAGGAGACAAATTCAACAAACCCGACTTTTTATATATATTTTTTAATTTTTATATATAAATATAGATAGATATACAACTGTTTGTTTACCATGAAAATTAAAAAACAACAGTAATAATGTATGCATTAAAATGATAAATTCCAGGCGAGACCTCCAAACATTGTCAGGTCTGAATTGGTTGAACGATGAAGTGATAAACTTCTACATGAACCTACTAATGCAGAGATGTGCAGAGCAGAAGGATTTACCACAAGTGTACGCTGCCAACACTTTCTTCTATCCCAAGATGATGCAGAGTGGGCAGGCTGGATTGAGACGGTGGACTAGAAAGGTATTTTTTACTAATCGAGCTAGTTAGTTAGTTAGTTTTTGCGTGTAACAAAAGAGTAAAGCTTTCAAGTGCTGTGTTTTTTTTGGTTTAACCTTAATGCAATCATTGTATTGATATAATCAAAATGGTATAAGTAAGGTTTCTTAAGTTAATAATTTTTTTGCCTGTTGCATGATAATTTAATTGATTGATAATTTTTTTTCCTGTCATGCATCAGCATTTGCTGCTCTATGATAGGTATTATATAAAATTAGAATATAATATAAATACAAGTTATATTTGATACAAGTGTCTAAATAACACTAGTCTGACTTGGTTGTTGGTATCAAGAACTTTAAATGTTATTGAGCTTTCAAAGGGTAGGTTTGTTAAAAGCTTTTTAATATGAACTCCTCTTTCCGAACCATTTTTTAACCACCATAAAACCCTTAAGGCTAATTTAGTGTTTTTTTTTTAAATTAAGGTGGACATATTCGCACATCAGTTGATGGTGGTCCCTGTACATTTGGGAGTCCATTGGTGTATGAGTATCATCGACTTTCGGGAGAAAAAGATATCTTACCTGGACAGTATGGGAGGGAGGAATCAGGCCGCCCTGGCTGCCCTGCTTCAGTATCTCCGGGATGAACACAAGGACAAGAAAGGACAGCCCTTTGATGATAGCGGGTGGAAGACTGAGAGCTTACGGGTATGTGCTTTAGAATTTCAATTAATAAATAGTACTATACATTTATTTTAATATGATACTTTTCAATAACTATAGTATTTATAAATATGGGCAAACAATATAGCATTATCTATAGTAATATAATAAAGAGGAAAGATGTGTTTTTTGTTTGTTTGTTTGTCTCCAAAACTACTGGACTGATTTAAAACAATCTTTCACCGTTGGCAACCTACACTATACCCGAGTGACATATGTTTCATTTTCAAAAAAAATAGGGATGCTTACTAAAACTAGAATAAACTTACTCGTTATTTTACACTTTATTGCACTTAAACACTAGAAGCAAATGACGTTAACAGATGTTAGTACATATAAGAGCAACGGGCGGCCTTATCGCTAATAAGCGATCCCTTCCTGACAACCCATGTAGTTAGTTTACAATTAAATTTAAACGAATCAAATTATCCATTAGGATGGGCTTCATAGAATATATGTAGTTCTTTTTAGCTAACGGCAGTGCGTTCAAAAGTCGTAAATATAATTTTTTTTCAAGTGACTATGATTCATTAGTAGGTACAAATTGTTTCTAAAATAAGAAAGAAAGAAAATATGTTTATTTGGACACACACACTCGGCACACACAACATCACAATAAATTATAAGTACAATAGTATTTTTAAAATTAACTAAAAAATAAACACATTGCATTGTTGCAAGTGCCGCGGGCGTGCGCCAAATGGGGTGCTGCTCAGGATTTGTGTCGAATATATCATTCCACACCACTGATTTTCAGCAGCCCCCAGTTGTCGCAAACCGCTGCACAGCGCCAAGTGTAAACAATTTAAGTGTAAAAAAAGTTAAATGGAAACAAAAAGTAATAATTAAATAATAAAAGGAATAAAAGGAAGGGATACAATAAAAATAGTGGGATTAATGGGGTCAAACAAGATAGGAACGGGACAAGAGAATTTGGATGTGCCTAGCTAGAGGCGCCAACGAAAAACACAGATCAATCTGCAATAACTATGTTAGTTACATTTAACAGATCACAGCGTATGACAAAGTACCATTTCAATAGTCCACTTCAAAAACCACGCGTCATCACAACAGCGTCTTATATACCCAGTCAAATGTATCTGCTATCGTGTTCAGGGCACTTGTTTCGCATGGGAAATTAAAAATAAAAATTGCCTTTCCAGGACATCCCCCAACAGATGAATGGAAGTGACTGCGGCATGTTCGCGTGCACGTTCGCGGAGTTCTCGTGTCGCAGCGCCCCCTACACGTTCACGCAGGCGGACATGCCTTACCTGAGGCGGAAGGCCGCCCTCGAGATCTTGCAAGGGAAACTGTTGCTGTAGACGCACATTTGTGCCTGTCAGTGTCAAATTTTGACTTTTTATGTGACGTTTAATTCATTGGAAGCTCTTAGAACAAATTCAATTCACTTTATCATTTGGATGGAAGATTGGTTTAATTCAAGCGAGAAATTCACATGTATTGTGTATCTATTAACAATACAATTTCCCGTTAATTTATCGCGACACGTGTAAAGTATATATGTGAAAGTGATGGTGAGATGTATACTATTTAATTTAAGATGTAAATTGGATTTTGATCTGTGGCACACACTCATAGATGTCAGTTTATAATCTGTGGACACGATTCACGGTTGCCCATTGATTCCGTTAATGTGATCAGGGGGGGTGTGGGGAAAATGGGTCACGTGACCTTGTACCAACTCGTCCCGTGATTAATTTTGCCTGCCGATTATCGTTTGTCGTGACGGCCTTGACGCTTCTGTTTTTTATTTTTATTTTTTTGACAACTCGTACGTATCTCTAAAACTATTTATAACACGTATACGTCTTCTTCCCTATTACTTACGATAGCGAGCCTCTGGTTGCAAATCGTGTGGGCATCAGAACATTTTCATTTCTCAATATTTAAAGAGTTAGTGTTGTCTACCGTGTGGTTTTATTGTTATTTTAATTGGCAGGTTTCCCATGTACATAATTTTTCAATCGTAACGTTTTTCCTAAACGTGAGAGCCGTACGTTTACGTAGTTTAAGGTAATGTTAAGAACGAATAGTATTTTTCATTGGAACGTGAACTTTTCGCGTTTTCATTTTTTAAATATTTTTGCATTTAAATTCAAGTTACAGATCGTAAGGTTCAAACATTTTTCCAATAAAATTAATTAAGATTTGTTTTGTGGTTTTCTTTTTCTAATATCATGGAGCGGGACAGAAGACAACACGCGCACAGAGATCCAGTATGAATAGCTGCGCTGCCGGCTTTTGGATTTTTTTTTTAAATTTTATCGCATCTACCAATATGTATGTGAATAAGGTCCTAATTATTTTTGGATTATTAGGGTTTGGATTGCTTTTTTTTTTAAATTTAATGTAACAAACACATGAATATCCAAACAAAAAAGTCAGTCAAACATAAGAGTGACTAGGTGTAATGTTTTAAAACAATAAGAAAATTCACCTAAAATATATACAGTTTAAAATTTTAGCCTGATAGCAGTTAGCAATTTTTGTCACTCGTGAAGGAGTCCAAACCATTAACTGGCCCAAAGGTCCCAACGCTAAAGATTAGGGAACTGGCAGTGATAGTTTTTTTTAAATAATAATTGTCCATTCATGTGTCGGAAAGTTAAATACAGTAGAATTCACATATAACGACTAACCGCTTTAAGCGACTAATACATTTACTCAAGTTTGATTTCGTATCGCATTTTATTCATATATAACACATCCGTTTCGTACGACATAGTATCGTCTTCCCCTTGAATGTCGTTATATCCGGATTCTACTGTATATGAATAGAGTTGCTTTTTGAAATTAAAGATGTCGCTAAAAATAAATTTGATAAAATAATATTTAATCGTTCGCAATTCGTATGAGACGAAGTTTGCCATCCTCGAGTAACACCACACCGGAGTCGTTTGTACCACCACAGTAGTGGGACGATGAGAATACAGAGACGAGGCGGCCATTGAATTGCACCTGAATTTTGAAAGTCAGACTGGGTGTCAAATGTCAGACAGTATGACATATGTCAGACGATTGTTCCTCCTAACCTATTCATGTATGATATTTAGATTTAGGTCTAATTGTTTGTTAGACTCAAAAATAAACAAAGGTTTCTAGTTTGTATCAAGTACGACTATGGTCAATTCGTTAAGAAAAATACCCATAGATTATAGTTAATATATTATTCAGTGGCACATTACAGGAGAAAACAATTATCTAGTTTTCCAAAAATGAGCTAAATTGTAGTCGTCTTTGATTCTATGCGACTCATGAGTATTAATTTAGTCTGTAGCAAGTCAGCTCATTAAAAAAAAACAAAAGGTTCATGAAAATCTATTACCATAAATCCATTCTGCTGTAACTCATGAGCTCGCACCACATGAGACAGCTGGTTGGATAGAAGGAAACGGTCGAGTGCACTTTGGTCGAACACGTGACCGGTACCGCGTTTGTTATTCACTGCGAAGCCTTCGTTCGCAGCCAGTTCCAGTGCTAGGGAGGCTGTTGTTTTGTTATTTCTGTAAAAAAATCGCGAGATAACAAAAAGGCATAAATATACTTACATATAAATATACATAACAAAGAAGCAAAGAGGCTCAAAGAGCAAGAGCAAAAATTTTTAAGTAAGTCCTATTATATTGTCTTTAATGCCATAAAATGCGCAGTCCCTTTCAGTGTCGTTATATAGAGTTTACACTGTATCAAAATACACCTAATAGGGTCGTTCCATAGTAGTTCCCATGCTATCGAGCTCTGTTCCGCCGGACGAGGCAACGGTACTGGCACTTTGTCAATTGCTGATATGAGAGGACAAACCCACGGTGGTGGGATCCCGCCGTGACAGCAAAACACCTGAATTTGATTTCGTGGAAATTAAAAACCCATACTAATATTATAAATGCGAGAGAAAGGTGTAGGAATGTTACGCTTACACGCTTATAATAAACCGATTTTGATTAAATTCGGTATGAAGATGAGACTTTAGGGAAGGACAGGCATATTATCGCCTTTATCTAAAAAAGGTTTGAAGGTGTAAGAGGGGCTGAAAGTTTGTACGAAAATTTCACCAGAATTTTGCCAATCATAAACCGATTTTTCGAATTCCTTTTGTATTCCAATCACGCGGACGTCGTGAAAAAGCCACTAGTCATCTATATTCCATGCAATAATTGTATTGGATTTTATCAAAATGAGTATTTATTTGAAATGCGTAAACCTTTCCATCGACAACAGCCGCCAGAGGTAACACATCGAACACTTGATTGATGGCACTCCATATCCTCCCACCCTCAACCTCACCGTATTTCGTTAGGCACTCCCTGCAGATATTCGTCTCTTAACCATTTATAGACAAATAACAATATTCATAAAGAGTATTATGATGTAGGGTATGTATTTATTTATTTATTCACACTTAATACTGTTTAACTTAATTTTCAATTGCACTTAAACAGTAGAAGCAGATAATGTTATTAGATATAAGAAAAATGCGCGGCCTTATCCCTAATAAGCGATCTCTCGATGTATGTTCGCGTAAAATATTATGTTGTTACGACGTCATTAAGAGAATTCGAGGTGAATTATTGCATTGTTTTTATAATATTGCGCAAAGATTGTACGACTCACAAAATTGAACTTTGGTAAAAATAATTACGTATGAAAGGTGAACATCTTCTGTATATCCCTGACTTCATGGTTTCCTCTCACAAGATAAATGCCGCTCGGGCGTTGTAACTTGGCTGCGAAGAGATATGTCAGCAACTCCGCACAATATGCCCCTCGATCTACATAGTCACCCAAGAAGAGCAGGCGAGCTGGCACCATGGATGAACCAAGGGGCCAGAGTAAGGATTCCATTGCCAGCAGAGCTGGTAGATTACCATGTAAGTCACCTATGAAAAGAAAAGAATTTTGAGATTAATACTGTTTTACAGCAAGGTAAAACCTAAAAATGGTTAATTTAAATGCTTTAATTCGTAATTCACTTTTGTTACAATGCAAAAATGGGTAAGCTATTTCATATTTGATTACTATTATGATATATATTATATACATATTATTAGGCTATTTGTCGATACTGGAAGATTATTGTTTCAAATAAAACCAATTAGGGTTGCCACCCGTACTTAATAATAAAGTATTGTACGTTATTTCAGGTAATAGTACTCTATACTTTAAAAGAAAAATAAATATTTTGAAAGATTTGATTGTTTTTTTAAATTTTGAAAAGTTTAATCGTATTTTTCGTTAAACGTTTATCGATTCACGCTGAATCGATGTCACCACTCGCAAGCGCCCCATCACTTATTTATGCGTTCGTTTTACCAATTTCTGAACGCAACCTAATCTCAAATGTTAACAATGTCTTGTGCTTGTGTCATTGTTTTATAGCTTTATTTGTCTAATTCGCATTATGTCACTCAAACTCGTGACATAATGCGATAAGAATACAATTTTGAAGTTGTTTAGATATATGTTATAGTAAATCATGGACAAAAATAGCCCCCATACACCTACAAAACGTAGTTTTGATAGTGAAACATTATGTTATGGCCCATAATATCTCACTTTTCTGTAGGTCTGCTGGAATAAAATCCTTTGTTATTGTTGTGTCTTTTATTCTTTTTGTAATGTCTTATTTTGTAATTTCTTGTGTGCAATAAATTGTGTACTTAATTAAAAAAGTAAAAGTGTACTTTATTTCAATACTCTGTACTTTTTTTTTGTTACTCTTAATGACCAATATTCTTTAATAAAAGAAAAAAAAGGTGGCAACCCTAAAACCAATAGACATATTAAAATAATCCCGAGTGGCCTCCTGATTAGCTAGAGTTGCCACTCGACGTTTACAAATTAAAAGGTTTACACTAAATATTAATAAATTGTAACCTTTGTAATAACTATTACTTAAAATATAACAATAAGTTTGGCAAGTCATTGTATGGCTTCAAAGACTCTCCATGACCCAAACACACCTTTGATTGGCTTCGGGAACGACAATTTCTTAGTTTGATGAATAACAATTACCAATATTAAAATATTGTTTTAAAATACATTCACGATACTACGTTATATGAAATAATACCTATAGCGTAAACAGGTGACGTTAGCTTAAGTAGTCTCGGCTCAAACGCGAATATAGGGCGAACGGCCTCCGCCATTTTGAGCAGCCTACTGCCAAGGGAGGCTTCCTCATTAGGAGTCAACCAAGACCACGCTTCCTTCTTGATAGCTAAAGAACCACCGCCAGACGTTCGACGCTACAATTCATATTACGGGTTATATTTTACCATAGACCATATTTAAACAGACAATATTTTACCACAGACCATCCATCACCATAGACAATACTTAAGTTAAAACTAATCTTTGGTAAAACAATTTTGGGAGACTTTTAAAAGGAGGTTTTTATAATTGTCCTTACGTGTAGAGGTTTATCAATATGAAGGGCGAAGTATTGTAAAGATGCAAATGCTTGTGTCGGCATGGCTGATGCCCCGAGGTGGTCCATCGATGTAATTGAATTCGATATCAAACGTGTTGTGGAACTGCTTACAACGTCTTCTGTGTTAAAGAAAACCCTAAAATAGCACTCGACTGGCCGATTGATGTAAACAATAGTGGCTTTCGCCCGCGACTTCGTCCGAGTTTTAATACAAAAGGAATTTCGAAAATATGTTGTTTATGTCCTTTACTAAAGTTAAGTCTATCTCAATACCAAATTTCAGTAGATTTCAGTAGATTAAGCGTAGATACATACGATATTATAATATCAAATTTGAAGTGTAGGTATAGAATATAAGACTGTTTTACTGCTCTTTTAAATGAATATTACAAATACAGTTATATTATTTACACGATTAATTAAAATTACAACAGCATTGACTCAAGAATTATACTATGCTGAGCTATATCTGACACAAGGATCTTTGTCCTTAAAATATTATTTAACTTATACTTTTCCAAACATAATAATCTTATGAAGCGCTTTAAAGCTCGGGGTAAATTAACACATATAAGACATAGTTTTATTATAAGAGTAAAAAAAATTGTAAGATCGATTGTACTGTATCTGTTAAGCCTACCATCAAAACTTGTTAATGCTAGCACTTCAGGATCATGACCCTTCTGCAGATTAAGGACACAAGATGCGAGGCCAATGTTACCCCGACGCTGTGATGCTGCACAGCTATCCTTACCGTGGGATTCTGACGATGGTATTTCCGGTATATTTGGTGCTAGAAAAATATCTATGTATCGGAGGAGATTCTGTGAGTAAAGGTATATAATGTAGAAGAATTATTTCGGAAGGTGCATATTACAATCGAAATATTTAGTGCGTAAAAAAAAATTACAGTCGGGATAGCATCTGGGAGTAGATGAAAGTAATGCCAACAGGAGACTTTACAATTGGGATTTTTGACTCAAGAAAATGTTAAAGACTTGGGTGGTCTCCCAGTAATATTGAGACACTTGAGAGGATATTACAATAAAAATGGAAAAATCTCTACCTTGGTAGTTTATCAATTTAGAAGTGGTTGCCAAGTTCATTTCTTGCTCACGTTCGCTGCAGATTGTTTCAAAATATACATTTGTATCTAATTAAAATTAGATTAATGTTATTTAACCCTACAGTCCCTTCAGTCTGTCATGTACACATACTGAATGGCCTTAATGAAAAGAGCGTAGCGCTCCCTCAAAGGCCGGCAACTCACTTGTAAGCCCGGCGTTGCAGGTGTCCATAGGTGGCCCATCACTCGAACTGACCTCGTTTGCCTCCTCATACATAAAAAAATCTATTAACATAAACCTAATACATACTGAAGATCCAATAAATATCCAATGATGCTCTTAGGGGAGCGCAACAATGAGCTGGTACCACGTATCAACATCTCACCAACAGCACGTAGGAAATCTGCCATCGGTAGTTGACAGTTGGGTTGCAGGCCTAACTGCCTAAAGGCAAATCAACATAAATTAATTATAAATTTAATTAAACTAATTAACTATTTCTAGTTTCTAGATAAAATCTAGTGTAGACAAAAAGTAATTTGTTTATTGGAATGACCCTTATCACTTAGGGGTATGGAAGATAGATGTTAGCCGATTCTCAGAGCTACTGAATACGCATATGATTTTGGGATCTGCGTTTTCCGAAAATTTGGAAAATTTCGGTGAGCTTTTCGTGAAGCTTACTCGAGAGGACAAACAGATTATACCAACCTAAGGCATACATCAGCCTCTCTTGTTACACTGAGTGGATCAATAGGCAACTCCCTTGAAGCGCGTGCGGCTCCCATCAACTCTTTGAACTCTTGGTACTCCAGTTTTTGATCACGATTAGCGTCAAAGTATCTATTTTAAAGTATGTTGATATAAAACAGGTTCAAAAAGGCGTTAAAAATGAATAGAAAATACTTACCTGAAAATATATCTACATCGCAACTCCGCTGGTATGCCCAGGTGCTGTGCCATTGGTTCTAACGCTGCAGACCACAACAATAAGTCATGGAATGACAATCCACCTCGACAAGAGATATCTGCAGCTCTGTAAATAACCATCTCTCAATGGGTAAGGCGTACGTAGGCATAGCGATTTTCCAAATACTTCCAAGCTTGTCCAGACAGAGCCGACAGAGACCGATCTGTCAAACTCCGACTTTGCCTCTCTTCTGTTATGCAAACAATTTGATACGTACTAGATTGGTAGTACCACTCGTCCTAAGTCAGCCTTTGTTCAAGAACGACGGTTGCATGAACTTTCTATTCAAATCAATTTACAGATAACTTGCTATATAGGCTAACTTGCTATATAGGCTAACTTGCTATATAGGCTAACTTGCTATATAGGCTAACTTGCTATATAGGCTAACTTGTAGTAAGTTTTAACACTTTACCTAAACAAACTCGAGCATTGCGTTTTCTGCCATCCAAGATCCGACATGAATTGCGTAAATATATTTGGACTCATGAATAGAGACGGATACACCAAGAGGAGGAATTCGTGGTACAGACGTATCTGATCTAAAAGTTATTATGTAATTCAATAATGCTCATCCAGTTTGTGACAGGATCGAACGAAATGTCCAAAAGGGAGGCAACACACCTGAAAGCCAGGTCGGTCGTTTGCCCTATTTCATAAAAAGGGTGATCTTTCCGGATGTTTAAGTGTTTACCTTCTTTATTGTAATTAGCAGCTAGAAGTAACTGACAATGGGGTGACGCAAGGGAAACAGCACCACCAGCCACGTCGGCACCAATTAAGACATTATCCTCACATATTTCAACAATCATACCAGGCTCAAAATCCTGCGAGACAACGGTGAAAGCTTTCATTTCAAGCAATTGCAGGTAGCCAAAGGATATACCTGATTACAAAGTGCAATATATTGTGCAGATGATGTCATAACTAATAATACCATAATAACTTTTAAAGATACTATTTTTTTTTAAATATAAACATCGTTTTTGAAATATATTTTCATTTCCTGTCACATTACCACTGTATTGGTGGAAATTATTTTAAATCTTACCCATAAACACGATTTAAACCAGTAGTTTCAGAGATTAGCGAGAATCAAATACACATATTTTTATAATATACGAGACATTGGTTTTTGTCCAATTATTGGATTATTGGGTAATTCTATCGTTACACGATATTACGATAAATTATTAATAACTCTTTGTCAAACAATTAATTCAAACCAATATGTTGTCCGTGTCCTTATGTTCTCCCAGTGCCATTAGCGCGAACACCGCCACCTCAGGACTCCGAAGATTTGCATGAGCTCGTAAACGATCCAACTCTGCCAAAGTGAACCATTGAAGACGATTTCGAATGCCCTAAGCGAACAATCGAAATTGTTGAATTATAAAACACTAGTAGGGTTTTGCCCGCGACTACTTCGAAAACCATACATGGCTTGGTTCTGGTGAAATTATGATACAAACTTTCATCCCCTATTTCAACCCCATCAAACATTTTTTCACGATAACCTATGTCCAACCCTAAAGTTTAATCTATCTCATTACCAAATTTTATCGAAATCGGTTCAGTAGTTAAAGCGTGAAAGTGTCATACACATAGACAGATTTACTGTCGCATTTATTATTAGTATGTAAGTATGGATAACGACGATAAGGGTTATTATTGCCTTAAGTTTTCATCAGGCGTCAATATTCTTGCAATAAGCATTTATAGACTTAGGGTGATACTAATAAAAAAATCACTATACCAAGCTATACTGAGTATAAGGTCGGTATAAATGTACCAGTATAAGTATTCCGACGTTATATGGAAACAACACAAGAATAATGCTCACAGCTCTTCGTTTGACCCGTTTCTTAACGTCAGCCCTAATGGCTACTTTGTATATGGTATGGTAAACACAGGTGCTGGGATGACCTGGGAGCCAAATCTTGTATACGCGTAGTGGATGACATTGGGCAGATGAATCCAAACCAAATAACTGCAAAATAATTCATTCATACAATCTACTGTCGATGTCGTTTAAAAATTCAATATTTTAAAGCTAATTGGTTCACAAATGCCAGTCATAAGTACGTACATAGACAATATTTGTATATAAATAATATATTGTTTTTTTATTATAGCTTGTATCCCATTTTATAATAAATAGGTTTTGGGATGTTTGGTATTCAATTACTCTTTACACAATAATAGTTGAATTAAAAATGTTTATTATGTTTAATCATTATAGAAATTAAAGATCATATAACTTCAATTACCTCAAAATTCAATTTATGCGCAGACAGTTTCCAACAATTCTTCTCCGTCTTGCTGGATGGCATCCAAAATTCTCCATTGGCCTCCTTACTTAACAAAAATGATTTTTCCGCAGGACAGTACACCAATAACGATACAACATCGCAAATATCGATGTAATTTTTGAACATTTTTCAAAAAATATTAATGAAATTTTACAGAGGTCGTCAAAAGTCTATCAAAATAATATCATGAAAATAATTTGTTGCATATTAGTCTACTCTCTAATCTATTGTAGTGTATATTAAAATTAAATATTCTATATGTCTCTGTTACTGACTACTACTCTAAACATAATGAAAATATTTAAACAATTCAATGGTTTGAGCCGCGGTTTAATATGATAATATTTCTTCTATCCAAATAATGTAACTATATTTCAGATCAGAAATCATGTTTGTTTTATAAAAGAGTAACAGCTATCAATGGACCATCCCACTCTTAATGCAACTCTATAATATTGTATATGATACGTAGATGGTACTAACAGCTGTGACGTCGGGATCACGCCACCTTTTCCGCGGACTAGCTTTCTTCTGATTGGTTGAAATTCTCATCCCAAAGCAAGTTGTAACATCGACTTAGATTGGAAGATCGGAAGCAAATCCGATTATAATCGAAAACTTGTTCGTTATCTATCAATTTAAACCGTGTTATCACACTGACTGAAAGTTATTAATAGAAATTAATTTCAAATATATTTCTTATATTTATATTCTATATTTTATATCCTTTTAAATTACATTAAATCGTACACAGAAACATCGAGTTATTTCAATCGACATTGACAGACCGACACGGAGAGCCAGCTCGATTCACTTCACTAGTTTTTCGGGTTGGTTGATTTTGCAGTCAACGTCGTAAAAACAGAGAGTGCCAGTGTTTACCTCTAGTTTATTTGAAAATTCAGTGATAATTTACAAGTGTTATTTTTTCAGTGAACCACAAAACCGCGGAGTCGATTTGTAAGTATTGATTTTATTTAAACTAGAGATTTATTTTACAAAGAGGACTTTCGCATTTTCTAACCTATATTGCATGCAACATTTGTGACCATCATCTGCCGAAAAGAAACGTCTGCAATAAATTACAAGTCTTAGTTTATTATTTGCTGTTACTGTTAGATTTGAATAGCATTAAAATCTAATTACATTTTTGAACTTAACCACGTCGTTCTTATTCCACCCACATTTTATTTATAATAATTACAATAATGCTATCATCATAGTCTTTATCAACAAATGATTTTATCAAAATCTTTACACTTAAACACTATGTGAATTATATTACCATTACAAAGATAAGGCTTACTTAATTGTACATACTGATATTTAATTTAATGTTGTTCATAAATATTTTTCTTTCTTTTTAATTTAAATCTAATATTAACTTCCTAACTTAATCTAATTAATCCTTGAGAACACTAAATTAAGATTTACTTAATTATTGACATCATTTCCAGTCCAATGCCAAAGCAAACACTGTAGTGGGAACCATGGTGTCTAAACTATAAACACGTCTGCAATACACTGTAACATACTTAAGTATTTATGAGATAAATATCTATTAATGATAAATACAAATACTAATACAAACCAAGCCTTCAAAATCAAACTGATTTGATTGAGAGACTAGTGTTTCAGAACCATATTACCATAATATATATCATATCTACGATGCTGCATACAACATTTCATATTAAATCCTTTAGTTCAGAAGTCAATTTGATCCTGTTTCAGTAAATGATATATAGTTAAGAAAACACAGGTAGCCAAAGAAAAAACCTGTTGTCGGTGACATGTTCAAATACAGGTTGTGCAAATGTAAAATTTAGTAAATTTTATTTATTTTTGTTTCTTTTTATGTAACAGGAGTGAAAAGAGCAGGCGGGTCACATTTAAGTGAAGTGTTAACCAACTAACTTGCCTTTATAATTAAAACTTTCATTTATGTTGGGGTATCATTGATGGTCACTTTTTTTTAATATACCTAGGTTTTAATATATTGGACGTCATTTTGAAGATTCACATGTGCTAACACTAACAATAGAAGGTTAAGATGTTTATATAAATATTTCATATTATATATAAAGCTTAGACAGATATAATAAAATTAACTTAAGAAGTAGAATAGACCTATTATGGTATAATAATAGACCTATAAATACATAATAAACTTGCATACTTTAAAAATACACTTGTAATATGTATTTTATTTATTTACTGATTGAAAAATATTATAGAAAGATGTAATAAATAAAATTTATTTCGGAACACTCAGTACACTTGGAATGGACACTCAGGTAGCCTTGATCGGCACTTGTTTCAGTAAGCCTATTCAGTAATTGTGCAGGACAAACAAAAACATATAAACTATAGGTTTATGTATATCATTAT
Source organism: Leptophobia aripa (assembly GCA_951799465.1). Classification (NCBI taxonomy): domain Eukaryota; kingdom Metazoa; phylum Arthropoda; class Insecta; order Lepidoptera; family Pieridae; genus Leptophobia; species Leptophobia aripa. The sequence continues at coordinate 7,305,406 of OX637270.1, read as the reverse complement.
GTATTATTTTAAATATATGTATGTGTGTACAATAATGTGTGTATCACCTTCACAGTAGACTGATTATAATACGCATTAGAACGTGTGTGTTATCTCAAAAACAAGACAATTACATGAGATCAAAGTCCGCAGGGGAACATCACGCGATGTTTTGTCCTACTTATTGTGTGCTATGATTTAACTAATTTTATCGCCACTTAAAAAAATTAAATTTAAAGTTATCCTTAAGTATTCAATTTTTTAGCTAACAAAATAATATGCAATTTTAGAACATCTCTCAGTGAGCTAAGTTTTTGAATGTGAAAAAATCAATTCATAAATTAAAATTTACATTGAATACTTGAAGGGTAGCCTGATTATTAGTTTTATATAAGTAGAATACTTCTACCCGTATCGACACTTAAAACTCTGACATGTGTAGAAATGTGCACGTAAAAAAAAACCATCTGCATGTGACATTTTGTATACAACATAAACACCCTTATATGTCAGCATAAATTATACATTGGCCATGAGTTATCTGCACGTCTTTTGTTACGAGTTATCTATATTTTGTTCTTCCTTTGTTTTTCAGTACAATGAATTTCTCCGAGTCTTTGTTATTGACTGATTTATAGGCGATGAATAATTTACAATTGCATCTTTCTTATGGTGCCATCTTTTCGGGGGAAATTATCATGTCCAATTTTGTATTCGGCTTCTGAGAATGTTTAAACAGGAGGTCCTTTTCCTTATCTGATATTGAATTGAGTTGAACTTGTATTTCTTGATGTTCCTTAATATTTCAACACAAACTTTTTTGTCCGTCTCGGTTTCGTACCTTGTCTACCTTCACCACACCGTTAGCACAACCGGAATTCAACATATTTTGGGAAATACCAAACAAAGTTTCTCAGATAAAGTGTACCATTTTGGAATTTTACACTCGAATCATCTAACGAACGTAACCTATCACCCGGCTATCGGTGTCCGTAAACAGCTATCTCCGGGCAAAGAACACATCCGTGTTTATCAGCCCTGCCAGGGTCACGATAAACTATCAGGGACCTTCGGAGATAGCAGGTCTAAAGTACACGTCTCGCAAGTGACACTGATGTTATTGTTTACATTTGAAACCTAATTAAAAACTATTCTTTATTATATCTATTCTATACTAAATTTTGTTTAAGGGTAAAAAAAATATTACCACTTTTAATCCTCTGTAGTTTGTGATCTATTCTCGTCGATCGGACTTCGCTCCCGTATATTATCCTATCCGCGCATGCGCCGCCTTCCGCCTGCCTGCTGCCATCCGCTTCGGGTTACCATACATTTATTTATTACAAGAATACATCATACAAATCCTCTAGAATCCTCCTTTATTAAGGTTCTTTACAATAGGAAGTAGCACATCAATGATATAAATAATGTTAGCACTCAAAAACAGTTTCCAAACCACAGTTCCAGTGTCAAATTGCGGTCGCGGTGCGGTGGTTGGTAATTGTGGCATGCGGTCCAAGAAATGCTATTAAAATAATTGTGACATTAAGCTTCAGTAATTTCGAGGATGCTTTGGATATTTTTGTGTACGTTTAAGTATGTTCGTCTGTGAGAAGATGTATTAATGACTGAGGTGTGAAATGATTTTATAATTTAATTGTGATAACTTGAATTATTTTGATAATATAATAAATGAACATTCAAAGTTAAAGTCAAATCTTTTTATTGAGTACATAGGACCATTTTGAATCGTCTTAAATTTAAGTGATTACGCCTGTTTCCATATATGACCAAGCTGACAAGTACTTGTCAGCTTGGTCATACCAAATCAAACGATTGTAAATTTTGGCTTGGTTGGCTTCTTGGCAGGCAAAAAACTCAGCTTGGTTGTTGTTTTTTTGGTGATGGTCCTACCATTAAGAAAATACTAGGAAAAGGAACAAATAAAATGTTGATATTTTTTTTATAATAAACATTACGGTTGTCTAGAAGCAGTTCTCGCTAATCTATCTCTCCTCTGCTCATTTATGTTTTCCTTTGAAAAAAAAATAGACTTCAAAATAAAAATTGCTGGTCAACCAATGTTAATTTTCGTTTTGAGTTCTTTGTCCTACGCCTTAGTACGATGTTTGGCGAATCGGCCGATGACTTTGCTAAAAATATGCTTTGTGCACTTGCGAATATACTGTTATTACGACTTGACCGCATTTTACGAATCGATAATGATGGACCCCAAGTCGGTAATTTCAAATGGTCTTATAGTTGTCATTTTTTTATGTCACATTTACATTTGCCTTAAACTGAAAAATTGGCCGTTTTTCTCTAATTAAGTATGTTATTTACTTGCTAGTGTCCTAAGGCCCAACGTCGGGGCAGAGGGTAGATATGACATTTCTCCATTCCTCTGTGTCTGATGCCTTTCGCTTTAGTTCGCTTCGAGTCAGAGCAATGGTAAATTAGGTATCTAAAAGACATCTATCAAAAGTATCTCGTAATTTAAAAAACTGGGAATAATAAAACCCATTTATACAAAAACAAAAATTTTAAACTGGTTGCATAATAATTAAATTACAAATAACTTTTAAATGTTAATTTATCACACGTTTAACCTGCCTTACAGTTTATACCAATACGATAGTCGATAAAAAGAGATATTATAATCTATATCTATATAGAAACTTTTAAATAAAAATACATTTTAAAATAAGTTATAATAAGAATTCTTTAAATATACAATACTGGAGACATCTTTAGTAAGTGCAACTGAAGTACTTGCTTACCCAGCTACTTCTTCTTGGTACTTGGCATACGATCAGTTGTAAAGTAACTAAGATTTAAGAAGATTCAAAATAGTCATATATGTACTTAATATAAAGATTTGACTATGACATTGACCCTTTAAATTAATCGCGACAATTTTTGTTTATTTTTGATGTTGCATAATAAAATTCAATCAGTAATACCAAATATAATACCATTGATCTATAATGTGTATTATACTTAAATTTTGTTAATTAAAGATAACCTTGAAAATGACCTTTTTATCTAATTAGCAACAGGATTGATGTAATTGGAAAATTTTCACGCTTTATACAGTAATTATAATATACAGTGAAGTATTTTTTTTGTCTCGGTAATTGTTTGTTTGTTAGAGAGTTAACGATTGTAAATTTGAGGATTTTACGACTGGACCGGATGAAAAAAAGCAGTCGGGTTTTAAGGTTTTTGTCTGCTCAATTCCTTTATCTCGTAAAAAAAAGTATTAACAGGTAGAAACTAATAAATCTTGTAACAAATCACCGATATTTACATATTTATTGGGAAAACCTAACCCAATATCACGTTGTCCAAAGTCTGGCAAAGCCACAATAACACCAAAAAAACAGCGTCATGGATGTAGGGATGATCAAATGGGATTCAGTCGTAAATTGATTCTTCCGAAACTGCAAGTAATTTTTTCCCATAGCTGTGTAATGATTTTTTCAATACTTGTCTCCGTTCGTTTTATGTCAAAAAGCCGTGTTTTTTTTTTATTTGTGACAAAGTCCACGTTGATCTCAGGCCGCGGTCATGGCAATGATGAGAATGGTTCAGTAAGACGTAGTTTATGTAACTCAGTCTCCGAACGTTTGCTGTGACGGATGCACGTTTTTTTTTTAAAGTTAACTGTGCGGGCTGTGATACGTGTGACTGATGGTGATACTTTTGTACTTTTAAGGTAGGATTTCTTATATACCCACCAACGATTGTGTTCTGTTGCGTTCTTCATTTGTTTAGCCGTGATAGCCGTATGTGTGTTTTCTCATGGCAGTTGTTCACGTGGAGTTCAAGCTGTACAAATAATAAAAAAAAGTATATAATACATTTCTATGTAAATGCTATTGGACAATTAGCTTGCGTCAGAGGTCAACTTCCGTTCTGTTCGTGATTTATTTTGGAAACGGCGTGTGCCACAGAAATGACTGTTTTTTTTTATGCAATGTTAGTCAGTTAATATATTCCACATTCTGTAAATACATGCCTGACTCGTGTGGTCGTAATCGTTGACATTAAATTGTCTCAACTTAAAATCATTATTTAGTTATTAGTAATAGTGCCTCATTGTATCAACTACGATGAGCGAACGTGGAAGTATCTCCTACTATTCCTACTTAAATAATTGGGACCCACACTCACGCTAAACTGTTGTCAACACCAAACAGTGTTTAAAAACATGACATTCTGTGCAACGAAGAGATGTCGTGGGATATCGTGAGTGTCCTCTCATTTAAAGTACATCGTCGCTTTAACCGCGGCATAATCAAACCGTCGGACGTTTTAAATGCCGTCAAAAATATGCGGAGGTGGAACAGTATGAGGAGGTGATAAACTTTTGTAAATGTATGAAAAAAAAACTCATTCAAACGTTGCGAATGATTTATATATATTTTCTTTATAATATGGCAATGACACTTAACATTAGCACGATAACCTAAAATTACTCATTCAGTGTAATTCGTTGTAAATCACGCAGATACCACTACACAAAGTATTGAAATCACGGCTCGATTGTAATCATGACATTGTCTGATATTGCACAATTAAAACAATTTCGAACCACTCTTATCAGTGTTAAAACAAGATTTGGATTTTGAAGTGCATTTGTAAGTCGAATCGGTTCACACAGTATCATTGCATTGTTGCTTGGTTAACTTACCTTAAAATAGCTGTTTTCAATTGAAAAGTATTGTAAAGGATGCTTACAAAGTCTAATTCTAATTAATGTTCTCGGGTCGCAAGGTAATTGACAACTCATTAAGTATTTAAGATGTTAGTACTGTATGTTTTGTCTTTATCCCTCTAGTTGCATTGTGTATGTAGTATGCGTGATAAAAAAATAACTTAAGATTTCCGTACTCAATATGTTTTATACAATCAAGTAATTATTTAAAACAAAACAGGTTTTGCCTTCCGCATAACGTATGCGAGATAAGTCCAAAGTTTTAAATGACGTGACCGCACTGATGATTTCCACGCGCGATTTATTCCAAAACCGCATTGCCATTATCTACACAAAGACTATATGGTACAAAGATATTTTTGCTGTGTTGTATGCCAATCAATAGTTTTTTTTCTGTTTGTTCGCGCTTCAATCTAAATACTGTTTAACCTTAAAAATGCGTTGGTACCGGCCGACAATAACTACAGTGCGGTCCCAGCGTTATATTGTCTCGTACGAGATCACGCCTTGAACTTTGATGAGGTTCAGATGTTTTGATTCATAGGTATTTTGTTGTTCTTTGCAAAAAAATATCTGTTTTCTTGAAATCCCTGGGTACTCTATAAGTATGTATTTTTTTTAAAACTCTATTTCTGGTAAATAATTACCTTAAGTAAAAAAAATATTGTTTTTTCCCACTGTAAATTATTGTTTCGACATTTAGTTATTTTTTGCATGTTATAAGTACGATTGAATTATGTTCGTACCGTCGACTTAGTCATCCTTCCAATTGGCTTTGGACTTTGTCCGTTATTGTGATATTCGTTTTGCTTGGAAATTAATTGTCACAGTAATAAACGTACTTGCGAAGATTCATTTTGTCTGTATGCAATTAACATCTTGTCTATGTGTGTGTTTCTTGCCTGGAAACACGTTTTTCGATTTTCGCGACAAGTTGTTCAAGCTTCGCTCGTATTGGTAAAACCCTGTGAGCTTTAAGCGTTCTCCAATAAATCCCAATGCAATTCGATTGATTAAAATTGAGAGGTATGTAAGCATAATCATGACCCGTAACATTTGATTCACAAATTAATGGTATGATGTGTAATTACCCATTAAAATTGTGTATTATTAAATGTATTATTGTAAATTAAAATTTAATTAACGTAGTTATGTTTTTTTTTTATCTATTCAGCGAAGTTAATGTCCAAATAGAATATAAAAATGATTTATTACTTTATAACAAGTAATATGCTTGTTTTTTTTTTTTTTTTTTAGGAATTTTCTTGTATGTCTTTTACTTTTCGATATATATATTGTTTTTAATAGATAAGGTATATGGGTAAACCAAAGCGCTTGTTCCCTTATGACCTAGTACAAAAAAATTGACACTGTGTTCATATACGTGACAAGCGAAAACTGATCTACGGTTGAGTACCGTAGTAATAATCTACCAGAACCTATCTACTTTCTTTTCTCGCCAAACGAAGGCTTATTTTTTGAATAATAAGCCTTATTAAATTTAATGTTTTTTTTATGAGTTTTCAATGAGACTGAGATTTGTTACGGATAATTTTTAAATACTTGGTGATATGTACCTATTTTTCAAGCTGTTGTGTTGGCAACTCTCCAAAAGTTTACAAGTTTAAACTGTTCCCGTAATGAATAACTGTGGGAAATGCATTTGCAATTGATATCAGGTCAAGGTCATGAGTCTAGTTTAATAAGATTTTGGCACGAGTTTGTAGCCTAAAAGGTTTTGCGTTGCCTTTAAAAAATTGATACAATTTCACAGCAATAGTTATGTCAATATCTTTTATTTTAGTCTGGAAGAGATCGCTTATTAGCGATAAGGCCGCCCGTTGCTCTTACATGTACTAACATCCATTGACGTCATTGACATCTACTGTTTAAGTGCAATAAAGTGTAAGTAAATAAATAAACCATAGACTAGAATAACATTGTCATCTGTAGTCGGATTACTTTAAGAACTTAATATTTGCCGATCACATCGTTAAAATGTTACTCCATACACATGTTAAAGATAATTGATGTTTTATTGCCAATTGTATGTGGTTTGTGTATGTAAATACATTATTACGATATTGTTAAGTGTATAGCGTTTGTAACGAATTCTTCAATTGGACGACCGTATAAGAGTTAGTGAAAAACAGTGCATATATTCTGAGTAGGTAGAAATATATATATATAGTTATTATTTCAGTATGTAATAATTATTTATATATCTTTAATACGTTGTAGTTAATTAAGCTATATGTTATATTGAACGTATATTGTGTTTAATTTTTCCTTATGATGTGTGCATAATACATTAGTTTTAAATATATCTCGCTATGCCGCAAATTTTCGATAAATTACGCGTAGTTACAATATTAATTTCATAAACAACGTCATTTTTAATAATCGGTCAAATAGATAACAGTACAGCACTACGATTGCTGCACACACTGATGTACTTCAGATATATTTATATGTCGTGTAATTTCATAGCAACTAATAACATATCACAAATCTTGCCCACGACTGGTCATCGTGGGTGAGAGACCACTATCTTCCAACAGAGGAAGACAAATTGTATTGAATGTAATGTGTTTGAATGTACCTATTTAAATGTTGGAAGAGGCGTTTGCCGATTGGCAGACAAACGGGTCTTAAAAAAAATAAAGAATACATTACATTAATTAGAATAAAATTATTTTACGTTAAACTTTTTAGAATTTTAAGTTGGTTTATGTAATTTCTATAACATCCGAATTAAAGGGCTATATTATTGTTATATATCGATAATTAAAATATTTCAAAGTCTTTAAGGATAACGCGCCAAAACACCTCAGAATGACATATACAATTTTTCTTATAAACTCAAACTCAAAATATCTTTATTCAAGTAGATCTTTATAAAGACACTTTTGAATTGTCAATTTTTACACTACCACCGATTCGGAAGGCAGTTATCTACCGAGAAGAACCGGCAAGAAACTCGATAGCTGCTCTTTTAAAATAAACAATTAATACAAAATTGTGCTACTGACAATTAAAATAACAAAGCATTGTAAGGCTACTTAAGAATTGAACTGTCTCGATGCTGAGCCAATTGCCGACACATTAAAGGGATCTTTGTCCTCTAAATGCTAGATATTAACACAGGTGGACTTGTATAATAAGTTAATGTGTTCGGTGAAACTATAACTAGTAGAAATTCTTAGAATAACTTCAGAAGAATGCGGTGAATAAGACATAAAGACCACACCACTGGCAGCTAAATGAGGTCTTTACTTAAAAATATATCCGGTTTTCTTCATCGGTTCTATTTTCAGTTAGATAGTGAGACTTTTGTTTTATTTTTGTACAATTGAAAATTGTTATAAAAAGAATCTTGGCAGCGGTGCCCTTAAAGCCTTCAGTCTTTCAAGAACCTGTGACCTGTGTTTTTGAAGAAGCTTTTTAATCGAATTGAATACAACAATATGATTTTCCGAAACTAGAACACATATCAAGTTGTCTCTTCACGAATTGGACAGGTTATTTCTTTAACGAAATGTGTTTGCTTTTTGGCACGCTCCGTCACAGTTAAATTTGGGTTTGACTTATGAACTACCGACTCTTTGGTGGCTTTTACATGTGTGAGAAAACATTTTTGCATTATTTTCACTTTTATTAGAGGATGTGGTGAGACTTTACAAGTTGTATTTTTTTTATTGATGCTCTGCTCTGCTTTCTAGTGAAAGAAATAGAATTTGAACTAGTATGCTGCTATCTACAATAAATTTGATCTCGGGTACGCATTAATGGATTTCTTTCGTCTTCACAATTAACACTTCTATGGTGAAGGCTACTTACACCTAAGAATCAGGGATACGCGCCAGACACACAAGGCTGATTCACCTACGATATAATATAATAAAACTGATGAATTGGGAGATCGGAGGCCAAAATGAGGCCAATCTCGGATTATAACGCGTCTGGATTATTATTTAATGGTGATTTTTTTTTTAATTGATCCAAAAGTTCTCGTGTCTATTGAAAACATCTTTGTACAGTTGGTATCAAAACGATATCTGTGTTAAAAACAATTGAACATGGCACACATTTTGGGTTGTTTTATACAACTAACCTTGAATATTTAATTCGGAAGTGGTCCGATTCGTTCTGTGTGCTGTCTAGTGTATACAACAGACATGTCTGGATTATATTGGGAGTGTTAAACATTTTGTAAGTGCTTTGTTTTTTTTTTGCACAATTCAAAGCACTTGCGAGGTAACGAAACAAAAGTTCTGCCAATGGACACGTATGTAAAAAATATTTATTTTATTTTATTATATCTGTCCCCAAACATCTTATGTCCTAAATACATTTAAAACAATAAACTTATGAGATAATAAAACTAGGTTTTACACATAAAACAATTAAATGGGAACTTGAGACAATTGTTATATAATATTGATTTTTTTTAATATTGCCAATAAAAAACGTCAATTAAGAACGGGTATTCGCATGGAAAGATTTCTTACAGTTATTTACCACAGTGCTTGACTAGTTGGCCAATAATAAAACATAAGGAATTGTAAATGTCCATTTCCCCAAGTCCGTCTGTCGTGCGTTCGTGTTCGTTCCTCTTAAACATTTAACACGTTTGGCCATTAAGGCACGGCGTATTTATAATTAGCAAGTGGTCCCCGCCCATACTCTGGTCGTTCACCTCTGCATGTGATCTAACTAAAACGAAAAAAAAAACGAAAATTCAAATGTTTGTTTTTTTGTTACAGATTAACAATTAGGAGCTGAAATGTTCATAGACGAAAATGAGACGTAAGTACCATTTTATTACCTCCTGACTACACCTAATGTAGTCTTATTGCCCGAGAATACATATCTATTGAGATCCCGGTTTACGGTGCTGTCAAGAATTTAACAGCAAATATACTAAGACATATCTATATCTTCATTTTACCCCTAGTTTCAATTGATACGCCAACAAACGAACGGACAAAGCATTTTTTAACTATGGTTTCGGCATGTTTACAACTGTATTTATTTTTAATAATGTACAAATTTAAACCCGTTTTAATTTTAAATAATTTAAGTTATTTAAGTAACTTACAAGCGACCCCAAGCCACCAGTCGCATGATTCCCTATAACAAGCTAACATACACTATTAAGGGAAGAGAAAGTACAGTATACACTCAATATGAAATAAAATAATATATATTTTCTTATATATAAAATTCTCATGTCACAATGTTCGTTCCCGTACTCCTTCAGAACGGCTTGACTCGTGACCGATTCTCATGATCATCTCTATTTTTGGAATCATTTTTTTTTATGTCGCAATAAATTTACAACCCTAATTTGTTACCAACGTTTGCCAGGTCAGCTAGTAATTATATATAACCTTACGACTTACGTACCAAAATTGCGAACTCAAGGTTTTTAAGGTTTTCCTTATGATATAATGGTTGTTATATTATTTTATTTGTGTCGGTTCTCTGTTGCATTATGAAAGCTTTCATCTTTTAAACATTGGCCAAGACCCAAAGGTGTCAAGTATACAGACAATAGAACTAAAAAGTGAAATTTTGACGTAGATTTGGTTTTTTTTTCAAACGTTTTGGTCATGCGTTGTGATATTGAAATAGAACTCTGGTGTTTGCTATCGGTTATTAACTGATACCGCGTAATCTTATTTTATTCTTATCGATCCAAGAACATAGTGTGAATGAACGAAGTAGTGTTTTGTGAACTGTTCGAGAACATGAGTGTGTATAATAGAAAGTGAGTAAATGAATAGTTTTTTTTTGTTGTTAAAAAATCGTGTTCAAACAAATGTTTTTCTGTTGTTCGCTTTGTTTATATTTTTCTTTTACTGAGAAAGTTCAACCGAGTGGTCGACAACCTTCTTGTAATTTGTGAATGTGTTCTAAAGTATTTAATAACTGTTAAAAAGTAAGGTTTTATTATATGGTATTGTTTGGTTGCGGTGTGTATTTAAGTGGATTCAAAATTTAATTTAAGTAAATAAATACGTTAATGAGAATATTTCTTCAAATGTTACCTAATAGCGTAACTATTCTTATGTATACAAATGGAAAAAAAACAATCGCATTAAAACATTTAAAAAGTTGACATTCATATTTATTTTTATTCGTAAAAAGTTAATTAGTATTCGCTTAATCGATTAATATGTAAATTCGTCTATTTATAATGCGTTAAGTTAATCCAAAATTTATTAGTTTATTTAAAAATACGATATTTGTTCATACTAATAATATGAAATGACGTCACTGTTCTTCTCAACTGAGGGCGCACAGTGAACCCGTGTAAACTTAGTTTTAGTGGCGTTCAAAAGTGGTTTTTGTAAATATCGTCATGATAAACAACTTGTAATTGATTAGTGGTTTGAATAAATGTGGGTCAGGAATTTTAATCGGTCTTACTGATAGTGTTACAATAATTCCTATGAAACAGCTTTAACGGATATAATATAAAATTTGTGACTTGGAACAGTTTTTTTACATTATGAAGTGGAAACTGACCATACATTTAAAAAAATATGTGCTTAAAATTGATAACTATCAACCGACTTATAATAAGAGAAAGAGTAGTTACCAAAGGGTGGCTCAGCTTAAACTGGTCTTTATCTCCTGAGCAGACTCAAAACGAGCCCCTAATCAATGTTTATAAGTAAAATTTGTTACGGGCAGTGACAACACTTGAGAGTTTTTACAAAAACAATTTATTATGTCTGTTCTTAATAGTATTTACAATGTCTTTGGAAGTTGGATCAGGAATGCCTGTGGAGTGGAAAGGATAACGTATTTAAAGGATAGAATTTGTGGTAGGGGTTGTCTGTGGGGAATAAACAATAAAGACTTATATCTAATTATAATTATGCTTATATCTAATGTGGGCACGTAACACACTCAATGACACAAACGTATTTTGTACTTGTCGCTGAGGCGAAAGTTACCGGCGCGTTACCGTTTCGCTTCGCCGCTCGCATCGACATTCTGTATCGGTCCGATGCTTGTTTGACTAGCTTTATGTAATGCACCGGACCCGTTACAATAACAAATTTTGCTACATTTATGTACAATACAATATTACATACCAAATGTTCATTAGTTTGATGTAATGTAATTACTGTACAGACCGCTCTTTTTCAAATGTGTTTAAATGATTTATATGTATCAATCGCACTCTACCTTTCCGGCTCTCTTGGCATCTCACCTTACCCGTACTATCTGGGACCCCGTGCTCCCTTGAGCACTCCAATCAAGTGTCTGCTTAGTGATTATTTTTTTGGGTGCCAAGACTTCAAATACTCACTAAACGATGATTAAAAACCTTCGATTGAACTTTTAATTAGTTAATCATGGATCAAAAGTTAAACTAGGGGTCATGGAGGTTTAAGTTTGGTACCGTCGTTAGAATGGTTTAAGTGCTAAACTTCGTTTTGTAATAAGAAATTGCGTTAAACCTCTCTTTAGACCGTGGACTATCGTTAGTCTTCGTTTTGTAATAACACCGTTTGTGTCGAACATATTATTGTTCAAGTTTATCGTGTTCGCGAATCAAGCAGAGCGTAACGAGTACATTCAGGTAGATCAAAGTCCACCCGGCGAGGTTACATAGTGATCGGGCAATTATTGTAATTGAGTTCACTGGGGATATGTAACTGCAGTTACGTCACGTGTTCACGTCAAATCTAAAGGCTAAAGGCTCACAGCTTCACGGAAAGTTTATGCTTCGTCTCGTTCAACGTATTTTTGTTGTTAATTGACTTATTTATCGATGTGCCAGATTCGTCTTCAGTCCTCCGTCACGCTATACCTTCCCGGCTGTCTTCGCCTCGACTGCAAGAGTTGGATGACTGTTTGACATCTTCCTTGAACTTTCCAATCAATTGAGCTTGGGGTTTAGTCTGTGCCCAGATGTTTTTGGGTTGGCCTTTGTAGAAGTACAAGATTTTCAGATTTTTCTCTAAGCGCGAACATAATAATTTTTGTACAGTTATATTGTTTTAAAATTGAATATAAACATAGACTTCGTTTAAATAGAATTCGTGAACTATTTAATACAAAGAAAATTTTCCATTATCGTATTGACGTATACGTTAACAACGACATTATCCTAAAGCCTACTGACGTATGAAATCAATGGAAAATATTGTTAATGAAAATATAATAAACTTATTGACGAAGTAAATGTCATAAGGTAAGCTACATTTGTACCAGTCACGCAGTCATATCACCATTGTGACGCAGTGTGACAGCCAAGAAATAATTACTTCAAACGATATGCTTATTATTCAAATTAAACAATATCGTAAGGATTTTGAAAAGGTCTTGGTCTTTTTGAAAAGGTATAGGAAGCTGGCAACCAGATGTTGCTGAAGCTAATGGTCAGTTCATTGAATCATTGTGTAGTTTTAGAGCTAATACTATTAAGTAAACTCTTGTATAAGATACATAGATTGGACGTTCCGAACAAAATGAGCTTGTGTCATTTGTGTAGCATTCTAACGTCCCATAAATAAGAAAGGAACCTATTAACCTCTGCTTGGAGTTTCATTCAACTCCCACATAATATTTAGTAGGCAGCTTACAGTTTTACTGATCCTGCTGCTATGTTGTGCAAACGCATGATGAAAACCTTCGTCTCAGGAAACAGGTTTATGAACAAGCTTTCCCTTTTATTCTTATAGGTCATTCGTTTATGGTAATACATCTGTTGAGAACAAGACGGGCAATTGAATTATCATTTTCCTATGGAGTTAGTGATTAACATGTATTGAAATAACATTATTTTATTAATACTGTCGGCAACAATCTCATATGCTAAATATAAAAAAAAACTTACGAGACATAAATGCGAACACAATTTAAGATTTAAAGCTTTTTTTTAATTTATTAAAAAAAAACAAAATGTCGGCAAAAAAACTGATCGGGTTGTCTATATTTATGCTGATTACGGCACTTGTTATAATATAACATCAATGAGTGTATGCGTTCGTTGCGATCAATATCTGAACATAAATGGGATTGCTAGGTCAGTGTTGGATGCGACTGTCATGGCCGTGACCCCGGGTGCACGGGGTGTGGGGTTGCTCGCGTTTTCATTCATGAGTTGGTTAAAATGGAATTGCATAACGAATGCTTAATCAGACATTTCTCACCCTCTATTGTTTATAATGTGAATTAAGGTGTTTAATGAATCAACACAAACAGAGTTGTCTTTGTTCTTAATAAGGTTAAAGTATGTGATAATCACAGTACTGGTCCGATTTGAATTCTTTTCGTGTAGTCTGTTGAGAAGGAAGGTTATGAGAGTAGGTAAAGTTGTAACGTCAGGTCCTTAGCCATATGTTCACGTGCTTTATTCGTGGCTCGTTTCGTTATCACATAAATCTGACGTAAGTGTCTAGGGCATTACTAATTACCTCTAATCCTCGTAAATCGATTGTCGTTGTGAAACACGTCGCCTTCTGGGACGCGATATCGTATAATAGTCGAATTGGGTCATAGTTTTACGTTATTGAAAATTTGTGTTTGTTCTGAACTCAATTTTTAAAAGACGCAATAGAAGCACTTTTATAACGTCTTTAAGTTGTCTGGAAAATATCGCTTATTGAACGATTAGGCCGCTCGTTGCCTCCGTGTAGGAACGTTATTTACTTCTACTGTTTTTGTGCCACAAAGAGTGAATAAATAAATTGTTTCTAAACTTAACGCAAAGGTCAAAATCCATAAGGATAAATAATAATTATAGTCTATGGTACACTTTAATACGCGTTGGATGTTTAGATTTAAAGCGGGCCTAACCTTCGTATCAGGTGACAGTCAAAATATATGTTTTATATTGACTTAGTGATGCCTCACCAAGCCCATAAAAACAGGTTGCATGACACACACAGATCATATTTATAATAATTTTTGGTTACTCGAGTTATATAGTATGCTATTGATCGTTTCGTTCAAAAACAAGGTATTTTATCATATAATACTAGATACTACCCGGTAAACGTTGTTTTGTCATATAAATTATGTATTTCTAAATAATTTTTAGTGTAGACAAATAATAACCGATGGAGATAACAAATTAAATGATGATTGATCAGTTATCGACCGGGGATGAAAAATTATTAAATTACTAAAATGACCATAAACAAATAGGAGTTGGTTAAAAAAAAAAAAAGAAAGAATATGGTTGTATGTATTTTTAATGCGACATTATTAAAAGAACAACATAGAATTTCGTCGAAAAATTAATCATTACGCATATAAATTTTGGTGCAAATGGGTCAAGCCGTTTCGGAGGAGTACGATTACTGACATCGGAAGTGTTAAGTGAGTTGTCTGGAAGAGATCGCTTATTAGCGATAAGGCCGCCCGTTGCTCTTATTCTGTACTAACATCTGTTAACGTCATTTGCCTCTAGTGTTTAAGTGCAATAAAGTGTAAGTAAATAACATTGTGACATGGAAATTTTATATAAAAGATAAGTAAAAAAATAAATTTAGAGTAAAATAAGCGCAATTAATTTGTTAATACAAATTACATAATTCATATAATTCAATATTCAAATGAATGTAAAGTGAATCTCTATGTAAATATTGTCAATCAAATTGACCGATTCGCATGAGGCCGCGTGGCATTCAATGATTGTGACTGAATGATTGAAGATCAAGGTCCTCGGTCAAGGTGAACTTTTACAAAACGTGCATATTATTAGGGTACCGTTACATGCATACGACTATTGTGTACTCTATATCAAACATTCAATCTTTTTTTCCACAGACCGGAGTCATTGTGGGTGTCGGCTGTTCTGCAGACCATCCGAGTGGTTGTCTTTATGTACGATATCCTCTCGTTCCCGGTCCACCTAGTGCTGCAGAGACCATGGCGGAAAAGGTCTATGTCGCGACGTATTAAGGTTTGTATAACGACCTAAATATCCACGTCAAAGTAAAAATTCATTAAGGTACATAGGGCTATATTGAAACGTCTTAAATCTAAGTGATTCTATGCCTGTTCGTTACATACGTCCAAGCTGAGGAGAAGCACCAATACAGTTTTACTTTTCAGGCACAAGTAACAGAATCCAATTCAGACAGCGTAACGGTACGATCCGTGTCGTCGGCGTGCGATCTTCACGTGCGCCTGGTGCGCGACAATGTCACCACTATGGAGGCGATGCTGCGTGCTGCGGCGGCCAGGTGGCAGGGCAGGCCGTGTCTCGGAACAAGAACGGTGCTGAGCGAAGAGGATGAACCGCAGCCGAATGGGCGAGTGTTCAAGAAGGTAATTACCGCTAATGGTACCATTGTCAAACGATATACGAAGTCTGTCATACTTAGTCCAAAAAGGATTTCTAAATCTACATTTCGCCTTTTTCGATGTGATGATTTATAGTCCTGCTTTTAATTCAACTGATAATTCTACATGCTCGCTACCTCTGTAGTCTTTGGACTGTTTCAGAGCATTCGGGATGTCATTAGTAATATGTTTCATAAAAAAGCACAAGCAGTGATCACGCTTAATAACTGATAGGTAACCAGCTGAGTTTGTTGTGGGTATCTTGTCAGAGCTATTTAATTTGGAACCCTGGCAGCTCTAGACAAAAAAAATGATTGTCGTACAATCGCTGATACGATTCTATGTGGAAAAGGTATAAGTAGATAATGGATAGGCGTTCGACCTCAATTTCTTCTGACTTACCACCATTTTAATAATATCTAATTTGTGATTACAGTACAATATGGGTGACTACGAATGGCGTTCGTTCAGCGATACAGCGAATGAGGCGTCCTGGTTCGCAGCCGGTCTGCGTGAGTTGGGATGTCAACCCAAAAAGAACATCGTCATGTTTGCCGAGACCAGGGCTGAGTGGATGATCGCCGCTCACGGGTGCTTCAAACAGAGCATTCCTGGTATGTTATATCTTAAACATGGTATTAACATAATATTTAGATATTAAAAAAAAACATAATATGTCATTATCACTGTAATAAAATAATCTAAGTAGTAATAAAAATTATATAAAGTTAACGATACATTTAAATGACGACTAACATTATTACGAGTTACGAGTTAATTTATTTTTATTATTATATAACATCACGTTTAAATACAATCCGGCTCGAAGGACCACAACATTTTTTTCGCCAATAGATTAAATTTAATCTGGATAGTAACAGAGTGTAATTAACACAATATACGATTTATAATTAAAAAAAAATAATTAGTGATTTATCGTATTTAATCACATTAAAAGCTATCAATGTTATCGTGATAAGTCCCGATGTAATCAGTCCAAGTGCCACTAAATAATAATTGAATAGTTGGTACTTGGCGTGCAATTGTGCTTTGGAAACTTCGCGAATACTTGAAGCCTCGTCAAGGATGTTTTGTTTCTTCAAGTTTGTATAGATTTTGGTTTTTTTCATATGCCATGATTTAGATGAGGCGGAGATTTTCTTGCCAGTTCTTCTCGTCCGCTCTACGCCCTTGATTTGGGAACTGGCAGTAAATGTAGAGTCAATTTTTTTATAGCTTTTGATACTTGACGGTTCATAAGTGTAATAGTTACCTATGTGAATAAAGATATTTTTGATTGATTGCTTGATATGATTGTTTAAAAAAAACATATTTAATAATAATTGGAAATTATTATTCAATATGCTGTTCAAACTTTTAAGTTAGTACAAATTATTCCGTTCATTCTTTATTAGATTATTATAACAAAAATATACGGGAGTGGATTGTTCATTGTTCAGTTAAGGTTAACTGGTATATGACATTTTTCAGTTGTGTTTTGTTATTTTTTTTATTGATGAATAATATACTAGGCAAAAACTTGGTCCCAGTTGTTTGTAAGAAACGGTGTTACAAGACTTGTATATAGATATTAAATTAAGTGTAATTTTTTTAAGTGTATTTATCAGGGCAAAACATATATTTTTTACATACATTTTACACACGTTTTTCTTGCCCAAAAGGATTGGACCTTGCGATCGATCCCTGTCACTGAGATTTATCTGATAAATATCGATCTGTTATTTTATCCCACGTGTGGAACGACAGATGCTCTCGAGCATACACAATGTATCACCTCGGATGACGTCATTTACTAATTCCAATTGTCATTTCCACACTTTGCAGTGGTCACAATCTACGCCACACTGGGCGATGACGCCATAGCCCACGGCATAAACGAGACGGACGTCTCCACCGTCATCACTACACACGACCTCATAACCAAGTTCAAGAAGATCCTGTCGAAGACTCCGAAGGTGGACACGATCATCTTCATGGAGGATCAGCTCAAGACAACGGATAGAGATGGCTATAAGCCCGGTATCAAGATTGTTGGGTACAAAGAAGTTATACAGATGGGAAAACAGTCGAAAATTGGTAAGTTAATACGATTTGTTTATCTACCAACTTGAAAGTACCCCCTACAGAAACACTACTATAGAAACAGAGGATGTTGATAACATTTGAACATGTGAAGCTACATCATCCCTGAGTAACACAGGCTATATATAATTCCAATTGTAACAAGATTTTAGCCCGTGAAAGAAAGCCCTTTCAAGATCATTAAAAATCGCTATATACTTAATAGAAGTCCTTTGTTTATCTGGTCTTCGGATGCACTGCCTCTGCGTTGTCAGTACCTTTATCTCTAGGGATTTAGATATACGAGTATATGTATTATTTTTCTAAATAATGCATTGAAATAAACAATAAAATTAAATAACTCGACATATATTTCATATATTTTAACAACGGATGCTACTTGAACAAAAATCTCTGTGAGAGAAATGACATATTTCTGTGTCTGCTTTATCGACTTGCATTGATATTATACGTAGTGTTCATTGTTCCTGTGCCTTTCTTCCAGAATGCATCCCACCAACTCCGTCGGACACAGCCATAGTAATGTACACTTCCGGGTCGACCGGGGTGCCAAAAGGCGTGGTGCTGTCCCACAGGAACATGATAGCGACGCTGAAGGCTTTCGCGGATGGTGTGCCGATCTATGATGACGACATGTTGATGGGATTTCTGCCCCTTGCCCACGTGTTCGAGTTGCTGGCTGAGAGCTTGTGTGTTATTGGTGGTGAGCATGTTTTGATAAAAATTAAAAAGCAAGTGGCCTTATCTATCTCAATGATCTCTCCCGGGCATAATGAGTAGAATAAACAGGGACTTGTATAAAAATACATTTTGTAGCTTAGGTTTTGACTACAAAGCGAGTCTAAACCTTGTCTCTTGTCAAAGTTCACTATAAAAATATAAATTAAGCGCTATATTGTATATAAAACTATATCTGAATTCGTACCTGTATAGCTAATGGGTATTACCGTCAAGAAATGCACAGGGCCGTATTCATTTTAATTTTTAATTATCAGTATAACAATTTTGTTTACGTAAACATAAATTTTTAAAAATGTCTGTAGTATTGAAATTTGTTTATAGGTGTACCCATCGGCTATTCAACTCCGCTGACTATGTTGGATTCTTCGAGTAAAATCATGAAGGGAACGAAAGGAGATGCGACAATCTTACAACCCACGTGTATCACCACTGTACCCGTAAGTGGACTTTTCTATTTTTTTTTTTTTGGAAAAGAACAGAAAGGAAAGTCAATAGACACTCACATAGCTGGAAAACAATTTTAAAAATCACCGACCTCTGGTGACCTGAGAATACAATTAAGATACAGTGTAAATTCTATATAACGACACGGAATGGGGGGCATTTTATGGCGTTATAGAGTGGTCGTTAAATAGAGAGAAGAAACCATTGGATGTAATAAAAGCTAAACCAACCAAAAGTAAATGATTTCGACGCTTTTGAGTTTGAGTGACGTTACATGGAGTTTCCAATTGTTTATAATTAATTGTTGTATATTTAAAGTCTTCTATGTACATTGAAAACGTATCGCTTCCAATGTGTACAATGTTTTCTAACATGAGAGTTATTTTTTTTAAGTATAATAATGAATTTACCAACCAATTTAATGTTTTTACTCCTACAGAAATTCGTGTTTTTGCTGATTTACATAATTCATTTGAATTTCAGCTAATAATGGACCGTATCAGCAAAGGAATAACGGACAAAGTGTCTCGCAGCGGTGAATTCGCGAACGCGTTCTTCAAATGGGCCTACTCGTACAAACAGTCATGGATGAAACGGGGCTACGACACACCGTTGCTCAATCTATTGGTAAGCATTGCTAAGTACATATCAAAGCCAATATCTTCATCACGTTTATTTAATGCTATTAAAAATGATTACAGGTGTTCAAGAAGGTCCGGCAATTGTTAGGCGGTCGTGTCCGGCTGATGATAGCGGGCGGGGCCCCACTGGCGCCGGACACGCACACGCAAGTGCGGCTCTGTCTCTGCTGTGACGTCATCGCCGGCTACGGCCTCACTGAGACCACCTCTTGCGCCACCATCATGGATCTACTGGATAGGTGAGATGCCTTTTATTACTAACAAACATTATCACTTGCTCGTGATACGTTCTTATAGATTTATATGAGATAAAAATAAAATTAGGGAACCCGCCTTGTAATTGTTATGTGACTTTATTTTTGTCTCGAATGTTTTGCTTTCAATTGATAACTACAATTATGACACTCCAAGTGCTAAAATTAATACAATATTTTTTATCGAAATAAAGCCATGAATGTGAAAATAAAATTCCTTATTTTAATTTACATACAAATTCGAATATAAGGTAGAAATTTTTGCGAACAATGTATCCAAAGGGTTTTTAAATAGTCACAAATACGCTTCATATTTGACAATTGGCTCAATCACCATGCCGGACTGCCAGAGGGCTTCGATCTCCTGTATGCTCATCATTTTTATGATAGCTGTAACATGAGGTTAACCAACAGTCCTATTCACTATTTTACCAGCTTCTCTGAATGTATATTGATTTGATAAATCGTTTTAGGTCAACGGGTCGCGTCGGTGCACCCACCACAGGCACGGACATCAAACTCGTGAACTGGGAAGAGGGCAACTACAGAGTCGGGAACCAACCATTCCCACAGGTACTTAACAAATAGCCAGGCTACGGTTGTCTCTTTCTTTATTGTGTGTAAATGAAAGAGACAGACGTATACATATTATATTTTTATATGATAAAATTATTTTTCAGGGCGAGATTGTAATCGGTGGTGACAGCGTGGCGGAAGGCTATTACAATAATCCCGAGAAGAGTCGAGAGGAGTTTGTGGATGTGGAAGGGAAAAGGTGGTTCCGTTCTGGAGATATTGGTGAATTGCATCACGATGGGTGTATTAAGATTATCGGTGAGATTCAGATATCCTTAGTCTTATAGATCTAAGCTAATTCTTAAAGCCAACCCATTTGGAAGGCATATCCTCGAGATCAAATCTTTTTATTCAGTAACTAATACCATTTTGAATCGTCCTAAACCTTAAGTCTATCCTTGAACCACAGTCCGGCTCGAAGGACCAAGTGGCTAAGCTCGAGAAGTTTATGCAGAATAAGGTCACCGTACTGCTAACAGCTGCGGATTATAGATGTCGCTGCATTTTTGCATAATAAAAATCGAATATAAGTTGTAAATTCTATCAGCCCGCTCGTATTTGTCTATTTTGACCTTATGTTATTGTATATATAAACGCTATATGGAATGGAAAGCAAATGTATATTCTCAAAAATCTTCTTTTTCAGATCGCAAGAAAGACTTGGTGAAACTCCAAGCGGGCGAGTACGTGTCGTTGGGCAAGGTGGAGGCTGAACTCAAAACGTGTCCCATAGTCGAGAACATCTGTGTGTACGGGGACAGCTCGAAGAACTACACGGTCGCCCTGCTGGTGCCGAACCCACGGCATCTGGAGGAGCTCGCGGCGAGGATCGGCCTGCCCGAGATGGAGTTTGAGCAGCTCTGTCAGAACGCGGAGGTGGAGAAGGCTGTCGTCAAGGAGCTGGCTGACCATGCGAGGAAATGTAAGTCTATTTCATATGTGACAAAAAGAAAAGATTGAGGAGATCTCTCATAACAATATCTATGGCAGACTAGTAGCTTTTACCCGCGACTTCGGTCGCATAATTTAAATACAAAAGGTATTTAGAGAATCGTTTATCAATGACAGATTTCTGGTGAAGTTTTTATACAATCTTTCATCCCCTATTTCAAACCCTTCAACGCCTTTTTCGTGATAAAGATTCTAGCCCCAATAGTTTAACCTATATCCATACCAAATTTCATCGAAATCGGCTCAGTAGTTTAAGCGTGAAAGAGTAACATACATACCTTTGCATTTATAATATCCTCTCGTGCCCTTATTTCAGGCGGCCTCGAAAGGTTTGAGGTGCCCACAGCGGTGAAACTGTGCACGGAGGTGTGGTCACCCGACATGGGCCTGGTCACGGCCGCTTTCAAAATCAAGAGGAAAGACATCCAAGAGCGGTACAAGGAGGACATTAAACGCATGTACGCGTCATGAGCCGCGACGTAACCGCGACGCGCATTATTGAAATAGGTATTCATTTCGAATTATTTTTAATGTACTTTAGAAGGGCGAGGAATGAATTTATTTTTTAAAACGAAACTTATTTCAATTTTGCGATATAAATTCTTAAGTTGACTTCGATCTCATTCTAAGAAGTCTGCGAGCCTCAAGGCTTCGCCGCATATTTATTTAGCGATACGGTATTTAACAAATTACGCGCAAAATAGTTTTTTTGTTTAAATCCACTTTGCCAAGTAAATGTGCGGCCATGTAAATGGTTGTATAAATATTGCTTGAGATTTTTTTTTTTTTTGTATATCGCGCATCACACTACGATAAGGTTGTAAAGAAATTGTATGTATGCCAAAAACGTTGTGGGCCTTGACCGGGCAGCAGGAAAAGTTGCCAATGTAACCCTAATGTCTGTGGTTGCTTTAAGAAAAAAAAATATTGTCTATGTTTTTTTTTTATATTCAACCCATACTTTTTAGTACTTTGCAATTGAGTTTTTTTTTGTTGCCATTACCAAGAGTTATTTACATACATTTTCAATACTAGCGATCGAATGAGTGGTTGGGGAAGAGAAAATCAACTATGGCAAAAATTTGGTTTAAATTCGCGGTCAGAGCACCACATCTATAGCGGGGTTAGACGTCATAAATCATTCGGTTTAGTTTTAAAATTGTAAATAGCGTAGACTATCATATATCTAGCCTTTTCTCATCGTTTAGATCTGAGGTAAGGGAAACAAGTGAGAGTCGAAGTGCAATTTGTATTGGCCTAGCGCAGCACGTGTATCCTTTGATACGGTTATTGTTAGTCTTAGTACTTAGTATGTGCCACTGTACCCTTCGGACCTCACCTATGTGTACTCGGTACTTGTTCATGATGCATTTTATAGAAGTCTAACACATTCTGGACGCATTTAATCGTGCTTGGCAACACGGACATATGTCAAAGTGTTTTTTATTGTGTCTCCAAAATGTCAACTTTAGTCGGCTAGTTTTTAATCTGTCTCCAAAATGTCAACTTTAGTCGGCTAGTTTTTAATCTGTCTCCAAAATGTCAACTTTGGTCGGCTAGTTTTTAATCTGTTTCCAAAATGTCAACTTTAGTCGGCTAGTTTTTAATCTGTTTCCAAAATTTTAACTTTGGTCGGCTTGTTTTTAATCTGTTTCCAAAATGTCAACTTTAGTCGGCTAGTTTTTAATCTGTTTCCAAAATGTCAACTTTAGTCGGCTAGTTTTTAATCTGTCTCCAAAATGTCAACTTTAGTCGGCTAGTTTTTAATCTGTTTCCAAAATTTTAACTTTGGTCGGTTAGTTTTCAATTTGTTTCCAAAATGTCAACTTTAGTCGGCTAGTTTTTAATCTGTTTCCAAAATGTCAACTTTAGTGGGCTAGTTTTTAATCTGTTTCCAAAATTTTAACTTTGGTCGGCTTGTTCTTAATCTGTTTTTTAAAATGTCAGTGTCAAATTGTATTAAGTGTTTGAAAGATGTCAATGTTTGTCAGGTATTTTTAATCTGTGCATGCGCATGGCACACGTCCGTGTTGGAGCAGCCTGTATAATGAATGTGAATAAATTTGTGATTGTTACTATAATAGGTAACATGATTTTTGATGTTAATCGTTTTGAATCGAGTAAATTTGAATGTTAATCGATGTTGTAGGTTTTTTGCTCAGTTTGAAAATCTTAATATTCCGAAGAACATTTTTTGTATTATTTATTGAATAAATAATGTTAATAAAATCATGTGTGCGTTTTTTGTTAAACCTTTGTACGCGAATTTTACAAGAGTGATGTTACATTACTCAAAATTTCATCTATAAATAGTTGTTCGAAGTATATCTTCTTCACATAGAGACGCTTGTGTGTCCAGTTGGTTATGAGGTATTGTGCACTTCCCGGTTGGTCTTTGGGTACCATATGACCAGCGCCACGAACCACGGCTTCTGTTAGATTGCCCCCAGTTTTAAACCACCTGCGAATAAATGGATTTATGGTATTTTTTCATAGAGCAAAAAAAAGAAGATGCTTTTCATAGTTTAATTGAGCCTGATTTGGGATCCATACTTTATAATAGTCGTATATTGAACGTTTGCTTTTAACTCGTGCTATCAACATTGCAGGGGCAAAGAGGGACCGAGAAATAAATAATGCTAAATAAAAAAAACCCCTTTTTTAAGGAATTAAGTGGAAAATGCGAATATTATTGGAAAAATGATGCGGCTTATGATGGTTATAAAAAAACACATTAAAAAATACAACTGTTTTCCCATTTCCCATAGTGATCTTCTGAAATTATTAATACTTCGTATATGTGACGAGGAGATTTAAAACAAAATGGCGGATTCATTCAAAAATTCGTGTCGTATGTCAGCGATAGGACAAACTTGACCTTTCAGCATTCTCACAACCGGAACGTCAATACTTACCCAGCAAGTTTATTCTTGTACGTAAAGGGACTTCTTTGGGCGTCTATGAATTTTTCTCTTCCTCTCCATTGCCAGGTACGGTGGTTTTCAGCAGACGACATACACGGCAGAAGCTGATCTAAGTGACCACTAAAAACAGGAAATCTTCATACAAGACGTGATTATTTGTGATGTGTAACAATTGTATTGTATTGCGTAGGTGTGTGAATTCTATTAGATTAAAGTATAATAACAAATTAAACTAAAATACTAGAATATATTTAAAATGATTGGTTCTTATGTGGCACAATAAAAAGTACCAGCTCTTGGATCACCGGTGCTGACTAGACGTCAACATAAAACTTTAATAAGCGCCTGAGCGCTTGTACCCCAAGGGTACAATCTTAACTCAAACCGGCACAAAATCAAAGTAATTGTGGGCTAAAATATAAAATAAATCCAACGAAATACCAACCAATACGATATAACTCTGTAGCCATTATCCAAAAGCTCTTCTAACAAGTGTTGAGAGCTGCTCAAAAAGTCCGGTCCCATTTTGTCGTTAACTGTCACGTTGAGGAAGCTGTATTTTATATCGCCCACGTGGATGGCCTTTTTTATTTCAGACGACGACAACGCGTTGGAAAACCCGGAATAAATTATCTCATCTTTAAGAAAGTTGTAGGCTTGCTTTTGATGCGACATGAGTAGCAAAACTATTACAATTTGCGTCCATTTCTAAAAAAAAACTTACATATTACAAAGTATTCATAAAGTCCTTCCTTCTCGAGTTAAATTTTAGCTCTAAATATAACTTTGGTCAATTTCTAAGGGAATTCGAAAAATATAGCATCAAAAATGTAAGACACACTTCTTCAGTACGTACGTAGTAATCTACGTAGTAAAGAGATTTTCAACTTTTCATTCATACTAGTGAAGAATCATAACGCTTATCAAAAAACCTACCCCCAAAAGACACAATTGAATTCTGTACTGGAAACTGTAGATATTTCCTCAATATATATAATTTACAAGCTTACATTTTTAGCAGCGACACTATTCTTTGAATCAATTTCTGATTTGAAGGCTCTTATAAGCGGTTCCATGGATTTGATCTGATCTTCACTCAGTAGACCCAAGTAGTAAAACATACGGTGCACGTTCCTTATCATTGACGGGTCAATAAATGCGTTGCCTAGTAGTAAGCCCTTAAAGTTACATAAATATATAACAACTCCAATTGAAAAACGCTCATTTATTGTTTGATATATGTGTGTAAAGATATTTTGTTTTATATTATATACTTGTTTGGTTGTTTTTTTTTAATTGTTCATTGTATGCATACCTGTTATGTCTTGTATGTTTTTGTAATTTTGTTCTGGTTGTGTTTGTATGTGTGTTGTTGGTGTGAATTATTAAATAAATATGGAGACGCCAAACAACGAACATCTCAGTTAGAATTACTTAAAGGCAACTCCCCAACTGAACACTAGCCAGAATGTATAATAAAATATATGTCGTTATATATACATATATATATAATTAAAAAAAAATAAACCTATGAATAAACCTTAAACACTCAAATACTGAACTGATTAAATTTAATCATATATTATGTTTTGTAGTCAGTTAATAAAAATGCTCTTTACCTGTAAATTAACATCTATCAATCCATTACTCCTGGCCCTGTGTAATTCAAAAGCCAAGGCCGGCGCGTACTTCCCAGCATACGACTCACCAGCTATGTACAAAGGTGCTGTTCGTAACTCAGGAAACACTTGGAGAAACTGCTCCACTGTTCTATATAAGTGTTTTGCGTACTGAAAATCCACTCTATATGTTATAAATTATTGCACCGCATGTGGGCATCTGAATAATGTCAGTTCCCAAATCAAGGGCGTAGAGCGGATGAGATGAACTGGCAAGTAACTCACCGCCACTTCTTTAAATCGCTAAGCATTTTTTTTTATGTGATAGGAGGCAAACGAGCAGGCGGGTCACTTCGAGTGATGTGCCAACCGCCGCCCATGGACACCTGCAACGCCAGGAGGCTTACAAGTGAGTTGCCGGCCTTTAAGGAAGAGGTAGCCCCCTCACATTGCTACAAGAGGGCGTGGAAGGGGAAAGGATGGGCACCGGAAGATCTCACTCACCGAACGAAACGAGTACAAAATGAACAAAGTCCAATTGTATCACTTTACGCCGGTTTCCTGTGAGAGAGTGGTATTTCTCCGGCCGTGCCTGCCCATTTCAGCTGAAACCCTAAAGTAACAGCATGGCACTCCCACTCCAAAAAATGCATGTTTTACAGCACGGTTGTAAAGAGCCACCATTACACTATGATCGAGCGAATACATTAATATCTTTATATAAAAAAATAGATTTCAATTATACATACTGTATCCATATCAGAGACATAACCATCCTGGTGGTTGGTAAAACTATAACCACAACCAATAGGATTATCAATAAATAACAAAGAGTGGTTTTGGGCCCAAGTGTATGGGTTACCTAAAAAGACCAAACATAAATAATACTTTCATTTGATGCGACTGCCAAGTTTCATGAAACAAGGTACACTTGTGAAATTAGTATGAATCGTTGAAGAAGGAATTAAAACCTGATGAATTTTATACGAGACAGAATAACAATAATATAGTTTTCGTAGAATTAAACGATTTTGTAATGGCAACTAGAAACACTAGTAAAGTAGATGCCGTTAAATCTTGAATACAAGATGTTTCGAACTGTGTTTATTAAAAAGGTCTAGTCAGATTGGTTTTGATTCATAGAATTATCTTCCTTCACAAGTTTGTAATTTGATAGCCTGATAAGTCTACATATACTTCGTATACATACGTTGAATAGTTCCCCCATGGACCTTGATCGGTCCTATTTCTTCAAACAATCCCGTAAGACTCGAGACACCAGGTCCGCCTTGTAACCATATAATCCATGGAGTTTCATTAACACGTTTACCTTCCACGGGAAAATACCAGAAAAACGAATTGGAATCATACGTTTCATTCACAGTGAAAAAGCCCGAATAACTTTTAACGCCTGCGAAAATATTTGGGTCAACCTCGCTTAGATTTCTCGCTTCCGCAAATTGCCCCGATTTTACGTAAGGCGTTAAAATTAATGCGGTTCCATTATCGATGACTTTTACTTCTGGACAATCCAGACTGCCACTTATATCGTTGGCATCGTTACATTTTTCTATATTAACCGCTGGCTTATATGTTGGCAAATCTATAAATGTCTTATTTACATCTGTGTCAATATCATTGCTTAAAAGAACTTTTGCGTATGCTCTGTAAAGAATTAAGGCAAAGGCCTTGTTATAAATAACTTTCAAAAGACTTCCATAGAAATTATTTGAGGTTATTTTTCAAAATTTTAATAACTTACCTTGACAGGGTTAATAAAATAATGATTAATCTCATATTTTATGAAACACGTGTTCCCACAAGCAAAACTTAACTTACTCTATAGATAGTGATGTAACATTGAACTTTCTGATCTTTTGTATCAATTCAATATATTACTCTTTTACATAACATGTTTTATGTAAAAAATTTATTATATACAAGCAATAACCACTAAATTAAATATTATCGCAACTCGTACCTTGTTAAATAGATAAGAATAATATAAAAAAAAAAACAGAAATAATTTACAATAAATCTTTATTACAACTACTTATTACAAATATTTAATACAAATTTTTCACATCGTAAGTCCTTAACTTATCTGTCGAGACAGTTCCTAAAGACTAATTAACTGTCAAATGTATTTTACGTTCAAATTTAATAGCCTCAAAATATATATCATATTTTTTTGTTTACGTAGAATGTATTGGCAAAATTTAAACTGACAAATACAATCCTCGGTAGTATAGTGGTCAGTATCCCCGCCTGTCACGCGGGAGACCGGGGTTCGATTCCCCGCCGTGGAGAAAACTTTTTTCCTTTTTTTTTTTTATTTTTCTTTTTTTACCAACACATCTCGTATATCACACATTACATCCGTTAGCCTTTTCAATTGCGCCGATATTGTTTGTAAATTGCTATTAATGTTTTGTGTACATTCCAACTTCTTTTCCTCCATATTTAAAAACTTTGATGCATCGTCTAGATCTGTAAATAAAAACACGCATGAAGTTAACATTGGTGAAATACATTTCAAAGTAATTTATAAACAAAAAAAAATACAAATTTTTCCGGAAAATTAGTTAATGAAAATCTTACAATATAATTCATATTTCTATCCTAGTTTAGCATGGAATAATTATTAAAATAAAGACTCTATTGTTTTTATAATTATTACTAAATTTGAAACTTATAGATTTATAGGTAATACCTGAATCGTCACTATCTCTTTTGTGGTATCCATTCCTAAGGTTTTTACTACTAGACGCTGCAGACTCGTTCTCGTCTGAATGACTTCTTTTTTGAGGTCTTTTTATTTGTGATACTGAAACATTAAGTTATTCAGCTGACTGTATTCATGCAATTGTATGCATAGCCTTTGTATCAAAACATTGCTTCTAATTATTCTAATAATTTATATTAGAATTGCTTCTAATATAAATGATAAACCAAATGTATGTGTGTCCTACTAATTGTTAGATGAATATAATTATTTATAGATTCAAATTAGCTTATTATTGTGTATATACATGATATATATGTGTTTGTGTTTTGTTTTTGTAAACTTTTTTGTATTCTCCGCACCTCTTGCACGGGTAAAATTTTATTATATGTGGGTTGCAGGCAACCCTCCAGGGAAGAGATTGCTTATTAGCGATAAGGCAACTAAGGCTATTAACATCATCAGTCTATCTACTTTTTAAGTGTAAATAAAATTAAGAAATAAAAAATAAATAAAATAACAGTCAAATTTTTTAAATATGTTTTAAAGTGTACTGATATATATAAAAGTTATTACCATCATATTTCATTTCCTTTTCATAATCATTATCACTTCCAGTCTCATCGTAGCAGTCATCGTATACCTAATTGTTAACATTCACAATTATTAGAAAAATAGTTTTAAAAATGATTATATGTTTAAAATGTGTAATCGTTGATTATTCATTTTATATGAGCTATGTGATATTTTATCCATACATTATTTATTAAAAATTGTTTACCGATAATAAGGTTTCTCAAAAAAAATATTAATAGCGTGTATTGTAAACATACATCTAATGGATCCGTTTTAATGGTAACCTCATCCATATTACCATCACTTATGACATTAAGAACACTTTCTTCAATTGGAGTAAGGGAGACATCATCTGCTAATGGTTTATTGTTTTCCTTAGCAGCCTTCATTTCTATATATCTCCTTTTTGTTCTATATTTCAAATCACACCAATACTGAAATCAATACTTAATGAAAAAGAAGGTTCTAAGTTACTTAACCATTTAGGAAATCTGTACTTCTCAATAAAAAAAATTAAAAGTCGTAACGAATGTCAACTTAAGTAAGGTTTAATATTCCATAAAATATTAATATAAGGTCATACAATATACCTTAGACCAGCCTTTCTTATCTTTATAGCCACCATTTTTAATACTGTTAAGTTTTTCAGCACATTCACTCCATAAATCTATCGAGTCAATATTTTGTCGTCTGGCACCTTTGTTAAATCCTTTAGCAAGACCAGGGTGCTCCCTTAGGAATTGTAAGAGAATTAAATTTTGTTCAGGTGTTACTCGGCCCTTCATTGTATGTGTTTAGATGGTAGACACCTACTGAGTAAATTCTTTTGATGTTTGTGTTTTGTTTACACAAAAAAAAATCAAATATACAAAGTTTTGTTTTATCAAAATTCAAAATATTTCGTATTTTTGTATCAATGAATTATGTCAAAATGTCATGTCAATTTATCAACAGTCATAACGTCATCAGTCATGGCACATTCCTAGTTGCCAGATTACACATATCTATAAAAGTCAAATAACATATATTTTATAGGTATTATATTGTATTACTTAAATTTATAATGCATTTTAATTTATCGTTACCACCGTAGCTGTATTACTTCCTAAGTTATAACCTTCAAAAACGAAATAAGTGTAAACATATATTAGACGATTTTAATAGAGTGGCGGTTTCTTTCAGTTTTTTTGACCGCTTTAAGCTCTTGATTTGGTAACTGCCTGTGAAACTAATTTTGGAGTCAACCCTTTTTCATTCTTTGACCTATCACACATTACAAAAGCAAAAGGTAAACGCCGCTCAGAAACCGATTGTATTATTTATAACATTTCCAATAACAGGATCGATAATTGATAGGTAACGAACAATTTACGAGTAAGGTTATAGGCTAAATTACCCACCCCCAATGTTTACATACCTGTCACCCCTGGTAAACACCCAATTTGTATAACCCAGCAAAATTAAAATTACACGAGCAGAACTAAGAGCGTTCACAATCAGAGTTTTCGCTCTTCGGTCGCATGTGCAAATCAATGGTCATGGCGCAAACGGACATTTGCAATGTGTTTGATAGGATCTTGATTTTATTAGTTTTATAAAAAAAAAATGACATGGAAAAAAATAATGGAAGGGGTAAGTTTTCTCTTATCTTTATGTTTTTTTAACGCATTATTAAAAATTTAATTTAGCTGTGAGTTAGTTTAAAAAAGTTTTTGTTCAATGTGTTTCTTGTTTTACCTTGTGTATCTGATAAATGTTTTTTCTTTAATATCTAATTTAAGTCGTGTTTGAACCAAATTTATCCGAAGCGCCTCGACAGATTTTCAGACCCATAAGGGTCAACGTCATTTTTTTTGCACTAGAAAACAAATGTTAGTGATAAAACGCCTTTTATAATACGTATTATTGAAACAATACTTACTAAAGTATTGTTTCATATGAAAAAGTGTTATTATAGCAAATGTAAAACTTAAAATGATATATTTTAAGCAATCTAAAGAAAGTATATTATATATATGTTTGTAATCTTGTGTACGCTTAAGGGTTTACTTCATTTCTTGACAGTCAACTTCTTGGCATAGACTTAGCGATACTGTTATTCGGTTAACCGTGTTCTTGTACTGTACTGTGCTTATGCTTTTGTTTTTAAATTAAAACCTCGAAGACATTTTTAATTATGAAAATGGAGGTGAAAGTGGAAGTGGTGAGTTTGATATTTTTTTTTTAAAATTACGAAATTTATATCCAAGTGAGCGATCTCATCAATATTGTGGAAAATATAAAAATTGTTTTATGTAAAAATTTAGAAATAAACTTGTATATTAATAAATAAGCTTTTCATGTATTTGAGCCGCGAAGTAATTAACATTAAGCGACTAATTAATGACAGGCTTTCAACTGTAACGAAGAATTTATTGCTCCAAAGCACGCTTCGACTAATGAAAATTACCAAGCCGTTTTTTTTTTTCAAAATATTATTCTAATACTTCAGATATTTATATAATTAGGTCTGGGTACACTTTAACCGTTACAAAATATCCCGTTCATATTTTTTTAATCAGTCCTTTAATGTATGAAATACATTTAATTATACAGTGTAAATATACCGTCACTGAACGGGACTGTGCTTTTATGGCGTTATAAAGAATGGTTGTTAAATGAAGAGAATGAAAGTGAAATTTATTGGTGTATGAAATATAAGCTATACCAATAAATTTCGACGTTTTACAGTGTGTGTCGTTAAATCGAGTGACGTAACGTGCTCTTTACACTTTGTTATGTCGTAGTGTATGTCAGTTTGTATCCCGTTGATAAATTCATATACACAAGAGATATAACAACGGAAAGCTATGAAGCGATCTCTTCCAGTTGTTTCAAAAAAAATTGTCAATTTTAGTGTGGCCATTTTAAGTAATTGGTCACACCCACATATTAGTTCAATTAACGTGAAATTAAAGTGGCTTCGATCGAGCCACTAAGGCGCTTTTTGACATGTAGAGACAGACGTCACAACTCGCAATATATATATATATATATATACTAACTGAACCGGCAAACGTTGCTTTGCCATAGAAATTATTTATATACCTCAGTAACACGTGGTAGTCATGCTATTGAATTGTAGCTTATATGACACGGTTGTCGGTTTACCATAGCAGTGCCATCTATTGATTACATACTCAATCCAGTCGAAAAGTATCGACATCTGTTAGAATCTTTTTAAGCTAACAAATAATTGTGACTGTCAATTAATTGTATAGACAAATAATTTGCAATAAAATAAAATTGCGACTATAATTAAAGGTCTAAGCTATCCTAAATCTCAAGTTGGAGCAGACTGCTCACGGTGTGCCAATTGAATTTAGAATCGGTTATGTAGTTTAGGAATCCATCGGGGACAAACATCGTGACAGGAGATTTATTTAGATATATTTATCAGCGCAACTACAACAATTCGTTATGAATAACTAGAATAATTAAGTTAAGGCGTCACTTAATTGTGCTACAATAAGTTTAAAAACATAAGTTTTATTACGCTGTGAAATGTCATCCTTATTATTTCAATAAATAAAAACAAGTGCGGACTTATCAGCAATATAAAAGATGGATGCATTGTAACTGCACGACAGCTAATAGTGAAAATAAAAACCTTGCAAATATCAGCGAAGTGTTGTTTTTATGAGACGCAGGCAATGCAGACGCCACGCCTTACAAAAACCCTATGGAGACACACAATGGCCTCTTAGGGATTTGTACGTTTTTTTCTTGAAGGACCCTAAGTCGTAGTGGTTCGGAAATAGCGTGGCGGGCAGCCGTTTCCATAACGTGGTGGTGCGTGGTAAGAAATGTCTTAAAAAACGCGCAGTGGTGGAACGACAGGCATCAAGGTGATACGGGTGGAATTTCGCATTCTGCCTTGATGTCCGAAGATGAAATTTAGCTGCAGGTATTAATCCGAACAACTCCTCCGAACACACCCCATGGTAAATGCGATAGAAGATGCTGAGAGATCCAACATCTCTACGCAGCGCCAACGGATCAAGACGGTCGGAGAGTCAGCGACTATTCGAACCGCTCTACGTTGAATGCGGTCAAGAGGAAAACAAAAAAACAAAAAAACAACCCCATAAAGTAGTAGAGTTCAAGGCTGATTTAAATATCTAAGCAATGTTTGCAAGTTTTATCGTAGAACAAAACATCGGTGCACAATACATTCAATGTTGAAATCGCGTGTCTACTAATACAAAACATAAAGAAATACAGTGTTACATTTAACGTCACTCGATTTAACGACAAACTCTCAAAAGTGTTCAAATCAATTGGCTTTGGTTGGTTTAACTTGCTCTGTAACACCATAAAATGGACAGTCCCTTCACTAAGATTATATAGTGTATAAATACCTCTTCAACTTCGTGCGTTTTTTTTAAATATTCAATTCTGCGGTTTCAATTGTGTAATACGAGCAGGGACAAGGCTACATTAGCCTCGTGATGTGATCTGAATATCAAGTGATCTTCCATTTAAGTAACAATGAACCATAACACTGCATTAAGAAAGTACGATAATATTAAGATATTATTATTAGTATAGATTGAACAGGAAAAACTTAAGAATACTAAGCGGTTAAATTATTAGGTTATGTTTTTTTTTTGTATTATTTAATTCTGATCTTAGATTCTATTTCCGGTTCTATGTTTTAACCTTATTTTGGCTTTATTTTGATTCTATTTTTATTGTGTAAACTTTTTGTAATAAGCTGTATAGGTTTAAGAAATAAATAAAAAAATAAAAATTGTATACCATTTGAATTAATTACATGGTGGTTCTTGCTTTGTCTTTGTAACTTTAATAATTCATACTAATAATATTAATGCGAAAGTAACTCTGTTTGTATGTATGTAAGCTGAACCGATTACAATTAAATTTAGTATGGAGATAGACTAAACATTAGGGAAGGACGTAGGGGATGAATGTTTGTATAATTTTTTTACAAGATCTCATTTAAAAACCGATTTTCTATATTCCTTTTGTATTTCAACTACGCGGACAAAGATACTAGTTATGACTTAATGACAGTAATAATTGCATCCTTTGGTAGCTTTTTGTGCCTGTTACGTATCCTTGACTGCGATAGTGTAAGAGATGCTGGTTTTCTCACGATATTTTTTCTTTTTCTTACAATTGCGAACATATAAAAGAATAATCCACATATTTTGTTACGTATCCGTTATACGTCTATAGTCTTTTTTAAAATAAACCGGCGTGTCTCTACAAATCCAATCCGAGATCTAGAACCATCTATGGTTGTGGGGTGTGATGTTATGGATAAAAAAATAAGCTCTTTTGAAATATATTTGTTTGAACTTGCTAATTTTAATATTATCTTGGTATATTTTGAGTTGTAACCAATTTCGTATAAACGATCTTTTCACTTGCTCATATAAAACAGAGAAAATAATTGAAATTTGAAAGTGTTGATAAAATCGGGGATTTTGTTGCATATTCTTTTTGAAAGTACACAACTGTTTGCAAACAATACCTATATAGGGTTTACGAAGGAACAATGGACTAGCGTTTTACGTTCACTTTTATAGAAGTCATAAAGTGATAAACGATGAACACTCCTCGACTTTTGACGACCAAACTCGTGGGCGATACTTAGAATTTATCATTGCGTCATACTTTCGCTATATATATAAGTATTAATAAAATCAGTGGAAGTACAAAAAAATAGTTTTGTTAATACCAGGATAGTTTATTTAAGTAATAATCTACTTGTTTTTCTACACGCTCTATCTTTTTAATCTAAAAAAAATACACAAAAGCAATGAATTATACGAACAAAACAAGTTACATTACCAGTTACTGTAGTTTGAAGTTGTGTGTACACATAAATTATTTATAAATAACCTAAAGTGAGCTTTCTATACCTTCGTAGCTTTTACAACTCCTTTCGCTTAACTTTACAGAAGTGGTATGATATTTAATTGTCTATTTCAATAATTATAAAGCTGAGTAAATTGAAACAGGCACTGTGTTAATGCAAAGGTTGTCTTGACATAAAAACTATTAAAAACATTTAGAAATAAACTCTAATTATTGCCAAATAGTTGTACACGTGAACGTCACACCATAATGGCTGACAGAAAGCTTGCTAATTGACGCGAATCGGTTTTTTATAGATTAAAATGACCGGTTATTTTCAATGCTCTTTTATATATTTTTCATATTTCATCTTTTGGAACCCATAAAATTTTATTTAAACACACTAATTATTAAATAAACACAAAATATTCTTAATATTAACCTTACTAATATAAGTAACTTAAAATAAAACAAAACATAAAACTAAAACAAAATTAAAAAGTTTGGTCCCTGTGGCAGAGTACCCAAAATGCTGGCGGCATTTCCTCGCTGTATGGCGATGCTTACACGCTGAGCAAGGAAAGCACCAGATCTTGGATCACCGGTACTGACTACCAGGCGCCTACTTAATTCTTTAGTAAGCGCCTGTGCACTTGCACCCCATGGTCCAATTCTCTACCCCAAATGGAAAAAAAACATATATATATATATATATATATATATTGTGTTTTCAGCATACAGTATATCCGTCTCTGTTGAAAGAGTCTCCGCGACCAGCTGTGACTAACGTCTCTCATGGATCCTGGTGTACCCCCGACACTACACCAGTAAATTCTACGTGAGTTATTAACAATCCCAATCGAGTTGCTATTTAATAAAAAGTAACTGTACGTAATAAAAAGTGTACTTAACACTTTAAATTACATTTTACGTTACATTTATATTAGAATAACTAGGCGATTACAATTGATATCAATTTTATTATAAGATAATATATCAAACCACAACACTAAAACAAATTGAAAAAGTTTGGTCCTTGTGGCAGAGTACTCATAATGCTGGCAACATTTTCTCGCTTACGCTGGTGGAGAAAAGCACCAGCTCTTTGATCACCTGCACCTACTGACTACTACTGCTGTTTTAATTTGTTTTAGTGTTTGTTTGATTTGTTTATGTAATTTAAGTTTATCTTATATATAACTTTATAATGATTTGTTAATAATTCTATTATTACGCGCAAGTAATTATATACGGTCATAAATATATAAATTGTAATGCAAACAATTTTGAGTACCATTGTGAAATTGTTCTAAACTGTTCATAGAATAGCAAAAACCAACTCCAACATATTGAAAAAGTCGATTATCAAAGACGACACAGCAGATAAAAATAAAATGTGAGTATATTACTTCAGGGTCCTTTAAGACTGGTTTAGCCTGTACTTTGAATAAGTATTATTGGTTACCATCATACCGTGAAATCATTAATATTTTTGATTTAATCTGTACATTTTTTTGTTAATTTAACGTATAAACCACAAGTGTATAAATAATATTACATTAACTATTTTTAAAAAAAGTTTCTCTGGGTCAAACTCTTTAAAATTTTAATCAACGATCAACGCCACTTTAGTATGGACCTGAGTTTGAAATAAATTATTGTCATTATGGCTACAATATTATTTTACCTAAAACGGAATATGGCTACTTCTACTCTCTATTTTTAGATCTATATTCGTAATAGAGAAGAGAGTGAGACTCTCTGAAGTGGAAACAAGCAATAAGGAAAATGAAACGGAATTGAAAGTTTTTGATAAACCTCATAAATCTCAAAAACGGTATGAAAATCATTATATTACTATTAATGGACCATTGTGATTTGAATTAGATTTTTGTATTATATTATATTATACATAAAACTAATTAATTCAGAATCGTCAGCGTCAGCGTATTATCATCAACTTCCACGTGTAAAATCTCATACAGCCTCATAAATAATAAGTATACCAACTTCTGTACTACCAAGTATTTAACTAATATTTATTTCTAGTGGCGTCGATATTGAAGATGAAGTAGAATCACCACAGAGCCCAGTACCAACATCACCGTGTAGGGAAAAGTGGAAGTATTTTGGATTACCGACATTATTTTATCCATATACGCCTATAGATCCTCAGGGTATGTCTCAAACAAACAACATCACACACACACACCTATAAACTTATGCGCTATACACAACACGTGCACACATTTCTACACACACACGTCACAACATTCTACATACCTTTCTATATACCAGTCTGCATACTAGCAACATTCACAAAAACAAAAAAATAGTAACTGTCTAAATAATAAAAAAATATTGTGCCATAGAATATAAACTTAAAACATCGTAGTTAAGTAACCTTTTCTTAAAGCTAAGAAAATGTTAGACAACCGTCGAGTCCTAGCAGCTTTTATTTGTAATAAATATAACACAGTATCCACATTTTATCCATAAACAGAAAAACATAGATGAAAATGGGTGTAAATTTCCAGGTCGTATCTACATAACCTGGCTATTCCTTGTGACGTTCTGCTATAGTTACAACGCCTGGGCTATAGCCTTAAGGGCCACATTCCCCTACCAAACGCCAAGTAATCTACCAATATGGCTGACCGCGGATTACATTTGCGATATATTTTATATTCTCGACGTAGTTCTTGTCAAACCAAGATTAATGTTCCTACACGATGGATTTTGGGTGACAGATCAAATTGAAACTAGACGGCATTATAAGAAAAAGACACAGTATAAGGTATAGTTATATCGTATACGCTTAAAAAGAAAAAAGAAAGAAAGAAAAATAAAGATATTGTATTTTTAATATGTTTTTTTTTGGCTTGAAAACTATTACGATCACACAATGCCAATAGACGTTAATTTATATAAATATATATTACGCTTACTACATATAGTAGCACAATAATAAATAGGTACAAACAATTAAAACCCGTGTGGTTCCCCGCCCAAATTTAACTCTGACGTTACACATTCATATAAAATAGTCCACATGAGCGAACTTGTTGCAATGAAATCATTAGATTAAGTAAAAAAATATGTTTTATTTTAGTTTGACATAATATCACTCGTACCCCTGGATATATTGTACGTA
Organism: Leptophobia aripa; assembly: GCA_951799465.1. NCBI lineage: Eukaryota > Metazoa > Arthropoda > Insecta > Lepidoptera > Pieridae > Leptophobia > Leptophobia aripa. The sequence continues at coordinate 7,266,818 of OX637270.1, read as the reverse complement.
TTTTTCGGTACTAAAATGGTCATACTGCGATTTCCTCGGCTCCTTAAGCTGCAGACGTTCTGGGAATTCCATCAGGCAATGGACCGAGTCCTTTCCTCACCATATGTGGTAAACATACATTAAATATAATAAAATTACAGTGGCGACACAATTCTATATGACATTATAAGCTTTAATTTAATATATAATCACCATTTTCCATAATATAGAAAAATCGAGTTTACAGATAAGTTTCCTTCCCGCCTTAAAGTATTACTAGTTAGTTTAACAGATAAAGTATAATATTCTATAATCTATTAAAATAGTTGAATACTTTTAATGCGACCTTTTTGGTGTTTAAATCGAATCGTTGCTTTCTATGTTCTACATTTAAAAAGTCATAGACGTTTTGACGTTCCAAATTCAAAATCTATAATGTTTACAGGTACGCATAGGGAAAACGTTGTTTTACATTTTCTATTTGATACATCTAAATGCGTGCGTATATTACGCGATAAGTGACTACATCGGTCTCGGGTCCAATACTTGGGTATACGACAATGATGGCAATGCTTATATACGGTGCTTCTATTTCGCTACTAAAACTGCTACCTCCATAGGTAATATATAATTTTATATATTATGTATCTGCTAAAGACTGATTACTTTCAATTAGTCAATAACATATAAAATGAATCTAGAATTTGTTGGTTTGCTTACGCCATAGCCTATTAGCTACGGTACAAGTTTTTGTAGAATAGGGTGGATTCTCTACCTAGTTTATTAACGTAAGTAAGCTTTAAAAGATGTGATATTATGTTTATTTTATTTTTATTTCTTAAACCTATACAGCTTATTCCAAAAAGCTTACACAACAAAAATAGATCAACAACAAAGCCAAAAGAAGGTCAAAACATACAACCGAAAATAGACAACAAAAAAAAAACACGAACAGGAAAAAATGAAAAAAAAAATATATATGTATATATAAAAGTGCAGTATATTATTACTAAACTACTATTATTATAAACCAATACTTTTGTTTTAACATAAAAAAATGTATCGATTATGTTAATAAATGTGTAAAATTTTAGGTAAAAATCCAAAACCTGGCAACACATGGGAATATTTGTTTATGACGGCGGCATGGCTGATGGGAGTTTTTGTGTTCGCTGTGCTCATAGGGCAAATTCGTGATATCATAGCTACAGCTACACGACAGAAGGTAAATCACTCATAATAACCAGATTAACATACATATATAAAATTCTCGTATCGTTGTGTTTGTTATTCTATTGCAACAAAACGGATAGACCGATTCTCATGAAATTTTGTGTACCTATGGGGTAATAAGTCAAAAGCATTTTCATATCATTGTTAAGTGTTCTCTTAATTTTTATTTAACAATACCTACAATCCTCAACTTCTACGATTAATGCTTATTTTTTTATTACTTAACTAATCTTGCCGGTTCTTCTCGGTAGATGCCTTACGAACCGGTGGTAGTGTAAAAATTGACGATTCAAAAGTCTCTTTATCTACCTTGAATAAAGTATTTTTTGTTTTTTACAAGATGTAATAATAATAAAATAATAAAAATCATTCATATAACTATTTTCTCTATCGCGATTTTTATGTATTTCAATACGTTACAGCTTTGTATAGAGAAATGTAACTTTCAGACGGAATATCGTAAAAAAGTCGACGGTTGCGTACGTTATTTGCGTAGTTTGAATATGCCTGCACGACTCCAACGGCGTGTTACCTGTTGGTTCCAATACACATGGGCCACACAAAGATGCTTTGGTAAGGCTGCTACCCTCGTATTCACGAAAAAAATTCTTCTCTGTTCTTCTGTCGGTCTCTCGCGTGAACAGACGTAGTTATTTAGATTTAAAATCGTATTATATACTTTAATTAATAAATAGATTTGACTTTTAGACACAGTTTTATTAAACTAAAGTTGACGATGTAGATAGACGAAAATAAAATAACCTTAGTTGATTAAGTTATTTTTATTTTGCATAGTTTTAAACATTCCAATAATAATATGGTTTTTATTACGTACGTTTTGACGAATTGAAAGGCGTATTTTATATTTAATATAAAAAATAACATAAATAACTTATTTAATAATAATTGGAATTTTAAACAGTAATTAATACATTTAAAAAAAACAAGTAAAACTTTTGTTTAAGTTACACTTAATTGTTTACAACAATTTTTCACGGGGCTAGTGTGAATCGTTTACACTTACGACAAGAAAACGAAACGTTCTTGTTAGTTTTCATTTTATATAAATTTTTTTAACTATAAATATTGTACTATATAGATGAAGCGAGAATCCTTAACTCATTGCCATACAATATGAAACGAGACGTCGCCTTGGAAGTCCACATGTCCACATTGAGCAAGGTAAGATAACTTAAGGATAAGTTTACAGTTTAAATGTATATTTGACAATTAGGATAAGACTAGGAAAAAGTATTAAATTAATAATAATAAATAAGACATTACATACCTTCAAAATATATTCATTTTGATAAAGAAAAATCTTGTATTATATGTATAATCAAAAAATTATGTAATATCGATAATCTGAATCATAATGGTACCTACACAATTATGTAATGAGGATTTTAGGTGCAGCTATTCCGTGATTGCTCCGCGTCTCTCCTCCGCGACCTGGTGCTGCAGCTTCGTCCCGTTTCCTTCCTTCCTGGGGACGTAGTCGTGAGGAGAGGAGACGTTGGCCATCAGATGTACATCATTAAGACTGGGAAGTGTGTTGTAAGTTTGTTCTTTAGTAAAGTAATGACGCGAATCCGATCAGATTTCATCTTCCTTTCCATCTGACAGCCAAGATGTAACAATTGGCAGATTGCTACTAATTGAATAATTGAACTAAATTATGTTAACAGAGTTTGTAGCTTAGACAAAAGACCTTTCCGCTTTCTCACACTTTTCCATTTCCTGTTTACACGTATCGGTAATGTTACCATGAAAATGGAAAATTGGGTCATTTCATGAACCCAGTCTGATCTATCACATTAACTGTCTTCAATTTGACCTCTGTTCCATCGACTGAGACCAATGGTAACAAACCATTGCAGGTAATGTCACCAGACGAGAAGGAAGTATTGGCCACATTAAGCCAAGGCTCCGTTTTTGGTGAGATCAGTTTACTTGGCATCGATGGATTGAGGCGACGCACTGCCACTGTTCGGTGAGCGTTTATCTCTATGGTTTTTAACTGTGAGGTGTTCCAAATTTTACCTTTAATGTTTGGACAAGTGTGACTATTTAAACGATAAAAAAGATTGGGAATGACATCTGTAAAACAGTTATCACGCTTAATACTGGTACCCAGCTGATTTTGATGTGGGTAGCTGAGACCGGTATATTTTGAAATCCATGACTTGCTCTAGATACGATTTTATGTAGAAAAGATAAAAATGCTGAGTCTTAATTTTGCCTTTCACACAATTGTTGGTTTTCTTTTTGTATCAGATCCCGTGGATATTCAACTCTCTTTGCTCTATCCCGTCACGATCTGGACGTAGCCTTAAGTTATCATAAGGAAGCTGAACAAATCCTTAGACGTAGGGCTGATCAGATAATAAGAGAAAACGCGGCCAGACAGACCAAGCAACAGATAGAGAGAGCGAAAAGAGAGGACTCGGGGCTCAGAAGTAGAAGAAAGAGTGGTGGCAGTAACGAGAGCGTTAAAAGTAGGAGAATGAGATCCGCGAGTGCTCTCTCAAAACGGAAGTTGTCTATGGTTTCGGAAGATAAGGTATGAACGTAATAATTAAGTACGTTTTTTTTGCCCTCAAGATACTGAAGAACCCTTAAAGGCCGGCAACTCACTTGGGTGTCGGTTAGCAATTAACTCGAACTGATCCGTTTGCCTCCTGTTACATAAAAAAAATGAAATATAATTTTTAAATGCACTCTTCACTCAAATACTCTTTCGTCTCTTTCTGTCTAATTTGTTTACCTAAAGACAAAGAGATTCATGAATCCTCTGTGATAGAATGAGGCTGATATATTTTTAATGAATTAATTTTTTTTTACAGCCTAATCACGCTGATAAACATAGTCCTTCGTCAGATAAACGAACCGAGACAACAACACCAATACCTACTATTGTATTTTCCAGTGAGACAAATTAATTTATTGTTTGCCATCATATAGCAATGCCACACAAAAATATCTTTATTCACATAGGTAACTATTACACTTATGAATCGTCAAAAAACAAGAAGTTCTAAAAAATTTGACTCTACATTTACTGCCAGTTCCCAAATCAAGGGCGTAGAGCGGACGAGAAGAACTGGCAAGAAACCAAAGCTAATCAAACTCTAACTCAAACTCAAAATATTTATGCAAGTACATCTTTATAAAGGCACTTTTGAATCGTCAATGATTACACTACCACCGGTTCGGAAGGCAGTCATCTACCGAGAAGAACCGGCAAGAAACGGGATAGTTGCTCTTTTAAAATAAACAATTAATTCAAAATTATGCTACTGACAATTAAAATAACAAAGCATTGTAAGGCTACTCAAGAATTGAGCTGTCCCGATGCTGAGCCAATTGCCGACACGTTAAAGGTATCTTTGGCCTCTAAATATTCGTTTACGATATAGTATGCCTTTGCAACCAAAATACTCTTTACGCGCGTTTTAAATTTATTAGAAGTTAATTTGGTTATATCTGCTGGGACTTTGTTTTGTAAAAACGTATGCTCATGCCTACAATCCTCACGAATAATAGGCTATCTAGAATTTACCAAAGAGATTTATCATAAGGTTTAAAGTATATAAATAGTCATTAAAATTGTATATTTTTGAAATTAAATCTTTATGTACGAATGTGTTTTATTATTATCCCAAAATTGAATGATTAAAATCTCCTTTCTAAAATTCACGATACTATCCCTGTAAACTTTTACGGCTTATTTTTGGTTATATAATTATTATTTACTTATATTATATTATAACTACACTAATATACTTATAAAATATTAGCTGATCCCGACAAACGACGTTTTACCAAAAAAAAATGTCTCTAAAAATAGATGTTGTCCGATTCTCAGACCTACTCAATATGGCCACCAAATTTCAGGAGAATCGGTCAACCCGTTTCGGAGGAGTAAGGGAACGAAAAACTGTGACACGAGAATTTTATATATTAAATAAAACATAAATATACTAATAAAATATATCAGTTATTGTGACGTCATTATAAACAGAATTAATTCGTTAAACGTTTATCGACGTAACTTCAGAAATTGTTATTGTACTAAGCTAATGTAATAAAAGCTTATTTTTGATGTATAATCAAATAGATTAGCTTTTAGTATTACGTTTGTCAGTCAAGGAGTAATGCATTAATTATTTGCACGATCCAGTCCCCATTGCGTGCAAGCCTTAATGTAAATTTAACTTACAAAACCAAACCCTATCCACATAATATAATAATAATTTTTATTTGTCATGATTTCGGCAAGTTTGAAAAAAAATAGATAATCTTATAGAAACATATGAACAGCAAATCAATATTTATTTACACTTTATTGCACTAAAACAGTAGAAGTAGATGATGTAAATACATATAAGAACAACGGGCAGCCTTATCGCTAATAAGCGATCTCTTTCAGGCAACCCATTGCCTTTTGCCATTGAATATTGCAAAGACAATTAAACGAACATATTCTATTGAACTTAGTAAATATAGGAGGAAATGTAATAAAGAAACATATTAATACTAAAATATATATTGCGTTTTGTAGAGGATTGTGAATACCAGGATGGTGTCTCCATTGCTTGAAATTCTTATGTTTGAAGGAGACGCTCTATCTTATATATCGAAACAATGAAATATACAAAAACAATCAAAATATAATATATTCCCTAAGGTATTCCTCATATATAAATGAGAAATACAGTATACGAGTATGTATTCAATGCTGGTAGTGGTCCTATGTATGTCCTACCTTGTTCGTATTATTATGTATATTGTATTTTGTTATTGTATAATGTCTCAAGTTCCCATTTCCCTTATGTGTAAACCTAGTTTTGTTATCTCAAAAGTTTATTGTTTTAAATGTATTTAGCACATAAGATGTCTGGGGACAGATAAAATAAAATAAAAATAAAATATGTACACCAGATACTGAGGAAATTGTGTGTATACGTGTATGCGTGCGTCTGTGTAGATAAATTTGTAATCACTATACAAGAGTCAATATTATATTAGAATTAATACATATAAAAATTATAATATGATATTGAAAAAGAAAATTACTAAGAAATCTATACTAGAATTCAAAGTAACATTTTATGACTGTTAATCACAATTTAAATTCATTACAATAATTAAAATATTAACTTCGTTATAAATAGATGAATATAATGTTTATTTTTAGTTTATAAATGTCCAATTGGGGACGGAAAGAATTGAAACTTGTCAAAAATTCATTGACAGTTATTGTTCACAACTGCGGTTTGCATTTGTTAGGGGTTTGTTAGTTGCGTGTCCCAAATTCTTACGTAAGTAAATAAAACTGTTATTTCCTTAACAAAGTTACATTTATTGACTGACGTTAACTAACTCTGGCTTAAATGTTTAATATTAAACGCATAAGTTTGATTTTTTTTATTTGCAATCTGATTCAAGTTGACTACGATTGCTAAAAAGTCTGATATTACGACAGAACATTAGTTAGTAAATATATATATATTTTTAAATTGTGAGTGAACTGTGTTTGATGTTTCCTATTTGGCTTAAGAACTAGAAATAATCTTTAACATTTAAAAAGTAGGTTTGGTAAAACAAAACCATATTATCGATAAAATCAAAATGAACATTACTTTTTTATTATTCTAACAACGAACTTTAAATTACTTTTTATGATATAAAAAATGATGATGTAAAAAAAAATAGTTCATTACGTTATGTACAACTTTAATAAACAATATTGTGATACAACCTTAAAAGCATCGTTTGTGAACACCCTTAATATTAAAATCACGTACTAATGTATACAGCCCCTTAGTTCGACTCATCAAGTTTAGTTGCGAATCTTACCTCGTATTGATAAGTTGATTGCGACATCAGTTTAATTATCTTAAAACGATTGGAATATTTTTGGATCTATAATAAGTGTTCAGGTATGTTTAAAAGCTTTAAAAAAACTTATATTATTTTAGGACTATTCCTAATTAATTATTTTATGCTATAAACATATTGTGCAATTTTAACGCTTTGTCAAACTTAGGAAAGAATCATAGTAGAAATAAACATAGAGTGGAAAAATGCATGGAGTATTTTAAAGCCAACGATGCCTTAAAGCACAATAATTTTCTGTTTGGGTATTTTCTAGTTTCTACTTAACTGCCAAATGATCTTCTAATTATTATTTAGTGGCTACATACACTAAATAATAATTCTACTGCGGTTTAATCCTTTTACTCAGTAAGAGATACTCGACCTGTTATTCGGATATAGAAAGTTTTATTGTTAAGTCGATCTTTAATATATTCTTTTAATGATTTTTGCATGCCACATTGGATGATTGTGTAGTACTGTAATACTTTTTGCAATTAAGACACATAAAGATTAGGTTACATACCAAAGTAATATCGGAACAACTAAATGAGGCTAGGTACTATTTTCGTTTAGACTTTATGATTTATTAAGTTCTACTAACATTATTTCATTAGGATTTAATAACTACTGTTGAATGCGCTTATTAAGCATACATGGCATCCACGCCCTCACCTGAGAAGAACCCACAACTCATGCTGTCACTTTTTGGTCGACATTTTTACTGTTTTCCCTTATAGATATTGTTTCTTATCGATCCATTTTGTTGTTGAGAACTTCGTAACAAGAACTTAACCTAACAAGGTATTTGTCAAAGTTGAGTTTTGGTAACATCCAGTAAGTGTCGTTGAAAGTTTACGAACAAAATACCCCATGATAGCACCGTTTGGAATCATGGATCAAATAGTTTTTGGATTGTATTGTGCTTTATAGGTATTACATAAGTGTTAAAAACTAAAACAAAATTTTAATAGTCCTTGTGGCAAAATACTCATGTATTTCCTCGTTGTATCGCGATGTTTTTATATTTATATCTCTCTGGGATCATCGGTAGGCTTTTTATCAGGCACCTACTTCATTTTTAATAAGCTTTTGTGCACTGATATTAAAAAAGTAATAGATTAATAATAAACATGAAAGATTATTTAAGGTTTAATAAAAATCTTTTAGTGCAAGTAGCCACTTGGGTACAATTAAAATATCCGATAAATATCTGAGATTTGTAAAGACTGCTCTAAAATTTCTTGCTATTTTTCTTCTCTATAAGTTATTAAATATGAATTATGTTAAGATAATACTAAGCCAGTTTTTATTAAAAAAAAAATTAAATTAAAAACTTTACTTAACAAATTTAGTACATTCCTATTACGATAATTATTGAACAAAAAAAAACTTTTTTCATCGGACAGTAAATGCTTTGGTAAAATCACGTAGACCTTCGTGACTTACGACCACAAAAGTAATGAAATTAGATTTTTCATGGGTTCCTTTACGACGTCGTCTCATATTTCTTTCATAACTTATATATTGCTGATGTTATTAATACTTGTCTATACACAGATTATCATAAACAATAAGTTATATTAAACCTATTTTTAATTTTTTTTTTTTGTGATAATAAACACAAAATATTCTTAATATTAACCTAACTAATATAAGTAAAAATAAATTTATTTAATTTAGTTTAAAATAATAATATATATAATTATATAATATATATAATAAAAAAGTATGCCTGAAAACGTTTTTCTGTAAGATCATTACGCATATATAAAGGAAAATTAGCGTGGATAGTATAACCTTACGTATGAAAGGCGCTTAAATCATATCACTGATGTTAACCGTTAACTTGAACTCAAAATATATAAGTAGGCCTTTTTTAACACTTTTGAATATTTATTTTCATAACCACCGGTTCGGAAATTACATTAGAGCCGGCTTTAAAATAAAGATATATTTTTCAAATGTTACTAACAAAATGACACATTATTTTTATAAATTTATTATAATCATATTAGTGCCAAGTAATGCGCAATATATACATATATATATATATATATTGTATGTATGATATACTCAATATTCAGTTCCTATTTAGAAAGAATAGTTTCAAATTAAACCTGTGACTATTAAAACAACAACAAATAAAAACGATTGAAAATTGAAAATTTGTTAAACAAGATTTCCATTAAGCTTTCAAATGGTATTCAAAAAGTTACTGTGATGCACCATTTTTTCTGCATTATGATAAAAACATGCAACTTTTAAAACGAATCGTCGGATTGCATGAACTATTTGGTATAGCGAGCCGATATCTAAATTGGGGTTCATTAAGAACTTGTATATATTTACCGTCTGTCGGCATAGTTAGTATATAATAACTATAAATCATTATATATAGTTTTCATTTAGCGCAATAAGTTATTGTTATTCACATGCATATACATATAGTCTCTCCTTTGTTCTTTTTTTGTTATTGTCTGTAATATGTGTAATGTTTAGGGATATATTTATAAGAAATAAATAAATAAAACACTTAACTGATATTAAACATTTATTTCTCCTTGTTTCATTCATATTAAAATGTATGATAATTGTATGTATATTTTCAAAATATATTTTAAATGTTATGTCTGTCTACATTAAAAATATTATAAATTCAAACAGTGATTATAATGTGTGAGCTAAATGGTTACTTTGAATAGGTTTATTCTGAAATCACTTTTTTTTGTAATATGCTAATACTAGCTAGTGATAGAAGTCTGAATATCTATGATACACAAGAAACTTATGGTGACGCAGAAAAATAAATATTATGTAATTAATATATCCTCCAATTGTCTATGTTGTTTGTTTGTCAATGATTTAATTAAATTAAATTTAATTAAACTCTTCTTTCCAATAAATTGAAAAAAAACACTGAATCTTCGTATCAAGCGAATATCCCTACAATTTATCATGTTAAATGCCGTTTCAGAGACAGTTAACAAATATTTGTGTCCCCATTTTTTGGGGAAAGTGGGTTTTCATTTGGGTTGGGCGGAGTCATCCATCATAAATTTGTTAAGGGATATTTTCGTAAAACTGTATTGATGTTAAAAACGATTTTTCTTTTACGAATATGTAAATATGTAACTCACTTCAATGACTTTAAAGATTATTATGCAAAAGCAGTCTAAATTGTATTATTGCCAATATTTTTCAGCTAAAACAATTAACTTTAATATTTTCAACTACTTTAAATTATTGTCTATTACTTATATGGTTTAAGTTTTGTATAATGGGTCGGGGAAAAGAGCCAGAGCTGCCTACAAGTAACCCTGCTGAAGCCAAGAAATACCGAGACGAAGCCTGTGGTCATAACAAGAGTGGGAACTATGAGCGAGGTCTAGCTTCGCTCGCTAAGGTGAGTTAAGTTTGATCTATTGAAATTTAGGAACGGGTTCCACTTTAAGGAACATGGAGCAGCATGAAATAATGAAAGTCAATCAAAAAGGGGTTCTATTTTAATTAAGAAACATAGAACAGAATGTAATAGAGACAATTCTGGAACAGTCGCAACCTCTGACTGGAACGCTGTAGTGGCTAAGGTCAGGAAGTATCCTAAACGATCAAGACAAGTGCGATTGGTCGATTCACGATCTACGCTTCCGTACTGATTGTAGCTTGCAGACTGTAGGTACAGCAGCTATGTAGCAGCATACAGAAATGAATGTTGACGCACGTGATAAAAATGCAGCGTGTGAAAGTATTAGTATAGTATTAGTATAAGTTAAATTATCTACAATTAGACCAATATTTTGATAAAATACAAAGGTGTTAAAGTTAACAAAAGTTCTTGAAAATTGTGCATTTTTAAATAGGAAACTAAGTATTTAAATATAACTAACTCCGCGTGTGAACAGAAGTAACATTAACAAGATGTCTTACTCGTAGTGAGCCTATAAGACAAAAATAATTGGTAATCGTGAAAGCTGTTCTCGTATTTAAAATACATTATGACCACGCTCTTCAAGAGAATACTTGTCAACCCGAAGCCTACTACCCTATTGACTACGAAGCCGTTGAGAGAGTGCGAAAACACATTCAGTCGCCATGACAACCACAGCTGGGGCGTCGAAATCGATGACACTTAACACACTTACATAACACATGACAGAACGATGAACAACGAAGACAACGCAAAAGCACAGGTCCGTTCCATCCTTGGACCCACAAAGGACTCTGAATTCCTACAAAGTTTCGTACGCATCGGTGTAGGTGATGAGGAAGAGGAAATCCCAGTGCCCAAAGCATCGATCAGTAAACGTGCCCCACCCGCTGAGAAAACTGTGTCCGTTGAAGATGAACAGGAACTTGATAGAAAAGAATCTCTCAAACCGAAGAAGAAAAGTAGAAGGAAACCAAAGCGTGAACGGCGGATTCGCCAGGAAGAGTTGTACACGGATAAAGACCGAGCAGCAGCGGTTGTGATGGGGTTTAAAGATATCAAGTTATCTCTCAATATGAAGGACAAGGCGGAGAGGAGTTGTGCCCTGCAGATACCGGTGGAAGCGGACGCTGGTACCCTGCTGGCGTTGGCACGCGCGGAGATGATGAGGGAGCGATATCGTACCGCGTTGATGTTTGTTGATAAGGTATACAGGAATAGTTAGGATTCATAGGATAAGTTGATAAAAGTTTTAACGACATTTTGAATTTTTTAACATCTCTGGGTACAACTAAAAATGTAATGGAATATATTTGTTAGTAAGTGTTAGCAGGAGCTTTCGTTTCAGTGTTAGCTGCGCGTGAAATGTGTCCATAATACGTAAAACTAATATTTTCTTAATATTTTTAGCATTAACTTAATTCAAACATTTTTTAATACGATATTTATTTGTTTTTAATTATTGTACAAAGAGTTTATAATTGTTCGCTTACTTAGAGAATAGTTACTTTATTCAACGGAATAATTATAAAAAAAATTCAATGACAAACTTTTTTTATATAGAATAGGGGGCAAACGAAAAGTGGTACGCCTTCGTCCCTAAGTCGTATTGGTTCTGAATACCGGGCAGTTGGTTCCACAAAAAGCTTATAATGACAAATGATTTTATTTTATTTATAATTACAAATTATTAATACAAATAAAAGCGTGTATGTGATTTTTAGATGGTCCTTTTTTTAGGCGATTGAATTAGCACCAGAAGACAAAGCAGCCTACGTGGCGCGCAGCAAATGTTATTTACTACTGGGAGAGCCACGATCAGCTTTAGAGGATGCGGAAACCGCTCTTAAGCTTGATCCAAAACACGCAAAGGCGCTACTGCAGAAAGCTGAAGCGCTGTACTATTGTGGTGAGTTCGAGATGAGCCTGGTACATTACCACAGAGGATTACGCGCGAGACCGGACTTGAGTGAATTCAGACTTGGCGTTCAAAAAGCTCAGGTATTTGCTTTGCTTTAAGATTATCTGTTTAAAACTAGGATTAAATAAATTTTAAAGAAATTGTTGGAAAACTTATCCACATATTAATTGGTGTGTGAAAGTTTACATTACTTCTGATCATCTCAACTTAAAAACTTTTAATAGACTCTATTTTAATACAACGGATATAGTTCTGTAAAGATTTTTGAATGTCTTCGCAAAGATTCTGATTTAACTTTTTTTTAACCTCTAAAAAGATCAGGCATAACTTTATTTCTTCTTCTTCTCCTTCGTTACGTTCTTGGCAGATTGGTTGTGATCATCATTAAGTCTCGGCGGTATGGGCAGCTAACGTTACTTGCCTCACTATCAACCTCTATCTTTCTACTACTTCTACTTTACTTTACTTAAGCTTCTAAGCATTAAATTATAATAATTGAAGCTTCAAGAGCTTTTAGCTGAGATTTTTTCTTACAATATACTTACATATAATAAATTATGTCTCAAAGGCTACCAGATCACAAAGTTATGTCATTTCCAGGAGGCTATTGAAAACACAATAGGATCCGTAAAACAAGTGAAGACCGGTGGTAAGAGAAATAGCAAACAATCCAGGCCGGTGCTGGGGCAGTTGATGTCCGATAAACTCTATTTGGAGAACCTTCTTAAGAACCCCGACTTGGCAATAGCTGATAAGAAAAATGACGTTGTGATGAAGCAGGCGGAGGAGGCGATACGTTTTTTGGAAAACAGAGAGGAGTTCTGGCGGCAGCAGCAAAGCGCTAATCGTCACTAAGCATATTTTTGGGTTAATATAAAAAAAACGTATGCTTCATGTTACAGTGTAAGAGTCGTTCTCTTCAAATTTGTATTTATATGTAATAAAGTTTATTACGATTATAAACGACTTTTATCAAACTATTTATCACCTTTATCCCGATTATGTATATACTCCGAAAAAAATCCTATATTACAATAAACAATACAAAAATTCTGTCATTTCTGGTAATGGAATCGGATCATCTGGATTTAGTAAATCATACTATTAAACTAATTAGGTAGTTAGGTACCTCACACACAGACACAACATCCGTTTAGCTTCAAATTGTCACCAGACTTTTGTGTAGATAATAATTGTGATATTAAATAATATGTGCCAATCCAATTTTACGGTAGTCAATGTGAAGGGCATGTTTTATGAAAAGGTGTGAAATATACTATTATATACTCAATATTGTGTATATAAAAAGGATCGCACAGTATTTGAGAGCACAACTTAAAAATGTACGCGAACAGTTTGTTTGTTCTGTTCTTAGTGAAGGTGAGTTATAATCGAATTTTATCCGCTTACCGTATAGATAAAACGAGTGAAAACACACATTAACACATTTTAATATCTCGCTTAAACTATGGTAAAGGGTGGTAAAGGTGGTATAGGGAATATATAAAAAAAATAGTTTATCAACAATTTTGATTTTGAAAAAAAAACCGTCGTCCAGTCGTCGTTAAAAGGCGTTCGTGTCGCGAAATTTTTTTGTTCAACTATTTAATTTATTGATCCTGATGCAGTACAAGTACTTTTTTTTAATTTTTAATAAGATCAGCAACTTTAGAACGTCGCGTTTAGTTTAACACGGGTTACAGCGCGCCGTCAGCTGAGAAGAACTAACAAGAAATTTAGTTGGATTGTCATTTTATGGTGCAGTAGATTAACATCAATTAGTTTCAATGTTTAAACCACAATAGTTAATTCCAAGTAGTATCTGTGATACAATCATTTTCACCATAAAAGGTTTTCTCAATCCCGTTTAAGATTTGCATTTATTAACAAGTCTCGGATAGCGTACGGGAGTATCTAAGTTATAAATCGTAGTACGGAGTTTGACGGGCTAACTTAGTCTGGTTTGGAATAAAAATCTATATTAATTTATGTAGGTGACCGCTGGTGCTGATGGCGATGAAGACACATGTGTCAAATTATTAGACGCCGAGGTAAGGCTTCGTATATTTAATTATTATCCTAAAAATCGACTTACACTTAAGCCAGTTTATTTAATCAAATGTATGTAGATATTTTTAAAGGGTACTGAAACGTACATAAGTCGAATTTCAAAGTGAAATAAATCAATAATTGCATATTCGTACACAATATGTACTTCTACTTAACAGAAAATAAAATATTTCAGAACAACGATTGCTGTGACAGTCTTAAAATCTTCAAATCACTGGATGAAGCGGAAGAAGCGTGCTTAAAGGAAGATTTAAAAGAAATGACAGTACGTATTAATATTATTACATGACACTTCACTAAATAATTATTTTTTATAGTAGTAATCCATTCTATTTTTAATGTTTTTTTCTGATTTCTTACAACTAGGTGTACGATTATGGGGTTGGATAAACTTTCATTACTGATGTTTGGTATGGACCAACTATCAACTATTTATCTATAACTGGTCTATGGAGACCATATTATAAAAACCCACAACTTATTATAGAAATTAGGGGAAACAGATTAAACATTGAACGGCATACCTGCCAATATTCACCTGCTTTTTTATAACTTCT
The DNA here is from genome assembly GCA_951799465.1 of Leptophobia aripa. Lineage (NCBI taxonomy): Eukaryota > Metazoa > Arthropoda > Insecta > Lepidoptera > Pieridae > Leptophobia > Leptophobia aripa. The sequence goes on along the minus strand of OX637270.1, from coordinate 7,251,748 downwards.
CTAATGATGTTTATTTGTTACTAACGGTTGAATGGACAATTGTCCATTCAAAACCGTCTTTAATCTAAATGAGTCTAAGCCTGTTCGTACAATGGGGTGTAAGATCCAAGCTGGAGCATGGAGATTTAAAGACTTTTTCCTCTACATTAAATACTCTATGGTGATCGAAACTTTTGTCATTCACGACCCCCATTTATGATTGCGAGTTTCTTTATTTATTTTACACTTTATTGCACTTAAATACTAGAAGCAAATGACGTTAACAGATGTTAGTACATATAAGAGCAACGGGCGGCCTTATCGCTAATAATCGATCTCTTCCAGACAAGCCACAACTTTACGACCCCAAACAAGTATAAAAGAAAAATAGATTGATATTTTTTGATGATTTATTTGTAAGTCAACAATATACACATGAAAGTATACAGTTTTAGAATTCGGTTTAAAACATATAAAAATCAAAAATTGCACCAAAAAAATGTAAAATGTATATATAAATATTTGACATTAAAATCTCTGGAATTTTGCTACGCGACCCATAGTTTAAGAAGCCCTGGTCTATCAGGTTCTGAGTTTTCGGTCTTTGAATGCCCTCAAATAAGAAAATCTGGCCTTTTCAGTGTGACGACTTCAAGTGTATTTTGGATAAGAAAGGTCTCGTGAAAGGGGATAATTTAGATGAAGATGCAGCCAAGGTGTTCTTCGCTGCTATTGCTGAAGAATATCCCGGCGAAAAGGATGTTGTGAAGAAAATTGAGTCCAAGTGCTACAAACAAAGGGACTCGGATGGGGACTGCCCTTTTGAAACATTCCTTGGATGCGCATACGCATTGACACTTTTGGTACGGTTTTATTTGAGATTTTTGAGTAGTGTATCTCATAAAATGAGATGTATTCAATCTAGTGACTCCAGACTCTTTAGCTCTGGGATCATATATTCAATGTCGGGGTAATTCCTTGACGTCTGGCGCAGTTTTAAGGCAGTTTCTGCCGCGCATCACCTCTTTGAGGAACCAACTGCCAGCGTAGGTATTCCCGAGTCGACCTTCAAAAAAGACCGTAAGAAAGAGTCTTAAAGGCCGGCAACTCACTTATAAGCCTCCTGGCGTTGCAGGTGTCCATGAGCGGCGGTTGGCCTCCTCTTACACAAAAAGAAAATATACTTCAACTATGTAACTCACCATATATATAAACTTTTAATTTCTTTTTACGTCGGCTCTGGGCCATTAAACTGTCAAAGTCTGACACAAGCTTTCATTACAGGAGTGCACATCATGGAAGGACACACCCCAATGTCAAAAAATGTCAAACGACGCAATGAAATGCAAGGGATTCGTAAATGAATAAAACGATTACAAGAAAAATAATTTTATTGTTCATACGGCTTCAATCTCATTACGTTCAGCTAAATCTTACACAAAATAGTATTTATGAACAGACATGACACTTATATATAACTATGTACAATATTTACATAAAACTATATACAGCACATCGAATTACATTAAAAAAAACATACCGAATAAGAAAAAATTTAATTTAATTTTTTAAGTCCCGTAATTAATAATTTGATGATAAATTAAACTTTAATAACGCCAAAATTAACATTTCATAACATAACTGAACAATTACATATATTTTATCATAGGATTATTTTCAGGTTTATTGATAAGGCCCAAATAGGCTTTGAATGGAGGCTCTGGTTCTAAAGAGCATGTCAGGAAAGCTTAGCATAAATCTCTACGCTCATTTGGAGGTCTAAAAGTCCAGGTGTAGGTCTAGAAATATGAGAATGAACGATCGTGTTAGTCTAAAGCTATGGACCTATTGATCAGTGAATTAAAAAATAATACCGATATTAAATTTAACAACTCATAACAAAACATTCAACACGCAATATTAATTTAGTGAGAAAAGCTTAAAAACCGAGTTTCAGCCGAGTCAAAGTGTCAATAGCGCACTAATAATCACTTAATACAAGTTTAAATTTTAGGCCGATTTAACCGACGGTTACATTAAACTCAAAAAATGTTATCTAGTTAAAAATAATAAAATATTTAATCTATCGTCTCAAGATGAAATATGTGACTTTTGAACTTGACTGTAGTAAAGTGTAAACTCAACGTAACGTCACTCGATTAAACGACAACTTCTCTAAAGCGTCGAAATCAATTCGCTTTCGTTGGTTTAGCTCGCATTCCATACAATGATGTATTTTTCTCTATTTAACGACCAGTCTTTATAACTTTCAGTTACTTTCAGTGTCGTTATACAGAGCTTACAGTGTACTGACAGCGTTGCGTAAACCGAATAAGCTTGAGATGCGTTAAACGATCGGAAAAATCGTGTTTAATTGACACAATTCACAATTTAATACTGTACTTATATATAATTCGAGCCCCAAAATCCCAATTGGAGATCAGAAAATGAACTCAACTTTTGACATCCAGCCTATTGGCTACACGGATAAATTATCCATTTATCCACAAAACTTATTTACACAAATTAGAACATGATTTTTACATTTACAGACACTACTGCGCACAACGTGCTCCTTAAACACTACAAGTACGTGCACACAAATCTCATTACGTCATAAATGTTCATACAGCCCGCGGTATTCGTTAAAGATTCCAAAACAAACTAAGCTATTTTATTATTAGATCGCGAGATCGAATCGAGTTGCGTCCAAAACATTTTAAAATTAGTCGAGCGTGTAAAACAAAAATGTCCGTCTGAATATTGGCCGCGTGCGTTGAACGTCGCGCACGCGCCTGTGCCGTGAACGTGACGCGCGTCACATTTTAAACGGCAGGCTATTGTACATGGCCTTGATCTTCAGCACGTGCTAGTCCTCTTCGGGGGGCCGTTGGTAAATTGGGCCAAACTTGGCCATGTACTTCCTCACGAACATTTTCGCTTTGGAGCGCACCGAGTCGGTCACCACCAGCTCCTCCACGGTGCGGCATTGCTTCAGCTCCTTCAGCATCACGAAGTGGGTTAGCTGAAACAGATGTGATAAATATAGATAGATGGATGGTTTTCTCTTGTTTTTTGTTCTTCTGCTATGCGTTGGTACACTATACTGTATGAGAACAGTACACAGTACATCTTCATGTATTTTTAGCAACATACATATATGTCATGTATGTAATCGTAATAAAGCGATTTTTAATCTCGTGAGGATTCCTCAATCCTTTTTATCGATTTGCCAAATGAAGAGGTGTACCTTTCTGGCGAGATGTTTGAAGTCTGCTGTAGAGGTGATGCGGCCTGCTGGCGCTGACGAGTGCCGATAAGGATTCAAGTGTTGCACCTGAAAAACATATTTCGTAGTCTCATTTTATAATATTTTTTATGTCCGTCAATAACAATTAAAACCGAATTTCATCTTGTATATTTATAAATCATGAGTTATAATAAAGTTGCTAAATTTTTATCGTTTATGACAAACCCCTATTTTTTAGTAACTTAATCATTTTTCACCCCCGGTCGATAACTGATCGCAATAATTAACCGTACCGGGATTCGAACCCGGACTGCAGAGTTCAGTATGACGAGTTAGCAAAGTATTATAACGGAGTGTACGTACCATAACCCTGGCCATATTACTACGGAACTGCTCCTTGATCTTCCTCGCGTTCTCCTCCAAGTCAGCGGCGGATGGCTGGGCGGGCGCGGCTTTCTCAGGGATCGGAGAGGAAAGCTTCTCCAAGATTTGGACCACGTCGGGGTCATCATCCCAGTCACTGTCAGAGTCGTCCAGATCACCAAACTGAAAGGATGCAATTGTTTTTTCTTTATTAAGCTGTTAACAATTAAAAAAATAATAAAACAAAGAATTCACCTCACACATGCTCGTGAAACACTTCACTTTTTCATATTCTTGTGATTTTTATGCTTGTATATTTAAGTTTAATTTTATTCCATGTTTTTTGGCTCGTTTCCATTTTTATAGTTAATTTGTAAACTGTCGTATAATGCTATGGTACATACATACTATTTGGGTTAGAGAAATAAAAAAAATAACTGAAGGAAGAGTGTGCGCAAAAAAACTTACTTTAAGAAGTTGCAGATCCTTATGCGTCAGCTCTTTGCCGCGTTTGGACTTGGCTGCAGCCAAAAGACGCACTTTCTGAAGGAGGCGTTCGCGTCGTTTCCTCAACTTCTCCTTTGTCTGTTTGAACCTCTTCACCTCCATGCGGCCGGCCAGCTTGTCCTCTTCGGTACGGGGCTGTATAGAGTACACATTAAAACTTCAAACGGATATTAACTCTTAAAGATTTGTCAATAATTCTTAAATTAGTGGTGTATGTATTTTTCGTCATTATAATGACGCACTTAAAATCTTTATAAAAAAAGTCTTTAAAAATAGATGTTGGCCGATTCTCACACCTACTTAATATGCTCACAAAATTTCATGAGAAATATTATATAGACAGATATAAGTAGACAACTTTACGGTGTAAGTGTTTGAATTTGTGTATACTGTATGTTTGTGTGTGTGTGTGTTATGAAAACTCACGCTAATCGGCCTCTCCGAGACAAGACCCGGGCGTCGCTTCCGTGGCTTGTCGCTGAGCAACGCGTGCTCCGGTATCAAGCCATCTCCCTTTATCACTGCAATGGTATAAACACGAATGAGACTGTGTGACGAATAATAATCACTGCCACACAGGTACAAATGAATATATAAATCTGTTTAATTGTATACACTGTATGTATATGTAAGCATTAAATTTAAAATATTAGGCAATAATATTTTAAAATTATTAAATTAATTTATTAAAAAAATTGCTAATCTATATAACGTCAAGTATTTATTTTAAAGGACCAGGACAGCATGTTTACATAAGTAGTTTTAAAAGAGAATGATTTAGATTGAAACCTCTTTCCCACTTCTTGATGAATAAAAATGCTTTCGATTTAAACCTCTTTCTTACTTATTGATGAAAAGAAATAAATGCTTTAGATTAAATCCATTTTACAGTTATTAACGTAGAGAAATGCTAATCTATATTACGTCAAATATTTCATTTTAAGTACCAGGACAGCATGTCTACATAGGAAGTTTTAAAAGAGAATTATTTAGATTGATACCTCTTTCTTACTTATTGATGAAAAGAAATAAATGCTTTAGATTAAATCCATTTTACAGTTATTAACGTAGAGAAATGCTAATCTATATTACGTCAATTATTTCTTTTTAAGTACCAGGACAGCATGTTTACATAGGAAGTTTTAAAAGAGTTATTTAGATTGAAACCCCTTTCTTACTTATGGATGAAAAGAAGTGCTTTAGATTAAATCCATTTTACGGTTTAATTACGTAAAGAAATGCTAATCTATATTACGTCAATTATTTCTTTTTAAGTACCAGGACAGCATGTTTACATAGGAAGTTTTAAAAGAGAATTATTTAGATTGATACCTCTTTCTTACTTATTGATGAAAAGAAATAAATGCTTTAGATTAAATCCATTTTACAGTTATTAACGTAGAGAAATGCTAATCTATATTACGTCAATTATTTCTTTTTAAGTACCAGGACAGCATGTTTACATAGGAAGTTTTAAAAGAGTTATTTAGATTGAAACCCCTTTCTTACTTATGGATGAAAAGAAGTGCTTTAGATTAAATCCATTTTACGGTTTAATTACGTAAAGAAATGCTAATCTATATTACGTCAAATATTTCATTTTAAGTACCAGGACAGCATGTCTACATAGGAAGTTTTAAAAGAGAATTATTTAGATTTCAAACCTCTTTCTTACTTATTTATAAATAGAAATAAATGCTTTAGATTAAAAGTATTTATTTTCCTACTTATGATGTAAAAGTGCTTTAATCTAGATCACGCAAAGAATTTCTTTTTAAGTACTAGGAAAGCATGTTTACTTAGGTTGTTTTAAAAGAGAATTATTAAGATTGAAACCTCTTTCCCACTTATTGATGAATAAAAATGCTTTCGATTTAAACCTTTTTCCTACTTATTGATGAAATTACTTTAGATAAAACCATTTTACAGTTAAAAAATGCAAATCTATATTACGTATATTATTTATTTTTAAGTACCAGGACAGCATGTTTACATAGGAAGTTTTAAAAGAGTTATTTAGATTGAAACCTCTTTCTTACATATTGATGAAAAGAAATAAATGCTTAAGATTAAATCCATTTTACAGTTATTAACGTAAAGAAATACCAATCTATGTTACGTCAATTATTTCTTTTTAAGTACCAGGACAGCATGTTTACATAGGAAGTTTTGAAAGAGAATTATTTAGATTGAAACCTCTTTCTTACTTATTGATAAAAAGAAATGCATTTTTAGATTAAAACTATTTTTCTTCCTACTCATTGATGAAAAGAAATGCTTTAGATTAAAACTATTTTTTTTCCTACTTATTGATGTAAAAAATGCTAATCGATATAACGTCAAATATTTCTTTTTTAGTACTAGGACAGCAAGTTTACATAGGAAGTTTTAAAAGAGAATTATTTAGATTGAAACCTCTTTCTTACTCATTGATGAAAAGAAATGCTTTAGATTAAAACTATTTTTTTTTTCTACTTATTGATGTAAAAAATGCTAATCGATATAACGTCAAATATTTCTTTTTTAGTACTAGGACAGCATGTTTACATAGGAAGTTTTAAAAGAAAATTATTTAGATTGAAACCTCTTTCTTACTCATTGATGAAAAGAAATGCTTTAGATTAAAACTATTTTTTTTCCTACTTATTGATGTAAAAAAAGCTTATCGAAATAACGTCAAATATTTCTTTTTAGGTACTAGGGCAGCATGTTTACAAAGGTAGTTTTAAAAGAGAATTATTTATTTTGAAACCTCTTTCTTACTTATTTATGAATAGAAATGCTTTCTTTAGATTAAAAATATTTTTTTTTCCTACTTATTGATGTAAAAAAAGCTAATCGAAATAACGTCAAATATTTCTTTTTAGGTACTAGGACAGCATGTTTACATAGGAAGTTTTAAAGGAGAATTATTTAGATTGAAACCTCTTTCTGACTTATTGATGAAAATAAATATGCTTTATTTATATCAAAACCATAAAAAATGCTTATCTTTATTACGTCAAATATTTCTTTTTTAGTACCAGGACAGCACGTTTACATAGGAAGTTTTAAAAGAGAATTATTTAGATTGAAACCTCTTTCTTACTTATTTATGAATAGAAATGCTTTCTTTAGATTAAAACTATTATTGATTTTCCTACTTATTGATGTAAAAAAAGCTAATCGATATAACGTCAAATATTTCTTTTTTAGTACCAGGACAGCATGTTTACATAGGAAGTTTTGAAAGAGAATTATTTAGATTGAAACCTCTTTCTTACTCCTTGATGAAAAGAAATGCTTTAGATTAAAACTATTTTTTTTCCTACTTATTGATGTAAAAAATGCTAATCGATATAACGTCAAATATTTCTTTTTTAGTACTAGGACAGCATGTTTAAATAGGAAGTTTTAAAAGAAAATTATTTAGATTGAAACCTTTTTATTACTCATTGATGAAAAGAAATGCTTTAGATTAAAACTATTTTTTTTCCTACTTATTGATGTAAAAAATGCTAATCGATATAACGTCAAATATTTCTTTTTTAGTACCAGGACAGCATGTTTACATAGGAAGTTTTAAAGGAGAATTATTTAGATTGAAACCTCTTTCTTACTCATTGATGAAAAGAAATGCTTTAGATTAAAACTATTTTTTTTCCTACTTATTGATGTAAAAAATGCTAATCGATATAACGTCAAATATTTCTTTTTTAGTACTAGGACAGCATGTTTACATAGGAAGTTTTGAAAGAGAATTATTTAGATTGAAACCTCTTTCTTACTTATTGATAAAAAGAAATGCTTTTTTAGATTATAACTATTTTTCTTCCTACTCATTGATGAAAAGAAATGCTTTAGATTAAAACTATTTTTTTTTCCTACTTATTGATGTAAAAAATGCTAATCGATATTACGTCAAATATTTCTTTTTTAGTACTAGGACAGCATGTTTACATAGGAAGTTATAAAAGAGAATTATTTAGATTGAAACCTCTTTCTTACACATTGATGAAAAGAAACGCTTTTTTAGATTAAAACTATTTTTTTCCTACTTATTGATGTAAAAAATGCTAATCGATATTACGTCAAATATTTCTTTTTTAGTACCAGGACAGCACGTTTACATAGGAAGTTTTAAAAGAGAATTATTTAGATTGAAACCTCTTTCTTACTCATTGATGAAAAGAAATGCTTTAGATTAAAACTATTTTTTTTCCTACTTATTGATTGATAGGAAGTTTTAAAGGAGAATTATTTAGATTGAAACCTCTTTCTGACTTATTGATGAAAATAAATATGCTTTATTTATATCAAAACCATAAAAAATGCTTATCTTTATTACGTCAAATATTTCTTTTTTAGTACCAGGACAACACGTTTACATAGGAAGTTTTAAAAGAGAATTATTTAGATTGAAACCTCTTTCTTACTCATTGATGAAAAGAAATGCTTTAGATTAAAACTATTTTTTTTCCTACTTATTGATGTAAAAAATGCTAATCGATATAACGTCAAATATTTCTTTTTTAGTACTAGGACAGCATGTTTACATAGGAAGTTTTAAAAGAAAATTATTTAGATTGAAACCTCTTTCTTACTCATTGATGAAAAGAAATGCTTTAAAAAAGCTTATCGAAATAACGTCAAATATTTCTTTTTAGGTACTAGGACAGCATGTTTACAAAGGTAGTTTTAAAAGAGAATGATTCAGATTGAAACCTCTTTCTTACTTATTGATGAAAAGAAATGCTTTTTTAGATTAAAACTATTTTTTTTTTCCTACTTATTGATGTAAAAAAAGCTAATTGAAATAACGTCAAATATTTCTTTTTAGGTACTAGGGCAGCATGTTTACAAAGGTAGTTTTAAAAGAGAATTATTTAGATTGAAACCTCTTTCTTACTTATTTATGAATAGAAATGCTTTCTTTAGATTAAAACTATTATTGATTTTCCTACTTATTGATGTAAAAAAAGCTAATCGAAATAACGTCAAATATTTATTTTTAGGTACTAGGGCAGCATGTTTACAAAGGTAGTTTTAAAAGAGAATTATTTAGATTGAAACCTCTTTCTTACTTATTTATGAATAGAAATGCTTTCTTTAGATTAAAACTATTATTGATTTTCCTACTTATTGATGTTAAAAAAAGCTAATCGATATAACGTCAAATATTTCTTTTTTAGTACCAGGACAGCATGTTTACATAGGAAGTTTTGAAAGAGAATTATTTAGATTGAAACCTCTTTCTTACTCCTTGATGAAAAGAAATGCTTTAGATTAAAACTATTTTTTTTTCCTACTTATTGATGTAAAAAATGCTAATCGATACAAATATTTCTTTTTTAGTACTAGGACAGCATGTTTAAATAGGAAGTTTTAAAAGAAAATTATTTAGATTGAAACCTTTTTATTACTCATTGATGAAAAGAAATGCTTTAGATTAAAACTATTTTTTTTCCTACTGATTGATGTAAAAAATGCTAATCGATATAACGTCAAATATTTCTTTTTTAGTACCAGGACAGCATGTTTACATAGGAAGTTTTGAAAGAGAATTATTTAGATTGAAACCTCTGTCTTACTCCTTGATGAAAAGAAATGCTTTAGATTAAAACTATTTTTTTTTCCTACTTATTGATGTAAAAAATGCTAATCGATATAACGTCAAATATTTCTTTTTAGGTACTAGGGCAGCATGTTTACAAAGGTAGTTTAAAAAGAGAATTATTTAGATTGAAACCTCTTTCTTACTTATTTATGAATAGAAATGCTTTCTTTAGATTAAAACTATTATTGATTTTCCTACTTATTGATGTTAAAAAAGCTAATTGAAATAACGTCAAATATTTCTTTTTAGGTACTAGGGCAGCATGTTTACAAAGGTAGTTTTAAAAGAGAATTATTTAGATTGAAACCTCTTTCTTACTTATTTATGAATAGAAATGATTTCTTTAGATTAAAACTATTATTGATTTTCCTACTTATTGATGTAAAAAAAGCTAATCGAAATAACGTCAAATATTTCTTTTTAGGTACTAGGGCAGCATGTTTACAAAGTTAGTTTTAAAAGAGAATTATTTAGATTGAAACCTCTTTCTGACTTATTGATGAAAATAAATATGCTTTATTTGTATCAAAACCATAAAAAATGCTTATCTTTATTACGTCAAATATTTCTTTTTTAGTACCAGGACAGCACGTTTACATAGGAAGTTTTAAAAGAGAATTATTTAGATTGAAACCTCTTTCTTACTTATTTATGAATAGAAATGCTTTATTTAGATTAAAACTATTATTGATTTTCCTACTTATTGATGTAAAAAAAGCTAATCGAAATAACGTCAAATATTTCTTTTTTAGTACCAGGACAGCACGTTTACATAGGAAGTTTTAAAAGAGAATTATTAAGATTGAAACCTCTTTCTTACTCATTGATGAAAAGAAATGCTTTAGATTAAAACTATTTTTTTTCCTACTTATTGATGTAAAAAATGCTAATCGATATTACGTCAATTATTTCTTATTAGGTACCAGGACAGCACGTTTACATAGGAAGTTTTAAAAGAGAATTATTAAGATTGAAACCTCTTTCTTACTCATTGATGAAAAGAAATGCTTTAGATTAAAACTATTTTTTTTCCTACTTATTGATGTAAAAAATGCTAATCGATATTACGTCAATTATTTCTTTTTAGGTACCAGGACAGCATGTTTACATAGGAAGTTTTAAAGGAGAATTATTTAGATTGAAACCTCTTTCTTACTCATTGATGAAAAGAAATGCTTTAGATTAAAACTATTTTTTTTCCTACTTATTGATGTAAAAAATGCTAATCGATATAACGTCAAATATTTCTTTTTTAGTACTAGGACAGCATGTTTACATAGGAAGTTTTGAAAGAGAATTATTTAGATTGAAACCTCTTTCTTACTTATTGATAAAAAGAAATGCATTTTTAGATTAAAACTATTTTTCTTCCTACTCATTGATGAAAAGAAATGCTTTAGATTAAAACTATTTTTTTTTCCTACTTATTGATGTAAAAAATGCTAATCGATATTACGTCAAATATTTCTTTTTTAGTACTAGGACAGCATGTTTACATAGGAAGTTTTAAAAGAGAATTATTTAGATTGAAACCTCTTTCTTACACATTGATGAAAAGAAACGCTTTTTTAGATTAAAACTATTTTTTTCCTACTTATTGATGTAAAAAATGCTAATCGATATTACGTCAAATATTTCTTTTTTAGTACCAGGACAGCACGTTTACATAGGAAGTTTTAAAAGAGAATTATTTAGATTGAAACCTCTTTCTTACTCATTGATGAAAAGAAATGCTTTAGATTAAAACTATTTTTTTTCCTACTTATTGATGTAAAAGATATTACGTCAAATATTTCTTTTTTAGTACTAGGACAGCATGTTTACATAGGAAGTTTTAAAGGAGAATTATTTAGATTGAAACCTCTTTCTGACTTATTGATGAAAATAAATATGCTTTATTTATATCAAAACCATAAAAAATGCTTATCTTTATTACGTCAAATATTTCTTTTTTAGTACCAGGACAGCACGTTTACATAGGAAGTTTTAAAAGAGAATTATTTAGATTGAAACCTCTTTCTTACTCATTGATGAAAAGAAATGCTTTAGATTAAAACTATTTTTTTTCCTACTTATTGATGTAAAAAATGCTAATCGATATAACGTCAAATATTTCTTTTTTAGTACTAGGACAGCATGTTTACATAGGAAGTTTTAAAAGAAAATTATTTAGATTGAAACCTCTTTCTTACTCATTGATGAAAAGAAATGCTTTAGATTAAAACTATTTTTTTTTCCTACTTATTGATGTAAAAAAAGCTTATCGAAATAACGTCAAATATTTCTTTTTAGGTACTAGGACAGCATGTTTACAAAGGTAGTTTTAAAAGAGAATTATTTAGATTGAAACCTCTTTCTTAGTTATTTATGAATAGAAATGCTTTCTTTAGATTAAAACTATTATTGATTTTCCTACTTATTGATGTAAAAAAAGCTAATCGAAATAACGTCAAATATTTCTTTTTTAGTACCAGGACAGCACGTTTACATAGGAAGTTTTAAAAGAGAATTATTAAGATTGAAACCTCTTTCTTACTCATTGATGAAAAGAAATGCTTTAGATTAAAACTATTTTTTTTCCTACTTATTGATGTAAAAAATGCTAATCGATATTACGTCAATTATTTCTTATTAGGTACCAGGACAGCACGTTTACATAGGAAGTTTTAAAAGAGAATTATTAAGATTGAAACCTCTTTCTTACTCATTGATGAAAAGAAATGCTTTAGATTAAAACTATTTTTTTTCCTACTTATTGATGTAAAAAATGCTAATCGATATTACGTCAATTATTTCTTTTTAGGTACCAGGACAGCATGTTTACATAGGAAGTTTTAAAGGAGAATTATTTAGATTGAAACCTCTTTCTTACTCATTGATGAAAAGAAATGCTTTAGATTAAAACTATTTTTTTTCCTACTTATTGATGTAAAAAATGCTAATCGATATAACGTCAAATATTTCTTTTTTAGTACTAGGACAGCATGTTTACATAGGAAGTTTTGAAAGAGAATTATTTAGATTGAAACCTCTTTCTTACTTATTGATAAAAAGAAATGCATTTTTAGATTAAAACTATTTTTCTTCCTACTCATTAATGAAAAGAAATGCTTTAGATTAAAACTATTTTTTTTTCCTACTTATTGATGTAAAAAATGCTAATCGATATTACGTCAAATATTTCTTTTTTAGTACTAGGACAGCATGTTTACATAGGAAGTTTTAAAAGAGAATTATTTAGATTGAAACCTCTTTCTTACACATTGATGAAAAGAAACGCTTTTTTAGATTAAAACTATTTTTTTCCTACTTATTGATGTAAAAAATGCTAATCGATATTACGTCAAATATTTCTTTTTTAGTACCAGGACAGCACGTTTACATAGGAAGTTTTAAAAGAGAATTATTTAGATTGAAACCTCTTTCTTACTTATTTATGAATAGAAATGCTTTCTTTAGATTAAAACTATTATTGATTTTCCTACTTATTGATGTAAAAAAAGCTAATCGATATAACGTCAAATATTTCTTTTTTAGTACCAGGACAGCATGTTTACATAGGAAGTTTTAAAAGAAAATTATTTAGATTGAAACCTTTTTATTACTCATTGATGAAAAGAAATATGCTTTATTTATATCAAAACCATAAGAAATGCTTATCTTTATTACGTCAAATATTTCTTTTTTAGTACCAGGTTAGCAAGTTTACATAGGAAGTTTTAAAAGAGAATTATTTAGATTGAAACCTCTTTCTTACACATTGATGAAAAGAAACGCTTTTTTAGATTAAAACTATTTTTTTCCTACTTATTGATGTAAAAAATGCTAATCGATATTACGTCAAATATTTCTTTTTTAGTACCAGGACAGCACGTTTACATAGGAAGTTTTAAAAGAGAATTATTTAGATTGAAACCTCTTTCTTACTTATTTATGAATAGAAATGCTTTCTTTAGATTAAAACTATTATTGATTTTCCTACTCATTGATGTAAAAAAAGCTAATCGATATAACGTCAAATATTTCTTTTTTAGTACCAGGACAGCATGTTTACATAGGAAGTTTTGAAAGAGAATTATTTAGATTGAAACCTCTTTCTGACTTATTGATGAAAATAAATATGCTTTATTTATATCAAAACCATAAAAATGCTTATCTTTATTACGTCAAATATTTCTTTTTTAGTACCAGGACAGCACGTTTACATAGGAAGTTTATAAGGAGAATTATTTAGATTGAAACCTCTTTCTGACTTATTGATGAAAATAAATATGCTTTATTTATATCAAAACCATAAGAAATGCTTATCTTTATTACGTCAAATATTTCTTTTTTAGTACCAGGATAGCAAGTTTACATAGGAAGTTTTAAAAGAGAATTATTTAGATTGAAACCTCTTTCTTACACATTGATGAAAAGAAACGCTTTTTTAGATTAAAACTATTTTTTTCCTACTTATTGATGTAAAAAATGCTAATCGATATTACGTCAAATATTTCTTTTTTAGTACTAGGACAGCATGTTTAAATAGGAAGTTTTAAAAGAAAATTATTTAGATTGAAACCTTTTTATTACTCATTGATGAAAAGAAATGCTTTAGATTAAAACTATTTTTTTTCCTACTTATTGATGTAAAAAATGCTAATCGATATTACGTCAAATATTTCTTTTTTAGTACCAGGACAGCACGTTTACATAGGAAGTTTTAAAAGAGAATTATTTAGATTGAAACCTCTTTCTTACTTATTTATGAATAGAAATGCTTTCTTTAGATTAAAACTATTATTGATTTTCCTACTTATTGATGTAAAAAAAGCTTATCGATATAACGTCAAATATTTCTTTTTTAGTACCAGGACAGCATGTTTACATAGGAAGTTTTAAAAGAAAATTATTTAGATTGAAACCTTTTTATTACTCATTGATGAAAAGAAATGCTTTAGATTAAAACTATTTTTTTTCCTACTTATTGATGTAAAAAAAGCTAATCGATATAACGTCAAATATTTCTTTTTTAGTACTAGGACAGCATGTTTACATAGGAAGTTTTAAAGGAGAATTATTTAGATTGAAACCTCTTTCTGACTTATTGATGAAAATAAATATGCTTTATTTATATCAAAACCATAAAAAATGCTTATCTTTATTACGTCAAATATTTCTTTTTTAGTACCAGGACAGCACGTTTACATAGGAAGTTTTAAAAGAGAATTATTTAGATTGAAACCTCTTTCTTACTCATTGATGAAAAGAAATGCTTTAGATTAAAACTATTTTTTTTCCTACTTATTGATGTAAAAAATGCTAATCGATATAACGTCAAATATTTCTTTTTTAGTACTAGGACAGCATGTTTACATAGGAAGTTTTAAAAGAAAATTATTTAGATTGAAACCTCTTTCTTACTCATTGATGAAAAGAAATGCTTTAGATTAAAACTATTTTTTTTTCCTACTTATTGATGTAAAAAAAGCTTATCGAAATAACGTCAAATATTTCTTTTTAGGTACTAGGACAGCATGTTTACAAAGGTAGTTTTAAAAGAGAATTATTTAGATTGAAACCTCTTTCTTAGTTATTTATGAATAGAAATGCTTTCTTTAGATTAAAACTATTATTGATTTTCCTACTTATTGATGTAAAAAAAGCTAATCGAAATAACGTCAAATATTTCTTTTTTAGTACCAGGACAGCACGTTTACATAGGAAGTTTTAAAAGAGAATTATTAAGATTGAAACCTCTTTCTTACTCATTGATGAAAAGAAATGCTTTAGATTAAAACTATTTTTTTTCCTACTTATTGATGTAAAAAATGCTAATCGATATTACGTCAATTATTTCTTATTAGGTACCAGGACAGCACGTTTACATAGGAAGTTTTAAAAGAGAATTATTAAGATTGAAACCTCTTTCTTACTCATTGATGAAAAGAAATGCTTTAGATTAAAACTATTTTTTTTCCTACTTATTGATGTAAAAAATGCTAATCGATATTACGTCAATTATTTCTTTTTAGGTACCAGGACAGCATGTTTACATAGGAAGTTTTAAAGGAGAATTATTTAGATTGAAACCTCTTTCTTACTCATTGATGAAAAGAAATGCTTTAGATTAAAACTATTTTTTTTCCTACTTATTGATGTAAAAAATGCTAATCGATATAACGTCAAATATTTCTTTTTTAGTACTAGGACAGCATGTTTACATAGGAAGTTTTGAAAGAGAATTATTTAGATTGAAACCTCTTTCTTACTTATTGATAAAAAGAAATGCATTTTTAGATTAAAACTATTTTTCTTCCTACTCATTAATGAAAAGAAATGCTTTAGATTAAAACTATTTTTTTTTCCTACTTATTGATGTAAAAAATGCTAATCGATATTACGTCAAATATTTCTTTTTTAGTACTAGGACAGCATGTTTACATAGGAAGTTTTAAAAGAGAATTATTTAGATTGAAACCTCTTTCTTACACATTGATGAAAAGAAACGCTTTTTTAGATTAAAACTATTTTTTTCCTACTTATTGATGTAAAAAATGCTAATCGATATTACGTCAAATATTTCTTTTTTAGTACCAGGACAGCACGTTTACATAGGAAGTTTTAAAAGAGAATTATTTAGATTGAAACCTCTTTCTTACTTATTTATGAATAGAAATGCTTTCTTTAGATTAAAACTATTATTGATTTTCCTACTTATTGATGTAAAAAAAGCTAATCGATATAACGTCAAATATTTCTTTTTTAGTACCAGGACAGCATGTTTACATAGGAAGTTTTAAAAGAAAATTATTTAGATTGAAACCTTTTTATTACTCATTGATGAAAAGAAATATGCTTTATTTATATCAAAACCATAAGAAATGCTTATCTTTATTACGTCAAATATTTCTTTTTTAGTACCAGGTTAGCAAGTTTACATAGGAAGTTTTAAAAGAGAATTATTTAGATTGAAACCTCTTTCTTACACATTGATGAAAAGAAACGCTTTTTTAGATTAAAACTATTTTTTTCCTACTTATTGATGTAAAAAATGCTAATCGATATTACGTCAAATATTTCTTTTTTAGTACCAGGACAGCACGTTTACATAGGAAGTTTTAAAAGAGAATTATTTAGATTGAAACCTCTTTCTTACTTATTTATGAATAGAAATGCTTTCTTTAGATTAAAACTATTATTGATTTTCCTACTCATTGATGTAAAAAAAGCTAATCGATATAACGTCAAATATTTCTTTTTTAGTACCAGGACAGCATGTTTACATAGGAAGTTTTGAAAGAGAATTATTTAGATTGAAACCTCTTTCTGACTTATTGATGAAAATAAATATGCTTTATTTATATCAAAACCATAAAAATGCTTATCTTTATTACGTCAAATATTTCTTTTTTAGTACCAGGACAGCACGTTTACATAGGAAGTTTATAAGGAGAATTATTTAGATTGAAACCTCTTTCTGACTTATTGATGAAAATAAATATGCTTTATTTATATCAAAACCATAAGAAATGCTTATCTTTATTACGTCAAATATTTCTTTTTTAGTACCAGGATAGCAAGTTTACATAGGAAGTTTTAAAAGAGAATTATTTAGATTGAAACCTCTTTCTTACACATTGATGAAAAGAAACGCTTTTTTAGATTAAAACTATTTTTTTCCTACTTATTGATGTAAAAAATGCTAATCGATATTACGTCAAATATTTCTTTTTTAGTACTAGGACAGCATGTTTAAATAGGAAGTTTTAAAAGAAAATTATTTAGATTGAAACCTTTTTATTACTCATTGATGAAAAGAAATGCTTTAGATTAAAACTATTTTTTTTCCTACTTATTGATGTAAAAAATGCTAATCGATATTACGTCAAATATTTCTTTTTTAGTACCAGGACAGCACGTTTACATAGGAAGTTTTAAAAGAGAATTATTTAGATTGAAACCTCTTTCTTACTTATTTATGAATAGAAATGCTTTCTTTAGATTAAAACTATTATTGATTTTCCTACTTATTGATGTAAAAAAAGCTTATCGATATAACGTCAAATATTTCTTTTTTAGTACCAGGACAGCATGTTTACATAGGAAGTTTTAAAAGAAAATTATTTAGATTGAAACCTTTTTATTACTCATTGATGAAAAGAAATGCTTTAGATTAAAACTATTTTTTTTCCTACTTATTGATGTAAAAAAAGCTAATCGATATAACGTCAAATATTTCTTTTTTAGTACCAGGACAGCATGTTTACATAGGAAGTTTTAAAAGAGAATTATTTAGATTGAAACCTCTTTCTTACACATTGATGAAAAGAAACGCTTTTTTAGATTAAAACTATTTTTTTCCTACTTATTGATGTAAAAAATGCTAATCGATATTACGTCAAATATTTCTTTTTTAGTACCAGGACAGCACGTTTACATAGGAAGTTTTAAAAGAGAATTATTTAGATTGAAACCTCTTTCTTACTCATTGATGAAAAGAAATGCTTTAGATTAAAACTATTTTTTTTTCCTACTTATTGATGTAAAAAATTCTAATCGATATTACGTCAAATATTTCTTTTTTAGTACTAGGACAGCATGTTTACATAGGAAGTTTTAAAGGAGAATTATTTAGATTGAAACCTCTTTCTGACTTATTGATGAAAATAAATATGCTTTATTTATATCAAAACCATAAAAAATGCTTATCTTTATTACGTCAAATATTTCTTTTTTAGTACCAGGACAGCACGTTTACATAGGAAGTTTTAAAAGAGAATTATTTAGATTGAAACCTCTTTCTTACTCATTGATGAAAAGAAATGCTTTAGATTAAAACTATTTTTTTTCCTACTTATTGATGTAAAAAATGCTAATCGATATTACGTCAAATATTTCTTTTTTAGTACCAGGACAGCACGTTTACATAGGAAGTTTTAAAAGAGAATTATTTAGATTGAAACCTCTTTCTTACTTATTTATGAATAGAAATGCTTTCTTTAGATTAAAACTATTATTGATTTTCCTACTTATTGATGTAAAAAATTCTAATCGATATTACGTCAAATATTTCTTTTTTAGTACTAGGACAGCATGTTTACATAGGAAGTTTTAAAGGAGAATTATTTAGATTGAAACCTCTTTCTGACTTATTAATGAAAATAAATATGCTTTATTTATATCAAAACCATAAAAAATGCTTATCTTTATTACGTCAAATATTTCTTTTTTAGTACCAGGACAGCACGTTTACATAGGAAGTTTTAAAAGAGAATTATTTAGATTGAAACCTCTTTCTTACTCATTGATGAAAAGAAATGCTTTAGATTAAAACTATTTTTTTTCCTACTTATTGATGTAAAAAATGCTAATCGATATTACGTCAATTATTTCTTTTTTAGTACCAGGACAGCATGTTTACATAGGAAGTTTTAAAGGAGAATTATTTAGATTGAAACCTCTTTCTGACTTATTGATGAAAATAAATATGCTTTATTTATATCAAAACCATAAAAAATGCTTATCTTTATTACGTCAAATATTTCTTTTTTAGTACCAGGACAGCACGTTTACATAGGAAGTTTATAAGGAGAATTATTTAGATTGAAACCTCTTTCTGACTTATTGATGAAAATAAATATGCTTTATTTATATCAAAACCATAAGAAATGCTTATCTTTATTACGTCAAATATTTCTTTTTTAGTACCAGGATAGCAAGTTTACATAGGAAGTTTTAAAAGAGAATTATTTAGATTGAAACCTCTTTCTTACACATTGATGAAAAGAAACGCTTTTTTAGATTAAAACTATTTTTTTCCTACTTATTGATGTAAAAAATGCTAATCGATATAACGTCAAATATTTCTTTTTTAGTACTAGGACAGCATGTTTACATAGGAAGTTTTGAAAGAGAATTATTTAGATTGAAACCTCTTTCTTACTTATTGATAAAAAGAAATGCATTTTTAGATTAAAACTATTTTTCTTCCTACTCATTGATGAAAAGAAATGCTTTAGATTAAAACTATTTTTTTTTCCTACTTATTGATGTAAAAAATGCTAATCGATATTACGTCAAATATTTCTTTTTTAGTACTAGGACAGCATGTTTACATAGGAAGTTTTAAAGGAGAATTATTTAGATTGAAACCTCTTTCTGACTTATTGATGAAAATAAATATGCTTTATTTATATCAAAACCATAAAAAATGCTTATCTTTATTACGTCAAATATTTCTTTTTTAGTACCAGGACAGCACGTTTACATAGGAAGTTTTAAAGGAGAATTATTTAGATTGAAACCTCTTTCTGACTTATTGATGAAAATAAATATGCTTTATTTATATCAAAACCATAAAAAATGCTTATCTTTATTACGTCAAATATTTCTTTTTTAGTACCAGGACAGCACGTTTACATAGGAAGTTTTAAAAGAGAATTATTTAGATTGAAACCTCTTTCTTACTCATTGATGAAAAGAAATGCTTTAGATTAAAACTATTTTTTTTCCTACTTATTGATGTAAAAAATGCTAATCGATATTACGTCAATTATTTCTTTTTTAGTACCAGGACAGCATGTTTACATAGGAAGTTTTAAAGGAGAATTATTTAGATTGAAACCTCTTTCTGACTTATTGATGAAAATAAATATGCTTTATTTATATCAAAACCATAAGAAATGCTTATCTTTATTACGTCAAATATTTCTTTTTTAGTACCAGGATAGCAAGTTTACATAGGAAGTTTTAAAAGAGAATTATTTAGATTGAAACCTCTTTCTTACACATTGATGAAAAGAAACGCTTTTTTAGATTAAAACTATTTTTTTCCTACTTATTGATGTAAAAAATGCTAATCGATATTACGTCAAATATTTCTTTTTTAGTACCAGGACAGCACGTTTACATAGGAAGTTTTAAAAGAGAATTATTTAGATTGAAACCTCTTTCTTACTCATTGATGAAAAGAAATGCTTTAGATTAAAACTATTTTTTTTTCCTACTTATTGATGTAAAAAATTCTAATCGATATTACGTCAAATATTTCTTTTTTAGTACTAGGACAGCATGTTTACATAGGAAGTTTTAAAGGAGAATTATTTAGATTGAAACCTCTTTCTGACTTATTGATGAAAATAAATATGCTTTATTTATATCAAAACCATAAAAAATGCTTATCTTTATTACGTCAAATATTTCTTTTTTAGTACCAGGACAGCACGTTTACATAGGAAGTTTTAAAAGAGAATTATTTAGATTGAAACCTCTTTCTTACTCATTGATGAAAAGAAATGCTTTAGATTAAAACTATTTTTTTTCCTACTTATTGATGTAAAAAATGCTAATCGATATTACGTCAATTATTTCTTTTTTAGTACCAGGACAGCATGTTTACATAGGAAGTTTTAAAGGAGAATTATTTAGATTGAAACCTCTTTCTGACTTATTGATGAAAATAAATATGCTTTATTTATATCAAAACCATAAGAAATGCTTATCTTTATTACGTCAAATATTTCTTTTTTAGTACCAGGACAGCAAGTTTACATAGGAAGTTTTAAAAGAGAATTATTTAGATTGAAACCTCTTTCTTACACATTGATGAAAAGAAACGCTTTTTTAGATTAAAACTATTTTTTTCCTACTTATTGATGTAAAAAATGCTAATCGATATTACGTCAAAAATTTCTTTTTTAGTACCAGGACAGCACGTTTACATAGGAAGTTTTAAAAGAGAATTATTTAGATTGAAACCTCTTTCTTACTTATTTATGAATAGAAATGCTTTCTTTAGATTAAAACTATTATTGATTTTCCTACTTATTGATGTAAAAAAAGCTAATCGATATAACGTCAAATATTTCTTTTTTAGTACCAGGACAGCATGTTTACATAGGAAGTTTTGAAAGAGAATTATTTAGATTGAAACCTCTTTCTTACTCCTTGATGAAAAGAAATGCTTTAGATTAAAACTATTTTTTTTCCTACTTATTGATGTAAAAAATGCTAATCGATATTACGTCAATTATTTCTTTTTAGGTACCAGGACAGCATGTTTACATAGGAAGTTTTAAAGGAGAATTATTTAGATTGAAACCTCTTTCTTACTCATTGATGAAAAGAAATGCTTTAGATTAAAACTATTTTTTTTCCTACTTATTGATGTAAAAAATGCTAATCGATATAACGTCAAATATTTCTTTTTTAGTACTAGGACAGCATGTTTACATAGGAAGTTTTGAAAGAGAATTATTTAGATTGAAACCTCTTTCTTACTTATTGATAAAAAGAAATGCATTTTTAGATTAAAACTATTTTTCTTCCTACTCATTGATGAAAAGAAATGCTTTAGATTAAAACTATTTTTTTTTCCTACTTATTGATGTAAAAAATGCTAATCGATATTACGTCAAATATTTCTTTTTTAGTACTAGGACAGCATGTTTACATAGGAAGTTTTAAAAGAGAATTATTTAGATTGAAACCTCTTTCTTACACATTGATGAAAAGAAACGCTTTTTTAGATTAAAACTATTTTTTTCCTACTTATTGATGTAAAAAATGCTAATCGATATTACGTCAAATATTTCTTTTTTAGTACCAGGACAGCACGTTTACATAGGAAGTTTTAAAAGAGAATTATTTAGATTGAAACCTCTTTCTTACTCATTGATGAAAAGAAATGCTTTAGATTAAAACTATTTTTTTTTCCTACTTATTGATGGTAAAAAATTCTAATCGATATTACGTCAAATATTTCTTTTTTAGTACTAGGACAGCATGTTTACATAGGAAGTTTTAAAGGAGAATTATTTAGATTGAAACCTCTTTCTGACTTATTGATGAAAATAAATATGCTTTATTTATATCAAAACCATAAAAAATGCTTATCTTTATTACGTCAAATATTTCTTTTTTAGTACCAGGACAGCACGTTTACATAGGAAGTTTTAAAAGAGAATTATTTAGATTGAAACCTCTTTCTTACTCATTGATGAAAAGAAATGCTTTAGATTAAAACTATTTTTTTTCCTACTTATTGATGTAAAAAATGCTAATCGATATTACGTCAATTATTTCTTTTTTAGTACCAGGACAGCATGTTTACATAGGAAGTTTTAAAGGAGAATTATTTAGATTGAAACCTCTTTCTGACTTATTGATGAAAATAAATATGCTTTATTTATATCAAAACCATAAAAAATGCTTATCTTTATTACGTCAAATATTTCTTTTTTAGTACCAGGACAGCACGTTTACATAGGAAGTTTTAAAGGAGAATTATTTAGATTGAAACCTCTTTCTGACTTATTGATGAAAATAAATATGCTTTATTTATATCAAAACCATAAAAAATGCTTATCTTTATTACGTCAAATATTTCTTTTTTAGTACCAGGACAGCATGTTTACATAGGAAGTTTTAAAGGAGAATTATTTAGATTGAAACCTCTTTCTTACTTATTTATGAATAGAAATGCTTTCTTTAGATTAAAACTATTATTGATTTTCCTACTTATTGATGTAAAAAAAGCTAATCGATATAACGTCAAATATTTCTTTTTTAGTACCAGGACAGCATGTTTACATAGGAAGTTTTGAAAGAGAATTATTTAGATTGAAACCTCTTTCTTACTCCTTGATGAAAAGAAATGCTTTAGATTAAAACTATTTTTTTTCCTACTTATTGATGTAAAAAATGCTAATCGATATTACGTCAATTATTTCTTTTTAGGTACCAGGACAGCATGTTTACATAGGAAGTTTTAAAGGAGAATTATTTAGATTGAAACCTCTTTCTTACTCATTGATGAAAAGAAATGCTTTAGATTAAAACTATTTTTTTTCCTACTTATTGATGTAAAAAATGCTAATCGATATAACGTCAAATATTTCTTTTTTAGTACTAGGACAGCATGTTTACATAGGAAGTTTTGAAAGAGAATTATTTAGATTGAAACCTCTTTCTTACTTATTGATAAAAAGAAATGCATTTTTAGATTAAAACTATTTTTCTTCCTACTCATTGATGAAAAGAAATGCTTTAGATTAAAACTATTTTTTTTTCCTACTTATTGATGTAAAAAATGCTAATCGATATTACGTCAAATATTTCTTTTTTAGTACTAGGACAGCATGTTTACATAGGAAGTTTTAAAAGAGAATTATTTAGATTGAAACCTCTTTCTTACACATTGATGAAAAGAAACGCTTTTTTAGATTAAAACTATTTTTTTCCTACTTATTGATGTAAAAAATGCTAATCGATATTACGTCAAATATTTCTTTTTTAGTACCAGGACAGCACGTTTACATAGGAAGTTTTAAAAGAGAATTATTTAGATTGAAACCTCTTTCTTACTCATTGATGAAAAGAAATGCTTTAGATTAAAACTATTTTTTTTTCCTACTTATTGATGGTAAAAAATTCTAATCGATATTACGTCAAATATTTCTTTTTTAGTACTAGGACAGCATGTTTACATAGGAAGTTTTAAAGGAGAATTATTTAGATTGAAACCTCTTTCTGACTTATTGATGAAAATAAATATGCTTTATTTATATCAAAACCATAAAAAATGCTTATCTTTATTACGTCAAATATTTCTTTTTTAGTACCAGGACAGCACGTTTACATAGGAAGTTTTAAAAGAAAATTATTTAGATTGAAACCTTTTTATTACTCATTGATGAAAAGAAACGCTTTTTTAGATTAAAACTATTTTTTTCCTACTTATTGATGTAAAAAATGCTAATCGATATTACGTCAAATATTTCTTTTTTAGTACTAGGACAGCATGTTTAAATAGGAAGTTTTAAAAGAAAATTATTTAGATTGAAACCTTTTTATTACTCATTGATGAAAAGAAATGCTTTAGATTAAAACTATTTTTTTTCCTACTTATTGATGTAAAAAATGCTAATCGATATTACGTCAAATATTTCTTTTTTAGTACCAGGACAGCACGTTTACATAGGAAGTTTTAAAAGAGAATTATTTAGATTGAAACCTCTTTCTTACTTATTTATGAATAGAAATGCTTTCTTTAGATTAAAACTATTATTGATTTTCCTACTTATTGATGTAAAAAAAGCTAATCGATATAACGTCAAATATTTCTTTTTTAGTACCAGGACAGCATGTTTACATAGGAAGTTTTAAAAGAAAATTATTTAGATTGAAACCTTTTTATTACTCATTGATGAAAAGAAATATGCTTTATTTATATCAAAACCATAAGAAATGCTTATCTTTATTACGTCAAATATTTCTTTTTTAGTACCAGGTTAGCAAGTTTACATAGGAAGTTTTAAAAGAGAATTATTTAGATTGAAACCTCTTTCTTACACATTGATGAAAAGAAACGCTTTTTTAGATTAAAACTATTTTTTTCCTACTTATTGATGTAAAAAATGCTAATCGATATTACGTCAAATATTTCTTTTTTAGTACCAGGACAGCACGTTTACATAGGAAGTTTTAAAAGAGAATTATTTAGATTGAAACCTCTTTCTTACTTATTTATGAATAGAAATGCTTTCTTTAGATTAAAACTATTATTGATTTTCCTACTCATTGATGTAAAAAAAGCTAATCGATATAACGTCAAATATTTCTTTTTTAGTACCAGGACAGCATGTTTACATAGGAAGTTTTGAAAGAGAATTATTTAGATTGAAACCTCTTTCTTACTCCTTGATGAAAAGAAATGCTTTAGATTAAAACTATTTTTTTTCCTACTTATTGATGTAAAAAATGCTAATCGATATAACGTCAAATATTTCTTTTTTAGTACTAGGACAGCATGTTTAAATAGGAAGTTTTAAAAGAAAATTATTTAGATTGAAACCTTTTTATTACTCATTGATGAAAAGAAATGCTTTAGATTAAAACTATTTTTTTTCCTACTTATTGATGTAAAAAATGCTAATCGATATTACGTCAAATATTTCTTTTTTAGTACCAGGACAGCACGTTTACATAGGAAGTTTTAAAAGAGAATTATTTAGATTGAAACCTCTTTCTTACTTATTTATGAATAGAAATGCTTTCTTTAGATTAAAACTATTATTGATTTTCCTTCCTACTTATTGATGTAAAAAAAGCTAATCGATATAACGTCAAATATTTCTTTTTTAGTACCAGGACAGCATGTTTACATAGGAAGTTTTAAAAGAAAATTATTTAGATTGAAACCTCTTTCTTACTCATTGATGAAAAGAAATGCTTTACATTAAAACTATTTTTTTTTCCTACTTATTGATGTAAAAAATTCTAATCGATATTACGTCAAATATTTCTTTTTTAGTACTAGGACAGCATGTTTACATAGGAAGTTTTAAAGGAGAATTATTTAGATTGAAACCTCTTTCTGACTTATTGATGAAAATAAATATGCTTTATTTATATCAAAACCATAAAAAATGCTTATCTTTATTACGTCAAATATTTCTTTT
Organism: Leptophobia aripa; assembly: GCA_951799465.1. NCBI lineage: Eukaryota > Metazoa > Arthropoda > Insecta > Lepidoptera > Pieridae > Leptophobia > Leptophobia aripa. The sequence continues at coordinate 7,225,608 of OX637270.1, read as the reverse complement.
TTAGTACCAGGACAGCACGTTTACATTGGAAGTTTTAAAAGAGAATTATTTAGATTGAAACCTCTTTCTTACTCATTGATGAAAAGAAATGCTTTAGATTAAAACTATTTTTTTTCCTACTTATTGATGTAAAAAATGCTAATCGATATTACGTCAAATATTTCTTTTTTAGTACTAGGACAGCATGTTTAAATAGGAAGTTTTAAAAGAAAATTATTTAGATTGAAACCTTTTTATTACTCATTGATGAAAAGAAATGCTTTAGATTAAAACTATTTTTTTTCCTACTTATTGATGTAAAAAATGCTAATCGATATTACGTCAAATATTTCTTTTTTAGTACCAGGACAGCACGTTTACATAGGAAGTTTTAAAAGAGAATTATTTAGATTGAAACCTCTTTCTTACTTATTTATGAATAGAAATGCTTTCTTTAGATTAAAACTATTATTGATTTTCCTACTTATTGATGTAAAAAAAGCTTATCGATATAACGTCAAATATTTCTTTTTTAGTACCAGGACAGCACGTTTACATAGGAAGTTTTAAAAGAGAATTATTTAGATTGAAACCTCTTTCTTACTCATTGATGAAAAGAAATGCTTTAGATTAAAACTATTTTTTTTCCTACTTATTGATGTAAAAAATGCTAATCGATATTACGTCAAATATTTCTTTTTTAGTACTAGGACAGCATGTTTAAATAGGAAGTTTTAAAAGAAAATTATTTAGATTGAAACCTTTTTATTACTCATTGATGAAAAGAAACGCTTTTTTAGATTAAAACTATTTTTTTCCTACTTATTGATGTAAAAAATGCTAATCGATATTACGTCAAATATTTCTTTTTTAGTACTAGGACAGCATGTTTAAATAGGAAGTTTTAAAAGAAAATTATTTAGATTGAAACCTTTTTATTACTCATTGATGAAAAGAAATGCTTTAGATTAAAACTATTTTTTTTCCTACTTATTGATGTAAAAAATGCTAATCGATATTACGTCAAATATTTCTTTTTTAGTACCAGGACAGCACGTTTACATAGGAAGTTTTAAAAGAGAATTATTTAGATTGAAACCTCTTTCTTACTTATTTATGAATAGAAATGCTTTCTTTAGATTAAAACTATTATTGATTTTCCTACTTATTGATGTAAAAAAAGCTTATCGATATAACGTTAAATATTTCTTTTTTAGTACCAGGACAGCATGTTTACATAGGAAGTTTTAAAAGAAAATTATTTAGATTGAAACCTTTTTATTACTCATTGATGAAAAGAAATGCTTTAGATTAAAACTATTTTTTTTCCTACTTATTGATGTAAAAAAAGCTAATCGATATAACGTCAAATATTTCTTTTTTAGTACCAGGACAGCATGTTTACATAGGAAGTTTTAAAAGAGAATTATTTAGATTGAAACCTCTTTCTTACACATTGATGAAAAGAAACGCTTTTTTAGATTAAAACTATTTTTTTCCTACTTATTGATGTAAAAAATGCTAATCGATATTACGTCAAATATTTCTTTTTTAGTACCAGGACAGCACGTTTACATAGGAAGTTTTAAAAGAGAATTATTTAGATTGAAACCTCTTTCTTACTCATTGATGAAAAGAAATGCTTTAGATTAAAACTATTTTTTTTTCCTACTTATTGATGTAAAAAATTCTAATCGATATTACGTCAAATATTTCTTTTTTAGTACTAGGACAGCATGTTTACATAGGAAGTTTTAAAGGAGAATTATTTAGATTGAAACCTCTTTCTGACTTATTGATGAAAATAAATATGCTTTATTTATATCAAAACCATAAAAAATGCTTATCTTTATTACGTCAAATATTTCTTTTTTAGTACCAGGACAGCACGTTTACATAGGAAGTTTTAAAAGAGAATTATTTAGATTGAAACCTCTTTCTTACTCATTGATGAAAAGAAATGCTTTAGATTAAAACTATTTTTTTTCCTACTTATTGATGTAAAAAATGCTAATCGATATTACGTCAAATATTTCTTTTTTAGTACCAGGACAGCACGTTTACATAGGAAGTTTTAAAAGAGAATTATTTAGATTGAAACCTCTTTCTTACTTATTTATGAATAGAAATGCTTTCTTTAGATTAAAACTATTATTGATTTTCCTACTTATTGATGTAAAAAATTCTAATCGATATTACGTCAAATATTTCTTTTTTAGTACTAGGACAGCATGTTTACATAGGAAGTTTTAAAGGAGAATTATTTAGATTGAAACCTCTTTCTGACTTATTAATGAAAATAAATATGCTTTATTTATATCAAAACCATAAAAAATGCTTATCTTTATTACGTCAAATATTTCTTTTTTAGTACCAGGACAGCACGTTTACATAGGAAGTTTTAAAAGAGAATTATTTAGATTGAAACCTCTTTCTTACTCATTGATGAAAAGAAATGCTTTAGATTAAAACTATTTTTTTTCCTACTTATTGATGTAAAAAATGCTAATCGATATTACGTCAATTATTTCTTTTTTAGTACCAGGACAGCATGTTTACATAGGAAGTTTTAAAGGAGAATTATTTAGATTGAAACCTCTTTCTGACTTATTGATGAAAATAAATATGCTTTATTTATATCAAAACCATAAAAAATGCTTATCTTTATTACGTCAAATATTTCTTTTTTAGTACCAGGACAGCACGTTTACATAGGAAGTTTATAAGGAGAATTATTTAGATTGAAACCTCTTTCTGACTTATTGATGAAAATAAATATGCTTTATTTATATCAAAACCATAAGAAATGCTTATCTTTATTACGTCAAATATTTCTTTTTTAGTACCAGGATAGCAAGTTTACATAGGAAGTTTTAAAAGAGAATTATTTAGATTGAAACCTCTTTCTTACACATTGATGAAAAGAAACGCTTTTTTAGATTAAAACTATTTTTTTCCTACTTATTGATGTAAAAAATGCTAATCGATATTACGTCAAATATTTCTTTTTTAGTACCAGGACAGCACGTTTACATAGGAAGTTTTAAAAGAGAATTATTTAGATTGAAACCTCTTTCTTACTTATTTATGAATAGAAATGCTTTCTTTAGATTAAAACTATTATTGATTTTCCTACTTATTGATGTAAAAAATTCTAATCGATATTACGTCAAATATTTCTTTTTTAGTACTAGGACAGCATGTTTACATAGGAAGTTTTAAAGGAGAATTATTTAGATTGAAACCTCTTTCTGACTTATTGATGAAAATAAATATGCTTTATTTATATCAAAACCATAAAAAATGCTTATCTTTATTACGTCAAATATTTCTTTTTTAGTACCAGGACAGCACGTTTACATAGGAAGTTTTAAAAGAGAATTATTTAGATTGAAACCTCTTTCTTACTCATTGATGAAAAGAAATGCTTTAGATTAAAACTATTTTTTTTCCTACTTATTGATGTAAAAAATGCTAATCGATATTACGTCAATTATTTCTTTTTTAGTACCAGGACAGCATGTTTACATAGGAAGTTTTAAAGGAGAATTATTTAGATTGAAACCTCTTTCTGACTTATTGATGAAAATAAATATGCTTTATTTATATCAAAACCATAAGAAATGCTTATCTTTATTACGTCAAATATTTCTTTTTTAGTACCAGGATAGCAAGTTTACATAGGAAGTTTTAAAAGAGAATTATTTAGATTGAAACCTCTTTCTTACACATTGATGAAAAGAAACGCTTTTTTAGATTAAAACTATTTTTTTCCTACTTATTGATGTAAAAAATGCTAATCGATATTACGTCAAATATTTCTTTTTTAGTACCAGGACAGCACGTTTACATAGGAAGTTTTAAAAGAGAATTATTTAGATTGAAACCTCTTTCTTACTCATTGATGAAAAGAAATGCTTTAGATTAAAACTATTTTTTTTTCCTACTTATTGATGTAAAAAATTCTAATCGATATTACGTCAAATATTTCTTTTTTAGTACTAGGACAGCATGTTTACATAGGAAGTTTTAAAAGAGAATTATTTAGATTGAAACCTCTTTCTTACTCATTGATGAAAAGAAATGCTTTAGATTAAAACTATTTTTTTTCCTACTTATTGATGTAAAAAATGCTAATCGATATTACGTCAATTATTTCTTTTTTAGTACCAGGACAGCATGTTTACATAGGAAGTTTTAAAGGAGAATTATTTAGATTGAAACCTCTTTCTGACTTATTGATGAAAATAAATATGCTTTATTTATATCAAAACCATAAAAAATGGTTATCTTTATTACGTCAAATATTTCTTTTTTAGTACCAGGACAGCACGTTTACATAGGAAGTTTATAAGGAGAATTATTTAGATTGAAACCTCTTTCTGACTTATTGATGAAAATAAATATGCTTTATTTATATCAAAACCATAAGAAATGCTTATCTTTATTACGTCAAATATTTCTTTTTTAGTACCAGGATAGCAAGTTTACATAGGAAGTTTTAAAAGAGAATTATTTAGATTGAAACCTCTTTCTTACACATTGATGAAAAGAAACGCTTTTTTAGATTAAAACTATTTTTTTCCTACTTATTGATGTAAAAAATGCTAATCGATATTACGTCAAATATTTCTTTTTTAGTACCAGGACAGCACGTTTACATAGGAAGTTTTAAAAGAGAATTATTTAGATTGAAACCTCTTTCTTACTTATTTATGAATAGAAATGCTTTCTTTAGATTAAAACTATTATTGATTTTCCTACTTATTGATGTAAAAAAAGCTAATCGATATAACGTCAAATATTTCTTTTTTAGTACCAGGACAGCATGTTTACATAGGAAGTTTTGAAAGAGAATTATTTAGATTGAAACCTCTTTCTTACACATTGATGAAAAGAAACGCTTTTTTAGATTAAAACTATTTTTTTCCTACTTATTGATGTAAAAAATGCTAATCGATATTACGTCAAATATTTCTTTTTTAGTACCAGGACAGCACGTTTACATAGGAAGTTTTAAAAGAGAATTATTTAGATTGAAACCTCTTTCTTACTCATTGATGAAAAGAAATGCTTTAGATTAAAACTATTTTTTTTTCCTACTTATTGATGTAAAAAATTCTAATCGATATTACGTCAAATATTTCTTTTTTAGTACTAGGACAGCATGTTTACATAGGAAGTTTTAAAAGAGAATTATTTAGATTGAAACCTCTTTCTTACTCATTGATGAAAAGAAATGCTTTAGATTAAAACTATTTTTTTTCCTACTTATTGATGTAAAAAATGCTAATCGATATTACGTCAATTATTTCTTTTTTAGTACCAGGACAGCATGTTTACATAGGAAGTTTTAAAGGAGAATTATTTAGATTGAAACCTCTTTCTGACTTATTGATGAAAATAAATATGCTTTATTTATATCAAAACCATAAAAAATGGTTATCTTTATTACGTCAAATATTTCTTTTTTAGTACCAGGACAGCACGTTTACATAGGAAGTTTATAAGGAGAATTATTTAGATTGAAACCTCTTTCTGACTTATTGATGAAAATAAATATGCTTTATTTATATCAAAACCATAAGAAATGCTTATCTTTATTACGTCAAATATTTCTTTTTTAGTACCAGGATAGCAAGTTTACATAGGAAGTTTTAAAAGAGAATTATTTAGATTGAAACCTCTTTCTTACACATTGATGAAAAGAAACGCTTTTTTAGATTAAAACTATTTTTTTCCTACTTATTGATGTAAAAAATGCTAATCGATATTACGTCAAATATTTCTTTTTTAGTACCAGGACAGCACGTTTACATAGGAAGTTTTAAAAGAGAATTATTTAGATTGAAACCTCTTTCTTACTTATTTATGAATAGAAATGCTTTCTTTAGATTAAAACTATTATTGATTTTCCTACTTATTGATGTAAAAAAAGCTAATCGATATAACGTCAAATATTTCTTTTTTAGTACCAGGACAGCATGTTTACATAGGAAGTTTTGAAAGAGAATTATTTAGATTGAAACCTCTTTCTTACTCCTTGATGAAAAGAAATGCTTTAGATTAAAACTATTTTTTTTCCTACTTATTGATGTAAAAAATGCTAATCGATATAACGTCAAATATTTCTTTTTTAGTACTAGGACAGCATGTTTAAATAGGAAGTTTTAAAAGAAAATTATTTAGATTGAAACCTTTTTATTACTCATTGATGAAAAGAAATGCTTTAGATTAAAACTATTTTTTTTCCTACTTATTGATGTAAAAAATGCTAATCGATATTACGTCAAATATTTCTTTTTTAGTACCAGGACAGCACGTTTACATAGGAAGTTTTAAAAGAGAATTATTTAGATTGAAACCTCTTTCTTACTTATTTATGAATAGAAATGCTTTCTTTAGATTAAAACTATTATTGATTTTCCTACTTATTGATGTAAAAAAAGCTAATCGATATAACGTCAAATATTTCTTTTTTAGTACCAGGACAGCATGTTTACATAGGAAGTTTTAAAAGAAAATTATTTAGATTGAAACCTTTTTATTACTCATTGATGAAAAGAAATATGCTTTATTTATATCAAAACCATAAGAAATGCTTATCTTTATTACGTCAAATATTTCTTTTTTAGTACCAGGTTAGCAAGTTTACATAGGAAGTTTTAAAAGAGAATTATTTAGATTGAAACCTCTTTCTTACACATTGATGAAAAGAAACGCTTTTTTAGATTAAAACTATTTTTTTCCTACTTATTGATGTAAAAAATGCTAATCGATATTACGTCAAATATTTCTTTTTTAGTACCAGGACAGCACGTTTACATAGGAAGTTTTAAAAGAGAATTATTTAGATTGAAACCTCTTTCTTACTTATTTATGAATAGAAATGCTTTCTTTAGATTAAAACTATTATTGATTTTCCTACTCATTGATGTAAAAAAAGCTAATCGATATAACGTCAAATATTTCTTTTTTAGTACCAGGACAGCATGTTTACATAGGAAGTTTTGAAAGAGAATTATTTAGATTGAAACCTCTTTCTTACTCCTTGATGAAAAGAAATGCTTTAGATTAAAACTATTTTTTTTCCTACTTATTGATGTAAAAAATGCTAATCGATATAACGTCAAATATTTCTTTTTTAGTACTAGGACAGCATGTTTAAATAGGAAGTTTTAAAAGAAAATTATTTAGATTGAAACCTTTTTATTACTCATTGATGAAAAGAAATGCTTTAGATTAAAACTATTTTTTTTCCTACTTATTGATGTAAAAAATGCTAATCGATATTACGTCAAATATTTCTTTTTTAGTACCAGGACAGCACGTTTACATAGGAAGTTTTAAAAGAGAATTATTTAGATTGAAACCTCTTTCTTACTTATTTATGAATAGAAATGCTTTCTTTAGATTAAAACTATTATTGATTTTCCTTCCTACTTATTGATGTAAAAAAAGCTAATCGATATAACGTCAAATATTTCTTTTTTAGTACCAGGACAGCATGTTTACATAGGAAGTTTTAAAAGAAAATTATTTAGATTGAAACCTCTTTCTTACTCATTGATGAAAAGAAATGCTTTACATTAAAACTATTTTTTTTTCCTACTTATTGATGTAAAAAATTCTAATCGATATTACGTCAAATATTTCTTTTTTAGTACTAGGACAGCATGTTTACATAGGAAGTTTTAAAGGAGAATTATTTAGATTGAAACCTCTTTCTGACTTATTGATGAAAATAAATATGCTTTATTTATATCAAAACCATAAAAAATGCTTATCTTTATTACGTCAAATATTTCTTTTTTAGTACCAGGACAGCACGTTTACATAGGAAGTTTTAAAAGAGAATTATTTAGATTGAAACCTCTTTCTTACTCATTGATGAAAAGAAATGCTTTAGATTAAAACTATTTTTTTTCCTACTTATTGATGTAAAAAATGCTAATCGATATTACGTCAAATATTTCTTTTTTAGTACTAGGACAGCATGTTTAAATAGGAAGTTTTAAAAGAAAATTATTTAGATTGAAACCTTTTTATTACTCATTGATGAAAAGAAATGCTTTAGATTAAAACTATTTTTTTTCCTACTTATTGATGTAAAAAATGCTAATCGATATTACGTCAAATATTTCTTTTTTAGTACCAGGACAGCACGTTTACATAGGAAGTTTTAAAAGAGAATTATTTAGATTGAAACCTCTTTCTTACTTATTTATGAATAGAAATGCTTTCTTTAGATTAAAACTATTATTGATTTTCCTACTTATTGATGTAAAAAAAGCTTATCGATATAACGTCAAATATTTCTTTTTTAGTACCAGGACAGCACGTTTACATAGGAAGTTTTAAAAGAGAATTATTTAGATTGAAACCTCTTTCTTACTCATTGATGAAAAGAAATGCTTTAGATTAAAACTATTTTTTTTCCTACTTATTGATGTAAAAAATGCTAATCGATATTACGTCAAATATTTCTTTTTTAGTACTAGGACAGCATGTTTAAATAGGAAGTTTTAAAAGAAAATTATTTAGATTGAAACCTTTTTATTACTCATTGATGAAAAGAAACGCTTTTTTAGATTAAAACTATTTTTTTCCTACTTATTGATGTAAAAAATGCTAATCGATATTACGTCAAATATTTCTTTTTTAGTACTAGGACAGCATGTTTAAATAGGAAGTTTTAAAAGAAAATTATTTAGATTGAAACCTTTTTATTACTCATTGATGAAAAGAAATGCTTTAGATTAAAACTATTTTTTTTCCTACTTATTGATGTAAAAAATTCTAATCGATATTACGTCAAATATTTCTTTTTTAGTACTAGGACAGCATGTTTACATAGGAAGTTTTAAAGGAGAATTATTTAGATTGAAACCTCTTTCTGACTTATTAATGAAAATAAATATGCTTTATTTATATCAAAACCATAAAAAATGCTTATCTTTATTACGTCAAATATTTCTTTTTTAGTACCAGGACAGCACGTTTACATAGGAAGTTTTAAAAGAGAATTATTTAGATTGAAACCTCTTTCTTACTCATTGATGAAAAGAAATGCTTTAGATTAAAACTATTTTTTTTCCTACTTATTGATGTAAAAAATGCTAATCGATATTACGTCAATTATTTCTTTTTTAGTACCAGGACAGCATGTTTACATAGGAAGTTTTAAAGGAGAATTATTTAGATTGAAACCTCTTTCTGACTTATTGATGAAAATAAATATGCTTTATTTATATCAAAACCATAAAAAATGCTTATCTTTATTACGTCAAATATTTCTTTTTTAGTACCAGGACAGCACGTTTACATAGGAAGTTTATAAGGAGAATTATTTAGATTGAAACCTCTTTCTGACTTATTGATGAAAATAAATATGCTTTATTTATATCAAAACCATAAGAAATGCTTATCTTTATTACGTCAAATATTTCTTTTTTAGTACCAGGATAGCAAGTTTACATAGGAAGTTTTAAAAGAGAATTATTTAGATTGAAACCTCTTTCTTACACATTGATGAAAAGAAACGCTTTTTTAGATTAAAACTATTTTTTTCCTACTTATTGATGTAAAAAATGCTAATCGATATTACGTCAAATATTTCTTTTTTAGTACCAGGACAGCACGTTTACATAGGAAGTTTTAAAAGAGAATTATTTAGATTGAAACCTCTTTCTTACTTATTTATGAATAGAAATGCTTTCTTTAGATTAAAACTATTATTGATTTTCCTACTTATTGATGTAAAAAATTCTAATCGATATTACGTCAAATATTTCTTTTTTAGTACTAGGACAGCATGTTTACATAGGAAGTTTTAAAGGAGAATTATTTAGATTGAAACCTCTTTCTGACTTATTGATGAAAATAAATATGCTTTATTTATATCAAAACCATAAAAAATGCTTATCTTTATTACGTCAAATATTTCTTTTTTAGTACCAGGACAGCACGTTTACATAGGAAGTTTTAAAAGAGAATTATTTAGATTGAAACCTCTTTCTTACTCATTGATGAAAAGAAATGCTTTAGATTAAAACTATTTTTTTTCCTACTTATTGATGTAAAAAATGCTAATCGATATTACGTCAATTATTTCTTTTTTAGTACCAGGACAGCATGTTTACATAGGAAGTTTTAAAGGAGAATTATTTAGATTGAAACCTCTTTCTGACTTATTGATGAAAATAAATATGCTTTATTTATATCAAAACCATAAGAAATGCTTATCTTTATTACGTCAAATATTTCTTTTTTAGTACCAGGATAGCAAGTTTACATAGGAAGTTTTAAAAGAGAATTATTTAGATTGAAACCTCTTTCTTACACATTGATGAAAAGAAACGCTTTTTTAGATTAAAACTATTTTTTTCCTACTTATTGATGTAAAAAATGCTAATCGATATTACGTCAAATATTTCTTTTTTAGTACCAGGACAGCACGTTTACATAGGAAGTTTTAAAAGAGAATTATTTAGATTGAAACCTCTTTCTTACTCATTGATGAAAAGAAATGCTTTAGATTAAAACTATTTTTTTTTCCTACTTATTGATGTAAAAAATTCTAATCGATATTACGTCAAATATTTCTTTTTTAGTACTAGGACAGCATGTTTACATAGGAAGTTTTAAAAGAGAATTATTTAGATTGAAACCTCTTTCTTACTCATTGATGAAAAGAAATGCTTTAGATTAAAACTATTTTTTTTCCTACTTATTGATGTAAAAAATGCTAATCGATATTACGTCAATTATTTCTTTTTTAGTACCAGGACAGCATGTTTACATAGGAAGTTTTAAAGGAGAATTATTTAGATTGAAACCTCTTTCTGACTTATTGATGAAAATAAATATGCTTTATTTATATCAAAACCATAAAAAATGGTTATCTTTATTACGTCAAATATTTCTTTTTTAGTACCAGGACAGCACGTTTACATAGGAAGTTTATAAGGAGAATTATTTAGATTGAAACCTCTTTCTGACTTATTGATGAAAATAAATATGCTTTATTTATATCAAAACCATAAGAAATGCTTATCTTTATTACGTCAAATATTTCTTTTTTAGTACCAGGATAGCAAGTTTACATAGGAAGTTTTAAAAGAGAATTATTTAGATTGAAACCTCTTTCTTACACATTGATGAAAAGAAACGCTTTTTTAGATTAAAACTATTTTTTTCCTACTTATTGATGTAAAAAATGCTAATCGATATTACGTCAAATATTTCTTTTTTAGTACCAGGACAGCACGTTTACATAGGAAGTTTTAAAAGAGAATTATTTAGATTGAAACCTCTTTCTTACTTATTTATGAATAGAAATGCTTTCTTTAGATTAAAACTATTATTGATTTTCCTACTTATTGATGTAAAAAAAGCTAATCGATATAACGTCAAATATTTCTTTTTTAGTACCAGGACAGCATGTTTACATAGGAAGTTTTGAAAGAGAATTATTTAGATTGAAACCTCTTTCTTACACATTGATGAAAAGAAACGCTTTTTTAGATTAAAACTATTTTTTTCCTACTTATTGATGTAAAAAATGCTAATCGATATTACGTCAAATATTTCTTTTTTAGTACCAGGACAGCACGTTTACATAGGAAGTTTTAAAAGAGAATTATTTAGATTGAAACCTCTTTCTTACTCATTGATGAAAAGAAATGCTTTAGATTAAAACTATTTTTTTTTCCTACTTATTGATGTAAAAAATTCTAATCGATATTACGTCAAATATTTCTTTTTTAGTACTAGGACAGCATGTTTACATAGGAAGTTTTAAAAGAGAATTATTTAGATTGAAACCTCTTTCTTACTCATTGATGAAAAGAAATGCTTTAGATTAAAACTATTTTTTTTCCTACTTATTGATGTAAAAAATGCTAATCGATATTACGTCAATTATTTCTTTTTTAGTACCAGGACAGCATGTTTACATAGGAAGTTTTAAAGGAGAATTATTTAGATTGAAACCTCTTTCTGACTTATTGATGAAAATAAATATGCTTTATTTATATCAAAACCATAAAAAATGGTTATCTTTATTACGTCAAATATTTCTTTTTTAGTACCAGGACAGCACGTTTACATAGGAAGTTTATAAGGAGAATTATTTAGATTGAAACCTCTTTCTGACTTATTGATGAAAATAAATATGCTTTATTTATATCAAAACCATAAGAAATGCTTATCTTTATTACGTCAAATATTTCTTTTTTAGTACCAGGATAGCAAGTTTACATAGGAAGTTTTAAAAGAGAATTATTTAGATTGAAACCTCTTTCTTACACATTGATGAAAAGAAACGCTTTTTTAGATTAAAACTATTTTTTTCCTACTTATTGATGTAAAAAATGCTAATCGATATTACGTCAAATATTTCTTTTTTAGTACCAGGACAGCACGTTTACATAGGAAGTTTTAAAAGAGAATTATTTAGATTGAAACCTCTTTCTTACTTATTTATGAATAGAAATGCTTTCTTTAGATTAAAACTATTATTGATTTTCCTACTTATTGATGTAAAAAAAGCTAATCGATATAACGTCAAATATTTCTTTTTTAGTACCAGGACAGCATGTTTACATAGGAAGTTTTGAAAGAGAATTATTTAGATTGAAACCTCTTTCTTACTCCTTGATGAAAAGAAATGCTTTAGATTAAAACTATTTTTTTTCCTACTTATTGATGTAAAAAATGCTAATCGATATAACGTCAAATATTTCTTTTTTAGTACTAGGACAGCATGTTTAAATAGGAAGTTTTAAAAGAAAATTATTTAGATTGAAACCTTTTTATTACTCATTGATGAAAAGAAATGCTTTAGATTAAAACTATTTTTTTTCCTACTTATTGATGTAAAAAATGCTAATCGATATTACGTCAAATATTTCTTTTTTAGTACCAGGACAGCACGTTTACATAGGAAGTTTTAAAAGAGAATTATTTAGATTGAAACCTCTTTCTTACTTATTTATGAATAGAAATGCTTTCTTTAGATTAAAACTATTATTGATTTTCCTACTTATTGATGTAAAAAAAGCTAATCGATATAACGTCAAATATTTCTTTTTTAGTACCAGGACAGCATGTTTACATAGGAAGTTTTAAAAGAAAATTATTTAGATTGAAACCTTTTTATTACTCATTGATGAAAAGAAATATGCTTTATTTATATCAAAACCATAAGAAATGCTTATCTTTATTACGTCAAATATTTCTTTTTTAGTACCAGGTTAGCAAGTTTACATAGGAAGTTTTAAAAGAGAATTATTTAGATTGAAACCTCTTTCTTACACATTGATGAAAAGAAACGCTTTTTTAGATTAAAACTATTTTTTTCCTACTTATTGATGTAAAAAATGCTAATCGATATTACGTCAAATATTTCTTTTTTAGTACCAGGACAGCACGTTTACATAGGAAGTTTTAAAAGAGAATTATTTAGATTGAAACCTCTTTCTTACTTATTTATGAATAGAAATGCTTTCTTTAGATTAAAACTATTATTGATTTTCCTACTCATTGATGTAAAAAAAGCTAATCGATATAACGTCAAATATTTCTTTTTTAGTACCAGGACAGCATGTTTACATAGGAAGTTTTGAAAGAGAATTATTTAGATTGAAACCTCTTTCTTACTCCTTGATGAAAAGAAATGCTTTAGATTAAAACTATTTTTTTTCCTACTTATTGATGTAAAAAATGCTAATCGATATAACGTCAAATATTTCTTTTTTAGTACTAGGACAGCATGTTTAAATAGGAAGTTTTAAAAGAAAATTATTTAGATTGAAACCTTTTTATTACTCATTGATGAAAAGAAATGCTTTAGATTAAAACTATTTTTTTTCCTACTTATTGATGTAAAAAATGCTAATCGATATTACGTCAAATATTTCTTTTTTAGTACCAGGACAGCACGTTTACATAGGAAGTTTTAAAAGAGAATTATTTAGATTGAAACCTCTTTCTTACTTATTTATGAATAGAAATGCTTTCTTTAGATTAAAACTATTATTGATTTTCCTTCCTACTTATTGATGTAAAAAAAGCTAATCGATATAACGTCAAATATTTCTTTTTTAGTACCAGGACAGCATGTTTACATAGGAAGTTTTAAAAGAAAATTATTTAGATTGAAACCTCTTTCTTACTCATTGATGAAAAGAAATGCTTTACATTAAAACTATTTTTTTTTCCTACTTATTGATGTAAAAAATTCTAATCGATATTACGTCAAATATTTCTTTTTTAGTACTAGGACAGCATGTTTACATAGGAAGTTTTAAAGGAGAATTATTTAGATTGAAACCTCTTTCTGACTTATTGATGAAAATAAATATGCTTTATTTATATCAAAACCATAAAAAATGCTTATCTTTATTACGTCAAATATTTCTTTTTTAGTACCAGGACAGCACGTTTACATAGGAAGTTTTAAAAGAGAATTATTTAGATTGAAACCTCTTTCTTACTCATTGATGAAAAGAAATGCTTTAGATTAAAACTATTTTTTTTCCTACTTATTGATGTAAAAAATGCTAATCGATATTACGTCAAATATTTCTTTTTTAGTACTAGGACAGCATGTTTAAATAGGAAGTTTTAAAAGAAAATTATTTAGATTGAAACCTTTTTATTACTCATTGATGAAAAGAAATGCTTTAGATTAAAACTATTTTTTTTCCTACTTATTGATGTAAAAAATGCTAATCGATATTACGTCAAATATTTCTTTTTTAGTACCAGGACAGCACGTTTACATAGGAAGTTTTAAAAGAGAATTATTTAGATTGAAACCTCTTTCTTACTTATTTATGAATAGAAATGCTTTCTTTAGATTAAAACTATTATTGATTTTCCTACTTATTGATGTAAAAAAAGCTTATCGATATAACGTCAAATATTTCTTTTTTAGTACCAGGACAGCACGTTTACATAGGAAGTTTTAAAAGAGAATTATTTAGATTGAAACCTCTTTCTTACTCATTGATGAAAAGAAATGCTTTAGATTAAAACTATTTTTTTTCCTACTTATTGATGTAAAAAATGCTAATCGATATTACGTCAAATATTTCTTTTTTAGTACTAGGACAGCATGTTTAAATAGGAAGTTTTAAAAGAAAATTATTTAGATTGAAACCTTTTTATTACTCATTGATGAAAAGAAACGCTTTTTTAGATTAAAACTATTTTTTTCCTACTTATTGATGTAAAAAATGCTAATCGATATTACGTCAAATATTTCTTTTTTAGTACTAGGACAGCATGTTTAAATAGGAAGTTTTAAAAGAAAATTATTTAGATTGAAACCTTTTTATTACTCATTGATGAAAAGAAATGCTTTAGATTAAAACTATTTTTTTTCCTACTTATTGATGTAAAAAATGCTAATCGATATTACGTCAAATATTTCTTTTTTAGTACCAGGACAGCACGTTTACATAGGAAGTTTTAAAAGAGAATTATTTAGATTGAAACCTCTTTCTTACTTATTTATGAATAGAAATGCTTTCTTTAGATTAAAACTATTATTGATTTTCCTACTTATTGATGTAAAAAAAGCTTATCGATATAACGTCAAATATTTCTTTTTTAGTACCAGGACAGCATGTTTACATAGGAAGTTTTAAAAGAGAATTATTTAGATTGAAACCTCTTTCTTACACATTGATGAAAAGAAACGCTTTTTTAGATTAAAACTATTTTTTTCCTACTTATTGATGTAAAAAATGCTAATCGATATTACGTCAAATATTTCTTTTTTAGTACCAGGACAGCACGTTTACATAGGAAGTTTTAAAAGAGAATTATTTAGATTGAAACCTCTTTCTTACTTATTTATGAATAGAAATGCTTTCTTTAGATTAAAACTATTATTGATTTTCCTACTTATTGATGTAAAAAATTCTAATCGATATTACGTCAAATATTTCTTTTTTAGTACTAGGACAGCATGTTTACATAGGAAGTTTTAAAGGAGAATTATTTAGATTGAAACCTCTTTCTGACTTATTGATGAAAATAAATATGCTTTATTTATATCAAAACCATAAAAAATGCTTATCTTTATTACGTCAAATATTTCTTTTTTAGTACCAGGACAGCACGTTTACATAGGAAGTTTTAAAAGAGAATTATTTAGATTGAAACCTCTTTCTTACTCATTGATGAAAAGAAATGCTTTAGATTAAAACTATTTTTTTTCCTACTTATTGATGTAAAAAATGCTAATCGATATTACGTCAATTATTTCTTTTTTAGTACCAGGACAGCATGTTTACATAGGAAGTTTTAAAGGAGAATTATTTAGATTGAAACCTCTTTCTGACTTATTGATGAAAATAAATATGCTTTATTTATATCAAAACCATAAGAAATGCTTATCTTTATTACGTCAAATATTTCTTTTTTAGTACCAGGATAGCAAGTTTACATAGGAAGTTTTAAAAGAGAATTATTTAGATTGAAACCTCTTTCTTACACATTGATGAAAAGAAACGCTTTTTTAGATTAAAACTATTTTTTTCCTACTTATTGATGTAAAAAATGCTAATCGATATTACGTCAAATATTTCTTTTTTAGTACCAGGACAGCACGTTTACATAGGAAGTTTTAAAAGAGAATTATTTAGATTGAAACCTCTTTCTTACTCATTGATGAAAAGAAATGCTTTAGATTAAAACTATTTTTTTTTCCTACTTATTGATGTAAAAAATTCTAATCGATATTACGTCAAATATTTCTTTTTTAGTACTAGGACAGCATGTTTACATAGGAAGTTTTAAAGGAGAATTATTTAGATTGAAACCTCTTTCTGACTTATTGATGAAAATAAATATGCTTTATTTATATCAAAACCATAAAAAATGCTTATCTTTATTACGTCAAATATTTCTTTTTTAGTACCAGGACAGCACGTTTACATAGGAAGTTTTAAAAGAGAATTATTTAGATTGAAACCTCTTTCTTACTCATTGATGAAAAGAAATGCTTTAGATTAAAACTATTTTTTTTCCTACTTATTGATGTAAAAAATGCTAATCGATATTACGTCAATTATTTCTTTTTTAGTACCAGGACAGCATGTTTACATAGGAAGTTTTAAAGGAGAATTATTTAGATTGAAACCTCTTTCTGACTTATTGATGAAAATAAATATGCTTTATTTATATCAAAACCATAAGAAATGCTTATCTTTATTACGTCAAATATTTCTTTTTTAGTACCAGGACAGCAAGTTTACATAGGAAGTTTTAAAAGAGAATTATTTAGATTGAAACCTCTTTCTTACACATTGATGAAAAGAAACGCTTTTTTAGATTAAAACTATTTTTTTCCTACTTATTGATGTAAAAAATGCTAATCGATATTACGTCAAAAATTTCTTTTTTAGTACCAGGACAGCACGTTTACATAGGAAGTTTTAAAAGAGAATTATTTAGATTGAAACCTCTTTCTTACTTATTTATGAATAGAAATGCTTTCTTTAGATTAAAACTATTATTGATTTTCCTACTTATTGATGTAAAAAAAGCTAATCGATATAACGTCAAATATTTCTTTTTTAGTACCAGGACAGCATGTTTACATAGGAAGTTTTGAAAGAGAATTATTTAGATTGAAACCTCTTTCTTACTCCTTGATGAAAAGAAATGCTTTAGATTAAAACTATTTTTTTTCCTACTTATTGATGTAAAAAATGCTAATCGATATTACGTCAATTATTTCTTTTTAGGTACCAGGACAGCATGTTTACATAGGAAGTTTTAAAGGAGAATTATTTAGATTGAAACCTCTTTCTTACTCATTGATGAAAAGAAATGCTTTAGATTAAAACTATTTTTTTTCCTACTTATTGATGTAAAAAATGCTAATCGATATAACGTCAAATATTTCTTTTTTAGTACTAGGACAGCATGTTTACATAGGAAGTTTTGAAAGAGAATTATTTAGATTGAAACCTCTTTCTTACTTATTGATAAAAAGAAATGCATTTTTAGATTAAAACTATTTTTCTTCCTACTCATTGATGAAAAGAAATGCTTTAGATTAAAACTATTTTTTTTTCCTACTTATTGATGTAAAAAATGCTAATCGATATTTCGTCAAATATTTCTTTTTTAGTACTAGGACAGCATGTTTACATAGGAAGTTTTAAAAGAGAATTATTTAGATTGAAACCTCTTTCTTACACATTGATGAAAAGAAACGCTTTTTTAGATTAAAACTATTTTTTTCCTACTTATTGATGTAAAAAATGCTAATCGATATTACGTCAATTATTTCTTTTTTAGTACCAGGACAGCATGTTTACATAGGAAGTTTTGAAAGAGAATTATTTAGATTGAAACCTCTTTCTGACTTATTGATGAAAATAAATATGCTTTATTTATATCAAAACCATAAAAAATGCTTATCTTTATTACGTCAAATATTTCTTTTTTAGTACCAGGACAGCACGTTTACATAGGAAGTTTTAAAAGAGAATTATTTAGATTGAAACCTCTTTCTTACTCATTGATGAAAAGAAATGCTTTAGATTAAAACTATTTTTTTTCCTACTTATTGATGTAAAAAATGCTAATCGATATTACGTCAATTATTTCTTTTTTAGTACCAGGACAGCACGTTTACATAGGAAGTTTTAAAAGAGAATTATTTAGATTGAAACCTCTTTCTTACTCATTGATGAAAAGAAATGCTTTAGATTAAAACTATTTTTTTTTCCTACTTATTGATGGTAAAAAATTCTAATCGATATTACGTCAAATATTTCTTTTTTAGTACTAGGACAGCATGTTTACATAGGAAGTTTTAAAGGAGAATTATTTAGATTGAAACCTCTTTCTGACTTATTGATGAAAATAAATATGCTTTATTTATATCAAAACCATAAAAAATGCTTATCTTTATTACGTCAAATATTTCTTTTTTAGTACCAGGACAGCACGTTTACATAGGAAGTTTTAAAAGAGAATTATTTAGATTGAAACCTCTTTCTTACTCATTGATGAAAAGAAATGCTTTAGATTAAAACTATTTTTTTTCCTACTTATTGATGTAAAAAATGCTAATCGATATTACGTCAATTATTTCTTTTTTAGTACCAGGACAGCATGTTTACATAGGAAGTTTTAAAGGAGAATTATTTAGATTGAAACCTCTTTCTGACTTATTGATGAAAATAAATATGCTTTATTTATATCAAAACCATAAAAAATGCTTATCTTTATTACGTCAAATATTTCTTTTTTAGTACCAGGACAGCACGTTTACATAGGAAGTTTTAAAGGAGAATTATTTAGATTGAAACCTCTTTCTGACTTATTGATGAAAATAAATATGCTTTATTTATATCAAAACCATAAAAAATGCTTATCTTTATTACGTCAAATATTTCTTTTTTAGTACCAGGACAGCATGTTTACATAGGAAGTTTTAAAGGAGAATTATTTAGATTGAAACCTCTTTCTTACTTATTTATGAATAGAAATGCTTTCTTTAGATTAAAACTATTATTGATTTTCCTACTTATTGATGTAAAAAAAGCTTATCGATATAACGTCAAATATTTCTTTTTTAGTACCAGGACAGCATGTTTACATAGGAAGTTTTGAAAGAGAATTATTTAGATTGAAACCTCTTTCTTACTCCTTGATGAAAAGAAATGCTTTAGATTAAAACTATTTTTTTTCCTACTTATTGATGTAAAAAATGCTAATCGATATTACGTCAATTATTTCTTTTTAGGTACCAGGACAGCATGTTTACATAGGAAGTTTTAAAGGAGAATTATTTAGATTGAAACCTCTTTCTTACTCATTGATGAAAAGAAATGCTTTAGATTAAAACTATTTTTTTTCCTACTTATTGATGTAAAAAATGCTAATCGATATAACGTCAAATATTTCTTTTTTAGTACTAGGACAGCATGTTTACATAGGAAGTTTTGAAAGAGAATTATTTAGATTGAAACCTCTTTCTTACTTATTGATAAAAAGAAATGCATTTTTAGATTAAAACTATTTTTCTTCCTACTCATTGATGAAAAGAAATGCTTTAGATTAAAACTATTTTTTTTTCCTACTTATTGATGTAAAAAATGCTAATCGATATTACGTCAAATATTTCTTTTTTAGTACTAGGACAGCATGTTTACATAGGAAGTTTTAAAAGAGAATTATTTAGATTGAAACCTCTTTCTTACACATTGATGAAAAGAAACGCTTTTTTAGATTAAAACTATTTTTTTCCTACTTATTGATGTAAAAAATGCTAATCGATATTACGTCAATTATTTCTTTTTAGGTACCAGGACAGCATGTTTACATAGGAAGTTTTAAAGGAGAATTATTTAGATTGAAACCTCTTTCTTACTTATTTATGAATAGAAATGCTTTCTTTAGATTAAAACTATTATTGATTTTCCTACTTATTGATGTAAAAAAAGCTTATCGATATAACGTCAAATATTTCTTTTTTAGTACCAGGACAGCATGTTTACATAGGAAGTTTTAAAAGAAAATTATTTAGATTGAAACCTTTTTATTACTCATTGATGAAAAGAAATGCTTTAGATTAAAACTATTTTTTTTCCTACTTATTGATGTAAAAAAAGCTAATCGATATAACGTCAAATATTTCTTTTTTAGTACCAGGACAGCATGTTTACATAGGAAGTTTTAAAAGAGAATTATTTAGATTGAAACCTCTTTCTTACACATTGATGAAAAGAAACGCTTTTTTAGATTAAAACTATTTTTTTCCTACTTATTGATGTAAAAAATGCTAATCGATATTACGTCAAATATTTCTTTTTTAGTACCAGGACAGCACGTTTACATAGGAAGTTTTAAAAGAGAATTATTTAGATTGAAACCTCTTTCTTACTCATTGATGAAAAGAAATGCTTTAGATTAAAACTATTTTTTTTCCTACTTATTGATGTAAAAAATGCTAATCGATATTACGTCAATTATTTCTTTTTTAGTACCAGGACAGCATGTTTACATAGGAAGTTTTAAAGGAGAATTATTTAGATTGAAACCTCTTTCTGACTTATTGATGAAAATAAATATGCTTTATTTATATCAAAACCATAAAAAATGGTTATCTTTATTACGTCAAATATTTCTTTTTTAGTACCAGGACAGCACGTTTACATAGGAAGTTTATAAGGAGAATTATTTAGATTGAAACCTCTTTCTGACTTATTGATGAAAATAAATATGCTTTATTTATATCAAAACCATAAGAAATGCTTATCTTTATTACGTCAAATATTTCTTTTTTAGTACCAGGATAGCAAGTTTACATAGGAAGTTTTAAAAGAGAATTATTTAGATTGAAACCTCTTTCTTACACATTGATGAAAAGAAACGCTTTTTTAGATTAAAACTATTTTTTTCCTACTTATTGATGTAAAAAATGCTAATCGATATTACGTCAAATATTTCTTTTTTAGTACCAGGACAGCACGTTTACATAGGAAGTTTTAAAAGAGAATTATTTAGATTGAAACCTCTTTCTTACTTATTTATGAATAGAAATGCTTTCTTTAGATTAAAACTATTATTGATTTTCCTACTTATTGATGTAAAAAAAGCTAATCGATATAACGTCAAATATTTCTTTTTTAGTACCAGGACAGCATGTTTACATAGGAAGTTTTGAAAGAGAATTATTTAGATTGAAACCTCTTTCTTACTCCTTGATGAAAAGAAATGCTTTAGATTAAAACTATTTTTTTTCCTACTTATTGATGTAAAAAATGCTAATCGATATAACGTCAAATATTTCTTTTTTAGTACTAGGACAGCATGTTTAAATAGGAAGTTTTAAAAGAAAATTATTTAGATTGAAACCTTTTTATTACTCATTGATGAAAAGAAATGCTTTAGATTAAAACTATTTTTTTTCCTACTTATTGATGTAAAAAATGCTAATCGATATTACGTCAAATATTTCTTTTTTAGTACCAGGACAGCACGTTTACATAGGAAGTTTTAAAAGAGAATTATTTAGATTGAAACCTCTTTCTTACTTATTTATGAATAGAAATGCTTTCTTTAGATTAAAACTATTATTGATTTTCCTACTTATTGATGTAAAAAAAGCTAATCGATATAACGTCAAATATTTCTTTTTTAGTACCAGGACAGCATGTTTACATAGGAAGTTTTAAAAGAAAATTATTTAGATTGAAACCTTTTTATTACTCATTGATGAAAAGAAATATGCTTTATTTATATCAAAACCATAAGAAATGCTTATCTTTATTACGTCAAATATTTCTTTTTTAGTACCAGGTTAGCAAGTTTACATAGGAAGTTTTAAAAGAGAATTATTTAGATTGAAACCTCTTTCTTACACATTGATGAAAAGAAACGCTTTTTTAGATTAAAACTATTTTTTTCCTACTTATTGATGTAAAAAATGCTAATCGATATTACGTCAAATATTTCTTTTTTAGTACCAGGACAGCACGTTTACATAGGAAGTTTTAAAAGAGAATTATTTAGATTGAAACCTCTTTCTTACTTATTTATGAATAGAAATGCTTTCTTTAGATTAAAACTATTATTGATTTTCCTACTCATTGATGTAAAAAAAGCTAATCGATATAACGTCAAATATTTCTTTTTTAGTACCAGGACAGCATGTTTACATAGGAAGTTTTGAAAGAGAATTATTTAGATTGAAACCTCTTTCTTACTCCTTGATGAAAAGAAATGCTTTAGATTAAAACTATTTTTTTTCCTACTTATTGATGTAAAAAATGCTAATCGATATAACGTCAAATATTTCTTTTTTAGTACTAGGACAGCATGTTTAAATAGGAAGTTTTAAAAGAAAATTATTTAGATTGAAACCTTTTTATTACTCATTGATGAAAAGAAATGCTTTAGATTAAAACTATTTTTTTTCCTACTTATTGATGTAAAAAATGCTAATCGATATTACGTCAAATATTTCTTTTTTAGTACCAGGACAGCACGTTTACATAGGAAGTTTTAAAAGAGAATTATTTAGATTGAAACCTCTTTCTTACTTATTTATGAATAGAAATGCTTTCTTTAGATTAAAACTATTATTGATTTTCCTTCCTACTTATTGATGTAAAAAAAGCTAATCGATATAACGTCAAATATTTCTTTTTTAGTACCAGGACAGCATGTTTACATAGGAAGTTTTAAAAGAAAATTATTTAGATTGAAACCTCTTTCTTACTCATTGATGAAAAGAAATGCTTTACATTAAAACTATTTTTTTTTCCTACTTATTGATGTAAAAAATTCTAATCGATATTACGTCAAATATTTCTTTTTTAGTACTAGGACAGCATGTTTACATAGGAAGTTTTAAAGGAGAATTATTTAGATTGAAACCTCTTTCTGACTTATTGATGAAAATAAATATGCTTTATTTATATCAAAACCATAAAAAATGCTTATCTTTATTACGTCAAATATTTCTTTTTTAGTACCAGGACAGCACGTTTACATAGGAAGTTTTAAAAGAGAATTATTTAGATTGAAACCTCTTTCTTACTCATTGATGAAAAGAAATGCTTTAGATTAAAACTATTTTTTTTCCTACTTATTGATGTAAAAAATGCTAATCGATATTACGTCAAATATTTCTTTTTTAGTACTAGGACAGCATGTTTAAATAGGAAGTTTTAAAAGAAAATTATTTAGATTGAAACCTTTTTATTACTCATTGATGAAAAGAAATGCTTTAGATTAAAACTATTTTTTTTCCTACTTATTGATGTAAAAAATGCTAATCGATATTACGTCAAATATTTCTTTTTTAGTACCAGGACAGCACGTTTACATAGGAAGTTTTAAAAGAGAATTATTTAGATTGAAACCTCTTTCTTACTTATTTATGAATAGAAATGCTTTCTTTAGATTAAAACTATTATTGATTTTCCTACTTATTGATGTAAAAAAAGCTTATCGATATAACGTCAAATATTTCTTTTTTAGTACCAGGACAGCACGTTTACATAGGAAGTTTTAAAAGAGAATTATTTAGATTGAAACCTCTTTCTTACTCATTGATGAAAAGAAATGCTTTAGATTAAAACTATTTTTTTTCCTACTTATTGATGTAAAAAATGCTAATCGATATTACGTCAAATATTTCTTTTTTAGTACTAGGACAGCATGTTTAAATAGGAAGTTTTAAAAGAAAATTATTTAGATTGAAACCTTTTTATTACTCATTGATGAAAAGAAACGCTTTTTTAGATTAAAACTATTTTTTTCCTACTTATTGATGTAAAAAATGCTAATCGATATTACGTCAAATATTTCTTTTTTAGTACTAGGACAGCATGTTTAAATAGGAAGTTTTAAAAGAAAATTATTTAGATTGAAACCTTTTTATTACTCATTGATGAAAAGAAATGCTTTAGATTAAAACTATTTTTTTTCCTACTTATTGATGTAAAAAATGCTAATCGATATTACGTCAAATATTTCTTTTTTAGTACCAGGACAGCACGTTTACATAGGAAGTTTTAAAAGAGAATTATTTAGATTGAAACCTCTTTCTTACTTATTTATGAATAGAAATGCTTTCTTTAGATTAAAACTATTATTGATTTTCCTACTTATTGATGTAAAAAAAGCTTATCGATATAACGTCAAATATTTCTTTTTTAGTACCAGGACAGCATGTTTACATAGGAAGTTTTAAAAGAGAATTATTTAGATTGAAACCTCTTTCTTACACATTGATGAAAAGAAACGCTTTTTTAGATTAAAACTATTTTTTTCCTACTTATTGATGTAAAAAATGCTAATCGATATTACGTCAAATATTTCTTTTTTAGTACCAGGACAGCACGTTTACATAGGAAGTTTTAAAAGAGAATTATTTAGATTGAAACCTCTTTCTTACTTATTTATGAATAGAAATGCTTTCTTTAGATTAAAACTATTATTGATTTTCCTACTTATTGATGTAAAAAATTCTAATCGATATTACGTCAAATATTTCTTTTTTAGTACTAGGACAGCATGTTTACATAGGAAGTTTTAAAGGAGAATTATTTAGATTGAAACCTCTTTCTGACTTATTGATGAAAATAAATATGCTTTATTTATATCAAAACCATAAAAAATGCTTATCTTTATTACGTCAAATATTTCTTTTTTAGTACCAGGACAGCACGTTTACATAGGAAGTTTTAAAAGAGAATTATTTAGATTGAAACCTCTTTCTTACTCATTGATGAAAAGAAATGCTTTAGATTAAAACTATTTTTTTTCCTACTTATTGATGTAAAAAATGCTAATCGATATTACGTCAATTATTTCTTTTTTAGTACCAGGACAGCATGTTTACATAGGAAGTTTTAAAGGAGAATTATTTAGATTGAAACCTCTTTCTGACTTATTGATGAAAATAAATATGCTTTATTTATATCAAAACCATAAGAAATGCTTATCTTTATTACGTCAAATATTTCTTTTTTAGTACCAGGATAGCAAGTTTACATAGGAAGTTTTAAAAGAGAATTATTTAGATTGAAACCTCTTTCTTACACATTGATGAAAAGAAACGCTTTTTTAGATTAAAACTATTTTTTTCCTACTTATTGATGTAAAAAATGCTAATCGATATTACGTCAAATATTTCTTTTTTAGTACCAGGACAGCACGTTTACATAGGAAGTTTTAAAAGAGAATTATTTAGATTGAAACCTCTTTCTTACTCATTGATGAAAAGAAATGCTTTAGATTAAAACTATTTTTTTTTCCTACTTATTGATGTAAAAAATTCTAATCGATATTACGTCAAATATTTCTTTTTTAGTACTAGGACAGCATGTTTACATAGGAAGTTTTAAAGGAGAATTATTTAGATTGAAACCTCTTTCTGACTTATTGATGAAAATAAATATGCTTTATTTATATCAAAACCATAAAAAATGCTTATCTTTATTACGTCAAATATTTCTTTTTTAGTACCAGGACAGCACGTTTACATAGGAAGTTTTAAAAGAGAATTATTTAGATTGAAACCTCTTTCTTACTCATTGATGAAAAGAAATGCTTTAGATTAAAACTATTTTTTTTCCTACTTATTGATGTAAAAAATGCTAATCGATATTACGTCAATTATTTCTTTTTTAGTACCAGGACAGCATGTTTACATAGGAAGTTTTAAAGGAGAATTATTTAGATTGAAACCTCTTTCTGACTTATTGATGAAAATAAATATGCTTTATTTATATCAAAACCATAAGAAATGCTTATCTTTATTACGTCAAATATTTCTTTTTTAGTACCAGGACAGCAAGTTTACATAGGAAGTTTTAAAAGAGAATTATTTAGATTGAAACCTCTTTCTTACACATTGATGAAAAGAAACGCTTTTTTAGATTAAAACTATTTTTTTCCTACTTATTGATGTAAAAAATGCTAATCGATATTACGTCAAAAATTTCTTTTTTAGTACCAGGACAGCACGTTTACATAGGAAGTTTTAAAAGAGAATTATTTA
Organism: Leptophobia aripa; assembly: GCA_951799465.1. Classification (NCBI taxonomy): domain Eukaryota; kingdom Metazoa; phylum Arthropoda; class Insecta; order Lepidoptera; family Pieridae; genus Leptophobia; species Leptophobia aripa. Next base: position 7,199,081 of record OX637270.1, on the reverse strand, counting down.
GATTGAAACCTCTTTCTTACTTATTTATGAATAGAAATGCTTTCTTTAGATTAAAACTATTATTGATTTTCCTACTTATTGATGTAAAAAAAGCTAATCGATATAACGTCAAATATTTCTTTTTTAGTACCAGGACAGCATGTTTACATAGGAAGTTTTGAAAGAGAATTATTTAGATTGAAACCTCTTTCTTACTCCTTGATGAAAAGAAATGCTTTAGATTAAAACTATTTTTTTTCCTACTTATTGATGTAAAAAATGCTAATCGATATTACGTCAATTATTTCTTTTTAGGTACCAGGACAGCATGTTTACATAGGAAGTTTTAAAGGAGAATTATTTAGATTGAAACCTCTTTCTTACTCATTGATGAAAAGAAATGCTTTAGATTAAAACTATTTTTTTTCCTACTTATTGATGTAAAAAATGCTAATCGATATAACGTCAAATATTTCTTTTTTAGTACTAGGACAGCATGTTTACATAGGAAGTTTTGAAAGAGAATTATTTAGATTGAAACCTCTTTCTTACTTATTGATAAAAAGAAATGCATTTTTAGATTAAAACTATTTTTCTTCCTACTCATTGATGAAAAGAAATGCTTTAGATTAAAACTATTTTTTTTTCCTACTTATTGATGTAAAAAATGCTAATCGATATTTCGTCAAATATTTCTTTTTTAGTACTAGGACAGCATGTTTACATAGGAAGTTTTAAAAGAGAATTATTTAGATTGAAACCTCTTTCTTACACATTGATGAAAAGAAACGCTTTTTTAGATTAAAACTATTTTTTTCCTACTTATTGATGTAAAAAATGCTAATCGATATTACGTCAATTATTTCTTTTTTAGTACCAGGACAGCATGTTTACATAGGAAGTTTTGAAAGAGAATTATTTAGATTGAAACCTCTTTCTGACTTATTGATGAAAATAAATATGCTTTATTTATATCAAAACCATAAAAAATGCTTATCTTTATTACGTCAAATATTTCTTTTTTAGTACCAGGACAGCACGTTTACATAGGAAGTTTTAAAAGAGAATTATTTAGATTGAAACCTCTTTCTTACTCATTGATGAAAAGAAATGCTTTAGATTAAAACTATTTTTTTTCCTACTTATTGATGTAAAAAATGCTAATCGATATTACGTCAATTATTTCTTTTTTAGTACCAGGACAGCACGTTTACATAGGAAGTTTTAAAAGAGAATTATTTAGATTGAAACCTCTTTCTTACTCATTGATGAAAAGAAATGCTTTAGATTAAAACTATTTTTTTTTCCTACTTATTGATGGTAAAAAATTCTAATCGATATTACGTCAAATATTTCTTTTTTAGTACTAGGACAGCATGTTTACATAGGAAGTTTTAAAGGAGAATTATTTAGATTGAAACCTCTTTCTGACTTATTGATGAAAATAAATATGCTTTATTTATATCAAAACCATAAAAAATGCTTATCTTTATTACGTCAAATATTTCTTTTTTAGTACCAGGACAGCACGTTTACATAGGAAGTTTTAAAAGAGAATTATTTAGATTGAAACCTCTTTCTTACTCATTGATGAAAAGAAATGCTTTAGATTAAAACTATTTTTTTTCCTACTTATTGATGTAAAAAATGCTAATCGATATTACGTCAATTATTTCTTTTTTAGTACCAGGACAGCATGTTTACATAGGAAGTTTTAAAGGAGAATTATTTAGATTGAAACCTCTTTCTGACTTATTGATGAAAATAAATATGCTTTATTTATATCAAAACCATAAAAAATGCTTATCTTTATTACGTCAAATATTTCTTTTTTAGTACCAGGACAGCACGTTTACATAGGAAGTTTTAAAGGAGAATTATTTAGATTGAAACCTCTTTCTGACTTATTGATGAAAATAAATATGCTTTATTTATATCAAAACCATAAAAAATGCTTATCTTTATTACGTCAAATATTTCTTTTTTAGTACCAGGACAGCATGTTTACATAGGAAGTTTTAAAGGAGAATTATTTAGATTGAAACCTCTTTCTTACTTATTTATGAATAGAAATGCTTTCTTTAGATTAAAACTATTATTGATTTTCCTACTTATTGATGTAAAAAAAGCTTATCGATATAACGTCAAATATTTCTTTTTTAGTACCAGGACAGCATGTTTACATAGGAAGTTTTGAAAGAGAATTATTTAGATTGAAACCTCTTTCTTACTCCTTGATGAAAAGAAATGCTTTAGATTAAAACTATTTTTTTTCCTACTTATTGATGTAAAAAATGCTAATCGATATTACGTCAATTATTTCTTTTTAGGTACCAGGACAGCATGTTTACATAGGAAGTTTTAAAGGAGAATTATTTAGATTGAAACCTCTTTCTTACTCATTGATGAAAAGAAATGCTTTAGATTAAAACTATTTTTTTTCCTACTTATTGATGTAAAAAATGCTAATCGATATAACGTCAAATATTTCTTTTTTAGTACTAGGACAGCATGTTTACATAGGAAGTTTTGAAAGAGAATTATTTAGATTGAAACCTCTTTCTTACTTATTGATAAAAAGAAATGCATTTTTAGATTAAAACTATTTTTCTTCCTACTCATTGATGAAAAGAAATGCTTTAGATTAAAACTATTTTTTTTTCCTACTTATTGATGTAAAAAATGCTAATCGATATTACGTCAAATATTTCTTTTTTAGTACTAGGACAGCATGTTTACATAGGAAGTTTTAAAAGAGAATTATTTAGATTGAAACCTCTTTCTTACACATTGATGAAAAGAAACGCTTTTTTAGATTAAAACTATTTTTTTCCTACTTATTGATGTAAAAAATGCTAATCGATATTACGTCAATTATTTCTTTTTAGGTACCAGGACAGCATGTTTACATAGGAAGTTTTAAAGGAGAATTATTTAGATTGAAACCTCTTTCTTACTTATTTATGAATAGAAATGCTTTCTTTAGATTAAAACTATTATTGATTTTCCTACTTATTGATGTAAAAAAAGCTTATCGATATAACGTCAAATATTTCTTTTTTAGTACCAGGACAGCATGTTTACATAGGAAGTTTTAAAAGAAAATTATTTAGATTGAAACCTTTTTATTACTCATTGATGAAAAGAAATGCTTTAGATTAAAACTATTTTTTTTCCTACTTATTGATGTAAAAAAAGCTAATCGATATAACGTCAAATATTTCTTTTTTAGTACCAGGACAGCATGTTTACATAGGAAGTTTTAAAAGAGAATTATTTAGATTGAAACCTCTTTCTTACACATTGATGAAAAGAAACGCTTTTTTAGATTAAAACTATTTTTTTCCTACTTATTGATGTAAAAAATGCTAATCGATATTACGTCAAATATTTCTTTTTTAGTACCAGGACAGCACGTTTACATAGGAAGTTTTAAAAGAGAATTATTTAGATTGAAACCTCTTTCTTACTCATTGATGAAAAGAAATGCTTTAGATTAAAACTATTTTTTTTTCCTACTTATTGATGGTAAAAAATTCTAATCGATATTACGTCAAATATTTCTTTTTTAGTACTAGGACAGCATGTTTACATAGGAAGTTTTAAAGGAGAATTATTTAGATTGAAACCTCTTTCTGACTTATTGATGAAAATAAATATGCTTTATTTATATCAAAACCATAAAAAATGCTTATCTTTATTACGTCAAATATTTCTTTTTTAGTACCAGGACAGCACGTTTACATAGGAAGTTTTAAAAGAGAATTATTTAGATTGAAACCTCTTTCTTACTCATTGATGAAAAGAAATGCTTTAGATTAAAACTATTTTTTTTTCTACTTATTGATGTAAAAAATGCTAATCGATATTACGTCAATTATTTCTTTTTTAGTACCAGGACAGCATGTTTACATAGGAAGTTTTAAAGGAGAATTATTTAGATTGAAACCTCTTTCTGACTTATTGATGAAAATAAATATGCTTTATTTATATCAAAACCATAAAAAATGCTTATCTTTATTACGTCAAATATTTCTTTTTTAGTACCAGGACAGCACGTTTACATAGGAAGTTTTAAAGGAGAATTATTTAGATTGAAACCTCTTTCTGACTTATTGATGAAAATAAATATGCTTTATTTATATCAAAACCATAAAAAATGCTTATCTTTATTACGTCAAATATTTCTTTTTTAGTACTAGGACAGCATGTTTACATAGGAAGTTTTGAAAGAGAATTATTTAGATTGAAACCTCTTTCTTACACATTGATGAAAAGAAACGCTTTTTTAGATTAAAACTATTTTTTTCCTACTTATTGATGTAAAAAATGCTAATCGATATTACGTCAAATATTTCTTTTTTAGTACCAGGACAGCACGTTTACATAGGAAGTTTTAAAGGAGAATTATTTAGATTGAAACCTCTTTCTTACTCATTGATGAAAAGAAATGCTTTAGATTAAAACTATTTTTTTTCCTACTTATTGATGTAAAAAATTCTAATCGATATTACGTCAAATATTTCTTTTTTAGTACCAGGACAGCACGTTTACATAGGAAGTTTTAAAAGAGAATTATTTAGATTGAAACCTCTTTCTTACACATTGATGAAAAGAAACGCTTTTTTAGATTAAAACTATTTTTTTCCTACTTATTGATGTAAAAAATGCTAATCGATATTACGTCAAATATTTCTTTTTTAGTACCAGGACAGCACGTTTACATAGGAAGTTTTAAAGGAGAATTATTTAGATTGAAACCTCTTTCTTACTCATTGATGAAAAGAAATGCTTTAGATTAAAACTATTTTTTTTCCTACTTATTGATGTAAAAAATTCTAATCGATATTACGTCAAATATTTCTTTTTTAGTACTAGGACAGCATGTTTACATAGGAAGTTTTAAAGGAGAATTATTTAGATTGAAACCTCTTTCTGACTTATTGATGAAAATAAATATGCTTTATTTATATCAAAACCATAAAAAATGCTTATCTTTATTACGTCAAATATTTCTTTTTTAAAACCAGGACAGCACGTTTACATAGGAAGTTTTAAAAGAGAATTATTTAGATTGAAACCTCTTTCTTACTCATTGATGAAAAGAAATGCTTTAGATTAAAACTATTTTTTTTCCTACTTATTGATGTAAAAAATGCTAATCGATATAACGTCAAATATTTCTTTTTTAGTACTAGGACAGCATGTTTACATAGGAAGTTTTGAAAGAGAATTATTTAGATTGAAACCTCTTTCTTACTTATTGATAAAAAGAAATGCTTTTTTAGATTAAAACTATTTTTCTTCCTACTCATTGATGAAAAGAAATGCTTTAGATTAAAACTATTTTTTTTTCCTACTTATTGATGTAAAAAATGCTAATCGATATAACGTCAAATATTTCTTTTTAGTACTAGGACAGCATGTTTACATAGGAAGTTTTGAAAGAGAATTATTTAGATTGAAACCTCTTTCTTACTTATTGATAAAAAGAAATGCATTTTTAGATTAAAACTATTTTTCTTCCTACTCATTGATGAAAAGAAATGCTTTAGATTAAAACTATTTTTTTTCCTACTTATTGATGTAAAAAATGCTAATCGATATAACGTCAAATATTTCTTTTTTAGTACTAGGACAGCATGTTTACATAGGAAGTTTTGAAAGAGAATTATTTAGATTGAAACCTCTTTCTGACTTATTGATGAAAATAAATATGCTTTATTTATATCAAAACCATAAAAAATGCTTATCTTTATTACGTCAAATATTTCTTTTTTAGTACCAGGACAGCACGTTTACATAGGAAGTTTTAAAAGAGAATTATTTAGATTGAAACCTCTTTCTTACTCATTGATGAAAAGAAATGCTTTAGATTAAAACTATTTTTTTTCCTACTTATTGATGTAAAAAATGCTAATCGATATTACGTCAATTATTTCTTTTTTAGTACCAGGACAGCATGTTTACATAAGAAGTTTTAAAAGAAAATTATTTAGATTGAAACCTTTTTATTACTCATTGATGAAAAGAAATGCTTTAGATTAAAACTATTTTTTTTCCTACTTATTGATGTAAAAAATGCTAATCGATATTACGTCAAATATTTCTTTTTTAGTACCAGGACAGCACGTTTACATAGGAAGTTTTAAAAGAGAATGATTCAGATTGAAACCTCTTTCTTACTTATTTATGAATAGAAATGCTTTCTTTAGATTAAAACTATTATTGATTTTCCTACTTATTGATGTAAAAAAAGCTAATCGATATAACGTCAAATATTTCTTTTTTAGTACCAGGACAGCATGTTTACATAGGAAGTTTTAAAAGAAAATTATTTAGATTGAAACCTTTTTATTACTCATTGATGAAAAGAAATATGCTTTATTTATATCAAAACCATAAGAAATGCTTATCTTTATTACGTCAAATATTTCTTTTTTAGTACCAGGTTAGCAAGTTTACATAGGAAGTTTTAAAAGAGAATTATTTAGATGAAACCTCTTTCTTACACATTGATGAAAAGAAACGCTTTTTTAGATTAAAACTATTTTTTTCCTACTTATTGATGTAAAAAATGCTAATCGATATTACGTCAAATATTTCTTTTTTAGTACCAGGACAGCACGTTTACATAGGAAGTTTTAAAAGAGAATTATTTAGATTGAAACCTCTTTCTTACTTATTTATGAATAGAAATGCTTTCTTTAGATTAAAACTATTATTGATTTTCCTACTTATTGATGTAAAAAAAGCTAATCGATATAACGTCAAATATTTCTTTTTTAGTACCAGGACAGCATGTTTACATAGGAAGTTTTGAAAGAGAATTATTTAGATTGAAACCTCTTTCTTACTCCTTGATGAAAAGAAATGCTTTAGATTAAAACTATTTTTTTTCCTACTTATTGATGTAAAAAATGCTAATCGATATAACGTCAAATATTTCTTTTTTAGTACTAGGACAGCATGTTTAAATAGGAAGTTTTAAAAGAAAATTATTTAGATTGAAACCTTTTTATTACTCATTGATGAAAAGAAATGCTTTAGATTAAAACTATTTTTTTTCCTACTTATTGATGTAAAAAATGCTAATCGATATTACGTCAAATATTTCTTTTTTAGTACCAGGACAGCACGTTTACATAGGAAGTTTTAAAAGAGAATTATTTAGATTGAAACCTCTTTCTTACTTATTTATGAATAGAAATGCTTTCTTTAGATTAAAACTATTATTGATTTTCCTACTTATTGATGTAAAAAAAACTAATCGATATAACGTCAAATATTTCTTTTTTAGTACCAGGACAGCATGTTTACATAGGAAGTTTTAAAAGAAAATTATTTAGATTGAAACCTTTTTATTACTCATTGATGAAAAGAAATGCTTTAGATTAAAACTATTTTTTTTCCTACTTATTGATGTAAAAAAAGCTAATCGATATTACGTCAATTATTTCTTTTTTAGTACCAGGACAGCATGTTTACATAAGAAGTTTTAAAAGAAAATTATTTAGATTGAAACCTTTTTATTACTCATTGATGAAAAGAAATGCTTTAGATTAAAACTATTTTTTTTCCTACTTATTGATGTGTAAAATGCTAATCGATATTACGTCAAATATTTCTTTTTTAGTACCAGGACAGCACGTTTACATAGGAAGTTTTAAAAGAGAATTATTTAGATTGAAACCTCTTTCTTACTTATTTATGAATAGAAATGCTTTCTTTAGATTAAAACTATTATTGATTTTCCTACTTATTGATGTAAAAAAAGCTAATCGATATAACGTCAAATATTTCTTTTTTAGTACCAGGACAGCATGTTTACATAGGAAGTTTTAAAAGAAAATTATTTAGATTGAAACCTTTTTATTACTTATTGATGAAAAGAAATGCTTTAGATTAAAACTATTTTTTTTCCTACTTATTGATGTAAAAAATTCTAATCGATATTACGTCAAATATTTCTTTTTTAGTACTAGGACAGCATGTTTACATAGGAAGTTTTAAAGGAGAATTATTTAGATTGAAACCTCTTTCTGACTTATTGATGAAAATAAATATGCTTTATTTATATCAAAACCATAAAAAATGCTTATCTTTATTACGTCAAATATTTCTTTTTTAGTACCAGGACAGCACGTTTACATAGGAAGTTTTAAAAGAGAATTATTGAGATTGAAACCTCTTTCTTACTCATTGATGAAAAGAAATGCTTTAGATTAAAACTATTTTTTTTCCTACTTATTGATGTAAAAAATGCTAATCGATATTACGTCAATTATTTCTTTTTTAGTACCAGGACAGCATGTTTACATAGGAAGTTTTAAAGGAGAATTATTTAGATTGAAACCTCTTTCTGACTTATTGATGAAAATAAATATGCTTTATTTATATCAAAACCATAAAAAATGCTTATCTTTATTACGTCAAATATTTCTTTTTTAGTACCAGGACAGCACGTTTACATAGGAAGTTTATAAGGAGAATTATTTAGATTGAAACCTCTTTCTGACTTATTGATGAAAATAAATATGCTTTATTTATATCAAAACCATAAGAAATGCTTATCTTTATTACGTCAAATATTTCTTTTTTAGTACCAGGACAGCAAGTTTACATAGGAAGTTTTAAAAGAGAATTATTTAGATTGAAACCTCTTTCTTACACATTGATGAAAAGAAACGCTTTTTTAGATTAAAACTATTTTTTTCCTACTTATTGATGTAAAAAATGCTAATCGATATTACGTCAAAAATTTCTTTTTTAGTACCAGGACAGCACGTTTACATAGGAAGTTTTAAAAGAGAATTATTTAGATTGAAACCTCTTTCTTACTTATTTATGAATAGAAATGCTTTCTTTAGATTAAAACTATTATTGATTTTCCTACTTATTGATGTAAAAAAAGCTAATCGATATAACGTCAAATATTTCTTTTTTAGTACCAGGACAGCATGTTTACATAGGAAGTTTTGAAAGAGAATTATTTAGATTGAAACCTCTTTCTTACTCCTTGATGAAAAGAAATGCTTTAGATTAAAACTATTTTTTTTCCTACTTATTGATGTAAAAAATGCTAATCGATATTACGTCAATTATTTCTTTTTAGGTACCAGGACAGCATGTTTACATAGGAAGTTTTAAAGGAGAATTATTTAGATTGAAACCTCTTTCTTACTCATTGATGAAAAGAAATGCTTTAGATTAAAACTATTTTTTTTCCTACTTATTGATGTAAAAAATGCTAATCGATATAACGTCAAATATTTCTTTTTTAGTACTAGGACAGCATGTTTACATAGGAAGTTTTGAAAGAGAATTATTTAGATTGAAACCTCTTTCTTACTTATTGATAAAAAGAAATGCATTTTTAGATTAAAACTATTTTTCTTCCTACTCATTGATGAAAAGAAATGCTTTAGATTAAAATTATTTTTTTTTCCTACTTATTGATGTAAAAAATGCTAATCGATATTACGTCAAATATTTCTTTTTTAGTACTAGGACAGCATGTTTACATAGGAAGTTTTAAAAGAGAATTATTTAGATTGAAACCTCTTTCTTACACATTGATGAAAAGAAACGCTTTTTTAGATTAAAACTATTTTTTTCCTACTTATTGATGTAAAAAATGCTAATCGATATTACGTCAAATATTTCTTTTTTAGTACCAGGACAGCACGTTTACATAGGAAGTTTTAAAAGAGAATTATTTAGATTGAAACCTCTTTCTTACTCATTGATGAAAAGAAATGCTTTAGATTAAAACTATTTTTTTTTCCTACTTATTGATGGTAAAAAATTCTAATCGATATTACGTCAAATATTTCTTTTTTAGTACTAGGACAGCATGTTTACATAGGAAGTTTTAAAGGAGAATTATTTAGATTGAAACCTCTTTCTGACTTATTGATGAAAATAAATATGCTTTATTTATATCAAAACCATAAAAAATGCTTATCTTTATTACGTCAAATATTTCTTTTTTAGTACCAGGACAGCACGTTTACATAGGAAGTTTTAAAAGAGAATTATTTAGATTGAAACCTCTTTCTTACTCATTGATGAAAAGAAATGCTTTAGATTAAAACTATTTTTTTTCCTACTTATTGATGTAAAAAATGCTAATCGATATTACGTCAATTATTTCTTTTTTAGTACCAGGACAGCATGTTTACATAGGAAGTTTTAAAGGAGAATTATTTAGATTGAAACCTCTTTCTGACTTATTGATGAAAATAAATATGCTTTATTTAAATCAAAACCATAAAAAATGCTTATCTTTATTACGTCAAATATTTCTTTTTTAGTACCAGGACAGCACGTTTACATAGGAAGTTTTAAAGGAGAATTATTTAGATTGAAACCTCTTTCTGACTTATTGATGAAAATAAATATGCTTTATTTATATCAAAACCATAAAAAATGCTTATCTTTATTACGTCAAATATTTCTTTTTTAGTACCAGGACAGCATGTTTACATAGGAAGTTTTAAAGGAGAATTATTTAGATTGAAACCTCTTTCTTACTCATTGATGAAAAGAAATGCTTTAGATTAAAACTATTTTTTTTCCTACTTATTGATGTAAAAAATGCTAATCGATATAACGTCAAATATTTCTTTTTTAGTACTAGGACAGCATGTTTACATAGGAAGTTTTGAAAGAGAATTATTTAGATTGAAACCTCTTTCTGACTTATTGATGAAAATAAATATGCTTTATTTATATCAAAACCATAAAAAATGCTTATCTTTATTACGTCAAATATTTCTTTTTTAGTACCAGGACAGCACGTTTACATAGGAAGTTTTAAAAGAGAATTATTTAGATTGAAACCTCTTTCTTACTCATTGATGAAAAGAAATGCTTTAGATTAAAACTATTTTTTTTCCTACTTATTGATGTAAAAAATGCTAATCGATATTACGTCAATTATTTCTTTTTTAGTACCAGGACAGCATGTTTACATAAGAAGTTTTAAAAGAAAATTATTTAGATTGAAACCTTTTTATTACTCATTGATGAAAAGAAATGCTTTAGATTAAAACTATTTTTTTTCCTACTTATTGATGTAAAAAATGCTAATCGATATTACGTCAAATATTTCTTTTTTAGTACCAGGACAGCACGTTTACATAGGAAGTTTTAAAAGAGAATTATTTAGATTGAAACCTCTTTCTTACTTATTTATAAATAGAAATGCTTTCTTTAGATTAAAACTATTATTGATTTTCCTACTTATTGATGTAAAAAATGCTAATCGATATTACGTCAATTATTTCTTTTTAGGTACCAGGACAGCATGTTTACATAGGAAGTTTTAAAGGAGAATTATTTAGATTGAAACCTCTTTCTTACTCATTGATGAAAAGAAATGCTTTAGATTAAAACTATTTTTTTTCCTACTTATTGATGTAAAAAATGCTAATCGATATAACGTCAAATATTTCTTTTTTAGTACTAGGACAGCATGTTTACATAGGAAGTTTTGAAAGAGAATTATTTAGATTGAAACCTCTTTCTTACTTATTGATAAAAAGAAATGCATTTTTAGATTAAAACTATTTTTCTTCCTACTCATTGATGAAAAGAAATGCTTTAGATTAAAACTATTTTTTTTTCCTACTTATTGATGTAAAAAATGCTAATCGATATTACGTCAAATATTTCTTTTTTAGTACTAGGACAGCATGTTTACATAGGAAGTTTTAAAAGAGAATTATTTAGATTGAAACCTCTTTCTTACACATTGATGAAAAGAAACGCTTTTTTAGATTAAAACTATTTTTTTCCTACTTATTGATGTAAAAAATGCTAATCGATATTACGTCAAATATTTCTTTTTTAGTACCAGGACAGCACGTTTACATAGGAAGTTTTAAAAGAGAATTATTTAGATTGAAACCTCTTTCTTACTCATTGATGAAAAGAAATGCTTTAGATTAAAACTATTTTTTTTTCCTACTTATTGATGGTAAAAAATTCTAATCGATATTACGTCAAATATTTCTTTTTTAGTACTAGGACAGCATGTTTACATAGGAAGTTTTAAAGGAGAATTATTTAGATTGAAACCTCTTTCTGACTTATTGATGAAAATAAATATGCTTTATTTATATCAAAACCATAAAAAATGCTTATCTTTATTACGTCAAATATTTCTTTTTTAGTACCAGGACAGCACGTTTACATAGGAAGTTTTAAAAGAGAATTATTTAGATTGAAACCTCTTTCTTACTCATTGATGAAAAGAAATGCTTTAGATTAAAACTATTTTTTTTCCTACTTATTGATGTAAAAAATGCTAATCGATATTACGTCAATTATTTCTTTTTTAGTACCAGGACAGCATGTTTACATAGGAAGTTTTAAAGGAGAATTATTTAGATTGAAACCTCTTTCTGACTTATTGATGAAAATAAATATGCTTTATTTATATCAAAACCATAAAAAATGCTTATATTTATTACGTCAAATATTTCTTTTTTAGTACCAGGACAGCACGTTTACATAGGAAGTTTTTATAAGGAGAATTATTTAGATTGAAACCTCTTTCTGACTTATTGATGAAAATAAATATGCTTTATTTATATCAAAACCATAAGAAATGCTTATCTTTATTACGTCAAATATTTCTTTTTTAGTACCAGGATAGCAAGTTTACATAGGAAGTTTGAAAAGAGAATTATTTAGATTGAAACCTCTTTCTTACACATTGATGAAAAGAAACGCTTTTTTACATTAAAACTATTTTTTTCCTACTTATTGATGTAAAAAATGCTAATCGATATTACGTCAAATATTTCTTTTTTAGTACCAGGACAGCACGTTTACATAGGAAGTTTTAAAAGTGAATTATTTAGATTGAAACCTCTTTCTTACTTATTTATGAATAGAAATGCTTTCTTTAGATTAAAACTATTATTGATTTTCCTACTTATTGATGTAAAAAAAGCTAATCGATATAACGTCAAATATTTCTTTTTTAGTACCAGGACAGCATGTTTACATAGGAAGTTTTGAAAGAGAATTATTTAGATTGAAACCTCTTTCTTACTCCTTGATGAAAAGAAATGCTTTAGATTAAAACTATTTTTTTTCCTACTTATTGATGTAAAAAATGCTAATCGATATAACGTCAAATATTTCTTTTTTAGTACTAGGACAGCATGTTTAAATAGGAAGTTTTAAAAGAAAATTATTTAGATTGAAACCTTTTTATTACTCATTGATGAAAAGAAATGCTTTAGATTAAAACTATTTTTTTTCCTACTTATTGATGTAAAAAATGCTAATCGATATTACGTCAAATATTTCTTTTTTAGTACCAGGACAGCACGTTTACATAGGAAGTTTTAAAAGAGAATTATTTAGATTGAAACCTCTTTCTTACTTATTTATGAATAGAAATGCTTTCTTTAGATTAAAACTATTATTGATTTTCCTACTTATTGATGTAAAAAAAGCTAATCGATATAACGTCAAATATTTCTTTTTTAGTACCAGGACAGCATGTTTACATAGGAAGTTTTAAAAGAAAATTATTTAGATTGAAACCTTTTTATTACTCATTGATGAAGAGAAATGCTGTAGATTAAAACTATTTTTTTTCCTACTTATTGATGTAAAAAATGCTAATCGATATAACGTCAAATATTTCTTTTTTAGTACCAGGACAGCATGTTTACATAGGAAGTTTTAAAGGAGAATTATTTAGATTGAAACCTCTTTCTTACTCATTGATGAAAAGAAATGCTTTAGATTAAAACTATTTTTTTTCCTACCTATTGATGTAAAAAATGCTAATCGATATAACGTCAAATATTTCTTTTTTAGTACTAGGACAGCATGTTTACATAGGAAGTTTTGAAAGAGAATTATTTAGATTGAAACCTCTTTCTTACTTATTGATAAAAAGAAATGCTTTTTTAGATTAAAACTATTTTTCTTCCTACTCATTGATGAAAAGAAATGCTTTAGATAAAAACTATTTTTTTTTCCTACTTATTGATGTAAAAAATGCTAATCGATATAACGTCAAATATTTCTTTTTTAGTACTAGGACAGCATGTTTACATAGGAAGTTTTGAAAGAGAATTATTTAGATTGAAACCTCTTTCTTACTTATTGATAAAAAGAAATGCATTTTTAGATTAAAACTATTTTTCTTCCTACTCATTGATGAAAAGAAATGCTTTAGATTAAAACTATTTTTTTTTTTCCTACTTATTGATGTAAAAAATGCTAATCGATATTACGTCAAATATTTCTTTTTTAGTACTAGGACAGCATGTTTACATAGGAAGTTTTAAAAGAGAATTATTTAGATTGAAACCTCTTTCTTACACATTGATGAAAAGAAACGCTTTTTTAGATTAAAACTATTTTTTTCCTACTTATTGATGTAAAAAATGCTAATCGATATTACGTCAAATATTTCTTTTTTAGTACCAGGACAGCACGTTTACATAGGAAGTTTTAAAAGAGAATTATTTAGATTGAAACCTCTTTCTTACTCATTGATGAAAAGAAATGCTTTAGATTAAAACTATTTTTTTTCCTACTTATTGATGTAAAAAATTCTAATCGATATTACGTCAAATATTTCTTTTTTAGTACTAGGACAGCATATTTACATAGGAAGTTTTAAAGGAGAATTATTTAGATTGAAACCTCTTTCTGACTTATTGATGAAAAGAAATGCTTTAGATTAAAACTATTTTTTTTCCTACTTATTGATGTAAAAAATGCTAATCGATATTACGTCAAATATTTCTTTTTTAGTACCAGGACAGCACGTTTACATAGGAAGTTTTAAAAGAGAATTATTTAGATTGAAACCTCTTTCTTACTTATTTATGAATAGAAATGCTTTCTTTAGATTAAAACTATTATTGATTTTCCTACTTATTGATGTAAAAAAAGCTAATCGATATAACGTCAAATATTTCTTTTTTAGTACCAGGACAGCATGTTTACATAGGAAGTTTTAAAAGAAAATTATTTAGATTGAAACCTCTTTCTTACTTATTTATGAATAGAAATGCTTTCTTTAGATTAAAACTATTATTGATTTTCCTACTTATTGATGTAAAAAAAGCTAATCGATATTACGTCAAATATTTCTTTTTTAGTACCAGGACAGCACGTTTACATAGGAAGTTTTAAAAGAGAATTATTTAGATTGAAACCTCTTTCTTACTTATTTATGAATAGAAATGCTTTCTTTAGATTAAAACTATTATTGATTTTCCTACTTATTGATGTAAAAAAAGCTAATCGATATAACTTCAAATATTTCTTTTTTAGTACCAGGACAGCATGTTTACATAGGAAGTTTTAAAAGAAAATTATTTAGATTGAAACCTTTTTATTACTCATTGATGAAAAGAAATGCTTTAGATTAAAACTATTTTTTTTTCCTACTTATTGATGTAAAAAATTCTAATCGATATTACGTCAAATATTTCTTTTTTAGTACTAGGACAGCATGTTTACATAGGAAGTTTTAAAGGAGAATTATTTAGATTGAAACCTCTTTCTGACTTATTGATGAAAATAAATATGCTTTATTTATATCAAAACCATAAAAAATGCTTATCTTTATTACGTCAAATATTTCTTTTTTAGTACCAGGACAGCACGTTTACATAGGAAGTTTTAAAAGAGAATTATTTAGATTGAAACCTCTTTCTTACTCATTGATGAAAAGAAATGCTTTAGATTAAAACTATTTTTTTTCCTACTTATTGATGTAAAAAATGCTAATCGATATTACGTCAATTATTTCTTTTTTAGTACCAGGACAGCATGTTTACATAGGAAGTTTTAAAGGAGAATTATTTAGATTGAAACCTCTTTCTGACTTATTGATGAAAATAAATATGCTTTATTTATATCAAAACCATAAAAAATGCTTATCTTTATTACGTCAAATATTTCTTTTTTAGTACCAGGACAGCACGTTTACATAGGAAGTTTATAAGGAGAATTATTTAGATTGAAACCTCTTTCTGACTTATTGATGAAAATAAATATGCTTTATTTATATCAAAACCATAAGAAATGCTTATCTTTATTACGTCAAATATTTCTTTTTTAGTACCAGGACAGCAAGTTTACATAGGAAGTTTTAAAAGAGAATTATTTAGATTGAAACCTCTTTCTTACACATTGATGAAAAGAAACGCTTTTTTAGATTAAAACTATTTTTTTCCTACTTATTGATGTAAAAAATGCTAATCGATATTACGTCAAAAATTTCTTTTTTAGTACCAGGACAGCACGTTTACATAGGAAGTTTTAAAAGAGAATTATTTAGATTGAAACCTCTTTCTTACTTATTTATGAATAGAAATGCTTTCTTTAGATTAAAACTATTATTGATTTTCCTACTTATTGATGTAAAAAAAGCTAATCGATATAACGTCAAATATTTCTTTTTTAGTACCAGGACAGCATGTTTACATAGGAAGTTTTGAAAGAGAATTATTTAGATTGAAACCTCTTTCTTACTCCTTGATGAAAAGAAATGCTTTAGATTAAAACTATTTTTTTTCCTACTTATTGATGTAAAAAATGCTAATCGATATTACGTCAATTATTTCTTTTTAGGTACCAGGACAGCATGTTTACATAGGAAGTTTTAAAGGAGAATTATTTAGATTGAAACCTCTTTCTTACTCATTGATGAAAAGAAATGCTTTAGATTAAAACTATTTTTTTTCCTACTTATTGATGTAAAAAATGCTAATCGATATAACGTCAAATATTTCTTTTTTAGTACTAGGACAGCATGTTTACATAGGAAGTTTTGAAAGAGAATTATTTAGATTGAAACCTCTTTCTTACTTATTGATAAAAAGAAATGCATTTTTAGATTAAAACTATTTTTCTTCCTACTCATTGATGAAAAGAAATGCTTTAGATTAAAACTATTTTTTTTTCCTACTTATTGATGTAAAAAATGCTAATCGATATTACGTCAAATATTTCTTTTTTAGTACTAGGACAGCATGTTTACATAGGAAGTTTTAAAAGAGAATTATTTAGATTGAAACCTCTTTCTTACACATTGATGAAAAGAAACGCTTTTTTAGATTAAAACTATTTTTTTCCTACTTATTGATGTAAAAAATGCTAATCGATATTACGTCAAATATTTCTTTTTTAGTACCAGGACAGCACGTTTACATAGGAAGTTTTAAAAGAGAATTATTTAGATTGAAACCTCTTTCTTACTCATTGATGAAAAGAAATGCTTTAGATTAAAACTATTTTTTTTCCTACTTATTGATGTAAAAAATTCTAATCGATATTACGTCAAATATTTCTTTTTTAGTACTAGGACAGCATATTTACATAGGAAGTTTTAAAGGAGAATTATTTAGATTGAAACCTCTTTCTGACTTATTGATGAAAATAAATATGCTTTATTTATATCAAAACCATAAAAAATGCTTATCTTTATTACGTCAAATATTTCTTTTTTAGTACCAGGACAGCACGTTTACATAGGAAGTTTTAAAAGAGAATTATTTAGATTGAAACCTTTTTATTACTCATTGATGAAAAGAAATGCTTTAGATTAAAACTATTTTTTTTCCTACTTATTGATGTAAAAAATGCTAATCGATATTACGTCAAATATTTCTTTTTTAGTACCAGGACAGCACGTTTACATAGGAAGTTTTAAAAGAGAATTATTTAGATTGAAACCTCTTTCTTACTTATTTATGAATAGAAATGCTTTCTTTAGATTAAAACTATTATTGATTTTCCTACTTATTGATGTAAAAAAAGCTAATCGATATAACGTCAAATATTTCTTTTTTAGTACCAGGACAGCATGTTTACATAGGAAGTTTTAAAAGAAAATTATTTAGATTGAAACCTCTTTCTTACTTATTTATGAATAGAAATGCTTTCTTTAGATTAAAACTATTATTGATTTTCCTACTTATTGATGTAAAAAAAGCTAATCGATATTACGTCAAATATTTCTTTTTTAGTACCAGGACAGCACGTTTACATAGGAAGTTTTAAAAGAGAATTATTTAGATTGAAACCTCTTTCTTACTTATTTATGAATAGAAATGCTTTCTTTAGATTAAAACTATTATTGATTTTCCTACTTATTGATGTAAAAAAAGCTAATCGATATAACGTCAAATATTTCTTTTTTAGTACCAGGACAGCATGTTTACATAGGAAGTTTTAAAAGAAAATTATTTAGATTGAAACCTTTTTATTACTCATTGATGAAAAGAAATGCTTTAGATTAAAACTATTTTTTTTTCCTACTTATTGATGTAAAAAATTCTAATCGATATTACGTCAAATATTTCTTTTTTAGTACTAGGACAGCATGTTTACATAGGAAGTTTTAAAGGAGAATTATTTAGATTGAAACCTCTTTCTGACTTATTGATGAAAATAAATATGCTTTATTTATATCAAAACCATAAAAAATGCTTATCTTTATTACGTCAAATATTTCTTTTTTAGTACCAGGACAGCACGTTTACATAGGAAGTTTTAAAAGAGAATTATTTAGATTGAAACCTCTTTCTTACTCATTGATGAAAATAAATATATATGCTTTATTTATATCAAAACCATAAGAAATGCTTATCTTTATTACGTCAAATATTTCTTTTTTAGTACCAGGACAGCAAGTTTACATAGGAAGTTTTAAAAGAGAATTATTTAGATTGAAACCTCTTTCTTACACATTGATGAAAAGAAACGCTTTTTTAGATTAAAACTATTTTTTTCCTACTTATTGATGTAAAAAATGCTAATCGATATTACGTCAAAAATTTCTTTTTTAGTACCAGGACAGCACGTTTACATAGGAAGTTTTAAAAGAGAATTATTTAGATTGAAACCTCTTTCTTACTTATTTATGAATAGAAATGCTTTCTTTAGATTAAAACTATTATTGATTTTCCTACTTATTGATGTAAAAAAAGCTAATCGATATAACGTCAAATATTTCTTTTTTAGTACCAGGACAGCATGTTTACATAGGAAGTTTTGAAAGAGAATTATTTAGATTGAAACCTCTTTCTTACTTATTGATAAAAAGAAATGCATTTTTAGATTAAAACTATTTTTCTTCCTACTCATTGATGAAAAGAAATGCTTTAGATTAAAACTATTTTTTTTTTTCCTACTTATTGATGGTAAAAAATTCTAATCGATATTACGTCAAATATTTCTTTTTTAGTACTAGGACAGCATGTTTACATAGGAAGTTTTAAAGGAGAATTATTTAGATTGAAACCTCTTTCTGACTTATTGATGAAAATAAATATGCTTTATTTATATCAAAACCATAAAAAATGCTTATCTTTATTACGTCAAATATTTCTTTTTTAGTACCAGGACAGCACGTTTACATAGGAAGTTTTAAAAGAGAATTATTTAGATTGAAACCTCTTTCTTACTCATTGATGAAAAGAAATGCTTTAGATTAAAACTATTTTTTTTCCTACTTATTGATGTAAAAAATGCTAATCGATATTACGTCAATTATTTCTTTTTTAGTACCAGGACAGCATGTTTACATAGGAAGTTTTAAAGGAGAATTATTTAGATTGAAACCTCTTTCTGACTTATTGATGAAAATAAATATGCTTTATTTATATCAAAACCATAAAAAATGCTTATCTTTATTACGTCAAATATTTCTTTTTTAGTACCAGGACAGCACGTTTACATAGGAAGTTTTAAAGGAGAATTATTTAGATTGAAACCTCTTTCTGACTTATTGATGAAAATAAATATGCTTTATTTATATCAAAACCATAAAAAATGCTTATCTTTATTACGTCAAATATTTCTTTTTTAGTACCAGGACAGCATGTTTACATAGGAAGTTTTAAAGGAGAATTATTTAGATTGAAACCTCTTTCTTACTCATTGATGAAAAGAAATGCTTTAGATTAAAACTATTTTTTTTCCTACTTATTGATGTAAAAAATGCTAATCGATATAACGTCAAATATTTCTTTTTTAGTACTAGGACAGCATGTTTACATAGGAAGTTTTGAAAGAGAATTATTTAGATTGAAACCTCTTTCTGACTTATTGATGAAAATAAATATGCTTTATTTATATCAAAACCATAAAAAATGCTTATCTTTATTACGTCAAATATTTCTTTTTTTGTACCAGGACAGCATGTTTACATAGGAAGTTTTAAAGGAGAATTATTTAGATTGAAACCTCTTTCTTACTCCTTGATGAAAAGAAATGCTTTAGATTAAAACTATTTTTTTTCCTACTTATTGATGTAAAAAATGCTAATCGATATTACGTCAATTATTTCTTTTTAGGTACCAGGACAGCATGTTTACATAGGAAGTTTTAAAGGAGAATTATTTAGATTGAAACCTCTTTCTTACACATTGATGAAAAGAAATGCTTTAGATTAAAACTATTTTTTTTCCTGTCAAATATTTCTTTTTTAGTACTAGGACAGCATGTTTACATAGGAAGTTTTGAAAGAGAATTATTTAGATTGAAACCTCTTTCTTACTTATTGATAAAAAGAAATGCATTTTTAGATTAAAACTATTTTTCTTCCTACTCATTGATGAAAAGAAATGCTTTAGATTAAAACTATTTTTTTTTCCTACTTATTGATGTAAAAAATGCTAATCGATATTACGTCAAATATTTCTTTTTTAGTACTAGGACAGCATGTTTACATAGGAAGTTTTAAAAGAGAATTATTTAGATTGAAACCTCTTTCTTACACATTGATGAAAAGAAACGCTTTTTTAGATTAAAACTATTTTTTTCCTACTTATTGATGTAAAAAATGCTAATCGATATTACGTCAAATATTTCTTTTTTAGTACCAGGACAGCACGTTTACATAGGAAGTTTTAAAAGAGAATTATTTAGATTGAAACCTCTTTCTTACTCATTGATGAAAAGAAATGCTTTAGATTAAAACTATTTTTTTTTTCCTACTTATTGATGGTAAAAAATTCTAATCGATATTACGTCAAATATTTCTTTTTTAGTACTAGGACAGCATGTTTACATAGGAAGTTTTAAAGGAGAATTATTTAGATTGAAACCTCTTTCTGACTTATTGATGAAAATAAATATGCTTTATTTATATCAAAACCATAAAAAATGCTTATCTTTATTACGTCAAATATTTCTTTTTTAGTACCAGGACAGCACGTTTACATAGGAAGTTTTAAAAGAGAATTATTTAGATTGAAACCTCTTTCTTACTCATTGATGAAAAGAAATGCTTTAGATTAAAACTATTTTTTTTCCTACTTATTGATTGATGTAAAAAATGCTAATCGATATTACGTCAATTATTTCTTTTTTAGTACCAGGACAGCATGTTTACATAGGAAGTTTTAAAGGAGAATTATTTAGATTGAAACCTCTTTCTGACTTATTGATGAAAATAAATATGCTTTATTTATATCAAAACCATAAAAAATGCTTATCTTTATTACGTCAAATATTTCTTTTTTAGTACCAGGACAGCACGTTTACATAGGAAGTTTATAAGGAGAATTATTTAGATTGAAACCTCTTTCTGACTTATTGATGAAAATAAATATGCTTTATTTATATCAAAACCATAAGAAATGCTTATCTTTATTACGTCAAATATTTCTTTTTTAGTACCAGGATAGCAAGTTTACATAGGAAGTTTGAAAAGAGAATTATTTAGATTGAAACCTCTTTCTTACACATTGATGAAAAGAAACGCTTTTTTAGATTAAAACTATTTTTTTCCTACTTATTGATGTAAAAAATGCTAATCGATATTACGTCAAATATTTCTTTTTTAGTACCAGGACAGCACGTTTACATAGGAAGTTTTAAAAGAGAATTATTTAGATTGAAACCTCTTTCTTACTTATTTATGAATAGAAATGCTTTCTTTAGATTAAAACTATTATTGATTTTCCTACTTATTGATGTAAAAAAAGCTAATCGATATAACGTCAAATATTTCTTTTTTAGTACCAGGACAGCATGTTTACATAGGAAGTTTTGAAAGAGAATTATTTAGATTGAAACCTCTTTCTTACTCCTTGATGAAAAGAAATGCTTTAGATTAAAACTATTTTTTTTCCTACTTATTGATGTAAAAAATGCTAATCGATATAACGTCAAATATTTCTTTTTTAGTACTAGGACAGCATGTTTAAATAGGAAGTTTTAAAAGAAAATTATTTAGATTGAAACCTTTTTATTACTCATTGATGAAAAGAAATGCTTTAGATTAAAACTATTTTTTTTCCTACTTATTGATGTAAAAAATGCTAATCGATATTACGTCAAATATTTCTTTTTTAGTACCAGGACAGCACGTTTACATAGGAAGTTTTAAAAGAGAATTATTTAGATTGAAACCTCTTTCTTACTTATTTATGAATAGAAATGCTTTCTTTAGATTAAAACTATTATTGATTTTCCTACTTATTGATGTAAAAAAAGCTAATCGATATAACGTCAAATATTTCTTTTTTAGTACCAGGACAGCATGTTTACATAGGAAGTTTTAAAAGAAAATTATTTAGATTGAAACCTTTTTATTACTCATTGATGAAGAGAAATGCTGTAGATTAAAACTATTTTTTTTCCTACTTATTGATGTAAAAAATGCTAATCGATATAACGTCAAATATTTCTTTTTTAGTACCAGGACAGCATGTTTACATAGGAAGTTTTAAAGGAGAATTATTTAGATTGAAACCTCTTTCTTACTCATTGATGAAAAGAAATGCTTTAGATTAAAACTATTTTTTTTCCTACTTATTGATGTAAAAAATGCTAATCGATATAACGTCAAATATTTCTTTTTTAGTACTAGGACAGCATGTTTACATAGGAAGTTTTGAAAGAGAATTATTTAGATTGAAACCTCTTTCTTACTTATTGATAAAAAGAAATGCTTTTTTAGATTAAAACTATTTTTCTTCCTACTCATTGATGAAAAGAAATGCTTTAGATAAAAACTATTTTTTTTTCCTACTTATTGATGTAAAAAATGCTAATCGATATAACGTCAAATATTTCTTTTTTAGTACTAGGACAGCATGTTTACATAGGAAGTTTTGAAAGAGAATTATTTAGATTGAAACCTCTTTCTTACTTATTGATAAAAAGAAATGCATTTTTAGATTAAAACTATTTTTCTTCCTACTCATTGATGAAAAGAAATGCTTTAGATTAAAACTATTTTTTTTTTTCCTACTTATTGATGTAAAAAATGCTAATCGATATTACGTCAAATATTTCTTTTTTAGTACTAGGACAGCATGTTTACATAGGAAGTTTTAAAAGAGAATTATTTAGATTGAAACCTCTTTCTTACACATTGATGAAAAGAAACGCTTTTTTAGATTAAAACTATTTTTTTCCTACTTATTGATGTAAAAAATGCTAATCGATATTACGTCAAATATTTCTTTTTTAGTACCAGGACAGCACGTTTACATAGGAAGTTTTAAAAGAGAATTATTTAGATTGAAACCTCTTTCTTACTCATTGATGAAAAGAAATGCTTTAGATTAAAACTATTTTTTTTCCTACTTATTGATGTAAAAAATTCTAATCGATATTACGTCAAATATTTCTTTTTTAGTACTAGGACAGCATATTTACATAGGAAGTTTTAAAGGAGAATTATTTAGATTGAAACCTCTTTCTGACTTATTGATGAAAATAAATATGCTTTATTTATATCAAAACCATAAAAAATGCTTATCTTTATTACGTCAAATATTTCTTTTTTAGTACCAGGACAGCACGTTTACATAGGAAGTTTTAAAAGAGAATTATTTAGATTGAAACCTCTTTCTTACTCATTGATGAAAAGAAATGCTTTAGATTAAAACTATTTTTTTTCCTACTTATTGATGTAAAAAATGCTAATAGATATAACGTCAAATATTTCTTTTTTAGTACTAGGACAGCATGTTTACATAGGAAGTTTTAAAAGAAAATTATTTAGATTGAAACCTCTTTCTTACTCATTGATGAAAAGAAATGCTTTAGATTAAAACTATGTTTTTCCTACTTATTGATGTAAAAAAAGCTTATCGAAATAACGTCAAATATTTCTTTTTAGGTACTAGGACAGCATGTTTACAAAGGTAGTTTTAAAAGAGAATGATTCAGATTGAAACCTCTTTCTTACTTATTGATGAAAAGAAATGCTTTTTTAGATTAAAACTATTTTTTTTTCCTACTTATTGATGTAAAAAAAGCTAATTGAAATAACCTCAAATATTTCTTTTTAGGTACTAGGGCAGCATGTTTACAAAGGTAGTTTTAAAAGAGAATTATTTAGATTGAAACCTCTTTCTTACTTATTTATGAATAGAAATGCTTTCTTTAGATTAAAACTATTATTGATTTTCCTACTTATTGATGTAAAAAAAGCTAATCGAAATAACGTCAAATATTTCTTTTTAGGTACTAGGGCAGCATGTTTACAAAGGTAGTTTTAAAAGAGAATTATTTAGATTGAAACCTCTTTCTTACTTATTTATGAATAGAAATGCTTTCTTTAGATTAAAACTATTTTTTTTCCTACTTATTTATGTAAAAAAAGCTAATCGAAATAACGTCAAATATTTCTTTTTAGGTACTAGGACAGCATGTTTACATAGGAAGTTTTGAAAGAGAATTATTTAGATTGAAACCTCTTTCTTACTTATTGATAAAAAGAAATGCATTTTTAGATTAAAACTATTTTTCTTCCTACTCATTGATGAAAAGAAATGCTTTAGATTAAAACTATTTTTTTTTTCCTACTTATTGATGTAAAAAATGCTAATCGATATTACGTCAAATATTTCTTTTTTAGTACTAGGAAAGCATGTTTACATAGGAAGTTTTAAAAGAGAATTATTTAGATTGAAACCTCTTTCTTACACATTGATGAAAAGAAACGCTTTTTTAGATTAAAACTATTTTTTTCCTACTTATTGATGTAAAAAATGCTTATCTTTATTACGTCAAATATTTCTTTTTTAGTACCAGGACAGCACGTTTACATAGGAAGTTTTAAAAGAGAATTATTTAGATTGAAACCTCTTTCTTACTCCTTTATGAAAAGAAATGCTTTAGATTAAAACTATTTTTTTTCCTACTTATTGATGTAAAAAATGCTAATCGATATAACGTCAAATATTTCTTTTTTAGTACTAGGACAGCATGTTTACATAGGAAGTTTTAAAAGAAAATTATTTAGATTGAAACCTCTTTCTTACTCATTGATGAAAAGAAATGCTTTAGATTAAAACTATTTTTTTTCCTACTTATTGATGTAAAAAAAGCTTATCGAAATAACGTCAAATATTTCTTTTTAGGTACTAGGACAGCATGTTTACAAAGGTAGTTTTAAAAGAGAATGATTCAGATTGAAACCTCTTTCTTACTTATTGATGAAAAGAAATGCTTTTTTAGATTAAAACTATTTTTTTTTCCTACTTATTGATGTAAAAAAAGCTAATTGAAATAACGTCAAATATTTCTTTTTAGGTACTAGGGCAGCATGTTTACAAAGGTAGTTTTAAAAGAGAATTATTTAGATTGAAACCTCTTTCTTACTTATTTATGAATAGAAATGCTTTCTTTAGATTAAAACTATTATTATTGATTTTCCTACTTATTGATGTAAAAAAAGCTAATCGAAATAACGTCAAATATTTCTTTTTAGGTACTAGGGCAGCATGTTTACAAACGTAGTTTTAAAAGAGAATTATTTAGATTGAAACCTCTTTCTTACTTATTTATGAATAGAAATGCTTTCTTTTGATTAAAACTATTTTTTTTCCTACTTATTGATGTAAAAAAAGCTAATCGAAATAACGTCAAATATTTCTTTTTAGGTACTAGGACAGCATGTTTACATAGGAAGTTTAAAAGGAGAATTATTTAGATTGAAACCTCTTTCTGACTTATTGATGAAAATAAATATGCTTTATTTATATCAAAACCATAAAAAATGCTTATCTTTATTACGTCAAATATTTCTTTTTTAGTACCAGGACAGCACGTTTACATAGGAAGTTTTAAAAGAGAATTATTTAGATTAAAACCTCTTTCTTACTCATTGATGAAAAGAAATGCTTTAGATTAAAACTATTTTTTTTCCTACTTATTGATGTAAAAAATGCTAATCGATATAACGTCAAATATTTCTTTTTTAGTACTAGGACAGCATGTTTACATAGGAAGTTTTGAAAGAGAATTATTTAGATTGAAACCTCTTTCTTACTTATTTATGAATAGAAATGCTTTCTTTAGATTAAAACTATTATTGATTTTCCTACTTATTGATGTAAAAAAAGCTAATCGAAATAACGTCAAATATTTCTTTTTAGGTACTAGGGCAGCATGTTTACAAAGGTAGTTTTAAAAGAGAATTATTTAGATTGAAACCTCTTTCTGACTTATTGATGAAAATAAATATGCTTTATTTGTATCAAAACCATAAAAAATGCTTATCTTTATTACGTCAAATATTTCTTTTTTAGTACCAGGACAGCACGTTTACATAGGAAGTTTTAAAAGAGAATTATTTAGATTGAAACCTCTTTCTTACTTATTTATGAATAGAAATGCTTTCTTTAGATTAAAACTATTATTGATTTTCCTACTTATTGATGTAAAAAAAGCTAATCGAAATAACGTCAAATATTTCTTTTTTAGTACCAGGACAGCACGTTTACATAGGAAGTTTTAAAAGAGAATTATTAAGATTGAAACCTCTTTCTTACTCATTGATGAAAAGAAATGCTTTAGATTAAAACTATTTTTTTTCCTACTTATTGATGTAAAAAATGCTAATCGATATTACGTCAATTATTTCTTATTAGTTACCAGGACAGCACGTTTACATAGGAAGTTTTAAAAGAGAATTATTAAGATTGAAACCTCTTTCTTACTCATTGATGAAAAGAAATGCTTTAGATTAAAACTATTTTTTTTCCTACTTATTGATGTAAAAAATGCTAATCGATATAACGTCAAATATTTCTTTTTTAGTACTAGGACAGCATGTTTACATAGGAAGTTTTGAAAGAGAATTATTTAGATTGAAACCTCTTTCTTACTTATTGATAACAAGAAATGCATTTTTAGATTAAAACTATTTTTCTTCCTACTCATTGATGAAAAGAAATGCTAATCGATATAACGTCAAATATTTCTTTTTTAGTACTAGGACAGCATGTTTACATAGGAAGTTTTGAAAGAGAATTATTTAGATTGAAACCTCTTTCTTACTTATTGATAACAAGAAATGCATTTTTAGATTAAAACTATTTTTCTTCCTACTCATTGATGAAAAGAAATGCTTTAGATTAAAACTATTTTTTTTTCCTACTTATTGATGTAAAAATGCTAATCGATATTACGTCAAATATTTCTTTTTTAGTACTAGGACAGCATGTTTACATAGGAAGTTTTAAAAGAGAATTATTTAGATTGAAACCTCTTTCTTACACATTGATGAAAAGAAACGCTTTTTTAGATTAAAACTATTTTTTTCCTACTCATTGATGTAAAAAATGCTAATCGATATTACGTCAAATATTTCTTTTTTAGTACCAGGACAGCACGTTTACATAGGAAGTTTTAAAAGAGAATTATTTAGATTGAAACCTCTTTCTTACTCATTGATGAAAAGAAATGCTTTAGATTAAAACTATTTTTTTTCCTACTTATTGATGTAAAAAATTCTAATCGATATTACGTCAAATATTTCTTTTTTAGTACTAGGACAGCATGTTTACATAGGAAGTTTTAAAGGAGAATTATTTAGATTGAAACCTCTTTCTGACTTATTGATGAAAATAAATATGCTTTATTTATATCAAAACCATAAAAAATGCTTATCTTTATTACGTCAAATATTTCTTTTTTAGTACCAGGACAGCACGTTTACATAGGAAGTTTTAAAAGAGAATTATTTAGATTGAAACCTCTTTCTTACTCATTGATGAAAAGAAATGCTTTAGATTAAAACTATTTTTTTTCCTACTTATTGATGTAAAAAATGCTAATCGATATAACGTCAAATATTTCTTTTTTAGTACTAGGACAGCATGTTTACATAGGAAGTTTTAAAAGAAAATTATTTAGATTGAAACCTCTTTCTTACTCATTGATGAAAAGAAATGCTTTAGATTAAAACTATTTTTTTCCTACTTATTGATGTAAAAAAAGCTTATCGAAATAACGTCAAATATTTCTTTTTAGGTACTAGGACAGCATGTTTACAAAGGTAGTTTTAAAAGAGAATTATTTAGATTGAAACCTCTTTCTTACTTATTTATGAATAGAAATGCTTTCTTTAGATTAAAACTAATATTGATTTTCCTACTTATTGATGTAAAAAAAGCTAATCGAAATAACGTCAAATATTTCTTTTTTAGTACCAGGACAGCACGTTTACATAGGAAGTTTTAAAAGAGAATTATTAAGATTGAAACCTCTTTCTTACTCATTGATGAAAAGAAATGCTTTAGATTAAAACTATTTTTTTTTCCTACTTATTGATGTAAAAAATGCTAATCGATATTACGTCAATTATTTCTTATTAGGTACCAGGACAGCACGTTTACATAGGAAGTTTTAAAAGAGAATTATTAAGATTGAAACCTCTTTCTTACTCATTGATGAAAAGAAATGCTTTAGATTAAAACTATTTTTTTTCCTACTTATTGATGTAAAAAATGCTAATCGATATTACGTCAATTATTTCTTTTTAGGTACCAGGACAGCATGTTTACATAGGAAGTTTTAAAGGAGAATTATTTAGATTGAAACCTCTTTCTTACTCATTGATGAAAAGAAATGCTTTAGATTAAAACTATTTTTTTTCCTACTTATTGATGTAAAAAATGCTAATCGATATAACGTCAAATATTTCTTTTTTAGTACTAGGACAGCATGTTTACATAGGAAGTTTTGAAAGAGAATTATTTAGATTGAAACCTCTTTCTTACTTATTGATAAAAAGAAATGCATTTTTAGATTAAAACTATTTTTCTTCCTACTCATTGATGAAAAGAAATGCTTTAGATTAAAACTATTTTTTTTTCCTACTTATTGATGTAAAAAATGCTAATTGATATTACGTCAAATATTTCTTTTTTAGTACTAGGACAGCATGTTTACATAGGAAGTTTTAAAAGAGAATTATTTAGATTGAAACCTCTTTCTTACACATTGATGAAAAGAAACGCTTTTTTAGATTAAAACTATTTTTTTCCTACTTATTGATGTAAAAAATGCTAATCGATATTACGTCAAATATTTCTTTTTTAGTACCAGGACAGCACGTTTACATAGGAAGTTTTAAAAGAGAATTATTTAGATTGAAACCTCTTTCTTACTCATTGATGAAAAGAAATGCTTTAGATTAAAACTATTTTTTTTCCTACTTATTGATGTAAAAAATTCTAATCGATATTACGTCAAATATTTCTTTTTTAGTACTAGGACAGCATGTTTACATAGGAAGTTTTAAAGGAAAATTATTTAGATTGAAACCTCTTTCTGACTTATTGATGAAAATAAATATGCTTTATTTATATCAAAACCATAAAAAATGCTTATCTTTATTACGTCAAATATTTCTTTTTTAGTACCAGGACAGCACGTTTACATAAGAAGTTTTAAAAGAGAATTATTTAGATTGAAACCTCTTTCTTACTCCTTGATGAAAAGCAATGCTTTAGATTAAAACTATTTTTTTTTCCTACTTATTGATGTAAAAAATGCTAATCGATATAACGTCAAATATTTCTTTTTTAGTACTAGGACAGCATGTTTAAATAGGAAGTTTTAAAAGAAAATTATTTAGATTGAAACCTTTTTATTACTCATTGATGAAAAGAAATGCTTTCTTTAGATTAAAACTATTATTGATTTTCCTACTTATTGATGTAAAAAAAGCTAATCGATATAACGTCAAATATTTCTTTTTTAGTACCAGGACAGCATGTTTACATAGGAAGTTTTAAAAGAAAATTATTTAGATTGAAACCTTTTTATTACTCATTGATGAAAAGAAATGCTTTCTTTAGATTAAAACTATTATTGATTTTCCTACTTATTGATGTAAAAAAAGCTAATCGATATAACGTCAAATATTTCTTTTTTAGTACCAGGACAGCATGTTTACATAGGAAGTTTTAAAAGAAAATTATTTAGATTGAAACCTTTTTATTACTCATTGATGAAAAGAAATGCTTTAGATTAAAACTATTTTTTTTCCTACTTATTGATGTAAAAAATGCTAATCGATATAACGTCAAATATTTCTTTTTTAGTACCAGGACAGCATGTTTACATAGGAAGTTTTAAAGGAGAATTATTTAGATTGAAACCTCTTTCTTACTCATTGATGAAAAGAAATGCTTTAGATTAAAACTATTTTTTTTCCTACTTATTGATGTAAAAAATGCTAATCGATATAACGTCAAATATTTCTTTTTTAGTACTAGGACAGCATGTTTACATATGAAGTTTTGAAAGAGAATTATTTAGATTGAAACCTCTTTCTTACTTATTGATAAAAAGAAATGCTTTTTTAGATTAAAACTATTTTTCTTCCTACTCATTGATGAAAAGAAATGCTTTAGATTAAAACTATTTTTTTTTCCTACTTATTGATGTAAAAAATGCTAATCGATATAACGTCAAATATTTCTTTTTTAGTACTAGGACAGCATGTTTACATAGGAAGTTTTGAAAGAGAATTATTTAGATTGAAACCTCTTTCTTACTTATTGATAAAAAGAAATGCTTTTTTAGATTAAAACTATTTTTCTTCCTACTCATTGATGAAAAGAAATGCTTTAGATTAAAACTATTTTTTTTTCCTACTTATTGATGTAAAAAATGCTAATCGATATAACGTCAAATATTTCTTTTTAGTACTAGGACAGCATGTTTACATAGGAAGTTTTGAAAGAGAATTATTTAGATTGAAACCTCTTTCTTACTTATTGATAAAAAGAAATGCATTTTTAGATTAAAACTATTTTTCTTCCTACTCATTGATGAAAAGAAATGCTTTAGATTAAAACTATTTTTTTTTTCCTACTTATTGATGTAAAAAATGCTAATCGATATTACGTCAAATATTTCTTTTTTAGTACCAGGACAGCACGTTTACATAGGAAGTTTTAAAAGAGAATTATTTAGATTGAAACCTCTTTCTTACTCATTGATGAAAAGAAATGCTTTAGATTAAAACTATTTTTTTTCCTACTTATTGATGTAAAAAATTCTAATCGATATTACGTCAAATATTTCTTTTTTAGTACCAGGACAGCACGTTTACATAGGAAGTTTTAAAAGAGAATTATTTAGATTGAAACCTCTTTCTTACACATTGATGAAAAGAAACGCTTTTTTAGATTAAAACTATTTTTTTCCTACTTATTGATGTAAAAAATGCTAATCGATATTACGTCAAATATTTCTTTTTTAGTACCAGGACAGCACGTTTACATAGGAAGTTTTAAAGGAGAATTATTTAGATTGAAACCTCTTTCTTACTCATTGATGAAAAGAAATGCTTTAGATTAAAACTATTTTTTTTCCTACTTATTGATGTAAAAAATTCTAATCGATATTACGTCAAATATTTCTTTTTTAGTACTAGGACAGCATGTTTACATAGGAAGTTTTAAAGGAGAATTATTTAGATTGAAACCTCTTTCTGACTTATTGATGAAAATAAATATGCTTTATTTATATCAAAACCATAAAAAATGCTTATCTTTATTACGTCAAATATTTCTTTTTTAAAACCAGGACAGCACGTTTACATAGGAAGTTTTAAAAGAGAATTATTTAGATTGAAACCTCTTTCTTACTCATTGATGAAAAGAAATGCTTTAGATTAAAACTATTTTTTTTCCTACTTATTGATGTAAAAAATGCTAATCGATATAACGTCAAATATTTCTTTTTTAGTACTAGGACAGCATGTTTACATAGGAAGTTTTGAAAGAGAATTATTTAGATTGAAACCTCTTTCTTACTTATTGATAAAAAGAAATGCTTTTTTAGATTAAAACTATTTTTCTTCCTACTCATTGATGAAAAGAAATGCTTTAGATTAAAACTATTTTTTTTTCCTACTTATTGATGTAAAAAATGCTAATCGATATAACGTCAAATATTTCTTTTTAGTACTAGGACAGCATGTTTACATAGGAAGTTTTGAAAGAGAATTATTTAGATTGAAACCTCTTTCTTACTTATTGATAAAAAGAAATGCATTTTTAGATTAAAACTATTTTTCTTCCTACTCATTGATGAAAAGAAATGCTTTAGATTAAAACTATTTTTTTTTTCCTACTTATTGATGTAAAAAATGCTAATCGATATTACGTCAAATATTTCTTTTTTAGTACCAGGACAGCACGTTTACATAGGAAGTTTTAAAAGAGAATTATTTAGATTGAAACCTCTTTCTTACTCATTGATGAAAAGAAATGCTTTAGATTAAAACTATTTTTTTTCCTACTTATTGATGTAAAAAATTCTAATCGATATTACGTCAAATATTTCTTTTTTAGTACCAGGACAGCACGTTTACATAGGAAGTTTTAAAAGAGAATTATTTAGATTGAAACCTCTTTCTTACACATTGATGAAAAGAAACGCTTTTTTAGATTAAAACTATTTTTTTCCTACTTATTGATGTAAAAAATGCTAATCGATATTACGTCAAATATTTCTTTTTTAGTACCAGGACAGCACGTTTACATAGGAAGTTTTAAAAGAGAATTATTTAGATTGAAACCTCTTTCTTACTCATTGATGAAAAGAAATGCTTTAGATTAAAACTATTTTTTTTCCTACTTATTGATGTAAAAAATTCTAATCGATATTACGTCAAATATTTCTTTTTTAGTACTAGGACAGCATGTTTACATAGGAAGTTTTAAAGGAGAATTATTTAGATTGAAACCTCTTTCTGACTTATTGATGAAAATAAATATGCTTTATTTATATCAAAACCATAAAAAATGCTTATCTTTATTACGTCAAATATTTCTTTTTTAAAACCAGGACAGCACGTTTACATAGGAAGTTTTAAAAGAGAATTATTTAGATTGAAACCTCTTTCTTACTCATTGATGAAAAGAAATGCTTTAGATTAAAACTATTTTTTTTCCTACTTATTGATGTAAAAAATGCTAATCGATATTACGTCAAATATTCCTTTTTTAGTACTAGGACAGCATGTTTACATAGGAAGTTTTAAAAGAGAATTATTAAGATTGAAACCTCTTTCTTACTTATTTATGAATAGAAATGCTTTCTTTAGATTAAAACTATTTTTTTTCCTACTTATTGATGTAAAAAAAGCTAATCGAAATAACGTCAAATATTTCTTTTTAGGTACTAGGACAGCATGTTTACATAGGAAGTTTTAAAGGAGAATTATTTAGATTGAAACCTCTTTCTGACTTATTGATGAAAATAAATATGCTTTATTTATATCAAAACCATAAAAAATGCTTATCTTTATTACGTCAAATATTTCTTTTTTAGTACCAGGACAGCACGTTTACATAGGAAGTTTTAAAAGAGAATTATTTAGATTGAAACCTCTTTCTTACTCATTGATGAAAAGAAATGCTTTAGATTAAAACTATTTTTTTTCCTACTTTTTGATGTAAAAAATGCTAATCGATATAACGTCAAATATTTCTTTTTTAGTACTAGGACAGCATGTTTACATAGGAAGTTTTGAAAGAGAATTATTTAGATTGAAACCTCTTTCTTACTTATTGATAAAAAGAAATGCTTTTTTAAAATTAAAACTATTTTTCTTCCTACTCATTGATGAAAAGAAATGCTTTAGATTAAAACTATTTTTTTTTCCTACTTATTGATGTAAAAAATGCTAATCGATATAACGTCAAATAATTCTTTTTTAGTACTAGGACAGCATGTTTACATAGGAAGTTTTGAAAGAGAATTATTTAGATTGAAACCTCTTTCTTACTTATTGATAAAAAGAAATGCATTTTTAGATTAAAACTATTTTTCTTCCTACTCATTGATGAAAAGAAATGCTTTAGATTAAAACTATTTTTTTTTTCCTACTTATTGATGTAAAAAATGCTAATCGATATTACGTCAAATATTTCTTTTTTAGTACTAGGACAGCATGTTTACATAGGAAGTTTTAAAAGAGAATTATTTAGATTGAAACCTCTTTCTTACACATTTATGAAAAGAAACGCTTTTTTAGATTAAAACTATTTTTTTCCTACTTATTGATGTAAAAAATGCTAATCGATATTACGTCAAATATTTCTTTTTTAGTACCAGGACAGCACGTTTACATAGGAAGTTTTAAAAGAGAATTATTTAGATTGAAACCTCTTTCTTACTCATTGATGAAAAGAAATGCTTTAGATTAAAACTATTTTTTTTCCTACTTATTGATGTAAAATAAGCTAATCGAAATAACGTCAAATATTTCTTTTTAGGTACTAGGACAGCATGTTTACAAAGGTAGTTTTAAAAGAGAATGATTCAGATTGAAACCTCTTTCTTACTTATTGATGAAAAGAAATGCTTTTTTAGATTTAAACTATTTTTTTTTCCTACTTTATTGATGTAAAAAAAGCTAATCGAAATAACGTCAAATATTTCTTTTTAGGTACTAGGGCAGCATGTTTACAAAGGTAGTTTTAAAAGAGAATTATTTAGATTGAAACCTCTTTCTTACTTATTTATGAATAGAAATGCTTTCTTTAGATTAAAACTATTGATTTTCCTACTTATTGATGTAAAAAAAGCTAATCGAAATAACGACAAATATTTCTTTTTAGGTACTAGGACAGCATGTTTACAAAGGTAGTTTTAAAAGAGAATGATTCAGATTGAAACCTCTTTCTTACTTATTGATGAAAAGAAATGCTTTTTTAGATTTAAACTATTTTTTTTCCTACTTTATTGATGTAAAAAAAGCTAATCGAAATAACGTCAAATATTTATTTTTAGGTACTAGGACAGCATGTTTACAAAGGTAGTTTTAAAAGAGAATGATTCAGATTGAAACCTCTTTCTTACTTATTGATGAAAAGAAATGCTTTTTTAGATTAAAACTATTTTTTTTTCCTACTTATTGATGTAAAAAAAGCTAATCGAAATAACGTCAAATATTTATTTTTAGGTACTAGGACAGCATGTTTACAAAGGTAGTTTTAAAAGAGAATGATTCAGATTGAAACCTCTTTCTTACTTATTGATGAAAAGAAATGCTTTCCTTACATTAAAAATATTGATTTTCCTACTTATTGATGTAAAAAAAGCTAATCGAAATAACGTCAAATATTTCTTTTTAGGTACTAGGGCAGCATGTTTACAAAGGTAGTTTTAAAAGAGAATTATTCAGATTCAAACCTCTTTCTTACTTATTTATGAATAGAAATGCTTTCTTTTAGATTAAAACTATTGATTTTCCTACTTATTGATGTAAAAAAAGCTAATCGAAATAACGTCAAATATTTATTTTTAGGTACTAGGACAGCATGTTTACAAAGGTAGTTTTAAAAGAGAGTGATTCAGATTGAAACCTCTTTCTTACTTATTGATGAAAAGAAATGCTTTTTTAGATTTAAAACTATTTTTTTTTCCTACTTATTGATGTAAAAAAAGCTAATCGAAATAACGTCAAATATTTCTTTTTAGGTACTAGGGCAGCATGTTTACAAAGGTAGTTTTAAAAGAGAATTATTTAGATTGAAACCTCTTTCTTACTTATTTATGAATAGAAATGCTTTCTTTAGATTAAAACTATTGATTTTCCTACTTATTGATGTAAAAAAAGCTAATCGAAATAACGTCAAATATTTATTTTTAGGTACTAGGACAGCATGTTTACAAAGGTAGTTTTAAAAGAGAATGATTCAGATTGAAACCTCTTTCTTACTTATTGATGAAAAGAAATGCTTTTTTAGATTTAAAACTATTTTTTTTCCTACTTATTGATGTAAAAAAAGCTAATCGAAATAACGTCAAATATTTATTTTTAGGTACTAGGACAGCATGTTTACAAAGGTAGTTTTAAAAGAGAATGATTCAGATTGAAACCTCTTTCTTACTTATTGATGAAAAGAAATGCTTTTTTAGATTAAAACTATTTTTTTTTTCCTACTTATTGATGTAAAAAAAGCTAATCGAAATAACGTCAAATATTTCTTTTTAGGTACTAGGGCAGCATGTTTACAAAGGTAGTTTTAAAAGAGAATTATTTAGATTGAAACCTCTTTCTTACTTATTTATGAATAGAAATGCTTTCTTTAGATTAAAACTATTGATTTTCTTACTTATTGATGTAAAAAAAGCTAATCGAAATAACGACAAATATTTTTTTTTAGGTACTAGGACAGCATGTTTACAAAGGTAGTTTTAAAAGAGAATGATTCAGATTGAAACCTCTTTCTTACTTATTGATGAAAAGAAATGCTTTTTTAGATTTAAACTATTTTTTTTTCCTACTTTATTGATGTAAAAAAAGCTAATCGAAATAACGACAAATATTTATTTTTAGGTACTAGGACAGCATGTTTACAAAGGTAGTTTTAAAAGAGAATGATTCAGATTGAAACCTCTTTCTTACTTATTTATGAATAGAAATGCTTTCTTTAGATTAAAACTATTGATTTTCCTACTTATTGATGTAAAAAAAGCTAATCGAAATAACGTCAAATATTTATTTTTAGGTACTAGGACAGCATGTTTACAAAGGTAGTTTTAAAAGAGAATGATTCAGATTGAAACCTCTTTCTTACTTATTGATGAAAAGAAATGCTTTTTTAGATTTAAAACTATTTTTTTTCCTACTTATTGATGTAAAAAAAGCTAATCGAAATAAC
Organism: Leptophobia aripa; assembly: GCA_951799465.1. NCBI lineage: Eukaryota > Metazoa > Arthropoda > Insecta > Lepidoptera > Pieridae > Leptophobia > Leptophobia aripa. The sequence goes on along the minus strand of OX637270.1, from coordinate 7,162,164 downwards.
GTCAAATATTTCTTTTTAGGTACTAGGACAGCATGTTTACAAAGGTAGTTTTAAAAGAGAATGATTCAGATTGAAACCTCTTTCTTACTTATTGATGAAAAGAAATGCTTTTTTAGATTAAAACTATTTTTTTTTCCTACTTATTGATGTAAAAAAAGCTAATCGAAATAACGTCAAATATTTATTTTTAGGTACTAGGACAGCATGTTTACAAAGGTAGTTTTAAAAGAGAATGATTCAGATTGAAACCTCTTTCTTACTTATTGATGAAAAGAAATGCTTTCCTTACATTAAAAATATTGATTTTCCTACTTATTGATGTAAAAAAAGCTAATCGAAATAACGTCAAATATTTCTTTTTAGGTACTAGGGCAGCATGTTTACAAAGGTAGTTTTAAAAGAGAATTATTCAGATTTAAACCTCTTTCTTACTTATTTATGAATAGAAATGCTTTCTTTAGATTAAAACTATTGATTTTCCTACTTATTGATGTAAAAAAAGCTAATCGAAATAACGTCAAATATTTATTTTTAGGTACTAGGACAGCATGTTTACAAAGGTAGTTTTAAAAGAGAATGATTCAGATTGAAACCTCTTTCTTACTTATTGATGAAAAGATATGCTTTTTTAGATTAAAACTATTTTTTTTTCCTACTTATTGATGTAAAAAAAGCTAATCGAAATAACGTCAAATATTTCTTTTTAGGTACTAGGGCAGCATGTTTACAAAGGTAGTTTTAAAAGAGAATTATTTAGATTGAAACCTCTTTCTTACTTATTTATGAATAGAAATGCTTTCTTTAGATTAAAACTATTGATTTTCCTACTTATTGATGTAAAAAAAGCTAATCGAAATAACGTCAAATATTTATTTTTAGGTACTAGGACAGCATGTTTACAAAGGTAGTTTTAAAAGAGAATGATTCAGATTGAAACCTCTTTCTTACTTATTGATGAAAAGAAATGCTTTTTTAGATTAAAACTATTTTTTTTTTCCTACTTATTGATGTAAAAAAAGCTAATCGAAATAACGTCAAATATTTCTTTTTAGGTACTAGGGCAGCATGTTTACAAAGGTAGTTTTAAAAGAGAATTATTTAGATTGAAACCTCTTTCTTACTTATTTATGAATAGAAATGCTTTCTTTAGATTAAAACTATTGATTTTCCTACTTATTGATGTAAAAAAAGCTAATCGAAATAACGACAAATATTTTTTTTTAGGTACTAGGACAGCATGTTTACAAAGGTAGTTTTAAAAGAGAATGATTCAGATTGAAACCTCTTTCTTACTTATTGATGAAAAGAAATGCTTTTTTAGATTTAAACTATTTTTTTTTCCTACTTTATTGATGTAAAAAAAGCTAATCGAAATAACGACAAATATTTATTTTTAGGTACTAGGACAGCATGTTTACAAAGGTAGTTTTAAAAGAGAATGATTCAGATTGAAACCTCTTTCTTACTTATTGATGAAAAGAAATGCTTTTTTAGATTAAAACTATTTTTTTTTCCTACTTATTGATGTAAAAAAAGCTAATCGAAATAACGTCAAATATTTATTTTTAGGTACTAGGACAGCATGTTTACAAAGGTAGTTTTAAAAGAGAATGATTCAGATTGAAACCTCTTTCTTACTTATTGATGAAAAGAAATGCTTTTTTAGATTTAAAACTATTTTTTTTTCCTACTTATTGATGTAAAAAAGCTAATCGAAATAACGTCAAATATTTCTTTTTAGGTACTAGGACAGCATGTTTACAAAGGTAGTTTTAAAAGAGAATTATTCAGATTGAAACCTCTTTCTTACTTATTGATGAAAAGAAATGCTTTTTTAGATTAAAACTATTTTTTTTCCTAGTTATTGATGTAAAAAAGCTAATCGAAATAACGTCAAATATTTCTTTTTAGGTACTAGGGCAGCATGTTTACAAAGGTAGTTTTAAAAGAGAATTATTTAGATTGAAACCTCTTTCTTACTTATTTATGAATAGAAATGCTTTCTTTAGATTAAAACTATTGATTTTCCTACTTATTGATGTAAAAAAAGCTAATCGAAATAACGTCAAATATTTATTTTTAGGTACTAGGACAGCATGTTTACAAAGGTAGTTTTAAAAGAGAATGATTCAGATTGAAACCTCTTTCTTACTTATTTATGAATAGAAAATGCTTTCTTTAGATTAAAACTATTATTGATTTTCCTACTTATTGATGTAAAAAAAGCTTATCGAAATAACGTCAAATATTTATTTTTAGGTACTAGGACAGCATGTTTACAAAGGTAGTTTTAAAAGAGAATTATTCAGATTGAAACCTCTTTCTTACTTATTGATGAAAAGAAATGCTTTTTTAGATTAAAACTATTTTTTTTCCTACTTATTGATGTAAAAAAAGCTAATCGAAATAACGTCAAATATTTATTTTTAGGTACTAGGACAGCATGTTTACAAAGGTAGTTTTAAAAGAGAATGATTCAGATTGAAACCTCTTTCTTACTTATTGATGAAAAGAAATGCTTTTTTAGATTAAAACTATTTTTTTTTTCCTACTTATTGATGTAAAAAAAGCTAATCGAAATAACGTCAAATATTTATTTTTAGGTACAAGGACAGCATGTTTACAAAGGTAGTTTTAAAAGAGAATGATTCAGATTGAAACCTCTTTCTTACTTATTTATAAATAGAAATGCTTTTTTAGATTAAAACTATTATTGATTTTCCTACTTATTGATGTAAAAAAAGCTAATCGAAATAACGTCAAATATTTATTTTTAGGTACTAGGACAGCATGTTTACAAAGGTAGTTTTAAAAGAGAATGATTCAGATTGAAACCTCTTTCTTACTTATTGATGAAAAGAAATGCTTTTTTAGATTAAAACTATTTTTTTTTTCCTACTTATTGATGTAAAAAAAGCTAATCGAAATAACGTCAAATATTTATTTTTAGGTACTAGGACAGCATGTTTACAAAGGTAGTTTTAAAAGAGAATGATTCAGATTGAAACCTCTTTCTTACTTATTGATGAAAAGAAATGCTTTCCTTACATTAAAACTATTGATTTTCCTACTTATTGATGTAAAAAAAGCTAATCGAAATGTCAAATATTTATTTTTAGGTACTAGGACAGCATGTTTACAAAGGTAGTTTTAAAAGAGAATGATTCAGATTGAAACCTCTTTCTTACTTATTGATGAAAAGAAATGCTTTTTTAGATTAAAACTATTTTTTTTTCCTACTTATTGATGTAAAAAAAGCTAATCGAAATAACGTCAAATATTTCTTTTTAGGTACTAGGACAGCATGTTTACAAAGGTAGTTTTAAAAGAGAATGATTCAGATTGAAACCTCTTTCCTACTTATTGATGTAAAATAAGCTAATCGAAATGTCAAATATTTATTTTTAGGTACTAGGACAGCATGTTTACAAAGGTAGTTTTAAAAGAGAATGATTCAGATTGAAACCTCTTTCTTACTTATTGATGAAAAGAAATGCTTTTTTAGATTAAAACTATTTTTTTTTCCTACTTATTGATGTAAAAAAAGCTAATCGAAATAACGTCAAATATTTCTTTTTAGGTACTAGGACAGCATGTTTACAAAGGTAGTTTTAAAAGAGAATTATTCAGATTGAAACCTCTTTCCTACTTATTTACGAATAGAAATGCTTTCTTTAGATTAAAACTATTGATTTTCCTACTTATTGATGTAAAAAAAGCTAATCGAAATAACGTCAAATATTTATTTTTAGGTACTAGGACAGCATGTTTACAAAGGTAGTTTTAAAAGAGAATGATTCAGATTGAAACCTCTTTCTTACTTATTGATGAAAAGAAATGCTTTTTTAGATTTAAAACTATTTTTTTTCCTACTTATTGATGTAAAAAAGCTAATCGAAATAACGTCAAATATTTCTTTTTAGGTACTAGGACAGCATGTTTACAAAGGTAGTTTTAAAAGAGAATTATTCAGATTGAAACCTCTTTCTTACTTATTGATGAAAAGAAATGCTTTTTTAGATTAAAACTATTTTTTTTTCCTAGTTATTGATGTAAAAAAAGCTAATCGAAATAACGTCAAATATTTATTTTTAGGTACTAGGACAGCATGTTTACAAAGGTAGTTTTTAAAGAGAATGATTCAGATTGAAACCTCTTTCTTACTTATTGATGAAAAGAAATGCTTTTTTAGATTAAAACTATTTTTTTTTCCTACTTATTGATGTAAAAAAAGCTAATCGAAATAACGTCAAATATTTCTTTTTAGGTACTAGGACAGCATGTTTACAAAGGTAGTTTTAAAAGAGAATGATTCAGATTGAAACCTCTTTCATACTTATTGATGTAAAATAAGCTAATCGAAATAACGTCAAATATTTCTTTTTAGGTACTAGGACAGCATGTTTACAAAGGTAGTTTTAAAAGAGAATGATTCAGATTGAAACCTCTTTCTTACTTATTTATGAATAGAAATGCTTTCTTTAGATTAAAACTATTATTGATTTTCCTACTTATTGATGTAAAAAAAGCTTATCGAAATAACGTCAAATATTTATTTTTAGGTACTAGGACAGCATGTTTACAAAGGTAGTTTTAAAAGAGAATTATTCAGATTGAAACCTCTTTCTTACTTATTGATGAAAAGAAATGCTTTTTTAGATTAAAACTATTTTTTTTCCTACTTATTGATGTAAAAAAAGCTAATCGAAATAACGTCAAATATTTATTTTTAGGTACTAGGACAGCATGTTTACAAAGGTAGTTTTAAAAGAGAATGATTCAGATTGAAACCTCTTTCTTACTTATTGATGAAAAGAAATGCTTTTTTAGATTTAAAACTATTTTTTTTTCCTACTTATTGATGTAAAAAAGCTAATCGAAATAACATCAAATATTTCTTTTTAGGTACTAGGACAGCATGTTTACAAAGGTAGTTTTAAAAGAGAATTATTTAGATTGAAACCTCTTTCTTACTTATTTATGAATAGAAATGCTTTCTTTAGATTAAAACTATTGATTTTCCTACTTATTGATGTAAAAAAAGCTAATCGAAATAACGTCAAATATTTATTTTTAGGTACTAGGACAGCATGTTTACAAAGGTAGTTTTAAAAGAGAATGATTCAGATTGAAACCTCTTTCTTACTTATTGATGAAAAGAAATGCTTTTTTAGATTAAAACTATTTTTTTTCCTACTTATTGATGTAAAAAAAGCTAATCGAAATAACGTCAAATATTTATTTTTAGGTACTAGGACAGCATGTTTACAAAGGTAGTTTTAAAAGAGAATGATTCAGATTGAAACCTCTTTCTTACTTATTGATGAAAAGAAATGCTTTTTTAGATTTAAAACTATTTTTTTTTCCTACTTATTGATGTAAAAAAGCTAATCGAAATAACGTCAAATATTTCTTTTTAGGTACTAGGACAGCATGTTTACAAAGGTAGTTTTAAAAGAGAATTATTCAGATTGAAACCTCTTTCTTACTTATTGATGAAAAGAAATGCTTTTTTAGATTAAAACTATTTTTTTTTCCTAGTTATTGATGTAAAAAAAGCTAATCGAAATAACGTCAAATATTTATTTTTAGGTACTAGGGCAGCATGTTTACAAAGGTAGTTTTAAAAGAGAATTATTTAGATTGAAACCTCTATCTTACTTATTTATGAATAGAAATGCTTTCTTTAGATTAAAACTATTGATTTTCCTAGTTATTGATGTAAAAAAAGCTAATCGAAATAACGTCAAATATTTATTTTTAGGTACTAGGGCAGCATGTTTACAAAGGTAGTTTTAAAAGAGAATTATTTAGATTGAAACCTCTTTCTTACTTATTGATGAAAAGATATGCTTTTTTAGATTAAAACTATTTTTTTTTCCTACTTATTGATGTAAAAAAAGCTAATCGAAATAACGTCAAATATTTCTTTTTAGGTACTAGGGCAGCATGTTTACAAAGGTAGTTTTAAAAGAGAATTATTTAGATTGAAACCTCTTTCTTACTTATTTATGAATAGAAATGCTTTCTTTAGATTAAAACTATTGATTTTCCTACTTATTGATGTAAAAAAAGCTAATCAAAATAACGTCAAATATTTATTTTTAGGTACTAGGACAGCATGTTTACAAAGGTAGTTTTAAAAGAGAATGATTCAGATTGAAACCTCTTTCTTACTTATTGATGAAAAGAAATGCTTTTTTAGATTAAAACTATTTTTTTTTTCCTACTTATTGATGTAAAAAAAGCTAATCGAAATAACGTCAAATATTTCTTTTTAGGTACTAGGGCAGCATGTTTACAAAGGTAGTTTTAAAAGAGAATTATTTAGATTGAAACCTCTTTCTTACTTATTTATGAATAGAAATGCTTTCTTTAGATTAAAACTATTGATTTTCCTACTTATTGATGTAAAAAAAGCTAATCGAAATAACGACAAATATTTTTTTTTAGGTACTAGGACAGCATGTTTACAAAGGTAGTTTTAAAAGAGAATGATTCAGATTGAAACCTCTTTCTTACTTATTGATGAAAAGAAATGCTTTTTTAGATTAAAACTATTTTTTTTCCTACTTATTGATGTAAAAAAAGCTAATCGAAATAACGTCAAATATTTATTTTTAGGTACTAGGACAGCATGTTTACAAAGGTAGTTTTAAAAGAGAATGATTCAGATTGAAACCTCTTTCTTACTTATTGATGAAAAGAAATGCTTTTTTAGATTTAAAACTATTTTTTTTCCTACTTATTGATGTAAAAAAGCTAATCGAAATAACGTCAAATATTTCTTTTTAGGTACTAGGACAGCATGTTTACAAAGGTAGTTTTAAAAGAGAATTATTCAGATTGAAACCTCTTTCTTACTTATTGATGAAAAGAAATGCTTTTTTAGATTAAAACTATTTTTTTTTCCTAGTTATTGATGTAAAAAAAGCTAATCGAAATAACGTCAAATATTTATTTTTAGGTACTAGGACAGCATGTTTACAAAGGTAGTTTTTAAAGAGAATGATTCAGATTGAAACCTCTTTCTTACTTATTGATGAAAAGAAATGCTTTTTTAGATTAAAACTATTTTTTTTTCCTACTTATTGATGTAAAAAAAGCTAATCGAAATAACGTCAAATATTTCTTTTTAGGTACTAGGACAGCATGTTTACAAAGGTAGTTTTAAAAGAGAATGATTCAGATTGAAACCTCTTTCATACTTATTGATGTAAAATAAGCTAATCGAAATAACGTCAAATATTTCTTTTTAGGTACTAGGACAGCATGTTTACAAAGGTAGTTTTAAAAGAGAATGATTCAGATTGAAACCTCTTTCTTACTTATTTATGAATAGAAATGCTTTCTTTAGATTAAAACTATTATTGATTTTCCTACTTATTGATGTAAAAAAAGCTTATCGAAATAACGTCAAATATTTATTTTTAGGTACTAGGACAGCATGTTTACAAAGGTAGTTTTAAAAGAGAATTATTCAGATTGAAACCTCTTTCTTACTTATTGATGAAAAGAAATGCTTTTTTAGATTAAAACTATTTTTTTTCCTACTTATTGATGTAAAAAAAGCTAATCGAAATAACGTCAAATATTTATTTTTAGGTACTAGGACAGCATGTTTACAAAGGTAGTTTTAAAAGAGAATGATTCAGATTGAAACCTCTTTCTTACTTATTGATGAAAAGAAATGCTTTTTTAGATTTAAAACTATTTTTTTTTCCTACTTATTGATGTAAAAAAGCTAATCGAAATAACATCAAATATTTCTTTTTAGGTACTAGGACAGCATGTTTACAAAGGTAGTTTTAAAAGAGAATTATTTAGATTGAAACCTCTTTCTTACTTATTTATGAATAGAAATGCTTTCTTTAGATTAAAACTATTGATTTTCCTACTTATTGATGTAAAAAAAGCTAATCGAAATAACGTCAAATATTTATTTTTAGGTACTAGGACAGCATGTTTACAAAGGTAGTTTTAAAAGAGAATGATTCAGATTGAAACCTCTTTCTTACTTATTGATGAAAAGAAATGCTTTTTTAGATTAAAACTATTTTTTTTCCTACTTATTGATGTAAAAAAAGCTAATCGAAATAACGTCAAATATTTATTTTTAGGTACTAGGACAGCATGTTTACAAAGGTAGTTTTAAAAGAGAATGATTCAGATTGAAACCTCTTTCTTACTTATTGATGAAAAGAAATGCTTTTTTAGATTTAAAACTATTTTTTTTTCCTACTTATTGATGTAAAAAAGCTAATCGAAATAACGTCAAATATTTCTTTTTAGGTACTAGGACAGCATGTTTACAAAGGTAGTTTTAAAAGAGAATTATTCAGATTGAAACCTCTTTCTTACTTATTGATGAAAAGAAATGCTTTTTTAGATTAAAACTATTTTTTTTTCCTAGTTATTGATGTAAAAAAAGCTAATCGAAATAACGTCAAATATTTATTTTTAGGTACTAGGGCAGCATGTTTACAAAGGTAGTTTTAAAAGAGAATTATTTAGATTGAAACCTTTATCTTACTTATTTATGAATAGAAATGCTTTCTTTAGATTAAAACTATTGATTTTCCTAGTTATTGATGTAAAAAAAGCTAATCGAAATAACGTCAAATATTTATTTTTAGGTACTAGGACAGCATGTTTACAAAGGTAGTTTTAAAAGAGAATTATTCAGATTGAAACCTCTTTCTTACTTATTGATGAAAAGAAATGCTTTTTTAGATTAAAACTATTTTTTTTTCCTAGTTATTGATGTAAAAAAAGCTAATCGAAATAACGTCAAATATTTATTTTTAGGTACTAGGGCAGCATGTTTACAAAGGTAGTTTTAAAAGAGAATTATTTAGATTGAAACCTTTATCTTACTTATTTATGAATAGAAATGCTTTCTTTAGATTAAAACTATTGATTTTCCTAGTTATTGATGTAAAAAAAGCTAATCGAAATAACGTCAAATATTTATTTTTAGGTACTAGGGCAGCATGTTTACAAAGGTAGTTTTAAAAGAGAATTATTTAGATTGAAACCTCTTTCTTACTTATTGATGAAAAGATATGCTTTTTTAGATTAAAACTATTTTTTTTTCCTACTTATTGATGTAAAAAAAGCTAATCGAAATAACGTTAAATATTTCTTTTTAGGTACTAGGGCAGCATGTTTACAAAGGTAGTTTTAAAAGAGAATTATTTAGATTGAAACCTCTTTCTTACTTATTTATGAATAGAAATGCTTTCTTTAGATTAAAACTATTGATTTTCCTACTTATTGATGTAAAAAAAGCTAATCAAAATAACGTCAAATATTTATTTTTAGGTACTAGGACAGCATGTTTACAAAGGTAGTTTTAAAAGAGAATGATTCAGATTGAAACCTCTTTCTTACTTATTGATGAAAAGAAATGCTTTTTTAGATTAAAACTATTTTTTTTTTCCTACTTATTGATGTAAAAAAAGCTAATCGAAATAACGTCAAATATTTCTTTTTAGGTACTAGGGCAGCATGTTTACAAAGGTAGTTTTAAAAGAGAATTATTTAGATTGAAACCTCTTTCTTACTTATTTATGAATAGAAATGCTTTCTTTAGATTAAAACTATTGATTTTCCTACTTATTGATGTAAAAAAAGCTAATCGAAATAACGACAAATATTTTTTTTTAGGTACTAGGACAGCATGTTTACAAAGGTAGTTTTAAAAGAGAATGATTCAGATTGAAACCTCTTTCTTACTTATTGATGAAAAGAAATGCTTTTTTAGATTTAAACTATTTTTTTTCCTACTTTATTGATGTAAAAAAAGCTAATCGAAATAACGTCAAATATTTATTTTTAGGTACTAGGACAGCATGTTTACAAAGGTAGTTTTAAAAGAGAATGATTCAGATTGAAACCTCTTTCTTACTTATTTATGAATAGAAATGCTTTCTTTAGATTAAAACTATTGATTTTCCTAGTTATTGATGTAAAAAAAGCTAATCGAAATAACGTCAAATATTTATTTTTAGGTACTAGGGCAGCATGTTTACAAAGGTAGTTTTAAAAGAGAATTATTTAGATTGAAACCTCTTTCTTACTTATTGATGAAAAGATATGCTTTTTTAGATTAAAACTATTTTTTTTTCCTACTTATTGATGTAAAAAAAGCTAATCGAAATAACGTCAAATATTTCTTTTTAGGTACTAGGGCAGCATGTTTACAAAGGTAGTTTTAAAAGAGAATTATTTAGATTGAAACCTCTTTCTTACTTATTTATGAATAGAAATGCTTTCTTTAGATTAAAACTATTGATTTTCCTACTTATTGATGTAAAAAAAGCTAATCGAAATAACGACAAATATTTTTTTTTAGGTACTAGGACAGCATGTTTACAAAGGTAGTTTTAAAAGAGAATGATTCAGATTGAAACCTCTTTCTTACTTATTGATGAAAAGAAATGCTTTTTTAGATTTAAACTATTTTTTTTTCCTACTTTATTGATGTAAAAAAAGCTAATCGAAATAACGTCAAATATTTATTTTTAGGTACTAGGACAGCATGTTTACAAAGGTAGTTTTAAAAGAGAATGATTCAGATTGAAACCTCTTTCTTACTTATTGATGAAAAGAAATGCTTTTTTAGATTAAAACTATTTTTTTTTCCTACTTATTGATGTAAAAAAAGCTAATCGAAATAACGTCAAATATTTATTTTTAGGTACTAGGACAGCATGTTTACAAAGGTAGTTTTAAAAGAGAATGATTCAGATTGAAACCTCTTTCTTACTTATTGATGAAAAGAAATGCTTTTTTAGATTTAAAACTATTTTTTTTTCCTACTTATTGATGTAAAAAAGCTAATCGAAATAACGTCAAATATTTCTTTTTAGGTACTAGGACAGCATGTTTACAAAGGTAGTTTCAAAAGAGAATTATTCAGATTGAAACCTCTTTCTTACCTGTTGATGAAAAGAAATGCTTTTTTAGATTAAAACTATTTTTTTTTCCTAGTTATTGATGTAAAAAAAGCTAATCGAAATAACGTCAAATATTTATTTTTAGGTACTAGGGCAGCATGTTTACAAAGGTAGTTTTAAAAGAGAATTATTTAGATTGAAACCTCTTTCTTACTTATTTATGAATAGAAATGCTTTCTTTAGATTAAAACTATTGATTTTCCTACTTATTGATGTAAAAAAAGCTAATCGAAATAACGTCAAATATTTATTTTTAGGTACTAGGACAGCATGTTTACAAAGGTAGTTTTAAAAGAGAATGATTCAGATTGAAACCTCTTTCTTACTTATTGATGAAAAGAAATGCTTTTTTAGATTAAAACTATTTTTTTTTTCCTACTTATTGATGTAAAAAAAGCTAATCGAAATAACGTCAAATATTTATTTTTAGGTACAAGGACAGCATGTTTACAAAGGTAGTTTTAAAAGAGAATGATTCAGATTGAAACCTCTTTCTTACTTATTTATGAATAGAAATGCTTTTTTAGATTAAAACTATTATTGATTTTCCTACTTATTGATGTAAAAAAAGCTAATCGAAATAACGTCAAATATTTATTTTTAGGTACTAGGACAGCATGTTTACAAAGGTAGTTTTAAAAGAGAATGATTCAGATTGAAACCTCTTTCTTACTTATTGATGAAAAGAAATGCTTTTTTAGATTAAAACTATTTTTTTTTTCCTACTTATTGATGTAAAAAAAGCTAATCGAAATAACGTCAAATATTTATTTTTAGGTACTAGGACAGCATGTTTACAAAGGTAGTTTTAAAAGAGAATGATTCAGATTGAAACCTCTTTCTTACTTATTGATGAAAAGAAATGCTTTCCTTACATTAAAACTATTGATTTTCCTACTTATTGATGTAAAAAAAGCTAATCGAAATAACGTCAAATATTTATTTTTAGGTACTAGGACAGCATGTTTACAAAGGTAGTTTTAAAAGAGAATGATTCAGATTGAAACCTCTTTCTTACTTATTGATGAAAAGAAATGCTTTTTTAGATTAAAACTATTTTTTTTTCCTACTTATTGATGTAAAAAAAGCTAATCGAAATAACGTCAAATATTTCTTTTTAGGTACTAGGACAGCATGTTTACAAAGGTAGTTTTAAAAGAGAATGATTCAGATTGAAACCTCTTTCCTACTTATTGATGTAAAATAAGCTAATCGAAATAACGTCAAATATTTCTTTTTAGGTACTAGGACAGCATGTTTACAAAGGTAGTTTTAAAAGAGAATGATTCAGATTGAAACCTCTTTCTTACTTATTTATGAATAGAAATGCTTTCTTTAGATTAAAACTATTATTGATTTTCCTACTTATTGATGTAAAAAAAGCTTATCGAAATAACGTCAAATATTTATTTTTAGGTACTAGGACAGCATGTTTACAAAGGTAGTTTTAAAAGAGAATTATTCAGATTGAAACCTCTTTCTTACTTATTGATGAAAAGAAATGCTTTTTTAGATTAAAACTATTTTTTTTCCTACTTATTGATGTAAAAAAAGCTAATCGAAATAACGTCAAATATTTATTTTTAGGTACTAGGACAGCATGTTTACAAAGGTAGTTTTAAAAGAGAATGATTCAGATTGAAACCTCTTTCTTACTTATTGATGAAAAGAAATGCTTTTTTAGATTTAAAACTATTTTTTTTTCCTACTTATTGATGTAAAAAAGCTAATCGAAATAACGTCAAATATTTCTTTTTAGGTACTAGGACAGCATGTTTACATAGGTAGTTTTAAAAGAGAATTATTCAGATTGAAACCTCTTTCTTACTTATTGATGAAAAGAAATGCTTTTTTAGATTAAAACTATTTTTTTTCCTACTTATTGATGTAAAAAAAGCTAATCGAAATAACGTCAAATATTTATTTTTAGGTACTAGGACAGCATGTTTACAAAGGTAGTTTTAAAAGAGAATGATTCAGATTGAAACCTCTTTCTTACTTATTGATGAAAAGAAATGCTTTTTTAGATTAAAACTATTTTTTTTCCTACTTATTGATGTAAAAAAAGTTAATCGAAATAACGTTAAATATTTATTTTTAGGTACTAGGACAGCATGTTTACAAAGGTAGTTTTAAAAGAGAATGATTCAGATTGAAACCTCTTTCTTACTTATTGATGAAAAGAAATGCTTTTTTAGATTTAAAACTATTTTTTTTCCTACTTATTGATGTAAAAAAGCTAATCGAAATAACGTCAAATATTTCTTTTTAGGTACTAGGACAGCATGTTTACAAAGGTAGTTTTAAAACAGAATTATTCAGATTGAAACCTCTTTCTTACTTATTGATGAAAAGAAATGCTTTTTTAGATTAAAACTATTTTTTTTTCCTAGTTATTGATGTAAAAAAAGCTAATCGAAATAACGTCAAATATTTATTTTTAGGTACTAGGGCAGCATGTTTACAAAGGTAGTTTTAAAAGAGAATTATTTAGATTGAAACCTCTTTCTTACTTATTTATGAATAGAAATGCTTTCTTTAGATTAAAACTATTGATTTTCCTACTTATTGATGTAAAAAAAGCTAATCGAAATAACGTCAAATATTTATTTTTAGGTACTAGGACAGCATGTTTACAAAGGTAGTTTTAAAAGAGAATGATTCAGATTGAAACCTCTTTCTTACTTATTGATGAAAAGAAATGCGTTTTTAGATTAAAACTATTTTTTTTTCCTACTTATTGATGTAAAAAAAGCTAATCGAAATAACGTCAAATATTTCTTTTTAGGTACTAGGACAGCATGTTTACAAAGGTAGTTTTAAAAGAGAATGATTCAGATTGAAACCTCTTTCTTACTTATTGATGAAAAGAAATGCTTTTTTAGATTAAAACTATTTTTTTCCTACTTATTGATGTAAAAAAAGCTAATCGAAATAACGTCAAATATTTATTTTTAGGTACTAGGACAGCATGTTTACAAAGGTAGTTTTAAAAGAGAATGATTCAGATTGAAACCTCTTTCTTACTTATTAATGAAAAGAAATGCTTTTTTAGATTTAAAACTATTTTTTTTCCTACTTATTGATGTAAAAAAAGCTAATCGAAATAACCTCAAATATTTATTTTTAGGTACTAGGACAGCATGTTTACAAAGGTAGTTTTAAAAGAGAATTATTCAGATTGAAACCTCTTTCCTACTTATTTATGAATAGAAATGCTTTCTTTAGATTAAAACTATTGATTTTCCTACTTATTGATGTAAAAAAGCTAATCGAAATAACGTCAAATATTTATTTTTAGGTACTAGGACAGCATGTTTACAAAGGTAGTTTTAAAAGAGAATTATTCAGATTGAAACCTCTTTCCTACTTATTTATGAATAGAAATGCTTTCTTTAGATTAAAACTATTGATTTTCCTACTTATTGATGTAAAAAAAGCTAATCGAAATAACCTCAAATATTTATTTTTAGGTACTAGGACAGCATGTTTACAAAGGTAGTTTTAAAAGAGAATTATTCAGATTGAAACCTCTTTCCTACTTATTTATGAATAGAAATGCTTTCTTTAGATTAAAACTATTGATTTTCCTACTTATTGATGTAAAAAAAGCTAATCGAAATAACGTCAAATATTTATTTTTAGGTACTAGGACAGCATGTTTACAAAGGTAGTTTTAAAAGAGAATGATTCAGATTGAAACCTCTTTCTTACTTATTGATGAAAAGAAATGCTTTCCTTACATTAAAACTATTGATTGTCCTACTTATTGATGTAAAAAAAGCTAATCGAAATAACGTCAAATATTTATTTTTAGGTACTAGGACAGCATGTTTACAAAGGTAGTTTTAAAAGAGAATGATTCAGATTGAAACCTCTTTCTTACTTATTGATGAAAAGAAATGCTTTTTTAGATTAAAACTATTTTTTTTTCCTACTTATTGATGTAAAAAAAGCTAATCGAAATAACGTCAAATATTTCTTTTTAGGTACTAGGACAGCATGTTTACAAAGGTAGTTTTAAAAGAGAATGATTCAGATTGAAACCTCTTTCCTACTTATTGATGTAAAATAAGCTAATCGAAATAACGTCAAATATTTCTTTTTAGGTACTAGGACAGCATGTTTACAAAGGTAGTTTTAAAAGAAAATGATTCAGATTGAAAACTCTTTCTTACTTATTTATGAATAGAAATGCTTTCTTTAGATTAAAACTATTATTGATTTTCCTACTTATTGATGTAAAAAAAGCTTATCGAAATAACGTCAAATATTTATTTTTAGGTACTAGGGCAGCATGTTTACAAAGGTAGTTTTAAAAGAGAATTATTTAGATTGAAACCTCTTTCTTACTTATTGATGAAAAGATATGCTTTTTTAGATTAAAACTATTTTTTTTTCCTACTTATTGATGTAAAAAAAGCTAATCGAAATAACGTTAAATATTTCTTTTTAGGTACTAGGGCAGCATGTTTACAAAGGTAGTTTTAAAAGAGAATTATTTAGATTGAAACCTCTTTCTTACTTATTTATGAATAGAAATGCTTTCTTTAGATTAAAACTATTGATTTTCCTACTTATTGATGTAAAAAAAGCTAATCAAAATAACGTCAAATATTTATTTTTAGGTACTAGGACAGCATGTTTACAAAGGTAGTTTTAAAAGAGAATGATTCAGATTGAAACCTCTTTCTTACTTATTGATGAAAAGAAATGCTTTTTTAGATTAAAACTATTTTTTTTTTCCTACTTATTGATGTAAAAAAAGCTAATCGAAATAACGTCAAATATTTCTTTTTAGGTACTAGGGCAGCATGTTTACAAAGGTAGTTTTAAAAGAGAATTATTTAGATTGAAACCTCTTTCTTACTTATTTATGAATAGAAATGCTTTCTTTAGATTAAAACTATTGATTTTCCTACTTATTGATGTAAAAAAAGCTAATCAAAATAACGTCAAATATTTATTTTTAGGTACTAGGACAGCATGTTTACAAAGGTAGTTTTAAAAGAGAATGATTCAGATTGAAACCTCTTTCTTACTTATTGATGAAAAGAAATGCTTTTTTAGATTAAAACTATTTTTTTTTTCCTACTTATTGATGTAAAAAAAGCTAATCGAAATAACGTCAAATATTTCTTTTTAGGTACTAGGGCAGCATGTTTACAAAGGTAGTTTTAAAAGAGAATTATTTAGATTGAAACCTCTTTCTTACTTATTTATGAATAGAAATGCTTTCTTTAGATTAAAACTATTGATTTTCCTACTTATTGATGTAAAAAAAGCTAATCGAAATAACGACAAATATTTTTTTTTAGGTACTAGGACAGCATGTTTACAAAGGTAGTTTTAAAAGAGAATGATTCAGATTGAAACCTCTTTCTTACTTATTGATGAAAAGAAATGCTTTTTTAGATTTAAACTATTTTTTTTCCTACTTTATTGATGTAAAAAAAGCTAATCGAAATAACGTCAAATATTTATTTTTAGGTACTAGGACAGCATGTTTACAAAGGTAGTTTTAAAAGAGAATGATTCAGATTGAAACCTCTTTCTTACTTATTTATGAATAGAAATGCTTTCTTTAGATTAAAACTATTGATTTTCCTAGTTATTGATGTAAAAAAAGCTAATCGAAATAACGTCAAATATTTATTTTTAGGTACTAGGGCAGCATGTTTACAAAGGTAGTTTTAAAAGAGAATTATTTAGATTGAAACCTCTTTCTTACTTATTGATGAAAAGATATGCTTTTTTAGATTAAAACTATTTTTTTTTCCTACTTATTGATGTAAAAAAAGCTAATCGAAATAACGTCAAATATTTCTTTTTAGGTACTAGGGCAGCATGTTTACAAAGGTAGTTTTAAAAGAGAATTATTTAGATTGAAACCTCTTTCTTACTTATTTATGAATAGAAATGCTTTCTTTAGATTAAAACTATTGATTTTCCTACTTATTGATGTAAAAAAAGCTAATCGAAATAACGACAAATATTTTTTTTTAGGTACTAGGACAGCATGTTTACAAAGGTAGTTTTAAAAGAGAATGATTCAGATTGAAACCTCTTTCTTACTTATTGATGAAAAGAAATGCTTTTTTAGATTTAAACTATTTTTTTTTCCTACTTTATTGATGTAAAAAAAGCTAATCGAAATAACGTCAAATATTTATTTTTAGGTACTAGGACAGCATGTTTACAAAGGTAGTTTTAAAAGAGAATGATTCAGATTGAAACCTCTTTCTTACTTATTGATGAAAAGAAATGCTTTTTTAGATTAAAACTATTTTTTTTTCCTACTTATTGATGTAAAAAAAGCTAATCGAAATAACGTCAAATATTTATTTTTAGGTACTAGGACAGCATGTTTACAAAGGTAGTTTTAAAAGAGAATGATTCAGATTGAAACCTCTTTCTTACTTATTGATGAAAAGAAATGCTTTTTTAGATTTAAAACTATTTTTTTTTCCTACTTATTGATGTAAAAAAGCTAATCGAAATAACGTCAAATATTTCTTTTTAGGTACTAGGACAGCATGTTTACAAAGGTAGTTTCAAAAGAGAATTATTCAGATTGAAACCTCTTTCTTACCTGTTGATGAAAAGAAATGCTTTTTTAGATTAAAACTATTTTTTTTTCCTAGTTATTGATGTAAAAAAAGCTAATCGAAATAACGTCAAATATTTATTTTTAGGTACTAGGGCAGCATGTTTACAAAGGTAGTTTTAAAAGAGAATTATTTAGATTGAAACCTCTTTCTTACTTATTTATGAATAGAAATGCTTTCTTTAGATTAAAACTATTGATTTTCCTACTTATTGATGTAAAAAAAGCTAATCGAAATAACGTCAAATATTTATTTTTAGGTACTAGGACAGCATGTTTACAAAGGTAGTTTTAAAAGAGAATGATTCAGATTGAAACCTCTTTCTTACTTATTGATGAAAAGAAATGCTTTTTTAGATTAAAACTATTTTTTTTTTCCTACTTATTGATGTAAAAAAAGCTAATCGAAATAACGTCAAATATTTATTTTTAGGTACAAGGACAGCATGTTTACAAAGGTAGTTTTAAAAGAGAATGATTCAGATTGAAACCTCTTTCTTACTTATTTATGAATAGAAATGCTTTTTTAGATTAAAACTATTATTGATTTTCCTACTTATTGATGTAAAAAAAGCTAATCGAAATAACGTCAAATATTTATTTTTAGGTACTAGGACAGCATGTTTACAAAGGTAGTTTTAAAAGAGAATGATTCAGATTGAAACCTCTTTCTTACTTATTGATGAAAAGAAATGCTTTTTTAGATTAAAACTATTTTTTTTTTCCTACTTATTGATGTAAAAAAAGCTAATCGAAATAACGTCAAATATTTATTTTTAGGTACTAGGACAGCATGTTTACAAAGGTAGTTTTAAAAGAGAATGATTCAGATTGAAACCTCTTTCTTACTTATTGATGAAAAGAAATGCTTTCCTTACATTAAAACTATTGATTTTCCTACTTATTGATGTAAAAAAAGCTAATCGAAATAACGTCAAATATTTATTTTTAGGTACTAGGACAGCATGTTTACAAAGGTAGTTTTAAAAGAGAATGATTCAGATTGAAACCTCTTTCTTACTTATTGATGAAAAGAAATGCTTTTTTAGATTAAAACTATTTTTTTTTCCTACTTATTGATGTAAAAAAAGCTAATCGAAATAACGTCAAATATTTCTTTTTAGGTACTAGGACAGCATGTTTACAAAGGTAGTTTTAAAAGAGAATGATTCAGATTGAAACCTCTTTCCTACTTATTGATGTAAAATAAGCTAATCGAAATAACGTCAAATATTTCTTTTTAGGTACTAGGACAGCATGTTTACAAAGGTAGTTTTAAAAGAGAATGATTCAGATTGAAACCTCTTTCTTACTTATTTATGAATAGAAATGCTTTCTTTAGATTAAAACTATTATTGATTTTCCTACTTATTGATGTAAAAAAAGCTTATCGAAATAACGTCAAATATTTATTTTTAGGTACTAGGACAGCATGTTTACAAAGGTAGTTTTAAAAGAGAATTATTCAGATTGAAACCTCTTTCTTACTTATTGATGAAAAGAAATGCTTTTTTAGATTAAAACTATTTTTTTTCCTACTTATTGATGTAAAAAAAGCTAATCGAAATAACGTCAAATATTTATTTTTAGGTACTAGGACAGCATGTTTACAAAGGTAGTTTTAAAAGAGAATGATTCAGATTGAAACCTCTTTCTTACTTATTGATGAAAAGAAATGCTTTTTTAGATTTAAAACTATTTTTTTTTCCTACTTATTGATGTAAAAAAGCTAATCGAAATAACGTCAAATATTTCTTTTTAGGTACTAGGACAGCATGTTTACATAGGTAGTTTTAAAAGAGAATTATTCAGATTGAAACCTCTTTCTTACTTATTGATGAAAAGAAATGCTTTTTTAGATTAAAACTATTTTTTTTCCTACTTATTGATGTAAAAAAAGCTAATCGAAATAACGTCAAATATTTATTTTTAGGTACTAGGACAGCATGTTTACAAAGGTAGTTTTAAAAGAGAATGATTCAGATTGAAACCTCTTTCTTACTTATTGATGAAAAGAAATGCTTTTTTAGATTAAAACTATTTTTTTTCCTACTTATTGATGTAAAAAAAGTTAATCGAAATAACGTTAAATATTTATTTTTAGGTACTAGGACAGCATGTTTACAAAGGTAGTTTTAAAAGAGAATGATTCAGATTGAAACCTCTTTCTTACTTATTGATGAAAAGAAATGCTTTTTTAGATTTAAAACTATTTTTTTTCCTACTTATTGATGTAAAAAAGCTAATCGAAATAACGTCAAATATTTCTTTTTAGGTACTAGGACAGCATGTTTACAAAGGTAGTTTTAAAACAGAATTATTCAGATTGAAACCTCTTTCTTACTTATTGATGAAAAGAAATGCTTTTTTAGATTAAAACTATTTTTTTTTCCTAGTTATTGATGTAAAAAAAGCTAATCGAAATAACGTCAAATATTTATTTTTAGGTACTAGGGCAGCATGTTTACAAAGGTAGTTTTAAAAGAGAATTATTTAGATTGAAACCTCTTTCTTACTTATTTATGAATAGAAATGCTTTCTTTAGATTAAAACTATTGATTTTCCTACTTATTGATGTAAAAAAAGCTAATCGAAATAACGTCAAATATTTATTTTTAGGTACTAGGACAGCATGTTTACAAAGGTAGTTTTAAAAGAGAATGATTCAGATTGAAACCTCTTTCTTACTTATTGATGAAAAGAAATGCGTTTTTAGATTAAAACTATTTTTTTTTCCTACTTATTGATGTAAAAAAAGCTAATCGAAATAACGTCAAATATTTCTTTTTAGGTACTAGGACAGCATGTTTACAAAGGTAGTTTTAAAAGAGAATGATTCAGATTGAAACCTCTTTCTTACTTATTGATGAAAAGAAATGCTTTTTTAGATTAAAACTATTTTTTTCCTACTTATTGATGTAAAAAAAGCTAATCGAAATAACGTCAAATATTTATTTTTAGGTACTAGGACAGCATGTTTACAAAGGTAGTTTTAAAAGAGAATGATTCAGATTGAAACCTCTTTCTTACTTATTAATGAAAAGAAATGCTTTTTTAGATTTAAAACTATTTTTTTTCCTACTTATTGATGTAAAAAAAGCTAATCGAAATAACCTCAAATATTTATTTTTAGGTACTAGGACAGCATGTTTACAAAGGTAGTTTTAAAAGAGAATTATTCAGATTGAAACCTCTTTCCTACTTATTTATGAATAGAAATGCTTTCTTTAGATTAAAACTATTGATTTTCCTACTTATTGATGTAAAAAAGCTAATCGAAATAACGTCAAATATTTATTTTTAGGTACTAGGACAGCATGTTTACAAAGGTAGTTTTAAAAGAGAATTATTCAGATTGAAACCTCTTTCCTACTTATTTATGAATAGAAATGCTTTCTTTAGATTAAAACTATTGATTTTCCTACTTATTGATGTAAAAAAAGCTAATCGAAATAACCTCAAATATTTATTTTTAGGTACTAGGACAGCATGTTTACAAAGGTAGTTTTAAAAGAGAATTATTCAGATTGAAACCTCTTTCCTACTTATTTATGAATAGAAATGCTTTCTTTAGATTAAAACTATTGATTTTCCTACTTATTGATGTAAAAAAAGCTAATCGAAATAACGTCAAATATTTATTTTTAGGTACTAGGACAGCATGTTTACAAAGGTAGTTTTAAAAGAGAATGATTCAGATTGAAACCTCTTTCTTACTTATTGATGAAAAGAAATGCTTTCCTTACATTAAAACTATTGATTGTCCTACTTATTGATGTAAAAAAAGCTAATCGAAATAACGTCAAATATTTATTTTTAGGTACTAGGACAGCATGTTTACAAAGGTAGTTTTAAAAGAGAATGATTCAGATTGAAACCTCTTTCTTACTTATTGATGAAAAGAAATGCTTTTTTAGATTAAAACTATTTTTTTTTCCTACTTATTGATGTAAAAAAAGCTAATCGAAATAACGTCAAATATTTCTTTTTAGGTACTAGGACAGCATGTTTACAAAGGTAGTTTTAAAAGAGAATGATTCAGATTGAAACCTCTTTCCTACTTATTGATGTAAAATAAGCTAATCGAAATAACGTCAAATATTTCTTTTTAGGTACTAGGACAGCATGTTTACAAAGGTAGTTTTAAAAGAAAATGATTCAGATTGAAAACTCTTTCTTACTTATTTATGAATAGAAATGCTTTCTTTAGATTAAAACTATTATTGATTTTCCTACTTATTGATGTAAAAAAAGCTTATCGAAATAACGTCAAATATTTATTTTTAGGTACTAGGACAGCATGTTTACAAAGGTAGTTTTAAAAGAGAATTATTCAGATTGAAACCTCTTTCTTACTTATTGATGAAAAGAAATGCTTTTTTAGATTAAAACTATTTTTTTTCCTACTTATTGATGTAAAAAAAGCTAATCGAAATAACCTCAAATATTTATTTTTAGGTACTAGGACAGCATGTTTACAAAGGTAGTTTTAAAAGAGAATGATTCAGATTGAAACCTCTTTCCTACTTATTGATGTAAAATAAGCTAATCGAAATAACGTCAAATATTTCTTTTTAGGTACTAGGACAGCATGTTTACAAAGGTAGTTTTAAAAGAGAATGATTCAGATTGAAACCTCTTTCTTACTTATTGATGAAAAAAAAAGCTTTTTTAGATTAAAACTATTTTTTTTCCTACTTATTGATGTAAAAAAAGCTAATCGAAATAACGTCAAATATTTCTTTTTAGGTACTAGGACAGCATGTTTACAAAGGTAGTTTTAAAAGAGAATGATTCAGATTGAAACCTCTTTCTTACTTATTGATGAAAAGAAATGCTTTTTTAGATTAAAACTATTTTTTTTCCTACTTATTGATGTAAAAAAAGCTAATCGAAATAACGTCAAATATTTATTTTTAGGTACTAGGACAGCATGTTTACAAAGGTAGTTTTAAAAGAGAATGATTCAGATTGAAACCTCTTTCTTACTTATTGATGAAAAGAAATGCTTTTTTAGATTAAAACTATTTTTTTTCCTACTTATTGATGTAAAAAAAGTTAATCGAAATAACGTTAAATATTTATTTTTAGGTACTAGGACAGCATGTTTACAAAGGTAGTTTTAAAAGAGAATGATTCAGATTGAAACCTCTTTCTTACTTATTGATGAAAAGAAATGCTTTTTTAGATTTAAAACTATTTTTTTTCCTACTTATTGATGTAAAAAAGCTAATCGAAATAACGTCAAATATTTCTTTTTAGGTACTAGGACAGCATGTTTACAAAGGTAGTTTTAAAACAGAATTATTCAGATTGAAACCTCTTTCTTACTTATTGATGAAAAGAAATGCTTTTTTAGATTAAAACTATTTTTTTTTCCTAGTTATTGATGTAAAAAAAGCTAATCGAAATAACGTCAAATATTTATTTTTAGGTACTAGGGCAGCATGTTTACAAAGGTAGTTTTAAAAGAGAATTATTTAGATTGAAACCTCTTTCTTACTTATTTATGAATAGAAATGCTTTCTTTAGATTAAAACTATTGATTTTCCTACTTATTGATGTAAAAAAAGCTAATCGAAATAACGTCAAATATTTATTTTTAGGTACTAGGACAGCATGTTTACAAAGGTAGTTTTAAAAGAGAATGATTCAGATTGAAACCTCTTTCTTACTTATTGATGAAAAGAAATGCGTTTTTAGATTAAAACTATTTTTTTTTCCTACTTATTGATGTAAAAAAAGCTAATCGAAATAACGTCAAATATTTCTTTTTAGGTACTAGGACAGCATGTTTACAAAGGTAGTTTTAAAAGAGAATGATTCAGATTGAAACCTCTTTCTTACTTATTGATGAAAAGAAATGCTTTTTTAGATTAAAACTATTTTTTTCCTACTTATTGATGTAAAAAAAGCTAATCGAAATAACGTCAAATATTTATTTTTAGGTACTAGGACAGCATGTTTACAAAGGTAGTTTTAAAAGAGAATGATTCAGATTGAAACCTCTTTCTTACTTATTAATGAAAAGAAATGCTTTTTTAGATTTAAAACTATTTTTTTTCCTACTTATTGATGTAAAAAAGCTAATCGAAATAACGTCAAATATTTCTTTTTAGGTACTAGGACAGCATGTTTACAAAGGTAGTTTTAAAAGAGAATTATTCAGATTGAAACCTCTTTCTTACTTATTGATGAAAAGAAATGCTTTTTTAGATTAAAACTATTTTTTTCCTACTTATTGATGTAAAAAAAGCTAATCGAAATAACGTCAAATATTTATTTTTAGGTACTAGGACAGCATGTTTACAAAGGTAGTTTTAAAAGAGAATGATTCAGATTGAAACCTCTTTCTTACTTATTGATGAAAAGAAATGCTTTTTTAGATTTAAAACTATTTTTTTTCCTACTTATTGATGTAAAAAAGCTAATCGAAATAACGTCAAATATTTCTTTTTAGGTACTAGGACAGCATGTTTACAAAGGTAGTTTTAAAAGAGAATTATTCAGATTGAAACCTCTTTCTTACTTATTGATGAAAAAAAATGCTTTTTTAGATTAAAACTATTTTTTTTTCCTAGTTATTGATGTAAAAAAAGCTAATCGAAATAACGTCAAATATTTATTTTTAGGTACTAGGGCAGCATGTTTACAAAGGTAGTTTTAAAAGAGAATGATTCAGATTGAAACCTCTTTCTTACTTATTGATGAAAAGAAATGCTTTTTTAGATTTAAAACTATTTTTTTTCCTACTTATTGATGTAAAAAAGCTAATCGAAATAACGTCAAATATTTATTTTTAGGTACTAGGACAGCATGTTTACAAAGGTAGTTTTAAAAGAGAATGATTCAGATTGAAACCTCTTTCTTACTTATTGATGAAAAGAAATGCTTTTTTAGATTTAAAACTATTTTTTTTCCTACTTATTGATGTAAAAAAGCTAATCGAAATAACGTCAAATATTTCTTTTTAGGTACTAGGACAGCATGTTTACAAAGGTAGTTTTAAAAGAGAATTATTCAGATTGAAACCTCTTTCTTACTTATTGATGAAAAGAAATGCTTTTTTAGATTAAAACTATTTTTTTTTCCTAGTTATTGATGTAAAAAAAGCTAATCGAAATAACGTCAAATATTTATTTTTAGGTACTAGGGCAGCATGTTTACAAAGGTAGTTTTAAAAGAGAATGATTCAGATTGAAACCTCTTTCTTACTTATTGATGAAAAGAAATGCTTTTTTAGATTAAAACTATTTTTTTTTTCCTACTTATTGATGTAAAAAAAGCTAATCGAAATAACGTCAAATATTTATTTTTAGGTACTAGGACAGCATGTTTACAAAGGTAGTTTTAAAAGAGAATGATTCAGATTGAAACCTCTTTCTTACTTATTGATGAAAAGAAATGCTTTTTTAGATTTAAAACTATTTTTTTTCCTACTTATTGATGTAAAAAAGCTAATCGAAATAACGTCAAATATTTCTTTTTAGGTACTAGGACAGCATGTTTACAAAGGTAGTTTTAAAAGAGAATGATTCAGATTGAAACCCCTTTCTTACTTATTGATGAAAAGAAATGCTTTTTTAGATTAAAACTATTTTTTTCCTAGTTATTGATGTAAAAAAAGCTAATCGAAATAACGTCAAATATTTATTTTTAGGTACTAGGGCAGCATGTTTACAAAGGTAGTTTTAAAAGAGAATTATTTAGATTGAAACCTCTTTCTTACTTATTTATGAATAGAAATGCTTTCTTTAGATTAAAACTATTGATTTTCCTACTTATTGATGTAAAAAAAGCTAATCGAAATAACGTCAAATATTTATTTTTAGGTACTAGGACAGCATGTTTACAAAGGTAGTTTTAAAAGAGAATGATTCAGATTGAAACCTCTTTCTTACTTATTGATGAAAAGAAATGCGTTTTTAGATTAAAACTATTTTTTTTTTCCTACTTATTGATGTAAAAAAAGCTAATCGAAATAACGTCAAATATTTCTTTTTAGGTACTAGGACAGCATGTTTACAAAGGTAGTTTTAAAAGAGAATTATTCAGATTGAAACCTCTTTCTTACTTATTGATGAAAAGAAATGCTTTTTTAGATTAAAACTATTTTTTTCCTACTTATTGATGTAAAAAAAGCTAATCGAAATAACGTCAAATATTTATTTTTAGGTACTAGGACAGCATGTTTACAAAGGTAGTTTTAAAAGAGAATGATTCAGATTGAAACCTCTTTCTTACTTATTGATGAAAAGAAATGCTTTTTTAGATTTAAAACTATTTTTTTTCCTACTTATTGATGTAAAAAAGCTAATCGAAATAACGTCAAATATTTCTTTTTAGGTACTAGGACAGCATGTTTACAAAGGTAGTTTTAAAAGAGAATTATTCAGATTGAAACCTCTTTCTTACTTATTGATGAAAAAAAATGCTTTTTTAGATTAAAACTATTTTTTTTTCCTAGTTATTGATGTAAAAAAAGCTAATCGAAATAACGTCAAATATTTATTTTTAGGTACTAGGGCAGCATGTTTACAAAGGTAGTTTTAAAAGAGAATGATTCAGATTGAAACCTCTTTCTTACTTATTGATGAAAAGAAATGCTTTTTTAGATTTAAAACTATTTTTTTTCCTACTTATTGATGTAAAAAAGCTAATCGAAATAACGTCAAATATTTATTTTTAGGTACTAGGACAGCATGTTTACAAAGGTAGTTTTAAAAGAGAATGATTCAGATTGAAACCTCTTTCTTACTTATTGATGAAAAGAAATGCTTTTTTAGATTTAAAACTATTTTTTTTCCTACTTATTGATGTAAAAAAGCTAATCGAAATAACGTCAAATATTTCTTTTTAGGTACTAGGACAGCATGTTTACAAAGGTAGTTTTAAAAGAGAATTATTCAGATTGAAACCTCTTTCTTACTTATTGATGAAAAGAAATGCTTTTTTAGATTAAAACTATTTTTTTTTCCTAGTTATTGATGTAAAAAAAGCTAATCGAAATAACGTCAAATATTTATTTTTAGGTACTAGGGCAGCATGTTTACAAAGGTAGTTTTAAAAGAGAATGATTCAGATTGAAACCTCTTTCTTACTTATTGATGAAAAGAAATGCTTTTTTAGATTAAAACTATTTTTTTTTTCCTACTTATTGATGTAAAAAAAGCTAATCGAAATAACGTCAAATATTTATTTTTAGGTACTAGGACAGCATGTTTACAAAGGTAGTTTTAAAAGAGAATGATTCAGATTGAAACCTCTTTCTTACTTATTGATGAAAAGAAATGCTTTTTTAGATTTAAAACTATTTTTTTTCCTACTTATTGATGTAAAAAAGCTAATCGAAATAACGTCAAATATTTCTTTTTAGGTACTAGGACAGCATGTTTACAAAGGTAGTTTTAAAAGAGAATGATTCAGATTGAAACCCCTTTCTTACTTATTGATGAAAAGAAATGCTTTTTTAGATTAAAACTATTTTTTTCCTAGTTATTGATGTAAAAAAAGCTAATCGAAATAACGTCAAATATTTATTTTTAGGTACTAGGGCAGCATGTTTACAAAGGTAGTTTTAAAAGAGAATTATTTAGATTGAAACCTCTTTCTTACTTATTGATGAAAAGAAATGCTTTTTTAGATTAAAACTATTGATTTTCCTACTTATTGATGTAAAAAAAGCTAATCGAAATAACGTCAAATATTTATTTTTAGGTACTAGGACAGCATGTTTACAAAGGTAGTTTTAAAAGAGAATGATTCAGATTGAAACCTCTTTCTTACTTATTGATGAAAAGAAATGCGTTTTTAGATTAAAACTATTTTTTTTTCCTACTTATTGATGTAAAAAAAGCTAATCGAAATAACCTCAAATATTTATTTTTAGGTACTAGGACAGCATGTTTACAAAGGTAGTTTTAAAAGAGAATTATTCAGATTGAAACCTCTTTCCTACTTATTTATGAATAGAAATGCTTTCTTTAGATTAAAACTATTGATTTTCCTACTTATTGATGTAAAAAAAGCTAATCGAAATAACGTCAAATATTTATTTTTAGGTACTAGGACAGCATGTTTGCAAAGGTAGTTTTAAAAGAGAATTATTCATATTGAAACCTCTTTCCTACTTATTTATGAATAGAAATGCTTTCTTTAGATTAAAACTATTGATTTTCCTACTTATTGATGTAAAAAAAGCTAATCGAAATAACCTCAAATATTTATTTTTAGGTACTAGGACAGCATGTTTACAAAGGTAGTTTTAAAAGAGAATTATTCAGATTGAAACCTCTTTCCTACTTATTTACGAATAGAAATGCTTTCTTTAGATTAAAACTATTGATTTTCCTACTTATTGATGTAAAAAAAGGTAATCGAAATAACGTCAAATATTTATTTTTAGGTACTAGGACAGCATGTTTACAAAGGTAGTTTTAAAAGAGAATGATTCAGATTGAAACCTCTTTCTTACTTATTGATGAAAAGAAATGCGTTTTTAGATTAAAACTATTTTTTTTTCCTACTTATTGATGTAAAAAAAGCTAATCGAAATAACCTCAAATATTTATTTTTAGGTACTAGGACAGCATGTTTACAAAGGTAGTTTTAAAAGAGAATGATTCAGATTGAAACCTCTTTCTTACTTATTGATGAAAAGAAATGCTTTTTTAGATTTAAAACTATTTTTTTTCCTACTTATTGATGTAAAAAAGCTAATCGAAATAACGTCAAATATTTATTTTTAGGTACTAGGACAGCATGTTTACAAAGGTAGTTTTAAAAGAGAATGATTCAGATTGAAACCTCTTTCTTACTTATTGATGAAAAGAAATGCTTTTTTAGATTTAAAACTATTTTTTTTCCTACTTATTGATGTAAAAAAGCTAATCGAAATAACGTCAAATATTTCTTTTTAGGTACTAGGACAGCATGTTTACAAAGGTAGTTTTAAAAGAGAATTATTCAGATTGAAACCTCTTTCTTACTTATTGATGAAAAGAAATGCTTTTTTAGATTAAAACTATTTTTTTTTCCTAGTTATTGATGTAAAAAAAGCTAATCGAAATAACGTCAAATATTTATTTTTAGGTACTAGGGCAGCATGTTTACAAAGGTAGTTTTAAAAGAGAATGATTCAGATTGAAACCTCTTTCTTACTTATTGATGAAAAGAAATGCTTTTTTAGATTAAAACTATTTTTTTTTTCCTACTTATTGATGTAAAAAAAGCTAATCGAAATAACGTCAAATATTTATTTTTAGGTACTAGGACAGCATGTTTACAAAGGTAGTTTTAAAAGAGAATGATTCAGATTGAAACCTCTTTCTTACTTATTGATGAAAAGAAATGCTTTTTTAGATTTAAAACTATTTTTTTTCCTACTTATTGATGTAAAAAAGCTAATCGAAATAACGTCAAATATTTCTTTTTAGGTACTAGGACAGCATGTTTACAAAGGTAGTTTTAAAAGAGAATGATTCAGATTGAAACCCCTTTCTTACTTATTGATGAAAAGAAATGCTTTTTTAGATTAAAACTATTTTTTTCCTAGTTATTGATGTAAAAAAAGCTAATCGAAATAACGTCAAATATTTATTTTTAGGTACTAGGGCAGCATGTTTACAAAGGTAGTTTTAAAAGAGAATTATTTAGATTGAAACCTCTTTCTTACTTATTTATGAATAGAAATGCTTTCTTTAGATTAAAACTATTGATTTTCCTACTTATTGATGTAAAAAAAGCTAATCGAAATAACGTCAAATATTTATTTTTAGGTACTAGGACAGCATGTTTACAAAGGTAGTTTTAAAAGAGAATGATTCAGATTGAAACCTCTTTCTTACTTATTGATGAAAAGAAATGCGTTTTTAGATTAAAACTATTTTTTTTTCCTACTTATTGATGTAAAAAAAGCTAATCGAAATAACCTCAAATATTTATTTTTAGGTACTAGGACAGCATGTTTACAAAGGTAGTTTTAAAAGAGAATTATTCAGATTGAAACCTCTTTCCTACTTATTTATGAATAGAAATGCTTTCTTTAGATTAAAACTATTGATTTTCCTACTTATTGATGTAAAAAAAGCTAATCGAAATAACGTCAAATATTTATTTTTAGGTACTAGGACAGCATGTTTGCAAAGGTAGTTTTAAAAGAGAATTATTCATATTGAAACCTCTTTCCTACTTATTTATGAATAGAAATGCTTTCTTTAGATTAAAACTATTGATTTTCCTACTTATTGATGTAAAAAAAGCTAATCGAAATAACCTCAAATATTTATTTTTAGGTACTAGGACAGCATGTTTACAAAGGTAGTTTTAAAAGAGAATTATTCAGATTGAAACCTCTTTCCTACTTATTTACGAATAGAAATGCTTTCTTTAGATTAAAACTATTGATTTTCCTACTTATTGATGTAAAAAAAGGTAATCGAAATAACGTCAAATATTTATTTTTAGGTACTAGGACAGCATGTTTACAAAGGTAGTTTTAAAAGAGAATGATTCAGATTGAAACCTCTTTCTTACTTATTGATGAAAAGAAATGCTTTTTTAGATTAAAACTATTTTTTTTTCCTACTTATTGATGTAAAAAAAGCTAATCGAAATAACGTCAAATATTTCTTTTTAGGTACTAGGACAGCATGTTTACAAAGGTAGTTTTAAAAGAGAATGATTCAGATTGAAACCTCTTTCCTACTTATTGATGAAAAGAAATGCTTTCCTTACATTAAAACTATTGATTTTCCTACTTATTGATGTAAAAAAAGCTAATCGAAATAACGTCAAATATTTATTTTTAGGTACTAGGACAGCATGTTTACAAAGGTAGTTTTAAAAGAGAATGATTCAGATTGAAACCTCTTTCTTACTTATTGATGAAAAGAAATGCTTTCCTTACATTAAAACTATTGATTTTCCTACTTATTGATGTAAAAAAAGCTAATCGAAATAACGTCAAATATTTATTTTTAGGTACTAGGACAGCATGTTTACAAAGGTAGTTTTAAAAGAGAATGATTCAGATTGAAACCCCTTTCTTACTTATTGATGAAAAGAAATGCTTTTTTAGATTAAAACTATTTTTTTTCCTACTTATTGATGTAAAAAAAGCTAATCGAAATAACGTCAAATATTTCTTTTTAGGTACTAGGACAGCATGTTTACAAAGGTAGTTTTAAAAGAGAATGATTCAGATTGAAACCTCTTTCTTACTTATTGATGAAAAGAAATGCTTTTTTAGATTAAAACTATTTTTTTTCCTACTTATTGATGTAAAAAAAGCTAATCGAAATAACGTCAAATATTTATTTTTAGGTACTAGGACAGCATGTTTACAAAGGTAGTTTTAAAAGAGAATGATTCAGATTGAAACCTCTTTCTTACTTATTGATGAAAAGAAATGCTTTTTTAGATTTAAAACTATTTTTTTTCCTACTTATTGATGTAAAAAAGCTAATCGAAATAACGTCAAATATTTATTTTTAGGTACTAGGACCGCATGTTTACAAAGGTAGTTTTAAAAGAGAATTATTCAGATTGAAACCTCTTTCTTACTTATTGATGAAAAGAAATGCTTTTTTAGATTAAAACTATTTTTTTTTCCTAGTTATTGATGTAAAAAAAGCTAATCGAAATAACGTCAAATATTTATTTTTAGGTACTAGGACAGCATGTTTACAAAGGTAGTTTTAAAAGAGAATTATTCAGATTGAAACCTCTTTCCTACTTATTTATGAATAGAAATGCTTTCTTTAGATTAAAACTATTGATTTTCCTACTTATTGATGTAAAAAAAGCTAATCGAAATAACCTCAAATATTTATTTTTAGGTACTAGGACAGCATGTTTACAAAGGTAGTTTTAAAAGAGAATTATTCAGATTGAAACCTCTTTCCTACTTATTTATGAATAGAAATGCTTTCTTTAGATTAAAACTATTGATTTTCCTACTTATTGATGTAAAAAAAGCTAATCGAAATAACGTCAAATATTTATTTTTAGGTACTAGGACAGCATGTTTACAAAGGTAGTTTTAAAAGAGAATTATTCAGATTGAAACCTCTTTCCTACTTATTTATGAATAGAAATGCTTTCTTTAGATTAAAACTATTGATTTTCCTACTTATTGATGTAAAAAAAGCTAATCGAAATAACCTCAAATATTTATTTTTAGGTACTAGGGCAGCATGTTTACAAAGGTAGTTTTAAAAGAGAATTATTTAGATTGAAACCTCTTTCTTACTTATTTATGAATAGAAATGCTTTCTTTAGATTAAAACTATTGATTTTCCTACTTATTGATGTAAAAAAAGCTAATCGAAATAACGTCAAATATTTATTTTTAGGTACTAGGACAGCATGTTTACAAAGGTAGTTTTAAAAGAGAATTATTCAGATTGAAACCTCTTTCCTACTTATTTATGAATAGAAATGCTTTCTTTAGATTAAAACTATTGATTTTCCTACTTATTGATGTAAAAAAAGCTAATCGAAATAACCTCAAATATTTATTTTTAGGTACTAGGACAGCATGTTTACAAAGGTAGTTTTAAAAGAGAATTATTCAGATTGAAACCTCTTTCCTACTTATTTATGAATAGAAATGCTTTCTTTAGATTAAAACTATTGATTTTCCTACTTATTGATGTAAAAAAAGCTAATCGAAATAACGTCAAATATTTATTTTTAGGTACTAGGACAGCATGTTTACAAAGGTAGTTTTAAAAGAGAATTATTCAGATTGAAACCTCTTTCCTACTTATTTATGAATAGAAATGCTTTCTTTAGATTAAAACTATTGATTTTCCTACTTATTGATGTAAAAAAAGCTAATCGAAATAACCTCAAATATTTATTTTTAGGTACTAGGACAGCATGTTTACAAAGGTAGTTTTAAAAGAGAATTATTCAGATTGAAACCTCTTTCCTACTTATTTATGAATAGAAATGCTTTCTTTAGATTAAAACTATTGATTTTCCTACTTATTGATGTAAAAAAAGCTAATCGAAATAACGTCAAATATTTCTTTTTAGGTACTAGGACAGCATGTTTACAAAGGTAGTTTTAAAAGAGAATGATTCAGATTGAAACCTCTTTCCTACTTATTGATGTAAAATAAGCTAATCGAAATAACGTCAAATATTTATTTTTAGGTACTAGGACAGCATGTTTACAAAGGTAGTTTTAAAAGAGAATTATTCAGATTGAAACCTCTTTCCTACTTATTTATGAATAGAAATGCTTTCTTTAGATTAAAACTATTGATTTTCCTACTTATTGATGTAAAAAAAGCTAATCGAAATAACCTCAAATATTTATTTTTAGGTACTAGGGCAGCATGTTTACAAAGGTAGTTTTAAAAGAGAATTATTTAGATTGAAACCTCTTTCTTACTTATTTATGAATAGAAATGCTTTCTTTAGATTAAAACTATTGATTTTCCTACTTATTGATGTAAAAAAAGCTAATCGAAATAACGTCAAATATTTATTTTTAGGTACTAGGACAGCATGTTTACAAAGGTAGTTTTAAAAGAGAATTATTCAGATTGAAACCTCTTTCCTACTTATTTATGAATAGAAATGCTTTCTTTAGATTAAAACTATTGATTTTCCTACTTATTGATGTAAAAAAAGCTAATCGAAATAACCTCAAATATTTATTTTTAGGTACTAGGACAGCATGTTTACAAAGGTAGTTTTAAAAGAGAATTATTCAGATTGAAACCTCTTTCCTACTTATTTATGAATAGAAATGCTTTCTTTAGATTAAAACTATTGATTTTCCTACTTATTGATGTAAAAAAAGCTAATCGAAATAACCTCAAATATTTATTTTTAGGTACTAGGACAGCATGTTTACAAAGGTAGTTTTAAAAGAGAATTATTCAGATTGAAACCTCTTTCCTACTTATTTATGAATAGAAATGCTTTCTTTAGATTAAAACTATTGATTTTCCTACTTATTGATGTAAAAAAAGCTAATCGAAATAACGTCAAATATTTATTTTTAGGTACTAGGACAGCATGTTTACAAAGGTAGTTTTAAAAGAGAATGATTCAGATTGAAACCTCTTTCTTACTTATTGATGAAAAGAAATGCTTTTTTAGATTAAAACTATTTTTTTTTCCTACTTATTGATGTAAAAAAAGCTAATCGAAATAACGTCAAATATTTCTTTTTAGGTACTAGGACAGCATGTTTACAAAGGTAGTTTTAAAAGAGAATGATTCAGATTGAAACCTCTTTCCTACTTATTGATGTAAAATAAGCTAATCGAAATAACGTCAAATATTTCTTTTTAGGTACTAGGACAGCATGTTTACAAAGGTAGTTTTAAAAGAGAATGATTCAGATTGAAACCTCTTTCTTACTTATTTATGAATAGAAATGCTTTCTTTAGATTAAAACTATTATTGATTTTCCTACTTATTGATGTAAAAAAAGCTAATCGAAATAACGTCAAATATTTATTTTTAGGTACTAGGACAGCATGTTTACAAAGGTAGTTTTAAAAGAGAATGATTCAGATTGAAACCTCTTTCCTACTTATTGATGAAATGAAATGCTTTCCTTACATTAAAACTATTGATTTTCCTACTTATTGATGTAAAAAAAGCTAATCGAAATAACGTCAAATATTTATTTTTAGGTACTAGGACAGCATGTTTACAAAGGTTGTTTTAAAAGAGAATGATTCAGATTGAAACCTCTTTCTTACTTATTGATGAAAAGAAATGCTTTCCTTACATTAAAACTATTGATTTTCCTACTTATTGATGTAAAAAAAGCTAATCGAAATAACGTCAAATATTTATTTTTAGGTACTAGGACAGCATGTTTACAGAGGTAGTTTTAAAAGAGAATTATTCAGATTGAAACCTCTTTCCTACTTATTTATGAATAGAAATGCTTTCTTTAGATTAAAACTATTGATTTTCCTACTTATTGATGTAAAAAAAGCTAATCGAAATAACGTCAAATATTTATTTTTAGGTACTAGGACAGCATGTTTACAAAGGTAGTTTTAAAAGAGAATTATTCAGATTGAAACCTCTTTCCTACTTATTTATGAATAGAAATGCTTTCTTTAGATTAAAACTATTGATTTTCCTACTTATTGATGTAAAAAAAGCTAATCGAAATAACCTCAAATATTTATTTTTAGGTACTAGGACAGCATGTTTACAAAGGTAGTTTTAAAAGAGAATTATTCAGATTGAAACCTCTTTCCTACTTATTTATGAATAGAAATGCTTTCTTTAGATTAAAACTATTGATTTTCCTACTTATTGATGTAAAAAAAGCTAATCGAAATAACGTCAAATATTTCTTTTTAGGTACTAGGACAGCATGTTTACAAAGGTAGTTTTAAAAGAGAATGATTCAGATTGAAACCTCTTTCCTACTTATTGATGTAAAATAAGCTAATCGAAATAACGTCAAATATTTCTTTTTAGGTACTAGGACAGCATGTTTACAAAGGTAGTTTTAAAAGAGAATGATTCAGATTGAAACCTCTTTCTTACTTATTTATGAATAGAAATGCTTTCTTTAGATTAAAACTATTATTGATTTTCCTACTTATTGATGTAAAAAAAGCTAATCGAAATAACGTCAAATATTTATTTTTAGGTACTAGGACAGCATGTTTACAAAGGTAGTTTTAAAAGAGAATGATTCAGATTGAAACCTCTTTCCTACTTATTGATGAAAAGAAATGCTTTCCTTACATTAAAACTATTGATTTTCCTACTTATTGATGTAAAAAAAGCTAATCGAAATAACGTCAAATATTTATTTTTAGGTACTAGGACAGCATGTTTACAAAGGTAGTTTTAAAAGAGAATGATTCAGATTGAAACCTCTTTCTTACTTATTGATGAAAAGAAATGCTTTCCTTACATTAAAACTA
This sequence comes from Leptophobia aripa, assembly GCA_951799465.1. NCBI lineage: Eukaryota > Metazoa > Arthropoda > Insecta > Lepidoptera > Pieridae > Leptophobia > Leptophobia aripa. The sequence continues at coordinate 7,126,672 of OX637270.1, read as the reverse complement.
TTGATTTTCCTACTTATTGATGTAAAAAAAGCTAATCGAAATAACGTCAAATATTTATTTTTAGGTACTAGGACAGCATGTTTACAAAGGTAGTTTTAAAAGAGAATGATTCAGATTGAAACCTCTTTCCTACTTATTGATGAAAAGAAATGCTTTCCTTACATTAAAACTATTGATTTTCCTACTTATTGATGTAAAAAAAGCTAATCGAAATAACGTCAAATATTTATTTTTAGGTACTAGGACAGCATGTTTACAAAGGTAGTTTTAAAAGAGAATGATTCAGATTGAAACCTCTTTCTTACTTATTGATGAAAAGAAATGCTTTCTTTAGATTAAAACTATTGATTTTCCTACTTATTGATGTAAAAAAAGCTAATCGAAATAACGTCAAATATTTATTTTTAGGTACTAGGACAGCATGTTTACAAAGGTAGTTTTAAAAGAGAATTATTCAGATTGAAACCTCTTTCCTACTTATTTATGAATAGAAATGCTTTCTTTAGATTAAAACTATTGATTTTCCTACTTATTGATGTAAAAAAAGCTAATCGAAATAACGTCAAATATTTATTTTTAGGTACTAGGACAGCATGTTTACAAAGGTAGTTTTAAAAGAGAATTATTCAGATTGAAACCTCTTTCCTACTTATTTATGAATAGAAATGCTTTCTTTAGATTAAAACTATTGATTTACCTACTTATTGATGTAAAAAAAGCTAATCGAAATAACCTCAAATATTTATTTTTAGGTACTAGGACAGCATGTTTACAAAGGTAGTTTTAAAAGAGAATTATTCAGATTGAAACCTCTTTCCTACTTATTTATGAATAGAAATGCTTTCTTTAGATTAAAACTATTGATTTTCCTACTTATTGATGTAAAAAAAGCTAATCGAAATAACGTCAAATATTTATTTTTAGGTACTAGGACAGCATGTTTACAAAGGTAGTTTTAAAAGAGAATTATTCAGATTGAAACCTCTTTCCTACTTATTTATGAATAGAAATGCTTTCTTTAGATTAAAACTATTGATTTTCCTACTTATTGATGTAAAAAAAGCTAATCGAAATAACCTCAAATATTTATTTTTAGGTACTAGGACAGCATGTTTACAAAGGTAGTTTTAAAAGAGAATTATTCAGATTGAAACCTCTTTCCTACTTATTTATGAATAGAAATGCTTTCTTTAGATTAAAACTATTGATTTTCCTACTTATTGATGTAAAAAAAGCTAATCGAAATAACGTCAAATATTTATTTTTAGGTACTAGGACAGCATGTTTACAAAGGTAGTTTTAAAAGAGAATTATTCAGATTGAAACCTCTTTCCTACTTATTTATGAATAGAAATGCTTTCTTTAGATTAAAACTATTGATTTTCCTACTTATTGATGTAAAAAAAGCTAATCGAAATAACCTCAAATATTTATTTTTAGGTACTAGGACAGCATGTTTACAAAGGTAGTTTTAAAAGAGAATTATTCAGATTGAAACCTCTTTCCTACTTATTTATGAATAGAAATGCTTTCTTTAGATTAAAACTATTGATTTCCTACTTATTGATGTAAAAAAAGCTAATCGAAATAACCTCAAATATTTATTTTTAGGTACTAGGACAGCATGTTTACAAAGGTAGTTTTAAAAGAGAATTATTCAGATTGAAACCTCTTTCCTACTTATTTATGAATAGAAATGCTTTCTTTAGATTAAAACTATTGATTTTCCTACTTATTGATGTAAAAAAAGCTAATCGAAATAACGTCAAATATTTATTTTTAGGTACTAGGACAGCATGTTTACAAAGGTAGTTTTAAAAGAGAATTATTCAGATTGAAACCTCTTTCCTACTTATTTATGAATAGAAATGCTTTCTTTAGATTAAAACTATTGATTTTCCTACTTACTTATTGATGTAAAAAAAGCTAATCGAAATAACCTCAAATATTTATTTTTAGGTACTAGGACAGCATGTTTACAAAGGTAGTTTTAAAAGAGAATTATTCAGATTGAAACCTCTTTCCTACTAATTTATGAATAGAAATGCTTTCTTTAGATTAAAACTATTGATTTTCCTACTTATTGATGTAAAAAAAGCTAATCGAAATAACCTCAAATATTTATTTTTAGGTACTAGGACAGCATGTTTACAAAGGTAGTTTTAAAAGAGAATTATTCAGATTGAAACCTCTTTCCTACTTATTTATGAATAGAAATGCTTTCTTTAGATTAAAACTATTGATTTTCCTACTTATTGATGTAAAAAAAGCTAATCGAAATAACGTCAAATATTTATTTTTAGGTACTAGGACAGCATGTTTACAAAGGTAGTTTTAAAAGAGAATTATTCAGATTGAAACCTCTTTCCTACTTATTTATGAATAGAAATGCTTTCTTTAGATTAAAACTATTGATTTTCCTACTTATTGATGTAAAAAAAGCTAATCGAAATAACCTCAAATATTTATTTTTAGGTACTAGGACAGCATGTTTACAAAGGTAGTTTTAAAAGAGAATTATTCAGATTGAAACCTCTTTCCTACTTATTTATGAATAGAAATGCTTTCTTTAGATTAAAACTATTGATTTTCCTACTTATTGATGTAAAAAAAGCTAATCGAAATAACCTCAAATATTTATTTTTAGGTACTAGGACAGCATGTTTACAAAGGTAGTTTTAAAAGAGAATGATTCAGATTGAAACCTCTTTCTTACTTATTGATGAAAAGAAATGCTTTTTTAGATTAAAACTATTTTTTTTTCCTACTTATTGATGTAAAAAAAGCTAATCGAAATAACGTCAAATATTTCTTTTTAGGTACTAGGACAGCATGTTTACAAAGGTAGTTTTAAAAGAGAATGATTCAGATTGAAACCTCTTTCTTACTTATTGATGAAAAGAAATGCTTTTTTAGATTAAAACTATTTTTTTTCCTACTTATTGATGTAAAAAAAGCTAATCGAAATAACGTCAAATATTTATTTTTAGGTACTAGGACAGCATGTTTACAAAGGTAGTTTTAAAAGAGAATGATTCAGATTGAAACCTCTTTCTTACTTATTGATGAAAAGAAATGCTTTTTTAGATTAAAACTATTTTTTTTTCCTACTTATTGATGTAAAAAAGCTAATCGAAATAACGTCAAATATTTCTTTTTAGGTACTAGGACCGCATGTTTACAAAGGTAGTTTTAAAAGAGAATTATTCAGATTGAAACCTCTTTCTTACTTATTGATGAAAAGAAATGCTTTTTTAGATTAAAACTATTTTTTTTTCCTAGTTATTGATGTAAAAAAAGCTAATCGAAATAACGTCAAATATTTATTTTTAGGTACTAGGGCAGCATGTTTACAAAGGTAGTTTTAAAAGAGAATTATTTAGATTGAAACCTCTTTCTTACTTATTTATGAATAGAAATGCTTTCTTTAGATTAAAACTATTGATTTTCCTACTTATTGATGTAAAAAAAGCTAATCGAAATAACGTCAAATATTTATTTTTAGGTACTAGGACAGCATGTTTACAAAGGTAGTTTTAAAAGAGAATTATTCAGATTGAAACCTCTTTCCTACTTATTGATGAAAAGAAATGCTTTTTTAGATTAAAACTATTGATTTTCCTACTTATTGATGTAAAAAAAGCTAATCGAAATAACCTCAAATATTTATTTTTAGGTACTAGGACAGCATGTTTACAAAGGTAGTTTTAAAAGAGAATGATTCAGATTGAAACCTCTTCCTTACTTATTGATGAAAAGAAATGCTTTTTTAGATTAAAACTATTGATTTTCCTACTTATTGATGTAAAAAAAGCTAATCGAAATAACGTCAAATATTTATTTTTAGGTACTAGGACAGCATGTTTACAAAGGTAGTTTTAAAAGAGAATGATTCAGATTGAAGAAACCTGATTGAAACCTCTTTCTTACTTATTGATGAAAAGAAATGCTTTTTTAGATTAAAACTATTTTTTTTTCCTACTTATTGATGTAAAAAAAAGCTAATCGAAATAACGTCAAATATTTATTTTTAGGTACTAGGACAGCATGTTTACAAAGGTAGTTTTAAAAGAGAATGATTCAGATTGAAACCTCTTCCTTACTTATTGATGAAAAGAAATGCTTTTTTAGATTAAAACTATTGATTTTCCTACTTATTGATGTAAAAAAAGCTAATCGAAATAACGTCAAATATTTATTTTTAGGTACTAGGACAGCATGTTTACAAAGGTAGTTTTAAAAGAGAATGATTCAGATTGAAACCTCTTCCTTACTTATTGATGAAAAGAAATGCTTTTTTAGATTAAAACTATTGATTTTCCTACTTATTGATGTAAAAAAAGCTAATCGAAATAACCTCAAATATTTATTTTTAGGTACTAGGACAGCATGTTTACAAAGGTAGTTTTAAAAGAGAATGATTCAGATTGAAACCTCTTCCTTACTTATTGATGAAAAGAAATGCTTTTTTAGATTAAAACTATTGATTTTCCTACTTATTGATGTAAAAAAAGCTAATCGAAATAACCTCAAATATTTATTTTTAGGTACTAGGACAGCATGTTTACAAAGGTAGTTTTAAAAGAGAATTATTCAGATTGAAACCTCTTTCCTACTTATTTATGAATAGAAATGCTTTCTTTAGATTAAAACTATTGATTTTCCTACTTATTGATGTAAAAAAAGCTAATCGAAATAACCTCAAATATTTATTTTTAGGTACTAGGACAGCATGTTTACAAAGGTAGTTTTAAAAGAGAATGATTCAGATTGAAACCTCTTCCTTACTTATTGATGAAAAGAAATGCTTTTTTAGATTAAAACTATTGATTTTCCTACTTATTGATGTAAAAAAAGCTAATCGAAATAACGTCAAATATTTATTTTTAGGTACTAGGACAGCATGTTTACAAAGGTAGTTTTAAAAGAGAATGATTCAGATTGAAGAAACCTGATTGAAACCTCTTTCTTACTTATTGATGAAAAGAAATGCTTTTTTAGATTAAAACTATTTTTTTTTCCTACTTATTGATGTAAAAAAAAGCTAATCGAAATAACGTCAAATATTTATTTTTAGGTACTAGGACAGCATGTTTACAAAGGTAGTTTTAAAAGAGAATGATTCAGATTGAAACCTCTTCCTTACTTATTGATGAAAAGAAATGCTTTTTTAGATTAAAACTATTGATTTTCCTACTTATTGATGTAAAAAAAGCTAATCGAAATAACCTCAAATATTTATTTTTAGGTACTAGGACAGCATGTTTACAAAGGTAGTTTTAAAAGAGAATGATTCAGATTGAAACCTCTTCCTTACTTATTGATGAAAAGAAATGCTTTTTTAGATTAAAACTATTGATTTTCCTACTTATTGATGTAAAAAAAGCTAATCGAAATAACGTCAAATATTTATTTTTAGGTACTAGGACAGCATGTTTACAAAGGTAGTTTTAAAAGAGAATGATTCAGATTGAAGAAACCTGATTGAAACCTCTTTCTTACTTATTGATGAAAAGAAATGCTTTTTTAGATTAAAACTATTTTTTTTTCCTACTTATTGATGTAAAAAAAAGCTAATCGAAATAACGTCAAATATTTATTTTTAGGTACTAGGACAGCATGTTTACAAAGGTAGTTTTAAAAGAGAATGATTCAGATTGAAACCTCTTTCTTACTTATTGATGAAAAGAAATGCTTTAGATCAAAACCATAAAAAATGCTAAAATCCTAACTTATCGGGTGCACTAGTATCGGTAAAGTATAAATTGGACAAAGGCAAACTCACCCTCATAAATTCCATTAACACCTTCCACCATCTTGCCCTTGACCTGTCTTCGTATGACGGCCGTTTCTATCGCGCTCATCGTCTCCACTTCATCCTCGGAAGAACTCTCATCTGTGAACATACATTTCTCAATCACAAGACAAGCAAAATATGTTTAAACACAGGCATGTGCCAACTATGTTTACAGGTCTAAATTATCTAGAAATAATCACTTACTTTATTAAATTGGGAATATTTATTTGAAATTCAGCCTGCGTCAGTTATAAATGTTATTTGTTGCTTTAAATAAAAATGTATATGTTTAACATGGTAACCATTGCAGTACAATAATTAAGAAATATATTAATATGACACATACCAAGGTAATTATTAGGAATAGTATGTTTATAACGAGGCAAGTACCTCTACAGGGCTACCGCCTAACCCACTACTTTGTAGGTTTATTTTTTAAAAGGCGTAGGTAGCATCAGCATTGCCAATATAACGATTACGTCGGTCATAATAACCACTTATTTAAAGAAACACTTCACTGATAGTTTCCAAGATTTATATTTCACTATTTGAAGAGAGGTCCGTTCCGTACAACGGCCTGAGCGCGACTGTGTCGTGCGGTTGCAATGCGACCCTATTTATAGTCGCTCAAGCACGTGTTTACAAAGACGTCGTATTGAAATAATAAAGACATTTCACAGAGTAACGAACTTAAATAATTCAACTTATGTTATTTAACTTATTTTAGGACATTTAAATGATGTTTGAACTTAATTATTCTAGTTAATTTAAGACTTATTGTCGTAGTTGCCCCGATATATATATAAATGATGGTGGTGGTGGGTTTGGTGATATTGAAGTTCGACATACCAGGTGTAGGTGGTGGCGGCGTGGGTGGCAGCCACTGCGGCTGCCGCAATTTCACGTGGTAGTAGTACCTGCGTCCCTTGTTGTCCAGAGCACTTCTCCACATGGATGGCAACACTGGCTCCACGTCATCATCCACCTCGGGATTCTAGAGTTATGTTTATGATTAGTTAAAGACTTTTGGACCTTCTATACCAAACGTTCTTTTTTAATTTTCGGTACCTTACCTCTTCCGCGAGCAAAGGCTGCGGTATGTTGGGTCTCGAGGCTTGGGCAGGGAAAGGACCCATCTGTTGGCCAAACATGAAACCACCCACTCCGAAACCACTCATGCCCATCACACTGAAATGTATAATTTATTCACTTAAATAATTACTACTTAAACATTACCATACAATAACCACTAGTAAAAAAAAAGGTTTAATTCTATTTAGTGTATTACTTTCGGTCAAAAAAGTCAAAATGACTAAAATTACATTCAAGCAATACGACAAGACAGAAGAACCGGTATGAAACTTTCCACTTATTTGCTTTCTTGCTAAAAAACATTCAATTTAGTTGTGGTTACACTTACTTAGGTTGCGGCATACAAAACGGTTGTCCCGGAAAGGGTGGACAAAACCCGGGCGGACCTTGGAACTCGCCATTGGGCCCAATCCATTCCGGGGGAACATCTGTTGGTATCATCCCCGGCAGTAGACCCGGGATCATTAGGTTCGGACCTCCCAACATATTCTGCGGTCCTGGTAACATATTCGGGGGGCCCATCAGGTTGGGGCCATTGGGCAAAATGTTCGGCCCATTTGGTAACATCGGTGGTCTGTTCGGCATCATATTGGGCTGTCCGGGAAGCATGCTTTGTGGGAACATCTGTAAAGTAGAAAATTAATTGTACTATTAAAATTTAAAAAACACATAATTAATTTACTAAGCCAATATAATATATGGTGCCTGTGAAAACGTGTCCGGTGGCCAGAAGGGCAAGAACGGTTGGTTGTCCCTCTGCCTCCTGTTCTCATCGGCCACCGCAGCCGCTTCCGCGAACGCACGGCGTCTCTCCTCTTTGCTCATCGGTGGAATGGCTGCTAGAACTCGATCTGTAAGGCTGTTTTACAAATCTTTTTAAACTTTATAAAAATATTATATTCCTCATGAGATCAATATATGGTGTAACCTATTTTAATTAATGGAGAATTTAGGGAAAGTGCAGGAAGTACGAAACCATGTCACAAAAACTATGTGTGTACCACAGTAGAGCCCATGCCATTTGCCTATGCGGGGCTTTCATATGTGCTGGTGCTGAAAACTATTACGTGTAACATTTTGCTACTTGAAGAACACAGAGGCTACTTCTCTTGTAGTACTCTGAGTAGATGTGAAAAAGGAATTGGTAAAGGGGGGAAGGGGAACTTGTTTTAAAGACGGTCAACAGTACAAAATAGACTTGTAGTGAAAATTAATGATTGCTATATAATTTCAGTGTTTAAACATACCGAATACTTCTCCTCCCCTCTGGACTGCTCCTCCTTTTCCGCCTATCTCTATCCCTCTCCCTATATCTGTCTCGCTCCTTATCCCGTTCTCTCTCCCTCTCCCGGTCGCGGTCCCGGTCACGTTCCTCACGCCTCTCACGGTCGCGGTCGCGTTCGCGGTCGCGGTCACGGTCACGGTCGCGGTCACGGTCACGATCACGCTCCCGGTCACGGTCGCGTGACCCGCTGGAGTCGGCTGCTCGCCTTTCAACGTTCGCCTGGCGTTCGTGCTCTTTCATTTGCTGGATTCTCTCTTTTTTCGGGATTTTGAAGACTTCCTGTAATTTTTGTAACTAGGTCAAAAACCAATACACTCGAGTGTAATTATTTCCTAAAATACTATTTTTCCTAGTTAATTAGTTATTTAAAAATCGTATATTAGAAATTAACTCACTTTGAGACTTGACCATCGATCTAAAAGCTGTGATGACAGATCCTTAATTTTCTCCAGCATCGCCGCATTCTCTTTCACTTTATCCACCTCAGTGACAGGTCTACTTCCCAAATCTACTGGTAGACCTGAAAACAGAAAAACCATGGACCATCAATTTTTCATTTTATATATAGTAATAAATTATATTTATGTATGTTGTTTTTATGTATTAAAACATTCTGTATATAAAGAATTACCAGTAGCCTCATCAATGAACACCGGTGGTTCGGTGGGCACTTCGGATGAGCTGAGCCATCTCTCAATGATGGTGAAGAAACGCGTCTCTTGCACCATTGTCTTATTGGGGATGGGCAGTCTATCTACTGTTTGAAGGATCTCCAATCTAAAAAATATATATTAGATTATTGTTTCTCAGTAGACCGTGAGTTCGAAAAAAAATAAAATATCAAATTTGTGTTTTCTTTTGTTATTTTTTTAGATCATTTTTCTTCTACAGGTGTGTGTGTGTTTTTGTATTTTTTCTTAAATGCTATGTTTCTAATGTAATTGATATGTATGTATAATCTGCGACTGTTTTGTCTTGTAAGACGATTCAAAATTGTCCTACATACTAAGGTATGTAGGAATAAAGATATTTTGACTTTGACATAGTTTTAGATTTAATAAAAACCATAATTCAGGAGGAATTATGATTGAATCAAATGCACTCACTTAAAGTCCAAAGGCGCATCAGCACACCAAGGCGCTAGTAGTCTGAGACCGCGGTAGTCCAGGAACAGTCGGCGACAAGGTAGGTCAGCGTCGCGTAAGAGCCGCAATAGAGAAGCCTGCGCGCGACGTGTCTTCGCGCGGACGACTGTACGCGACAGGCGAAGCGTGTGGCTTTGGTTCTTGACTCCAGTACGACTCAGCGCTTCCAGGTCATCTTCGATCTATAATTGACAGGTAATTTATGTATTAAGACAAAATACACAACGAGTTAAATACCTATTTTTTGGAGTCGGTCATAAGTGGATTGCAAGCGACATTCAAGCTATTTAATTGTAAATATAATTTTATCGGAAACAGAGCTTTTAAATTTGATTTATCGAAATCAGATTTTTTCCAACCAGAGCCAAGTGTAATGATAATAGAAATTTTAGACATGCAGGAATTGGAGACGGAGCTCAAACATCCCTGGTCACGTGACTTTGTGTGAATTAGTATCATTACATAGTTAGATAGTAAGTCACAGTGTTAAGTATTTTTACTCGGACTAATAAGTATTTGATATAAATATTTAAGAAAATCAAATGTTAATTATGTTCCTAATAAATAAATAATGTAGTCTCACATCAGCATCTTGGACTAAGTCAGCGCTAGGTTTATATGTGCGATCTCTTCTTCTTGGTCTTCTCACTCTGGGCTTCACCTTGTCTTCCGTGGTCTGCATCTCCTCCGACTCTGTCGTGAACTTAGATGTAGACACATCTTCCTCCTATAAATATAAAATGTGTTTTATGTTATTAAGCTCTTAATGTACTCATCAAAATAATGGTATCTTTATCTCAACTTTATATAGCATTAAGCTTTTCCATACTTCATCTTATTAAGTTATTCAGTGTACCCACCTCTTCATAATCTTCATCATCTGAATCAGGTTCCGCACCAATCCAGCCTCTACAATTCTCAGCACCACAGTAACATCTTTGCGCCACTTTTCTGCATAATTTAAAATATTTAATACTTTAAAATGTTGTATTGTAATGAGCAGTTCTAATGAGTATTAGTCTAATTTTCAGTTTAATGTTACAGCTCAGGGATTCCCAAAGTGTGTCTCAGAGAATAAGTCCCTCTATCGCTATTTGGTATTATATGTAAGTAATCAAAAGGATTAAACCAAACCCAGCCTTTTACAATAACGTCTAATTCAATTACTATAAATAGGTGAATTATTCTAAACACATATTTTGACTGTTTATAGCATAATGAATCAACGAAAAACTTGTAAGTGGGTGCCTGAAAAAGTTTGGGAACCCCTGACATTAATACATCTATATATTTTTCTGATTCACAACCTTGTTAACGCAAACACAGTGTATGATCCAATTATTTTTCTCAAATCCAATTAGCCACATAGAAAAAGTCATTCTTGTGTTAAGTTATTTAAAAAAACTAATAAATAAAAACTCACCCAAATCTTTGAAACTGATAATCAAATGTGATTTCCTCTCCAATTGGTATGTCCCGTTTACAAAAGAATCCTATTCTCAGTTCACCATTGACTGTCCACTTCTGTGTCTCAGCATTTGGATCGCACGAGTGGTTTATAAACCGTGAAATGTTACCCTTCAACGTTGCATCAATTACTGTGTCACCCTTGAGCGACATGAAATAGTGATGAAGGTTGTTCTCATCGGAGTAGGTCTGAGCCCGTTTATAGAACTGTTCATAATCCAATACTTCACCTACATATTCCATTAGGAATTCCCCGCTGGAAGAACAATAAAGATGAACACACAGCACTATTCTTAACTATTGTATTTATTTAAGAGAAAATACAACACTTTTCTCAATATATAAATATGTATTAATAAGGTTCGTAAGAAAGATAAAGTAACTAAAATTGCAGATTAGGTAAAAATTGACTATTTTAATTTTCATATTAATAAATAAGCTTATTGAAAACAAGCATTGCCAGAGTCAAAAAGTACATTCGCAATGTAGCTTTGGTTCGCATATAACATATAATTATATAAATTATACATTTAAAATAATCACTAGTTGAACTAATGTTAATAGATACACTATAACCACACAAAAATAATGTTAGGTTAATACTAAGCTAAATATATTTGATACTTACACTGTAATATTAGCACTGGCTTCCACACCGCACCCCTTTTTATCAGCATAAAACACTTTAAGGGGACCATTCTCTTTCTTTTGAAACCGTCTGTTTGTACATCTATCTCCGACAGGACATCTTGAGTTACTGAAAAATTATAATTGATACATAACTACTAGTTGGGCAACTGTACTTACTACTTCTAATAATTTATTATTGTATGGTTGGAAGATACTTAAGGGTGTGAGAGAAAAGGCAGCATGTTACACTATATCTGTCTTTAAAGTTATGCATAGTAGTAATATATACAATAAGAAATCCTTACCATTCAATCATAAGCAGTCTATTCAGACAGTCTTCTCCACAAGCAAGTTCTCCTCTCTCCAACTCCTCTTTGGTCATAAAACAATCACAAATCATCTTTTTTGTATCTCTACTTATCATCCTATCACATAAATATTCATTTTCATCCAAATGTTTGAATTGATTCATTCTTTCCGCAATTATTCTATCATATGCTTCTTTACTCAAGGCAACAACCTCTTTCACTTCTTCAATATGTTGCTTCTCTTCTATAGGAGGTAATTTTGGTAAACTGGGGCTGGCTAATGGGGAAATTGACGGAGAGCTGGCCCCCATTTCAAGTTCACTTGAACGCCGCCACCTGGATTTAACTTTGACAGGCATTTCTGTTGGTACAGGAAATGGAGGAGGGTTAGAATTAGATGGGTTTAAGCAATCAGAAGACTTCTCTTGGCTTTCAGACCCTGGCTCTTCAAGTTTGAGCTTTGTTTGTGTTATTAATGTCTTCTTCAATGTATTTCTCACCAAACCATAACCTTTAGTCTTTTGCTTTAATGTACTTATTGTTTTTATTCTATTAGATCTACGAACACCGGACGGGGATGACTCTGCAGAATCATTTGAATTGTTCAGCACCTGGTCAGTTGCCCTTGAAGAGTTACTGTCGTCAGATATAGTTGAGCTCGGTGTTAAACTTGGATCAGGCCTATCCAAATTCTCTTTGGGGAAATGCAAATCTGGAGTAACACAGTTAGAACTTCTTATAACTTCTTCAGAATACTCCATGGGAGAACTAGGATTCAATGATGGTACTAGGTTTAGCTTTTCAAAATCTTTTTGAAACTCAATATCCTGATGATCATTCTCTTTTTTGTTGTTCTCATTCAGTTCATTTTGTTCTTGATCCTTTGAACTTTCAATGTCAATATTATAATAACCCTCCTGATTTTCATCATCTAATATTTGAACTATGGTAATCACTTCATCATCATCACCATAAAGGTGTTCATTAAACATTTCAACTTGTTCTTCCACAATGTGTTGATTATTTTCAGTATCAGAGTGATTGTTGTCAGTTTCTTGGTTGTCTATGGGTGAACATTTTTCTTTTTCCTCACATGCATTTTCCAAATCCATTTTATTTTCTACAGTATGATCATTTGGTAAAGGTATATCCAAACTTTCAACTGATGGCAGAGGAGATCCATCTCTAGAACTAAAACTATGCAATGCTCGATCTGGAATGTTCATGGGGCTGTGACAAGCTGCACTATTTGTATCTGACTGTGTATCAACTGCAGCATTAGAATCTGATTCTGAACTTACACCAGGGTCCACAACTCGTATCTCAAAGCTACTATTAGTTTCACTGTCACTACCAACATCAAATTTTTTAGGGAATGTGTCATCATTGTTGAATAAACAGCGATATTTACCAAACTTCTTGTGTAGAACTACATAAGGTAGTTCTTGGGTTTTTAGAGTACTTGTATTAGAAGAAGTCTCTTCAGTTACGGTTTTTGCAGTTTCAGGAGGTGGGTCTTCTGAGGCAGGTGTACTGGCGGATGGTTCCACCGTTGTCGAGGTTTCACCTTCGATTGTACTCTTTGCAATAGGCTTACCACGCCGCGCGGACCGCCGAGAGGCAACATTTGCTGCTTTCTTTTTTTTGGCCATTGTTGCCAACCAACCTGTAAAACAAGTGTAAGGGTTATAAGCATCACACGCCACGGATCGCGGTAACAGTGACCTCTTTGCCTGTTACATATTTTTGACAATGCCATTTTGTTGTTGCATCGTTACATTATTATTACAAAACTGAAACAATTATGTTATATGTTATAATATAATCGTTATTTCATGTGTAAGCGCCACCGGTATTTTTAATTTAATATCTTCTATGTAAAGAGTCTACAAACAAATATTATGCTAATAGCTAATACAGCATTTTATACATACCATAACTTTATATCGGTAACCAATATGATATACCTTTTGGTTTATATAATGATGAAAGAAACAAATCTCTTTCACAACAATAAATTTTATAATTCTTAATAATAAAACTAAAATGTACTTTTTTACAATCCCTATTTCACCCAGTACATAGGCATTTTTGTCGATCTGCCATCAGTGATCAGAGTGGCCATCATAAAAATAATTTATCTGTCACACAACGCTTTACTTTTAGTAATAAATTCAAAAACGGTACGTAGCTATTTTAATAAATTATTTTATGTTTGTTTTTGTAATACAATTTAAATTTGAAAATGATATATAACACCTCTGGTAATTTTTTTACAACTAGTGAGTAATTAGTATGTACCGACTCCCGCCTATGTACTGACTGTGATTCATCAGTCAAGTGTCAAATGACAGTTATTATATTGGAGAATTATACTTGTAGCGTAACGTGTATTCTTGTATAATTTTTTGCAAAAAATATTATAGAAAAGTGTGGTAATTTTATCTTCAATTAATAAAATGGGTGAATCAAATGAGGTAACATTACCCTTTTTACATATTTTATTGGAATTTATTATATAAATAAATTTATCAACAGTTTACCTGCCAGTTTACCGCTTAGGACACGTCACTGTTTTGCTATAAGCTTTAATTTATAAACATGCCAATTTTTTTTAACAATTTCCACCCTTTTCAAACAGTAATTATATAAAAAAATAAACTATGCTTCACTTTTCTTTAATTTTATAAAACTTTTAGCCAGTGAAGATAAACAAATGGGATGCAGGCGCCGCAAAAAATTCTATCGATGATGCTATTAGAGAGGTATTTATGTATTATACTTTTAAATTGTTAGTTTATATATTATATTTACCACAAAATATAAACCAATTCAAAAATATAGAAGTTATGAATTGATTAACATACACTATAACTGTGGCTGCTCTCCTGGTTAAAACAAATGAGATCAAGACTTTTTACTATAAAAAAAAAAGACTTTGTTCTACAACTCTTTATTTACTGAGGTCTTAATAACTAATAGAAATAGTGACTGTAAAATTAACCTAAACTTTTTTTATTATATGTTATTACATTTTACAGGTGCTAACTGGAGACTTAAAATGTAATGAAAGTTTCACACTTATTGACGCAAGATTGTTTCTTTGTGCTCTGGCTGTTGGTGTGGCGCTCTATGCTCTGCTATGGGATTATCTCTATCCTTTTCCACAATCAAGGCAAGTTCAAGAAATAACCAAGCAAATATTAGCCTTTATGCTAATGAATCTGAATAGGTTGATAAAACTATAATCCTTAAAATTGCAGGTTGGTCCTTATCATTTGTGTGTCATCATATTTCATTTTGATGAGCATTTTGACTCTCTACACTACATTTAAAGAGAAAGGTATTTTTGTAGTGGCAAAGGAAAAAGTTGGAAACAATACCAGAGTTTGGGAGGCCAGTTCTTATGTCAAAAAGTGAGTAAGCCTTAGAAGGTAGAAATATTATAAATAAAAGGTTTCACCATTTAAAAGACACATCAATTATTTACAAAAGTGTATTTTATTTAATAAATTTAAATTATTTCAGACACGATGACAAATACAACTTGGTTATAGTAATGCGTGACTCTACTGGAAAAAGTCGGGAAATCTCAATTAATAAGTCTTTTGCTGTCTACATAGATACAAATGGCACAGTTGTTCAATCTATAGTGGCAACTGAAGTAACAAGACTTTACAACTCACTATCTTCGGAGAAGAAGGAAAAGTGATCTCGTGTTCATCAAGCGTTTCATATGATTTCAAATAAATCAAACATATGTCTTAACTTATAAATAAATGCTAAAAAAAATATGTTTTGTTATTTCAATCCTCTCGGTGCATTTTTCATATAAAATTCTATAGAATGTGTTTATAAGTAAATATACAGTCGCACATTTGTCAAATTCATTAATTACTCTTTCTAAATTGTTTTATTGGAGTCAAAATCAAAAGCTTTAGTAAAACTCGTATTGATTAGGTCATGCGCAGATGTCCGCAAGGTAGCGTAGCCGTATGTGAGTGAAGTTAGGAACGTATGAATGATTCATTGCCGCGAAATCGAAACGCACCATAGACAAAACATAACTACTCACTCAGTGTTAAGTATAGGTGGGTCGGATTGCAAGGGCATTGTAATGCCTCTCCGCGATTTGGATTAGTTAACATTAACTATGTGCTGAAATTATTAATAGTGACGATAAAATAGCTTTATTAGAGCTAGTTCCAGGAATAGGATATCTATTTTAATTGGATACGATTTAAATGAGTGCCCTAGTGTCCTTGTCCTAGAAATATTTATGTAACTAATGAGCTGCTCAGCTGTTTAAATTTAAAGGAATTTTATAACAGGTAAGTTATCTAATATATTTTACGTTTATTTAAACAAAATATATCGTTCTTGTATCATTCTTGCACGACACATTGCATTCATTATTTTAATATATTGTAATACATTTCGGAGTTTGTTTGAATAAATATTTTCAATTATGATATCGGCGTAGGCTTTTTATTTAAATTGATCCGCTTTTCCTGTTATAAATGACATCACGCCGGACCTCTTGAAGGTCACATTTACGGTGAACGAGTTGCATTAGACAGTTTTTATATTTTGTTATTAAGTAACCGGTTAATAGTTACGTAAACGCTTTTAGAAAATTGCAAAAGTAAAGCACCTTGGTGAAGATTTTAATAAACGTAGGACAAGATTACTGGCAAGCTGGTTCTATTTCAGTTTTGGCTGCGATCTAGTTAAGAAGCCAAATACACTCTTCGTATTATTATACATTGTGATTTGACATACCTTACAAATACATTGTTC
Source organism: Leptophobia aripa (assembly GCA_951799465.1). Classification (NCBI taxonomy): domain Eukaryota; kingdom Metazoa; phylum Arthropoda; class Insecta; order Lepidoptera; family Pieridae; genus Leptophobia; species Leptophobia aripa. The sequence goes on along the minus strand of OX637270.1, from coordinate 7,110,148 downwards.
TAAAGACACTTACTAAATAGTACATCAAAGGAGTTTGAGTGGTTAATTGTATGATTACTGCCGCTAAAATGTGTACAGTGCAATAATTTTAAAAAGTATTAATATAAAGTTTTGAAAATAATTATTATTTTCTAATTACACTGAGTATTACGGTAAGCTATGTATTACGTAGATATTATCTCTCAGCTTTGATTTGTAAGAGTAAGAACGATCGACCTTGGCATTGTGTATTTATGTCACATTCATTAGAAAGCATAAAAAGCTGTGTACCTAGAGTTAGTAGACATTTTCGATACAGAATGTACCTACAAGTTGTTAAAATTTGATACGAATTTATGCAATATTTTCATACATGGACTATTAAATATTAAAATTTATTGATTTAACTTATAGGACCACTCATAGCTGTCGTAACACTTATTTGTATAAGCTGTACATATTCTTTAAGGTTGTCCAGGAATGTGGATATTACGAGGGACATTATCTAAAAAATCTAAATCTGCCAATTACAAAAACTATACAAGGATTTAAAAATGTATTTTTAGCTATTTCGAATTGATTCGCTGTAAATTCAAAACCAACAATTGTGTGACTCCATATTTTTTTTGTATTTATGCCGTTACCACAGACAATACATTCTTGAAGTATTTGTTAAAATAATAATAATAGTAATAAGTCTCGCTGGCCACGATCACTGACCACAGAACATATGTAAATAATGTATTAAAATTACGTCTCTCTTTGAAAAACTAAATATGAACAAATCATAATTAAGAAGAATATAATGTAAAATGCGACAAGTATCTACGCGGAAATAATAATAGGTATATGTAATTAATATCAGTTATCTTATCTTTAGCACGTAACATCACTAAATAGTTTTCCAGACATTAATTATCAGCTAACTTTTATATAGCTTATTTTGAGTAATAAAAGATAACTTTATCATCGTCGTGAGAAATAATGTAGCCTGTAATAATATAGGATGTTGCTAAATTTGTTATCTCTAGATTCATACCCGAAAATTATAAGTATGCCAATCATTTTGTGCCTCATGAACTATAGTAGAATATCATTTACCAAACAAAGACTGTAAAGAAATCTATAAATCTAACCTAGCATGAGTAACGAAGGCATATCAGAATCAAACTCAAAAATTCATTATTTTATTAGGATTGCTAACAACCACTTTTGAACGTCACTTAAACTAAAAAAAACGTTATATAGAAATAATGTATTTGTCTTTAACCCGTTCTTTTTAAAACACCCTGCTTATATGATGAATGAATGACGCGAGATTATATTATGGACATCATATCGTCTAGTCGTGTTATATTCGTGATAATCATTGACAATTACCAATGCATTGTTACAATACTATGACCATGCGCATAAAACTTTATACAATATATTGTTATAACAGAATTCAAAAGGACTTTTCTTGTTCGAGCAATAGTTAAAAGAGCCTTTTGGTTTTTATTGGATTTTACCTAGGATATTGTTAATACATTTGTCAACAAAGCGGTTGATAAAAAAAAGGAATCGGGACTGGCTGTCAAAAGTACGCTCGCGGAGAAAATTAAAAAGCGCGAAGTCGAATCTATTAGAATCTGTTATCTGTAGAGTAAATCAACACGTTATACTAAGAAAACTGTTGAGTGGGAGTGCAATGCTGTTACTTTCTAAAGTTTCAACCAAATGGGCAGGCACGGCCGGAGAAATACCACTCTCTCACAGAAAACCGGCGTAAAGTGATACAAATGGACTTTGTTCATTTTGTACTCGCGTTTCGTTCGGTGAGTGAGATCTTCCGGTGCCCATCCTTTTCCCCTTCCCATGTCTCCTCTCCTTTAAAGGCCGGCAACGCACTCACGAGCTACCAGCCGCGTGAGTGTCTATGGGCGGCGGCTTCACCTTTATGGTGGGCCGCCTGCTCGTTTGCCCCCTCTTCTATAAAAAAAAGGAAAGTTGCATTATATTAACCAATGATACATCTACAACACACAAAGACATATACTATACAATAAAAAAAACACTCTAAACACACAATATATTTATAACGGAAGCGACAGAGCGTACCAATACAAATGTCTTGGTGTTCCAACACCGCTAAACCTTAGTTATCTGTAAACGAAATTGTCTATTGAATTTCAATAAATTTGAGTGTTAATTAGATAATTACATTCCGATCTTGCCACACGATAAGGAAAGTTGGCGAACCTCCAGCTGGTAACAATGCTTCACCTGTATTTAGGTATAAACTGCACGTGACAGGATTTGTAGTTGTATAACTTTGGCTTTGAAATCTTAGGATATCTACAATTTAATTATCTTTTTTGGATTTTATAAGGTGTCTAGTAAAAATGTCTAGTCAAAATCTGTAGTGAATGAATAAATTCCAAATGATAATGAATCATTAAATTGTGTAGTACTTGCGTAAACTAAAGACACAATACTAATCCGTACGTAGTGACGCTAAAGAGGTTTTAAATATTCTTTAAGCTCAAATAACATCCGCTTTACAGATAAACCTATAAATGTAGGTTAAACACACCTAACTAAAGAGCCTGGAAATATTAATTTATTTGTATAATTGTTTACAATAACAAACATATCTATATTAAATAAATTGTTCAAACAATAGTTATCTTTTACACACAAATATCACATGTTTATCAGATTAAAACAATGCCATTGCATATATTTTTAAACACATATTTGCATATTAATCTGTGCTTTTAAGTGTATAAAGGGTTACCATGGTTACGATCTCATTTCCCTATTAAGCGCCTTATACATTACTCATATATGCCAAAATGGGATTAGACGTGAATGTTATACTCAAAGTCTCAAATGAATATTTTTGTTAATTTATAAATCATTTTACCAGGCAAACATGTCCCGTAGAAGATTGTTGGTGGGTACTACGGGTATCACTGGAGCGGTGATCGCCGCCTGGGCGTTTGCTGCTGACGATTCACCTGTGGTATGTTAATTACATTTCTCATTAACTATTCGTTTATAGTCTGTGAGGATGATGTACATTGTGAGGACATGTCATTTGATTTGACATAAGCGCCTTTTCACTCTATCTAGCTATACACATTTGGATCACAATACAATTTAATATTCGCATATTGAAATTGAGTCAGTAAAGTCAAGTCAAATATTTTTTTTATGTATACCTACAAGCTATTCGAAAGAGTGGAAAGGTGTATTTTAAACGAGTCAAACTCAAAATATCTTTCTTCAAGTAGGTCTTTATAAAGACACTTTTGAATCGTCAATTTTTACATTACCACCGGTTCGTAAGGCAGTCATCTGCCGAGAAGAACCGGCAAGAAACTCGATAGATGCTCTTTTAAAATAAACAATTAATACAAAATTGTGTTAAAATTAAAATAACAAAGCATTGTAAGGCTACTCAAGAATTGAACTGTCCCGATGCTGAGCCAATTGCCGATACATTAAAGGTATCTTTGTCCTCTAAATATTCGTTTACGGTATAGTATGCCTTTTCAACCAAAATACTCTTTACACGCGGTTTAAATTTATTAGAAGTCAATTTGGTTATAAGTGCTGGGACTTTGACAGATGATTTATGAACTTAACTAAGGCGAGAATCAGGCACATCAATTCTTTCTCTATTGTCGACGAATGACAAACTAAAGATCGAACTTCCAATTAACTGGACACTTTAGTAGTTTTATATAATAAATCTCGCATTGACTAAATGTTCCAGAATTGGTACAAGCCAGCAACGGTTTCCGCGAAAACGGACCGTAAAAAGCGACCTCTACCGCCCCGCTCCGAGCAAATCAAAAACTTGCAAGCTGGCCATACGTATGACGTTCTCATTATCGGAGGGGGCGCTACGGGGGCCGGTTGTGCTCTGGATGCCACCACACGAGGTAAATATACTCTTCCTAAAAAAACAGTTTAATTAAGACATTAATAATAACCGTATGAGTGTTGTAACTTCTCAGGTCTATTGGAGAAGCTTTGTAGCATAAGAAAAAACATTTTTGACGTGATCGGTGATATTATATATGGAAAAAATATTATGTGCATAATATTTCATAATCATTCGCCGCCCTCTTGCTACTGCCAATGTTCCGGCAATTCTGGAGCCAACGGGTATGGCAAGAGATGATGGGAGACGACCGGATGGAATGACTTTGATCCCATGGAGTATGGGAAGGGCTATGGTCTGGGATGCCACTTGTGTGGGCACTTTAGCACCGTCCCACCTTCCGGTCGCAAGCTCCAAAGCTGGCGCGGCTGCAGAGCAGACGGAAAAAAAGAAAAGGTCAAAATACAAAAGTCTTTCCTCAAACTATGTATTTATTCCACTTGGGGTAGAGACTTTTGGACCATGACGTGCAAGTGCACAGGCGCTTATTAAGGAATTAAGTAGGCCTGTTCTTCAGTACCGGTGATCCAAGAGCTGGTGCTTTCCTTGCTCAGCGTATAAGCATCGCGATACAGCGAGGAAATGCCGCCAGCATTGTGGGTACTCTGCCACAGGGACCAATCTTTTTCGATTTGTTTTAGTTTTGTGTTTTGTTTTATTTTAAGTTAATTATTTTAGTTAAGTTATTATTAAGAATATATTGTATTCTATTATGTTTCTAATAGTATAAAATATATATTATGTACATAATATATGTTTACAAAATTGTCATCAGATTTTATCGTAACTTAGATGTGTCATATTTCCAGGTCTTCGCACCGCACTGGTGGAGTCCGATGATTTCGCGAGCGGCACATCCAGCAGGAGCACAAAGTTGATTCACGGTGGAGTCAGATACCTACAGAAGGCGATTCTTCAGTTGGACTACGACCAGTATAAGATGGTGAAAGAGGCCTTACACGAGAGAGCGAATATGCTGGAAGTGGCACCGCATCTGACCAGACCGTTGCCAATATTGCTGCCCGTTTACAAGTATGTTAATGGTTTTCATTCTCGTGAAAAATATTTAAATAAGTACTGAAGTTTTATTTTTAAATTTCTTAAATATTTCAGTTGATTAATCGATATTTTATAATTTCAGATGGTGGCAAGTGCCATACTTCTGGTTCGGTATAAAGATGTACGACCTGGTGGCCGGAGACAGAAATCTAAAGAGCTCATATTATCTGTCCAAAGCGAATACCCTGGAACTATTCCCCATGTTGAAGTCGGACAACTTGTGTGGAGGCATCGTCTACTATGACGGTCACTAACTATTTTCTATTTCTTAACTATTTCGTTTATAGTTTTTGAAAATTGGTTCCTTTTTAAAAAAAATTATTAACCATTTTTCAAATCCAATAGGTAATATAAATACTATTTAAGTATATAATCTAAAAGAATGTTTTTTCAATTTTTCCAATAAACTGAAAGGAGGTAATTAAAGAAGAGTCATAGAAACCAAAAAAACATTTTTTGGAATTCTTGTCTGTCTGTCTGTCTGTCTGGTACGTTATAACTTGAAAACTACTGAACGGATTTGAACGCGGTTTTCACAGTTGGATTACATATATACTATATATGCTACTACGCTCCCAATTGGGAGCGTTGTCAAAAGTTTATTTTGTCAAAATCGGTTAAGAGAAAAAGAAGTTATGGTCAATTGAAAATTTACTTCAACCACTGTTTCAAAAATTTTAAACACTTATATTGATTGATTAGTTATATATTGTTAAATATGTTCTAATATAAGTTAATCTTAATATTAAAACTTATGAGAGGTAACAAAAATAACAACGCAGTGCGCGCGGGCGCGGTTGAAAAGTTGAACAATGTGCTCGATAGATGGCGTTGATAAAATTCGTCAACCTAGATTTATTTTATTTTTTTATTTTTTAAACCTATACAGCTTATCAAAAACAGTTTACACAATAAAAATAGATTAAAAATAAAGCCAAAATAAGGTTAAAATATAGAAACCGAATTCTATTAATCTAAGATCAGAAAAAAGAATAACAAAAATAAACACGCACTGAAAAAAATAAATAAAAATATATCTACACATGAACAAGTGGATTTATGTGAAGTACGAACATTTTAGTGTGTTTCTGTGTATCAGTGTGTGCAATGATGTTGCTGTGTGAGTGAGTGTGCGAGGTTGAGTCTTAGTTTTTTTTAAAGAACTTCTACTTAGGCCAAATATATCCATCGCGGTATTAAGATGCTCCATTGTGTAATGACTACCATGCACTTCAAACTTTCATTAACGTTTTACCATATGATTTTTTTGAGTGAACACTACCTATACAAACAAGTAAAAGGAAACGAGTGAAGAGACGTTTATCGTTTGTCCGCTCCCATTTTTCCATCTACATCCTTAACGTTAATGAGGTTTACCTTACATTATTTGGTTAAGCTAATAACCTGAGAAGATTTTAGCCCGTGAAAGAAAGCCCTGTCGAGATCATTAAAAACGCTATATACTTACCCAAATTACACGTGGGCGAAGCCGCCCGCGGAAAACTAATTATTTAATGAGCGCCTATGCATTACCTTAAAGTCCAAAAGACTATTGTTCTCTTTTTTTAATACTCCCGAATTATCTCTTTCCAGGTCAGCAAGACGACGCCCGAATGAACTTGGCGATAGCTTTGACGGCGGCGAGGCACGGCGCGACGATCGCGAACCACGTCCGAGTTCTCAAATTGCACAAAACAGCTGGCAAATTGAGTGGGGCCAGAGTTAGGGTGAGGATTTTAATCCATATTTATTATGGCAACTACAACAATTCGTATTAAAATAATTAAGTTCAGGCATTATTTAATTGTCATAAAGTTACGCTATGAAATGTCAATACGTATTATGTGAAAGAAAAACAAGTGCAGACATGTCATTATTAGAAAAGATGGATGCATGGATGCTGCACGACAGCTCAATGTGAAAATAAAAGCCTGGCAAATATCAGCGAAGGGTTGTTTTTAATGAGTGGTAATCGTGAGTAGGCAAGGCAGACGCCACGCCCCACAAAAACCCTATGGAGACACTTCTTTCGTTATTTATAATATCAATATACTTCAGTCGAAGTGAGCCGCCTGCTCGTTTGCCTCCTCTTACATAAAAAAACATTAATAAAATACAAAGTTAACTATGATATACTGATGTTTGGAAATGATTTTTTTTCACTAATTCATATTAATCTACAGTAAAAACGGCTACCAGAAAATGACAACCCAAATGGTTTTTTTTTTCCTGACAGTGGTGCAGTGAACCCACGTAAACTTATTAACATAAACAATTCTAATTAAAGATTTTTTTTTTAATTTGGTCCTTCGAGCCGTTTTTCTGTTTAAATCTCTAAAAGCCTATGTTAATCGCCGACGTATATCCCAGGGTTGTGGAGGTATTCAGGGGCAGTCTTCTATTCTCTTTCTCATCTGCTTATGTTGAAAGAGACTTTGTTTAGGTCTGAATAAGTTTTCTAAATTTTTGTTTTATTTTTACTGTGTTCACTATAATCTTGTTAGTGTTAGTTATTTGTATATATTTCTTAGGACTATTTATAATATAATGTATTACTTTTTATTATATGTTTGGGAATATTTCAGGACGAACTAACCGGTAAGGAATGGGACGTCAAAGCGAAGAGCATCATCAACGCAACGGGGCCGTTCACAGACTCCATCAGGAAAATGGACGACCAGGCCGTGAAGGAGATTTGCTGCCCGTCTTCTGGTGTCCACATCGTTCTACCAGGCTACTACAGGTAACCATAGCATTTGTTTATACACGAATCAGCTTGTTTGTTGTCTATTCGTCATAAGCATAGTGCAAGAACAAAAACACGGCTATTATAATATCATTTATTATTAAATAGTAATATCGATATATTTTGCAATAATATACTTTTCTATTTATGTTACCATTGTTTTTTCTGTCTTACTTTGTCTTATATTTTGTATTAAGTATACACAATTTAATAGCCGCAGGTTCAGGTCGCCGATCTCAATGTCAACAGATCTGTGTCCCAACTCGATCAATGGCTGTCGAAAGACTGGCCTTAACCCAAACACACTGTCACCACAACTAGATGGCGCTGCCTTAGCTCTGCTCTGATTGATCAATACAATATAAATTTCAGTCCCGAACACATGGGTCTGCTGGACCCGGCCACGTCGGACGGTCGTGTGATTTTCTTCCTGCCGTGGCTGAAAGGAACAATCGCTGGCACCACAGACCTGCCCTGTGACGTCACGCACACCCCCAAACCCACCGAAGACGAAATCCAGTTCATCCTCACGGAAGTCAGGAATTATCTCAACCCTGATGTGGAAGGTATTACGGATTGGTTGAATGTTTTTTAATTGTTAAATCGGTTGGTATATAACTTGGAAAATAATTATCGCGAAATTATGCTTTAGTATTTTCCAATAAAAAGAAGAGACTCTAAAAAAGAGCGTTAATAAACCAAAAAATCTACAGTATCAAAAATGGTTTCTATTACAAGAGGAGTTTCTAAAAAAAGAGAATTTTTCTAAATTTTCTCGCTTCATTAAGATGATTTCTAAGTGATTTCCACGCTTTTCCTCTTTTCAAAGAGGAGTGAATATAAAGTACAAGTGAGCGTCTCTTCTCAAAAGACACACCAAGAGATAGCCACCACACCAGTCCAGAGTATGACTTATAAGACTTGATATGAATGCTCATATGTTCCAGTTCGTCGCGGGGACGTCCTGTCCGCATGGTCAGGCATCCGGCCGCTCGTGTCCGACCCGAACAAACCGGACACGCAGTCGCTCGCCCGCAACCACATAGTGCACGTGTCCCCATCCGGATTGGTGACCATCGCTGGGGGGAAGTGGACCACTTACCGCGCCATGGCCAGTGAAACCATTGACGCCGCAATTACTAGTGAGTGTTTTTATAGAAACCACCTCAAACGAGCAGGAGGACCACCATAAAGGTGAAGTAGCCGCTCATGGACACTCACGCGGCTGGGAGCTCGTGAGTGTGTTGCCGGCCTATAAAGGAAAATTAGGAAATGGGGGGGAAAGTATGGGCACCGGAAGATAGATTTTTCAAAATAATTCGCTTAAAATAGGCTCTGTATTGTCTATGGTGGATAAGAAATTCATTCCTGACGTTAAACCGCTATGTTTTAATGTCAAATTATTATATTTTATTTAAACAGTAGAAGTGAATGGTGATAATACACAAGATCTAGGTCAGCGAGGGTACAAAATGAACCGGTGTGAGATACCCACATCAAACTTGGTTACCAGTTTTAAACGTGATCTGTTTCACAAAATGTCCTCATCTCTTAGTGACTCGTTTACAAGTTTTTTCCTATCTTTTAGTCCTTCACACTATAATAGGACCCGCTCAACAATATTTATTTCATGGTTATATATTCAAAGGAACTGAAGTTTTAACCGATATGGTATTTATATAAGGTTATTTTTATTTTATTGTTAATTTCTTAAACCTATACAGCTTATCACAAAAAGTTTCCACAATAAAAATAAAGCCAAAATAAGGTTAAAACATAGAACCTAAGGAAATAGAATCTAAGATCAGAAAAAACAATAAATAATAAAACGTTATATAAAGCGTATCTATGGTCTGTAATAAAGATGTGTCTGTTTTGACAGGTTCCGGTTTGAAGCCACTGTACGGCGATTGTCAGACCGACGGCTTCCTTATAGAGGGTGCTCACGGTTGGACGCCCACCATGTACATACGACTCGTGCAGGACTTTGGGCTCGAAATGGAGGCAAACGAACGAAATATTTTATCCATACTAATATTATAAATTTAAAAGTATGTAATGGTGTCGCATAAACTACTGAACCGATTCACAACATACTTTTAAAGCGTAAGAAATTATTTAACGGGATGAAAGTATATAAAAATTTCACCATATAAATTGGATTTTTTTTTTTTATAGAAGAGGGGGGCAAACGAGCAGAAGGCCCACCAGGGTGAGGTCGCCGCCCATGGACACTCATGTGGCTGAATCATGAGTGCGTTGCCGGCCTTTTAGGGATTTGTACGTTAAAGATTAAATGACAAATAGTTTAAGTCCAATGTTAACTGTAGGTGGCCCAACACTTGGCGAAGTCTTACGGTGACCGTGCGTTCGCCGTCGCGAAAATGGCCGCCATGACAGGTCAGAGGTGGCCTGTCATTGGTAAGAGGTTGCATCCAGAGTTTCCCTACATCGATGCTGAAATCCGGTAATTACAAGATTATTACCATTCTCTTGTGTGTACTCTTTTTGATTAATAATATATATAACTACTACTATCATTTTATTGTAGAATTGAATTTGCATATTTTTCGGTTTTTCTTATTTTAATGTATGTTGTGTTTTGTTTATGTATTATTATTATTATTTTTTTGTATACTTCGCACCCTTTGCACCTGTCTTATTATATTTTAAGTATTCTTTTATCGTGTGGGTTGTCTGGAAGAGATCGCTTATTAGCGATAAGGCCGCCCGTTGCTCTTATATGTACTAACATCTGTTAACGTCATTTGCTTCTAGTGTTTAAGTGCGATAAAGTGTAAAATAAATAAATATAAAAATATAATTTTAAAGCAGACAGATTTAAATTTATTAATTGATATGTAACTCTTGAATAGTCCCTGGGAGTAAGCTGTTATAACACTGACCTTCAAACGAATCACTTATTCCATGGATGATGGAGCCTACTGTTGGGGACCACAAGTTTATTTATACATCACAGTTCTTTTTAATTTAATTGTGTGAATATAAAGTGAATTTACATAAATGTCATATTGTGAATATTATTGCAATTTTTTCATTGTTATTAAATGTTTCTACTCTTTCAAAATAATATTAAAAAAAAATATGATACAAAACTGAACACTTTTTGCTTAAATTGTGACATTTATTAAACCTTTTTTTGTCTTAAAGGTATGGAGTGCGTGAATACGCCTGTACGGCCATAGACATGATCGCCAGACGTCTCCGTCTGGCCTTCCTCAACGTTCAAGCTGCTGCTGAAGCTTTGCCGGGCATCGTCGACATCATGGCTGAGGAGCTCAAGTGGAATGAGGCTGAGAAGCAGGTCGATTTATTAATACATTTGAATTGTCTTTAAATTTATTGAATTGTCATTGATTTGTTTTTAATTTTTTTAATTATTACAAACATGCCCTCCTTTTAAAAGTCAACGAATGTATTATATACAGAAACAAACAAAAATGGCCGCCGATTTCTTGGCAAACGAAATGGGACAGATGGTGAACAGAGCTAGCCGTGACAAGATACCTATCAACCTCAACAAGGACGAGATACAGACCTACATCAAACGCTTCCAGATCATAGACAAGGATAAGAAGGGATACGTGTCCATTAACGACATCAGGAGGAGTCTTAAGGTACATTGAATTAGCAGACAAATTACATAGATTTAATTGTATAATTAAATAAAGATTCAAATCATATAATGAGAATATTTTAAATTGATTCTATATAAAAATTGTCTATGACGACTTTGGTCCAATGGTCCAAAGTCACCAAACGGTCCGATACCCAACACTGAATTTTAATATGTAATTGTGTTTCTCCTTGAGATTATTGTTTATATTAGTTTTAATATTAATTGCGACCGCCGATAATTCTAGAGTATGGGTGTGAAACCTTCGGATGACGAAATAAGTGCAATTTTATCTGAAATAGACGCAACGTATCACGGACAATTGGAAATCCAAGATTATCTGCAGGTAGACGTAATCGCGGTGAATGTGTCTCGCTTGGGAATTGGGGGCCAAAGGTTCTAGAATCGCCTGTGACTCTCAACAGTCTGTGGTGTGATGTCCACCCGCGCTTCTAGGGCCTTGTCACCGCGACTTGACAGCTGTCAGGTGTTCATTGTGCCCGTCATTGTTGTGTCGTTCCACAGAACTACGGCGAGGACGTGACCGGTGAACAGTTGCACGAAATATTGCGCGAGATCGACACCAATATGAACGGGCAGGTCGAGCTGGACGAGTACTTGCAGGTGCATTTAAACCTGCGTTTCTTAACTTATTCGGATACAGATGTTTTGTGTTGAATGGAATTGCATGCCAGGTGCAATTACAGCTGTTGATGGTTAAACAATTTACCAGTATTTACATGTCATATGGAATTAAGATTATATTCAAAACTAATTTTGATCATACCAGATTTGTGTTCATAATTGATGTATTAACCAGTGCTCATTTGCTTCTGCCTTATCTACTAAAAATATTAACTAAAGCTAACTTATTTAAAGTCGGTAAACAATGACGTTGACAATTGACCAGAGACAAGACGACAAGCGAACAAGTCTGTCTGTGGTCTATGGTCGACGTCTTGTCATTGATATAGCCATTCTAAGCGTGTGTTGCTAAACAGATGATGTCAGCCATCAAATCGGGTCACGTGACGTATTCACGCTTCGCCCGGATGGCGGAGATGGAGGAGGAGCACCACGAGAAGGAAATCCTCAAGAAGCAGATCAGCGTTGAGAGGAGTGGTGGCGGCTTGTAAGAAGAATTAGGTAAGTTCTTGGATGGTTTATTAAATGGGTGGGTTAAAGGTGTGACGGAGTGGTTCTTGCCAGTTGTTCGCGTTTACGCCCTTAATTTGGGAACTGGCAGTAAATGTAGAGACACATTTTACATAAGTGTAACAAAGACGTTTTTAATTTTGATTTTTTTGACATTTAAGAAGTGGTGTATCTTGCCGGTTCTCCTCGCCCGCTCCTTGATAATAAAATATGATTGTTGTATCTTATACATTTCACGACGATTCTTAATTGTAAGAAAGCAAACATGTGTATTTAGTTAATTTCGATTTGACATTAATTAAGCATAAAATAGTTAATGTGTATAACCTTTATTGGTAAATAAAATTCAGAGCTTTGAAGTGCGAATTTATTTCGACATAGTTTCTGTCATTAGCACCATCTATTTGTCAACAATAGAACGACCATAAACAAGGAAAACCATCGTAATCTTCATGGAATAGTTTACCCGACTTTAAAACAGATGGCGCTAATTTTGACTCGGCAACACAGACTCGACTCTAGATGGCGCTGTAACCAATAATCAAGTAATGTTTGATATTGTTTCAGATATTGAACACCTCTTCATTTTTTTTAATCGCATGTATTATTGGCGAAAATAACTAAAAAAAAAATATTTAAATAAACACTTTTTTGTATATTCTCCTCGTCCTGTTAGTGTTACACGTACTTTTTGTAATTTAGTTCGTAGTCGTCGTGATATTTTAGTTGAACCCTAAGTTCTCAAATGTTTCAATGTCTTTAAGGTTTTAGTTAAGAGGATATTATTTGCCTTTTTGAATGTTTACACATACAGTATTTATTTTAGAATTTGTTAAATAAAATTTTTGAATTATAGATAATTCAATATTTCGATTCAATAAAGTATTGGAATAACGAAATGTCTTTTCATTATTGCTACCTGAAAGATTATATAAATTAAATAATGGAAAAATCTGAAAAAATTAAAGCCCCGCCTTTAGTATGACCAATATAACCATACTAATTAGGTTTATTTTCTAAGGACATATTATTTGAGAATTTTTCTTTTGGATGAGTAAATTTCAAATTGAAACTAAGCTGGCAAAATGTGTTCTGTGCAGTAACGATACAATGAAAGAGTTTTTAATGCGTTTTGCACGAATAACTACATCCGGTCAATACAAAACTATTTATTAATTTCCTAAATGATCACTGATTGAATGACTTAAGAACACGTGCGCGATGTAACAAGGGTTAATGAACCGACACCCACTCGTTAAACAAATATTAGCATAACAAACATGACAAAAAAATTTAATCATTTCCAATGTATCTGATGCAATAGTGTTTTTATAAATTAAGTGAAAATTGTACGTAAAAATTTGGTGGGAAAAAGTTCAAGTTCGTAATACCGGATATAGGGCGGTGGTTACGCCCCCATGAACCGCTTTCGGGCGGTGGGTGGCCGCCGTAAGGCATATTTTCAAACGCAACCGAAGGTGCATCACAAGTTGATGATGGGGTAGAAGGAATGTTGTGTGGAAGATGTCGTCGCGTAATATTCGGGCATGGACCGAATTAGCCAGGTGCTATTCCGCAGAACTAAATAGAGAGGCTTACGGTAAGCCGATTACCAACCTTCGATTGGAGAGGCACTCCTAGAGGAAGAACGCAAATCGTCCAGCCGGTGACGTGAACCTTAAGATACAGAGACTTCATAAAATCGTGCATTTAAATCCATCAACTAAATAAACCTAAAATCCGAGGATTTCTAAAGCCTTTGTAAAGATTTAAAAAAATCAGTCTCGCAACATAAGTCCTGTCAGCTGAAAATCATTTTAATGCAACTGCATAGTGCAAGTTACTTGAAAGATGACACTATTCTCATCTTTCAAACCATTGTTTATTCAGTTCTTCATATTGAAAGGTTGTTGTTATATATGTGAAATCGTCAGTATGTGTCATTAAGTACTTTACTTGAGAGCTTTTACAGGCTTTATTAGGTTTGAACTTAATAGTATTTCACAATGTATGTGTTTGGTTTGGATCGGGAATTGCTTGTTGAGTGGGTAAGGATGACGTATTTAAAGGATACATTAAGGGTTGTGTGACGGGAACAAACAATAAAGACTTATATCTAATCTATAATTAGGCTTAATCTAATGTGGGTATGTGACAACAGTACCGAACCGGTGTCAGTGTAAAAATTGTCGATTCAAAAGTGTCTTTATAAAGACCTACTTGAATAAAGATATTTTGAGTTTGAGTAAGTTTTGGGTGTGCATTGTTTTTAATGAGTATCTAACATGTTAATTAGTGTGATGTCTTAAGCAAGGGCGTGTCGGGTGGGGGCGGTGGCGGTCCGGCCCGCCCACTCTCTTCCGCTTCCGATCATCTCAGCTGCAGGTCAAATTTCCTTACGACTTTTCAGTGTATGTCCCCTTTCATACCATCAAGACAATTTCATTCAGCAAGTGCTTAACATAGTGAAAACAAGACCCACAGCAATAGACAAACATAGAACACTTCTTGTATCGTACATATATTACCTAGTTTAGATTGTATCACAACTCAATACATGTATTTAACTTAATGACAATTGATAACACAAACATATAATTAAAACATGATCTTAATCAGTTACAAAACATTCACTTTTTATGTGAAAACCTTGGCGGCAAGTGATTAATATGAACTGTATCGAGGGTTATTCTATTCACGTAACACGATCAAGTCAACAAATGACGGATGCGTTTAATTGTATTGCAAATTCCACTGCATTAAGCAACGCTACTTATATTAAAGGTCAAAATTTAGTTACAGCCTATATATATATATATATATATTTGCTCTTTTGCTGTGATTCAATACGTATACGTATGTTCGTTGTATCAGAAAGGTCATGGCGGGATTGTATATCAGATGACTCATTGTCTTGTTTTGTCGCCTTGATGGGTAATGAAAAACAGGTTCATACTCTCACGTTGTATAAAAGTGATGATTTCATCAATTCACTCATTTACTAAGTATGCTCAATAGCGTCATTCAACTACCGCATGCCACGCCAAGGTACACCCATAATAGAGATACTATTTGACAACAATGTCATAATAACAAAAACGGTTGCAGTGCAAAAGGAACCTTAGCGCTTTGGAATAAGATTCATAATTATATTTCGTCGATAGAAATTGATATTCCTTAGAATTACGTGTTCCAGATAATATTTGTATTTGAAAATGTACTCTAACGTGTAGTGATTAGGGTTTATAATAGATTGGTATGTTAAGTGATAATTAAGCCTCGGATACATGCTCTCACGGGGCGGCTGCTCATTCGTGCATAATGGACTTGGGGCTAAAGCAACAGACGCTTGACAAAACGTAAAACAACTTTCACTTTCATTTTGAGGTTACCACCAGTACATATTTACAGATTTCATAGCGTTTCAAGAAGAAAAAAAACTGAACGACTATAAATAGAATGCAGGTTAACAACCACATTTATTTGGAATTCGAGCCAAGCAATCAAAGCTTAGCAATCTGTCTAAATTGTTTTAGGCTTTTATGAAGATTGTTTTTTTTGTGTTATCTAGCACAATATATTTATTTAATATCAGATTGTCGTCATAGATTTAAGTATGTAGGAATACGAAATGTACTAATTGGCGTAATAAGTTTTTATTAGTGTAAGAATCTTCGTAATGAGCAACTTGTATATTAGGGAACACGACATGTGCCTTTTTTGCCCGCCCAAGGAGGCCGCGGGCGCGAGGTTATACACCCATTATTATGTCCTTCCTACTTTCAATTATTATTATCGGGCGGCGGCTGCACCTCACCCGCGACGGGGAGGAGAAGAGAGGCGCAGCTGCTGCCTACCAATAATCAAGACTTGTCTTTTATAGAACGAGACAGCGATACTCGTTTTAAACATTGGATAAGTGTTTTTAAGTAAAACCACAAAGTCATACACCTAAAAATATATATTTTATAATACTTAATGATATTTAAATGTATCTATGCCTGACAGATTTGTCCTACATTGCTTTGTAATTATATGAAATGACTTATAACTTTAAAATTACGAACGCGATAGGAGGCGGTTCTCCGAAAGCACCCGAGCTCGGTCGTTACTGTTCGTCACTAGTTCGCTCGCCGCAGCTTGGCGGCTGGTCGTGAGAATGGTGCGTTACATTAATGAACAAAGCAAATTAAATTATTTTATGTTGAGTGTAGATAATGTCGTCTGAGCCTACAAAAGTGGACGTAGAATATATTAGTGAGGAAAAACTTTTAAAGGTAAATGTTGTAAAGTGAAAGGATACTGTGTTATTGTGTAACGCATTGGACGCTAGCGGGCAGCGGTCTCGTGTGTTGTCAGCGCAGGGGGAGGGCGGGGCGATTGCAGTCCCGGCCGTGTGGGTCTCGCCAGGCCACACGCAGGAGGTTGTGACCGCGTTTGGAGTTACTCCCTTACCAAAATGTTCATTACATTGTTATTGTTACATTACTAAAATAAGCTGAACTTGTTGCAAACACTATGGTATATATTATTTTAATTATGAATTCTTGATTGTTCATTAGAGGTCTTGCTGAATACATAATGTTTTAATCAGTTAGATTAGATAAGTCATTAAGTAATTGGGATTTCATTTATTGAATATGACAATGTAGGTTTCGGAACCTAAATATCAGTGTTAGTGGTAACCTAGTTAAAAATGCGTAAAAATCAAAGTCACGCGATCTAAGGTGGGTGGATCATAGGGCGGCAGCGGCCTTGAATGCGACGACTCCCGGCTCCCGACACTTGTTAGGAAAAGGCGTGTCGACTGTAACATAGTTGTTACAAAATACTTTTACTACTTAAATACAAACTTAGACAAACATACCTACGAAAGGCTTCCAACATTCATTCATACCCCAAGATTTTTGTTACAAATGTCATTTGGTACAAAAGAAAACAATTTTGTTCGATACGATATTAGCCACATAACGAAATTAAGTAAAGTTCCAAAAATAATAAATTATACCATGTGCAAAATGTCAATTTTATCACAAAATGTGCAAATAAAGTATGACCAAACCAGAAATCAGTATCTCATTCAATTTTTTACAATACTTGCTGTAACAAAGTCAATTTATTTTTTTCTATAAACATTCCAATTTCACAATATGTTAATATAAATCTTGCATTTGACTGTTAGCTACAATTTATTCTAACATAACCAATTTCATGTTAGTCCTTAATATTTGTAGACCTCAATTGAACCTAGCAGTGACAAGTAACTATTACAAGAACAAAGTCAATAAAATGTACAGCTTCTGTCCTTTATAGCTTGGGGTAATTTTAACCTAAAAGTCCAAATAAAAACACAAAGTTCGATACAGAATTAATCTTCTTATGTTATGTTAACACCAGCATTCATATGAAACTATGTGTATTGCTTAATCTCTTATGTTGATCAACAAATTCACCTTGGTAACTTCTGGCTTCATTAAATGTAACCTTAGTAATATTCAAATAATTCAACAATTTTAAATGTAGTGAGTTGTCAGAATATGACTAAAGGTGTAGTGAAATTGTAACAAGCCAGATAGTTTAATCTTGTCTTGAAAACATGAGAAATAATAATTCAATGTGGGCAAAGAAAGAAGTAGTGCCATGTAGATAATGCATCGCTATCAACACACCAAGTGTTGATGCCGAAACACAAATATTGTGAGTCATATTACAAACACACTTAACAGGACACCTACAGATTCTTAACATAAACTCTATAGAAAATTCTGTGAATTAAGTCTCAAATATTATTATTGATATAGGAACTAGGTTTTAAATTTTCATCTAGTCAGGACTGTTTTATGAAGAGCAATTTACCTGATCCCGCTATTCTGATACAAAAGTTAATCTTTTGTTCAATTGCAAACAATATTATTAATGTTTAAATTCCAAAGTTTAGGCTTGTTAACTCCACCTCGCCATCAGCATAATTATTAGCCCAATAAGCTTTTCTAATAATTCCACCCATATCCATAGGAGACAAAAACACACTGTTTTCTGTATCCTATGATTAATTTCTATTACATTTTATTTTATCTCATGCAGTAATAATGTATCTTTTCAGGAAAATAGTGGCAGTCAATCGCCCCTAGCACTCTTGGCAGCGACTTGTAGCCGACTTGGCCCCGCCAACATGGGGCCAGAACAGGACAAAGAGCAGCAGCATTACAGTGAGTAAATAGTCTGCAATTGATTCATTGCGGTGTCCATATTTAATGTATTTGCTTTCTTATACAACCAATCCATTTATATTTAAAGCAATGAGTTTAAATCATAAATACACTGTTGTTCTAATTAATTAAGATCCCATCAGTATTGTTTGCTTCTAACAGTGCTCTGTATTAAGTAAACAGCTGATATGAGAGTTGCAAGGTTAACGGTGAATGACCTTGAGTTTTGTACCATGCCATAATCTCCATTCTGAATATGAGTATAATATGAAGGCCCCTTAAGACATTTTTATAAATCTTCCAGACAATTATATGTGCACTTGTAGATTGTTGTTTGTTTGTTGTTATGGCAACGAGGATATTCTTAACTATAGTTAATTGAAATATGCTTAAGTTGTTTATATGTATAGTGCTGATTTATAAACTTTGGAATAACAATGCAAATGTACATTTCCAGGCCCGCAGCAACAGCAGCAAGCGCAACAACAGCAGCAGCAACAACAACAGCAGCAACAGCAGCAGCAACAACAGCAGCAGCAGCAGCAGCAACAGCAGCAACAACAGGTCCAACAACTGGTACAACAAGGCGAAGTTGCGCTCATACAACAATACCAACAACAGCCTCACATGAGGGTGGTCAGCACAGCTGTTGTACAACAGCTCAGAGCGCAAGGGCTGTCGGTGAGTTAGGCTATACAGGGTGTGTGAAGTGTAACATCACCTTATACAGCCTGTATATCATCTCTGTTCCATATTGAGAAGTGAATTTGTACGGCCCCTTTGTTGCCTGGTACAAATTTAGTGTCTCGTGGAGCAATAGACTAGTGACGCGTACAAGCTCTTGCACTCTGGGCTACGAAGTAAGTAAGGCATGCTTTGTATGCATGCTATGTTCCGGCTCAAGGTAAGTCTGGTCTTTCTTATTCTCAAAGGAGCCTTCACTCGTAACTAAGGTTTAGCTGAGAAGAACTAAGAACAATTATCTTCTCTCGGTCTCAGACCAGAATAATTCATTTTCTTGGCTTGATCAGGGTTTCCATCGAGTAGAGAACTCCATTGGTAATGTGGAGTCACCTTTAGTGAAGCCTGTAGGTTCGATTCATGCAACATTTTTGCTTGACACACAAAAATGTCCGTTTCGTATTTAAATGAGTTTTATTATGGTTTAACGTTTTGTTTATGATAATAATAATATTTCAGGGCAACGAGCTGTCCGCTGCAATTGTGAACGCTGCCAGCACAGTACCCAATGGTATACAAGTCCAACAACCGCAGGTGTGTTTTCTTTTTCTATTTTCGATCGGTCATCTGTGCCTGACCACACCATACTAAAGAGACGTTAAGATGCTTTTTAAGAGGGTTTTTTTTTTAAATACACTTTTGAAGGATTTCTGTAATGTTTTCGATTTCAGGTGATATCGATGCAGCAGCTGCAGTCCCTGTTGGGCGGCGGCGTCGTGACGAGCTCGGATGGCGCCACTTACCAGAATGCTTCGCAGCCTCTGCTGCAAATACATCCGCAGCTTTTACAGGTACAGTCGTGTTTACAAGTGTCTAACAATAAAAAATAATAGTCGACTGTAGGTTGGGGTCTATAGTTAAAAACATCAAAAAAATCATTTATATTTTGTTCTGAAAAATATATATAGTACAGTCGTGTTCACAAGTCATAATAATAAAATGCATATAATTCCGCCCAAATTTATCTCTATAGAAACTGCACGTTATTTCTTTTTATTTAGTTGATGCTTCGGTTTCACATGGGATTTGAACTCGAGACCAATAACATAACATACTATGTGATTAAAATTGTGTTTCTAAATAAAAAAAAAAATTCTCGATACTTTGATCGCCTCTGAAGTGGCTCAAAATCCATACTAATATAAATGCGAAAGTTAGTATGTATGTTTGTTACGCTTTCACGCTAAAAATTGAACCGATTTCGATGAAATTTGGTATGGAGATAAACTTCAGGAAAGCACATGGCAAAAGGGTCGAAATAGGGACTGAAAGTTGGTATCTAAATTATAAATTAAGTTGACTAAAATTAATATTTCATTGTTGCAACGGCTGCGGGCGTGTACCGAATGGGGTGCTCAGGATTTGTGAGGAATATAATATACACCACTGATTTTCAGCAGCACCCAGTCGTCACAATTCGCTACACGAAACGAAATAAACAAATAAAAATTAATATTTAAAGGAATAGAGAAAGGTGGTGTTATGACGATAAACTTGTGAAGTTGAGCGTAGTTCTAGGACAATGACCACTCTTCATATATTGTTGGGCCCATGCATTGAGGATCATTCGCCTCAGATTCTGCCTCAGTTTCTTGAGCTTGAACAGTTGGGAAAATCCCAAAATGGTCGATTTTCTTTGAATTGAATGCCCTCGTGAACTTTTCCAGCAACAAGCCAGCAACGTGTACGGCAGCTGCCTGGTGGGTGGGGGCGTGACTCCGATGCAGACTGTCACTGTTGACGGCCAAGAGGCACTCTTCATACCCGCACAGCATGCTCAGGTATTATCCTCTTGGTTTATTTAAATTCAATTTTTGTTTGTATTCATTATCCAGCTGCCTGACGAAGCCTGGTTGAGTTTTTGATGATACAACCAAGACAATTAAACGAAGTAAACAGTAATTAAATATATATATATATATATATATATATATATATATTGCGCGGCTGATTGCAATTGGTATCGACGCCATCTATCCTTCACTAGAGGGACTGTGTAGATGGATAATCACATTTGGGAACGTCAAGTAATGACTTGGGGAAGGTTAGCGTGGAGTGAGTGGCGGCACTGAGCGAATACGTCACCTGGAAGTGTCAGGCTTTATGGCATCGAGAGGGAGAAGAGACTAGACACTTGTGGATTGGACGGTGCAGAAGACGGTTGACATTCAGCGCCAAACTTCCCGCGTTCCTAGAACTTCTAATCGCCCCATATGTTTGCTGTCCTAGATTATTTTGCAATCAGAGTTTGTTAGCGAGTTATGAAGGGTTTGTGGCTGTTCTATCCGTGGTCACGACCCACTAGACGACGACTTCCCGTTAAATAAATTGGTATCTGAAATGAACTCCAAGTTAATGTATTTCAGAACTTCTCTGGCATGGGCCAAGTGAGCCTCGTGAATGGGCAGTTGGTCCGGACGCCGGTGTTGCCAGCCGGCTTCCTCCAAAACGTGATGCATTTACCCACAGGTATTTCGGTCACAGACGCCACACAGTTGCCATAGATTATATCATACCATAGACTTTGCTTAACTAATCTCTCGATCTCATCTTTACTTTGTGATGGCTTTGTTTATTTGCTTTGCTCGACAATCTTAATGAGGTCACGTGCTTTTAACTACAATCATAAGATTTAACAGGGACCGTTCATTTGAACCTATAAATAATCTGACGTAGACTTGACACATGACATTCACATAACACTGTACAAAATGGATTCCACTGATGTGGAGAATTGTTCAAATATTTTTCATGAGATAAACTGAAAAGACACATACGCCTTCAAAGCGGTCTTTCGTCTCTTTCTGACATTGCGTTTACGCCGCGGTAAGAGCGAGAGAGCACTACGCAAAACAGTTTAGGCAAAACCAAATGAAATATTACACGGATTGAATGTATTGCGCAAAAGCTTCTTAAAATACACTGCTTTCCGCTTAAAAATAGTCTTCTCGACGAGACTGAGCTTTCGTGTTGCCATGTTTGAACAACTTAGTGAAATAATAGTGGGTAGGTGTTAAGGCATAAATAGTTTTCTTTTATAAATAAATCGGATTGTTCGTACAAATGGGAGTGGTTGAACATGGCAACCCACGGCCTCGGCCCTTACTAATCCTTCGGGCGCACCTAACAGAGCAGCAAGCGACGATCACTATCCCCGGTACTAACATAAGCATCCCCCTGGGTGCCCTCGGGAACCAGGTGCTCATTCCGGGCACGAACCTTATTCCCGGGGTGCTCCCCAATCAGTTGAACGTGGTTAGTGGGGGGGAGAAGAAGGACAAGGAGCAGGCTGACGTGCAAGGTAGGTCCGACCGATTTTGGAGTGTCTTAATGTCATTATTTTTCACCTGGAAAAACCGTTTTTCCAGGCAACTATGCGCCCGCCTTAAACTACGGTTATCATAATATATTATTTGATCAAACTTTGTACACATGTAGGTAAAGGGAATTGTATATATATATATATATATTTTAAGTACATAAAACACATTTGAACAGCTTTCTAAGAAACCTCTGAACAATCCAAAAGCTTATTCGCTTGGTTTTCATTTCACACTCATATGCACATTGGTGTTGTTATTTTGTTGGTTTATTTGCTGGACGTGATACGTTTTAACTGGAAAACGAACCCGGGACAGCATTAAGATGGGCATACGTTTTATTATTTGCTTTTGAAAAATAAGTAGGTTTTTAGTCTAGGTCTAGTTTTTTTCTTGAGACAATTGGAATTATCTAATTGTGTGTACGCTAATCCCTAAATATTTCAACGTAATTTTTATTCCATTGGGCAACAGTAAAATTTGTGTTTTCTGAAGAAAAAAAATATAAAATGTGAATATTTTCGGTAAAGTTGTCATAAAAAGGTTGGTAATAATAAGTGTTGTCTGAAGGCGGAGGCGTGGCAGTCCGTGGTGGGGTTGGCGGTGGTGTGGGCATGGGTATGGTGCCGGTTCAAGTGCCGGTGAGCATGGCCAATGGACATACGGTATACCAGACAGTGCACGTGCCCATCCATGCCCCGCACCTGCAGATCATACCTCAATTGCAACAGGTGAGTTGAATATGTTTTAAATTGACTTACAAAAATAGAGGTTGCTTGTATTAAGGATCTGAGGAGTCGGTTTGATTTATTAAAAAAAAAAATGTTTGACAGATGCAAGCGCAGCCTCAAGTCGCGAACGTGCTTACTCCGTCTGGACAAATCCAGCAAATACAAATAGCATCACTTGGCAATGTACAGGTAAATACAGTTTACTTTAACTAAATTAGTTTACTTTAACTAAATTAGTTTACCTTAACTTAATTAGTTGAAATATTTATTTATTTAAGACATGTATTACCTTACATTTAAACCAACACACATAAACATATTAAAATAAAATAAATAATCTTTACTGATTACACAAAATACTGTTGAGCATACAAAGACATCCTTACTGGAGACATAATCATGCAATATCTAACATATTTGTTGTGAACCTTGGTTGAACCCGCAAACTAATTCGCTTTTTTTAGTGAATAGTTGTCGGGTAGATAGATGCTCAATTCTCGGTTCTCAAACATCCCAAATTTGTACACGTATCAAGCTAATTGCAAATGGCTTCAAGTTTCCAGCTGCATTCGACCAGCCTTATGAGAAATAAGATTTCACAAAGACCATAATGAAAGCGTATACATTTGTTTTATACGCTCCATAATAAGACCATAAATTGAATTAATTAGCGGCCGTAGTAGGTCTTAAAATGAATTAGTTTACTTTTACTAAACTAGTTTTCTTTAAATGAATTAGTTTACTTTTACTAAACTAGTTTTCTTTAAATAAATTAGTTTTCTTTTACTAAACTAGTTTTCTTTAAATAAATTAGTTTTCTTTTACTAAACTAGTTTTCTTTAAATAAATTAGTTTTCTTTTACTAAACTAGTTTTCTTTAAATAAATTAGTTTTCTTTTACTAAACTAGTTTTCTTGCAATAAATAAGTTTACTTTTACTATGTTAGTTTACTTTAAATAATGTTCATAATTGTTTCTCATATAAATCTTTAGTTAAATCCTTCAATGAAATATATATATGTATATTATTGAAAAAGGAGCGTTTGTGTGATATTGGGTTTCTTATTTGCTTCTCTAAAGGACTTGTAAACAACGATATTTCACTGCAATAATAATTAACATTTGTAAATGATTGCTTCTAGTGCATAATTAAAATCAAATATGACGTTAGAATGGAAAAAACGAATTTAATTAAATAAAACAATATCCTCAGATAATAAACAATTTTTATTTATCGTGTACCTTTTTCGTGACTGAATGAGAAATTGCTATATTTTTTGTTAAAGCAGAGTTTACAAGTGCCTTGAAAAATGCTTGGTTATGGTTTTCTCAATGCTTGCTTCCCTACAGCAAAATGGCGCCGCACAAAACGCAGTCAGCGGCTCCCCCACTTCCGCTACTATCACTTTGCAGGTAATTATCTACATTTTGGTGCTTCGGTATTAACCATACATTTCAAACTATACGACTAACTATACAGTAAAGAAAGTATTGTATGATTTTCACTTCACGTTTGACAGAATCCGACTAGATTACTTGAAATGGTCTAATTAAACTGATTTAGATTTTTAAGACGAAACTAAAGATTTGTATATACCCCTCGAACATATAAAACATAATGTATGACAACATATATCGCTTTATAAATTAAACACTATATTGTCACAAAAAAAACATAAAATTATAATAATAATAGTACAAATAACAAAACAAAATCACAATAGAATAACTTTATTCACACTTATGAAAGTCAAAAAAAAAATTAAAAATTTTGACTTTACATTTACTGTCAGTTCCCGAATCCAGGGTAGAGAAGAACTGGCAGGAAACTCTCCTTAAACACACGCATGTTAAAGATCTGCAAAACAAACACGCGGCCTTATCTCTGAGAAGCGATCTCATACACACAAATCCTATCATATGACTAACGCTGACTAATGTGCCATTGCCCATTCACGCTGCTCGGAAGGCGGTGAACCAAATGCAGACGGATGCCAGCGGTATCCAGCAGCCGACGCAGACCATAATAACGAGCACGCCCAACGGCCAACAAGTCACCGTCATACCTGCTTGTAATAATGTGAGGGCCGCTAATGTGGTACAGGTATAATATTTAGGCGACAGACTCGGATCAAGGGATGCGCAGGAGTGCATTCGCTGACATTCAGAATGGTGGTTGTGAAGGCTCCTCTGGTATTGGGTTGATGGGTACGATGTCATTGCAGATGCCGACGCTGGGTGGGTTGGGTGGTGCGGTGCAGTTGGTCCCTGCGATGGGTCTGCCCGGCGCTGTCCAGTTGGCGCAGATACCGCAGGCACAGCCGCAGGCGCAGCAACAGCAAGTCTCTATTGGTAAGACTAAAGAGCGGACCTAAAAGGCCGGCGACGCACTCGCTCCCGGGCAAATGTGGGCGGTGATTTTATGGTGTCTCCCCTAAAAACAAGTTTTTACTCTGTCTATGTCTAGAATTCTCTTCTTCGTAACCGCTTATCCTCCGTAAACTATCCTATTTTGAAATGTCTTTGGTTTTTAACTTAGTTTTCCTGTTTAATTTAATGTATGTTTGTTCTTTGTGGGTTGCCTGGAAGAGATCGCTTGAGCGATAAGACCGCCCGTTGCCACACAGTAGAAGTGAATATACTTTTTGATACATTTGAATTAATAATGCCCAGGTCAACAAATACAACAGGACCCCAATGAGCCGGGGAAGTGGCAGGTTGTGACCGTCAGTTCCGGCAGCGCCAACAATGGCAACACCGTTGTGGCAACGACCGAGTGCGAGGAGAGTAAGCAGAGATCGGTCAGTCCCAACAGTGGGAAGAGACTGGTGAAGCGAGTCGCCTGCACCTGCCCCAACTGTGATCAGGGCGAGAAGTGAGTATCGATTGACGAGCTTTCCGTTTCGTTTTATAAGCTTTATTTACGTTGATAATATTGTAACTCAAAAAATTGGACTTATGATAAAAAAGTGACTTAATTTGACGGATTTACATATAGAATTGTAAGGTCGATCAATTATTTTAGCAGACACTGAAACTTATTTCGAGGACTGGGAATTATGGGACTTGAGTAACGGAGCTCTGGGAATTATGGGACTTGAGTAACAGAGCTCTGGGAGTTATGGGACTTGAGTAACGGGACACGGGGAGTTCTAGGGTTTTAAAGGCCTCATCAAACACTGTCTATTGTATTGAAATGGAATGTTGAATGCGATGTTAATCTGTAACGAACACTTTTCCAGCCGAATGGTTGACCGCAAGAAGCAGCACGTCTGCCACATTCCCGGCTGCAACAAGGTGTACGGCAAGACTTCCCACCTCCGGGCGCACCTGAGGTGGCATTCCGGGGAGCGGCCCTTCCTCTGCAATTGGCTCTTCTGCGGCAAGAGGTATGCTGACTGAGCAAGAGATGGAGGAGGTGGAAGCAGGCAATGTGTGAATCCCTCGTCTCTTCCAGATTCACGCGTTCGGACGAGCTGCAGCGGCACAGGCGCACGCACACGGGCGAGAAGAGGTTCGAGTGCCCCGAGTGCAGCAAACGGTTCATGAGGTCCGATCATCTGGCGAAGCATGTGCGCATCCACACGAAGAATAGGATCACTGTAAGTGGGGATTAACGGGATTAGTCTGGGTTTGGAAGCTTTTTGATCATTTGGAGTAACATAGGTATCCGCTTGACACCATCACAAACCGAGGTCTACCTTTGCGTATACCTCTTTTTTGGTAGGAGGGGCAAGTCAACCTAATATCAGAGTTATAATGAACAAATTTTGATTCTAGGAGGTGGCCACATCGACACAGTCCATGTACTCCGACTCGGCTGAAGACAGTTGTGAGGAGAAGATGATGCTGACAATAGAAACGATCCACTCCAACGAGAACGACGAGAAGCTGGTGATGATCAGGCCTGGACCGAAGATGGAGCCGGACCACGTGGACAGTTAGGGTCCGCTTCTCTTGGATTCCGACCAGGACTAAGTCCGGAACCAAGAAGTGGAGAAAATTTTCATTCAATTAGGAAAATTCTGGTAGTGAACGCTAAGACTGTATTAGACAATGGTTAACCGGGACGGGTTTGAGTCCCAGCGAAATAACTGTGCGACAGTGAATAGAATTAAATATACAAATAACTTTCGTGAATCAACGGTCCGTTAAACGTACGATTCGTATTTGAGGCGTTTGTGAAGTTCAGTTTTTTAGTCAAAGTGTTAAATTGATGAGACAACGGGCCGTTAATTATAGGGATCGTGAACTCGGTTGTGTAAAGTAAGCTTTTATTGACACGAACATGAATTCAACGCCATCTGTTGGCGCAAATTGAGATTTGTTGAAATCCAAAAAATACTGCTTCGATGGCTAATTCTTTTTAATATTGGAGTTTTTTTTTATTATTTATTAACTGTTTTCCTTAAACGACAAGTTTTTATCGGATACAATTCTCTGCCTAATTTTAATTTTTTAACTAGACTATATTTTCATAACATAGGAGTCCCTAGTTCACTGATCTATAAACGGACCGTTTAACTGGAGTTTAAACAGTGAATTTAGGAATTATAACCGCCTGTTAAGCTAATTGTAAATACAATTAATTCTGTATGGCTTACATTCAGAGACTATTTTCCTGCACGTTTGCAATATCTTCTCTTCCGTGTTCTTCTCAATTGTCTGGACTATTTCAATAAAACTATCTATATGAGAGCGAAGTGTTGTTCGTTTGAACCATTTTTTTAAAGGAACACAGTCTCTGATTGTTAGTCTTCTGGAAATGATCAGCTAGATTGTAAATATTAACTTTTATGTAATTAAATATAAACCAATTTTTAATATTTCATCTTTCCGTCGAATAGTGTAAAGCGAAGTTATCTGTGATTCGATTGTTATTTTATCAGTTTTAACCGTCTTTATACAGTGCCAACTCTATATAACGACACTGAAGGGACTGCGCATTTTGTGGCTTCATAGAGAGTGCTCGTTAAATGGACACAAGAAAAATCAGAATGGAGTATATGCTAAAACAACCAAAGTCAATTTTTTAAAATTATTTCGACGCTCTAGAGATTGTTAAATCGAGTGACGTTACATGGAGTTTACACTGTATTTGCTAATTTGATTGATTTAAGTGATTTATAACTGCTAACACCTAATTCTAACAACCCCTGAATTAATGAATGTGTTTTAATGTTATTTATTTTTTTAAGTTCATTTTTCACAGAAGAAAAATAATTTTTGCATCAAAAAGTAATTTAAATTGATTAAAATTTAAGATTAAACTGCAAAGTAGATTCAAGTTATTCTTATATTTTGGTGCAATTGGCATGCATTGTGCATGTATAATTTAAAACTGAGAAAAACATTTTAAGCAAAAATCGTAACTTTATTTCAATTTTCTTTAATCAACACACCATCCATCATTTTCCTCGATTTCCGTTCTGGATTGAAACGGAAAAGTTTTAACATATGAAAAACGATCATTATATATTGTGTATATCTTCAATGGGTCCAAATAGACTCGGTTTAAATTGTATATAATATGAATGTACAGTTCTTTTAAGGTGTGCTATATTAATTGTTGAAAGTTAAATAAAATATTTTATTAACCAAAGCTTTTAATTCATTTCAAATGTATTAATTTTATTGCTGTAAATGAAAATAAAATTATGAGATGAAAACATCGGTTTGGAAGTTATATACCGAGGATAGTCAGCAAGTACTCGATAACTCTTTTTAAATAAATATTTAAAATATGTTGGGTACTTAAAATATTTCTTATTAACTAATATAACTTAACAAATTTAAATGGTCCCTGTGGCAGAGTACCCACAATGCTGGCGGCATTTCCTCGCTGTAACGCGATGCTTATACGCTATGCAAGGAAAGCACCAGCTCTTGGATCACCGGTACTGAAGAACAGGCCTACTTTATGCCTTAATAAGCGCCTGAGCACTTGTACCTCAAGGTCCAAAAGTCTTAGTTTGGTTTGACAAAATAGGATGGTGCCTTCATTTAATAAAGCACTTGTGTTTGGCACATTCACTAATTCCAACTTATTAATATACAAAAAAAACATGAAATGTACAAAGAAAATAAAAACAAAATATATACATTAAAATTGCTATTCTATTGCTGGCCATACTTTCCAACCAGAATACTCTTTGAAATTTAAACTTGTTAAATATATTCTTTGTTATAAACCCAAAATATAGGGAATTAAGATTTATATTTTCCCATATTAAGCTACTGTTTTTTTTCTATTAAAGTAACACTATTTTTAGAAATCCAACGAAATGATAGGTCGTTGTCCTCAATTTTCTGTGTCGTCTAATGGTGGTCATTATTCGTGATGGCGCTGTCCACAAAGCCTTATTTCATAACGACACCGCAGCCTTTGAATTAATAGATTCACACGCTTATAGTTTAATGCTCTGAAATGTATTTAAATTGTATCTCATAGTATTTCCCGCGGTGTTCCTCGGGTTAAGACTCCAAAATTCTGATAATAAAAATATTTATAAGGGATTTATTTGTAACTAATTTCTTTTTTTGTGGAAATATATTAGACATATTTTAGGCCATAAGATGTAATTTTTAAATCGATTGTTAACACACCAAGAAATTAAAATGAAGCAGTTTCTTGTTTCTAATTAACATAGCTCTAGTCCTGCTTTATGCAAATTAATTGTAGTTCCATAAATATCCTTAGCGTATGTCTCAACCTTGACATTGCTGTCAAAATCAACTGTCTGTCAACTGTCAACACATATTTAAGGTATAATTTTTTCACGTTAAATATACGTGTATAGGGTACGCAGATTATTTATTTATTACGAAGCGTTGGTTGTTTTTAAGAATAACCATTCGACAACTTTCATAACACATTTCGTTGAGTAAAAGGCGATTTTAATATTTTCTAAAATAACATACACGACGACACAAGATGGCGTCGCAGGTATAGACTATAAATTTGCAAAATACAAAATGATAAACTTTAAATATAGAAATACATACTAATCTCTCTGTTTGGAAATGTCAAATAATTTTAACCATCAAAGTGTTATTTTGTCACGCACTTTTAAGTGCTTGACAAAATGCGGTTAACCAAATTAAATCGAGTTATTCTGTAATTTAAAATTAATATATAGAATATCCGGGGATTCACATGAATCATTAATACTAAAATATTGCTTTATTCTTTCCTTAATTGCAATTTAATCTCCCATTAACATTTAAATATAGGTGCTTAAACCCTTGATAATAATCGTAACCAAGAAAGCAAAACAATTGCCGGTTCGTTGATTACGAGCCTTTCGATTGTAACTTGTTGCGATACTTATGTACTTACAACAAAAAGAGTATTTAACAAGATCATAACAATTACTTATGTTGCTTAAATAGCATATACTCAGCTGTGAGAAACTGAGTTGTCATTTTTACTGCAGTGATTAACATCAATTAGTAATGTCGAACAATTCATTACCAAGCTGCAGTATCATTGTGAGCTTTTCAAATAATATCCGTTTAATGACAGATTTAAATTTCACTGAACACACTCGTCCGCCAACCATGTGAGTGTCTGAATGGCGACTTAATCTTTCTAATGCTTGATAATCTTTGGTTCTTGTGGCAAAACTCCGCAGTTTTTCATGAAATAAAGCGCTAAATGTATCGTCTACACTACTCATTGATGAATGTCAGAATTAGAAATTACAGAATAATACTCAGTTATTTAAATATTACAGATAGAACCCTGAATATTATGAGAGGATATTACTACAATTACGACAAATGATTAACACGGCTTAAAGAAAAAAAATGGAATTCTTTAGAAACCTATGGTTTAACGGTTATACGTATATGCTATGGACACTTAAATCTTATTTCACCGTTTATTAGTTTCATTAACATATTGACTATAAAGCGTTTGTTCAACTTAATCTACTTATTAAAAGCCTATTTTTCCGAACGATTACGACTTAAGGTCAATGAAAAATGCTTACCACACTCTAAAATGCTGACAACGCACTCACGAGCTCCCAATCGCGTGATTGTCTATGGGAGGCGACTTCACCTTTACGGTGAAGTGGTAGTGGCTCGTTTGCTACCTCTTCTATTAAGAAAAGCTTCGCGTTACTTGCTGCCTACATTGAGGCTTCTCTCTCTGCCATTCCTTTACATAACCGCATATTTTATGTAGCTAATTACTATGTTTGTATTTTTGCTAGAATACCAGAGCTGGTGAGAGATGTTTTAAGTTATTTAAGTCCCGTTTGTGATAAATATATTATTTAAATAGCACACTATAAATTGTTAATTTTATTATTTTAATAGGGCTCCTATGATAACTACTAAAAATTGGGCATGAAACCACCAAACCTTGTGAGATGATGACATTTGTAAATCTTCTAACTGACGCAACCGATAAGATGTTTTGTAGCGTAAAGGTTAGTGCAGGTGTAATGTTCTGCCACCTGCCGAGTGTCAGCCACCTTTGTTTTTCACGGGCGATGCGCGCGCGGCGACGCGTGGCCGGGTCGACGGCATTCACTGGCCAAGGATGATAAACCAGGACATCTTCCAGGCGAAAATTTATGGGTCTGTCAGTACAGGCTAGTTCCTTAATATACTTTAACCGTGTGTATTGTAGGTTTGATATCTCTTTGTCTTTTGGTCTTTTGTTTTTTGAATGTCGAAACTCATAGAAAAGCGAAATACCTGTCTTTAAGTTTTACTCTTTACATCTCTTTATAATTGTTGATGTTATTTTGGTTTCTTAGCAACGCTGTTAAGATTATAACTTAAAACCACATGTATTCACGTCTGTGGATTATAACGAGTTGTGAAATCAAAAATGTATACTCGTATATTTCATTTTTACAATACTAAAGCTTTTTGTTAAAGTTCCAACTAAGTCTGTTAGATTTTTTAATGCTTAATTGAAGTTACTCGGAAGCCAGTTATAAAGTTATGATTATCTTTGTTTATATGAAGGGTGCATAATATGTTCACAGGCGTGACGAACGATTTATTTTTATCCTTTTAAGATTTTCCAGTTCCGTTAATTAGTTCATAACTCTATAATTAGTGATAGCATCTATCTTTTTATATTGTTTAATAATCTTTTACGAAATCTAGTATTCTCACTATGTAAAGTTTCCTAATAACTCTATGTTAATGATATTGTTTTGTACTATATATGCCAATAAATTCTCAGTCTCAGTAATTCACAATATTTGTTTTTTGATTACAATTTGATATAAACCTAAATAAATAAAAAAAGCTATTTGAAAATATTACTTACCGCGTCAAAACATTAAAACGGCTGATCCCAATTTAATACTCAAGTTATAACGAATACACATTTAACCGACTTGGGAAAACCAGAGGTTTTATGTGAAATTGGATTGAACGCTACGAAGAACCAACTAATTATTCAGCGGTCATACTCAAGTGCCGTGCACGACTGAATCAGGAAATTATTTTAACAAGTGTCGGAAAAAATACAATTTTGCCTAATTCCAAATTATGTTTAAGTTTATTCATAGGAATTATTGTTTTATACAATAGGTAAACTACGAGCTTGAGGGCTGCCAACAGATAACCCCACCCATGGGCAGCCTAGGTTGCGTTGCCGGCCCTTAAGGGCCACCTCTCTTCCATAAGGAAGGCGTACTTTCAGTCTATCACTAATCTTTATATATATGCAAGTTTTTCATGCCCATTACCCATTATTTTGGTTTACCTTTTACATATTAATTCCTTTTCGCAAAAAATCTATATTACTAAATAATAATAATTACCTACTGACTAACTACTTACTATATAGTTCGCTTGTCTATAATGTCTTTACTATAATAATCTGTCAATGGTATGAAACAAATAAGAAATTTGTCAGATTCATCCAAACTGTCGGTCGACGTCTCGTGGTAGCTGTAGCGATATATTAGAGTTTGGAGTCGCTACACTTGTACATAATATTTAATCCTTAATTAATGTGAATTTTTGTGCAAATGTCAAATATTTTGAATCTCGATTTTAAATCAAAGGCATTCTTGACAAAGAATGTTATCAAAAATATTTAAAGTGGATGAAATTTTTAACACAATCTTGACAGCGGTATTAAACACGTTTCAGTTATATGGTGTACTGTGGTTTATAAGTGGTTTGATTCAAAGGAAAACAGTATTTTTTATATTATGTGGAGATAGGTGTTATTACCCAACCGTTAAAAGAATCCACTGACTGGCCCAAAATGCTAATTCTAATAAGTATTTAACGGTCGAGATAAAAAAAAATCAAAACTTTTTTAATATATTTTTATGTAGCTTTCTAGTTTGTGTACAAATACGCTGATACTAGTTTCACAGTTGTGAAAGCTACTATTCTATTAAAAATAATAGTAGCTTACACTCTTAGCTCATAAACGTATTGACTTGCCAAAGTTAAAATGGGGCTGTAACATATAGTTTGAATCTCCGGTTTTTGCGCTTTAAATATCAAATCAAAGTCACCTGCATTACCCCACAGAAGAACACCGTAACACTATAGCTTCTTCAACTAAGCGGAATTGAAGTCATGTTTGACGTATTACTTGTTTAGTCCATGTGATCATAGATGTCGCTACAAACTCACCGTTTGCCATATAATTGACAAAACAGCTAAGTTTTCTGATGCGTGGCTGATGGAAACGTCTGGACGTACCTAAAAGTTATGAACGTTTAAATCGAGTAAATGTTACCTTCAAGATTTGGACTTTAGTGTCGGTCAACAACCGGCTCCGTTCTGCGCCAGCGCACTCCTTGCCTACTGCTTCGTGGAAATTTTATAGCATATTTTTTGTTAAATAAGAAATGCTACTAACAATGAGAGTTGTTATACGATACTTAAATCTTGTTATAGTATCAAATAATAAGACGTAGAAAGTCTTTTGAAAAAAGACTGTCAGTCTGTGTTGAAGAAAGTCTGTCTGTTATTTATTACGTACACAATGGATGAAGTATAACTGTCTGGAAAGCAATATTGACATGAAAACTTATGTGTTTCTCAAAATATAATAAAAGCAACTACAAATAACCTAAAAAATACAACATCGTTAAGATTATCAAATGTTTATGTGTTGTGTATTTACCGCTACTAGGATAAAGACATTATGCGCACTTCGTTCGATAATTCATTTATATTTTTTCATCAGGGATATAATGTGTAAATAAAAAGAGTATGTACCTGAATATTGCATTAAATAAATCCAATTTATTGTATTCAAAACTTGACGTTTCGAATGTGGCGACTGTCACTTCAAGTTGACAGTTGACAGTTCGATAATACATTTCATAAAACAGCAATTTTTATGCTATATTTTAAAAAAAACACGTCGCGAACTGAAACTGACTTCTTTATGCGTAAGTACCTAAAAACTAAATCGTGAATAGATGTTTTTGTAATTAAAGAGTTTCAATAAAATCTTTCCATTCACTTGCAATAATGTTTTTATTCAAAAAGTGGAAAAAAGTAACCGACGTCAAAGTGAGATTTTATACAACATAAAAGTATTTTCTAAAATACGTGCACAGACAATGTGGTCGATCTGTTTCGTCATGTTTTGACTCTGTGGCACATATTTTAAAGGGTAACGTTTATAACGTTATAAAGTTTAAGAAAGCGTAACAAATGACCTTATATTTGTATAACTTTTTAAATGGACTATTTAAATTAAATTAAAAAAAAATATTATTCTTTATCTCACTTTATATATTTTTGTTGTAAATTTCGATTCTATTGTTATTATAAATCATTAATGTCTAGTAGTAGTATTGATATTACTTTATACAACCTTAATATTTCTTCGGTTGCCTGGAAGAGATTGCTTTTCAGCGATAAGGCCGCCGTGTGTTTATTATTGTTTTTATAACAAGTGTTTACATAATACACCACAAAGCCTTTAAAGTGTCAATATATTGTCAAGTGACACACAAATATAAGAGAAGATCAGGGCTTCTTAAACTTTTGTCAAATATAAAAGAAATATAAATTAATATTTATTTGATGATTTATTCATTCATTACACATATGAAAATATATAGTTTAAAGTGTAATAAAAATTAGAAAATGCTATAAACAAATATGTGACATTAAAATCTGTCAACTCCAGAATTTTGCTCCGTAACACTATTCTGGGTCCGTATATAGGATAGTTCAAGAAGCCCTGGACTAGATAAATATTTAGGATAAAGACATAACTCGATATGAAAGCAAATGGCTGAACGAATCACGTAAGCTAATCATAAAAACCTATTTTATGGTGACTATCTTCACACGATTAAAGAAATGATTTCTATAAATCTAAACAGTTTGTTTGAACGATTAGAAGTTAAAATTGTTAAGGAAGGCTGTAGGCTATTAGATACAGTCTTAAAATCAAAAATAATCGTTTAAGTAGCGAAGTATAGACAAAAATAGATGAATTCCAATGACTTAGTCTATGGATATGAATCATAAAGAAACATTAAGACCGCATTGCAGGTGTTGAAAAGCAATTTTATTCTAAACTCGTTTACGCCATAAAAAAGGCTATACGAATCCATCAAATGTAACGATTCAAGATGATCTGTCAACCGGTAATCGTATCAATAATGTAACATTCCAGCACAGATCCCATCTGCGCACGCGCACGCTACCTGTCTCTGAACTGGCTACGTCTATTTACGTATAAAAATGATGTTAGTTACACGTACTGATAAATATCTGTTCATAAAAATCTTTTGGCGAATTACGTTTTTCAGATGCGAATTTATAAAATACTAGCTTTCCGCCGGCGGCTTCGCCCACGTGTAATTTGGTTAAGTATATAGCGATTTTTAATGATCTCGAAATGGCTTTCTTTCACGGGCTAAAATCTTGTTACAATTGGAATTATATATAGCCTGTGTTACTCAGGGATGATGTAGCTTTACAGGATCGGATGATTCAGGGAAATCGAGGGCAACTTTCAATTTAACGTACAGGCAATTACTATTCTGACAATTTTATATTCTGATAGTCATCTTCTTATGTGGATGAGCTGATGATGGAAGGTTAAACTCCTCAGCGGTTAAGAGTTGAAAGAAAATTCTTACGAAGTTATGAGTACGAAATACGTACTTGTGAGGTTATTACTTATTAGCTTGACCAAATAATAAAAGGTAAACCTCATTAACGTTAAGGACGTAGGTGGAAAAATGCATGCGGACAAACGATAAACGTCTCTTCACTCGTTTCCTTTTACTTGTTTGTATGGGTAGTGTAATAATTATAATCATTTGGCGAATTACGTTTCTCACATGCGAATTTATAAAATATAAAACGTACGAAATTTTTGACAATTGAATCACAAGAAAAGATTCCTTATGAGATCTTACTCCATTGATATGTTACAACTTTAAAAAGTCATATAAGCATATTTGTAGGTAAAACAGTTTGCTACAAATTGGTGACTTTACAAATTAACAAGATATAAGATTATATAAGACGCATAGTTTCTGAGTTATATCGTTTTTTTTTTTTATAGAAGAGGGTGCAAACGACCAGGAGGCCCACCATAAAGGTGAAGTCGTCGCCCATAGACACTCAAGTGGCTGGGAGCTCATGAGTGCGTTGCCGGCCTTTTAGGGATTTGTACGCTTTTTTCTTGAAGGACCCTAAGTTGTAGTGGTTCGGAAATACAGTGGCGGGCAGCTTGTGGCAACGTGGTGGTGCGTGGTGCAAGAAATGTCTTAAAAAACGCGCAGTGGTGGAACGACAGGCATCAAGGTGATACGGGATACAGCGTTGTAAGGTTTTCACACATTTTCCCAAGATGTCTTCCGAGGGACAAGGGTTGCGTCTCCACAAACTTGAAGTTAAGCTTCTATAATATATCGAGACGTCCCCAACCTCGTCCTAAATAAAATTGGTTCTTGGTGATAATTTAGCTAAAATTAAATTAAAGCGCAATTTGTATTACTTAACTCAACTTTCCCGTTAATACTAAGTAAAATATTACTTGTAAAAAAATTCAGGTAGGAAAAGCAATGACTTGTATTAAATGTTACTTGGCTACGTGGACAATCATACGGTGTTATAATAAAAGGGTTTTTTATTCAGATTACACTAATTTACAGTTTATTCATTTAGTCTATAATATCTTAAGTTTCTCGTTCTTGCCAAGCGTAGCCCCTTGGGTACACAATAAATGAATAACTATATAGAACTTTTAAATCTAACCGAAAAGCTAAGACTATTCCAATTCGCTCCGAATCGAGACTAGCGTTTCCTATCAATCGATTCGATTCGAAGTCGATGCGCTGTCAAGGGTTCATTCAACTCAATTGTTCCTGTCCAGGCAAAAACCTAGGTTTCCATTCAGGCCACATTTTGTAAAGAATCAACGGTCGCCAACGTAAATCTCTGTTATATTAAGTAGATTGTAGTCATAATAAAATCGAATCTGATTAATTTTTAATTGGGAATTAATCTCAAAATCTATTTCAGTAAGTATCTGGATTACTTTACAGATACATATAAGGAGGTAAAACTTATTAATGGCTCTGACGGAAATTCTTCTTTCCTAAACAAATAAAGTATTATTAAGGAAGACATCATTACCGTTAATTAATTAACATCTAGCAATCTATGCATTTTATGTAAAAACAAGAAGACTCGAGCATGACGCGTGCGCATCTCATGATAGTATCTAAATTACACTATGAATATAACGGGTTTTATCAATTCAAAGAAATTTATTAACAGTTAAATGACAATTAGACGATATAAAACATAAAAAGCTGTTTAGGTTAAAGATTCGTTGTGAAAACAATCATGGATGAAAAACTGTAGCGAAATGCAAACAAGACTAAATCAAGAAGTTTCAGTAAAGTATTGAAAAACAACCACTCACCACATCTGCTTTAAGACAGAACCATCTTAAATTAAAGCATATAAATAGACAGCTTACGAATAAATACCACTTAAGGTACTTCAAGAAAAAAGTGTACCACTGCCTAAAAGGCCAACAACGCACTCACGAGCTCCCAGCGGTGACATGACCTTTTTGGTAAGCCTCCTGCTCGTTTGACGCTCTAGAAGAAAAGAATCGTCCTAAAAGGTAGGCAACACACTCACAAGTTCCTCGTGAATGTCTATGGGCGGTGACTTCGCATTTATGGTGTGTGCCTCCTGTTCGTTTGCCCCCTCATCTATTTTAAATATATGTAATAAAATGTCAAACGTTAGACATAGCACGATCGGCAGCAAACAACTTGTATTAAAATAGGTTTATCAAAGGAATCTCTTCATCTCGTCGACAGATTCCAACAATGATTGGTTAGGCCAATATCTTAGGGCTGACGCGTATAGGTTTATTCACTTCAAATTGAACAAAACATTCACTATTAATACGGAAAATTCGCTAAACAAATTAATTCATACTATCATTTTTGTATCTAAATTTCATACTATTAATTGCTTAGAAATCGTACAATTAATCTGATACGTTAATTTGATTAAAATAAATCACTAATTCAATTTTATATTCTGTTTAAAAAATGTCTTTATCTCATCTATAACGATTCATTCCCAAGATTTATAGTTTCAATAGTCCTAACATTATAATTGTTCTTTCTTAAAGGTTTTCAATTTATAAAAAGACATATTTGGAACATCAATATGGCATTTATAGACACGCTTTGATTAATTTGAATAATTGTAAATATATTTATTAAATATCAACAACCCTCAACATCAATTGTTCACACCGGGATCTAGTAATGGCATTCCAGTTTTTTTGGTACGAGCGAGCGGAACGGATGCTTGGTATTCTATCCAGAGACAAGTGTTATGGAATCCATAGTCTTCCGGATTTAAGGTATTTTAATCGAGCTTCGCGTCATTCTGAATTTGTCTATACAGGCCAAAGCCAAACAGGACAATTGACATTGGTACACAAATAATTATATATAGGTTATCTCTACATTATGTATTTGGATAATTTTAATAATCAATTTTAATAAAATGATTTATGTAATCAGGAACCACTTTTGAACGTCATTAAAATTAAGTTTACATGGGTTCGGCCTCTGAGAAGAACCCACAAGAAACTAAGTGTAATTTTATGGTTCTTAGTATTATCTTCACTTAACATTTTTATCATAGGCCCCACGTCGAAGCATAGGGCAGATATGACCCTAATCCATTCCGCTCTGTCTGTGGCCTTTCGTCTAAGCTCTCTCCAAGTCAGATCCATATGTTTGGCTTCCGCGATGATAGATCGCCGCCAGGTCTGCTTGGGTTGGCCTCGTTTGCGCCATCCCTGAGGATTCCAGTCCAAGGCTTGCCTTGGGATATGGGACAGATCTCTGCGCAAAGTACGACCGAGCCAGCTCCATTTGCGACGCCGAATCTGCACATCAACAGGATCTTCGTGGCACTTCCTCTAGACATCTGTATTAGCGATAGTGTTTGCCCTAAAGATTTTTTAGATAATGAGTTTCATTTATTTTTTATTTATTTACACTTTGTTGCTCTAAAACAGTCGAAGTAGATTATGATACGGGCGTCTTTATCGCTTATAATATCTTTCTCTCCTTTTTACATAAATAGCTACCTAAGTTTTATTTCTATATAAACGACGTATATCTCATGCTATTATAATGTATACTAATAACATCATCCTGGATGTAAAACGTGTTTTTCTGATCAATATAATCTTGAGTACCATTGACGGAAATCCTTTATACAAAATTGCTTTCTCGCTCATCCAGCTTCCAACGGAAGTGTAACGTAACACCAAGTTTACACCGAGTACTCTTAAATGCTTAATACCGCATAGATTTTAATCGCGAATTTATTTATTTATATTTCCATATGGAATCGCATCAGCGAACACTTGTGTACGTCAATAATCTAACATATAAAACTCTCGTGTCACAATTTTTGTTCCATTACTCCTCCGAAACGGGTTCACCGATTCTCCTGAAATTTTGTGAGCATATTGACTGGGTCTTAGAATCGGTCAACATCTATTTTTAGAGAACGTTGGTCGGGATCATCTAGTTTACTTATATAATTCATAAACAGTCTGAAAAATACAACTAACACATCTAAACTGTATTTTTAAAAATTACGGTTTATAGCATTTGGGACGATTCATGCCCAAGCTGTTTCATCGTTTAAATAGTTAATTAAATTCTGAACGAGCTGTTATCAATGATTTTAAAGTTTATTTAAAGGTAGAATAAGTTAATTACGCGGTAAATTTATATATTTATAATGAAGGCTATGGAAGATAGAACGATTTTTACAGTCATGACGTTTGTACTAGAGTTTAATATTAGGTGTTAAACCTTGGTTCAAGTTAGCTAGTTAAGAATAAAGTTATTTCTTCTATGTACAATTAATGTAATAGTTAAATATCAAAATATATCTCATAAGTATTTAGCTTTATTATATTTATATTGATATTTTTATATTATATTGAAATATATTTAGCTACTGTGTTTGTGTGGCGAAGGTTGTAGTAAAAAGTAATAAGACAGAATATGACTAATGATGACTAATAAGGACTCTCCCTAAATGCAAGAGGAGAGCAGCCTCTTATAAAAAAACTTCACTTCATTTTAATACAGAGTCCACGGGGCGTGGGAATCTCTCAGCAAGTAATTAATAAAACTCAACCAACCGAGTTACTTTGTTGACACTCAACCGACCTCTGTTTTATGTTTGAAATATCTTTTATGTAAGCTAAGAATATATAAAAAACACAATTAAAATATTATGTTTGAATAGCGGACATTTTTTTGGAATCTTAACTAAGGTTCTAATTAAGGCATTGCTGCAAAGCAATTGAAATGTATTGTTTGTTCTAACGAGCCGACGGCACCACAATATTGAAGAAGCATTTCCATAGACAGGAGGCATAGACTCTAGGTCTCTTGAGCTCTCGTCTGGGTTCACCTAAGTTTGGAAATACGACTGGTTCGTTCTATAATGATGGACATCGAGTTAACGGTTAATATGTAATTTAATAATCTCACCAGAGACAATATTAGATAGATTATGTATATAAATAGTCTGTAACGGCACGACGAATCATGTTGAAGAGGTCTTGACACCTCAATGACATCATCTCTTATTCCGCGGTAAAAATCCAGTAGAGTTAGTTGACATATTAGCCTGTTTATATTAATAAACAAATCAAACCACAAGACTAAAACATATTCAAAAAGTTTGGTCCTTGTGACCCATAATGCTGGTATTTCCTCGCTGCATCGCGATACTAATTCGTTGGGAATGAAACCGATTAGCTCTTGGATAACTGGTACTGACTAACCAGGCGCCAACTTATCCCTAATAAGCCCTGTGCACTAGTACCCCAAAGTTCAAAAGTTCTCTCTTCTCCAACGGGAACAAAAATGGGGAAAAGACTCTAGTACTTTGACCTCTTTTTCGCCCTGCTTTGCACCCGCGCTTTTTTGCTTATGATATTTAGTGTACTAATAGTTATATAGTATCCATAAGTTGTTTGTTTCAGAATTTTGGGTTTGAAATTTGAAGTGTATTCTGTAGAGCCACGCGCCATAACGAAAGTGCTTAAAACGGAATATTTTATAAATAAGAAAAATAGATTTGTCGGCGCAGTGCAACGACCGTAGACAATCTTTTACGCTACATTTTATAGTGACTGCGTTTCGACACGAAACACAAAATTGGTACGATTTTGAATCATTCGTTACGCCATTTTGTTGTTAGCCGTGTCTGTGAATTAAGAATGGTAAAATAATAATTAACTCTTGTTAATGTGAATTGTGTCACGACAAACATATTATTAAAGCGTGTATTGTTTTATTATACACAGATTTAATTTCAATTTTTTGATATATCGTTGGGTTTTAATGGTGGTGAAAATATTTAATACATTATTTCATTTAGATCATTTTTTTTCTTCTGACGTAATAAGTAAAGGTTGTTAATCAGCTTCCCAGCAGCCTCTGGTTCAGACCTTCTTAGTTCTGCGTAAATGCTACGCAGGGCTAGCTAAATGTATTATTTAATCATTAAAAATTATATTTAATTACGACGTACAATTATATGTTTTATAATTAAAAAATGAATTAAATCTTTGGTCCTTATGACAAAGTATCAATAAACTACCAGTATTGTATCTCCTCTATATTGTCTACAATATTGTATTGCATAAGCTACAGATTGACGCATACAACTTTAAATAAATTTAATTGTAAAAAATGCGGCATCTCTATTTTCAAATGTTTAACTTATATTCAACGTATGAGGAACTGATTGAGACATTTTAGCGTGTGAAAACTAAATATTAAACGAGTTTATCATTCCTGTTTAGATCGTTATAATGTTAGTCTGGATTTGCATCAGTTAACATCAAAACCTGCGGCGATTACCCAGAAATAATATCACTTAAAATCTGGTATTTCAAAAGAAAGTTGAAATAAAACAAGCTCGTATCTCCTGGTGTTACAGGTGTACAGGCGGTAGAATCTAAATCTAATTTGTATTATACTTTGTGATTTTATTGACTTACTAGTGTCCCAAGGACACACATCGGAAAGGACATATATGATATTTCTCACTATTATTTATGCCAATAGTTTTGTGTTTATGATTTGCTTTATGTATTTCATATGTGTACTTTGTATGCCTTCTGGGAATTAGCTATAGTATGTGTAATGTCATTTTGTGTCACTGAGTGAGGATTAAAACCAGGTTTTACGGGTTGCTGTGTTAATAATTTCCCTATATGATCTAGCTGACCATATCAATTAAGGCTTTGTTTTGAATGGATACATCCAGGGCTTTGTTAACACTTTAACAAATGATTGAACCAATAAATAAACTCTACATAGATGTAGACCTTGTTAGCTTTGCATAAAGTATGAGGATAAAAACAGCATCATATACGCAAAAGGGTATTATGAGATCCAAAGGCTATATTACCTAAAGCAGTGGCATTATTTACATATTAAGGGCTTTTGAGAAAAAATTAATCCCCTTAATAAATATATTGTACCATAAATAAGGATAGAAAATATACAAAGCAAAAAAAATAAGAGTTAAATGGTATATACTATTTTTTTGACGTATCAGTGGCTGTCTTAACACAACAGATGATCAAATTATTTTCTGTTAATAAAAGATGACGAAAGAATTACTATACAATGGATTGCAATATCATTACGTAAACATCCTTTGAAAACAAATAATGACTCGACTTTCGGAGACAAATTGATGATCAAACTTTCTAACAATCTAAACATACACAGTTATAGGATTAAAACACTTAAATTCTGAGATAAGGACATTTTTCAAACAATGTAAAAACATAATGGTATTCTTCTCAGACCGGTTTGATTAAGCCTTTAAGTTTAATAAATATTAGGTTGAGACCCATGGGCTGGTGGTTATCGGGCTGAATGTAACCGTCGCGATACAGAGGATATACCAGCATTGGGTACTCTGCAAGAACCAATTTATATTAATAACGTATTAAATAATTATACAATAAAATATGAATTATCCAAGGGTGCATTGATGAGAAAACAACGGAATCCTAAATTTTATGAAACAGGTGGCTAAATAGTTGGCGAGACACTTCGCAGTGCTAATTGTCACACACCTCAAAGCGGTGACGGCTTACAGTACAGTTACCGGCTTTTGAGGGCCGCACGTCAAAAATAACTCCAGTAACAAATAGGCCTCGGTATTAGAATACTTTGCCAGAGCAACACCACGACATGTGGTAGAAGATGCAGAACCCAGAACCGTGTTAAGGGGGAACTTGTAACTATAAGTAAAGCATGGAAGAGATAAAGCCGATTTACTAGCA
Source organism: Leptophobia aripa (assembly GCA_951799465.1). Lineage (NCBI taxonomy): Eukaryota > Metazoa > Arthropoda > Insecta > Lepidoptera > Pieridae > Leptophobia > Leptophobia aripa. Next base: position 7,065,777 of record OX637270.1, on the reverse strand, counting down.
ATCAGGCAAATTACTTAATTCAATTGGTTGTTTGCTTTCTAGCGGAGAGCGAAGTCATGCTAATTAGGCGATTCATTAGGGAACACTGTTCGAGGCAATGTTACACGCGTAGATAGCGCACGGAACATTATTGCGAATGGTCACCAAACGTTTTATGGTTATTGTGTTCAGAATCGCGAATTGTTAAGTTAATTACGATACAATTCTGTGGTATACAAAGTCATAAAATGGTGGGTGACATTTTTGCAATATCTATTTTTGGACAACATTTCAGGCAGGGTCCCGCGAATCACCAGACTGCTCACAAGTGAGTTGCCGGACTTTAAGGGAGAGATACGCTCTTTTCTTGAAGGAAACAAGAAAAATTGATTTTTTTTGCTTCATCGTCTCGGTGTACTGTGTGTTTGCGGGTTGTTCACACTATAACGTAAATGTATGCTCCTATTTCGCTATGCCCACCGATGTTAGTAAAGATTTCTTTTTTATTTATATAAAATAGATATAGACGCATTTGCTGGTGCATGGTGTGTAATGGTTGCACATCTTTACGACCGTACGGTAAACATGCTCAGAGATTTAAAGAAGTGGTGGAGAGTTTCTTGCTAGTTCTTCTCGTCCGCTCTATGTCCATTATTTGGGAACAAATAAATGAAGAGCCAAGAAATTTAAGTTTTTTTACGACTTTTTAAGTTTTGTAAATCATCCGAAAGAGTATTATTTTTTTTGCGCCTCTTTGTGTCTCTCTCAAATTATTATAAAAAGGCCGTTAGTCAAGTAAAAACCTAGACAACTCATGTGTATCATATATAAATGGTCACCCTACGATACATCCATAGCGTACTTGTAATTAAAGTTGCTCAGACTCCGTGAAAAGCTAAGGCTATTGACCTTTAAATTGAACACAGTGAGCGAGTTAATTCAATATCACTAATAGATAGATAAACTTTCAGACAACAATTTCAAACTCAAAATATCTTTATTCAATTAGGTATTTATAAAGACGTCTTTTGAATCGTCAATTTTTACACTACCACCGGTTCGGGAGGAAGTATACCAAGAAGAACCGGCAAGAGACTAGATAGCCGCTCTTAAAATAAACATGTCATATAAAATTATGTTACTTACCAATTCAAATAACAAAAGCATTGTAAAGTTACTTAAGAATTAAACTGTCCCGATGCTGAGATAATTACCGACACATTAACATCTTTGTCCTCTAAATATTCGTTAACTGTATAGTATACCGTTTCAACCAGTTACTTTACAATAAAACCTTCTTTGCTACCATAGGTAAAAGTGTGGACAACTATTCACTCAATAGAATACTTTATTTTGAAGTCCAATCTAGGAGTTAAATAAATTCTATTGCAAAGTGGTTTAATAACAAGTCTGATGACATCATTACGAGTATGTATGTACAGTTTAACTAATTTTCAAGGTAATAAGTGTAGTGACCTACACAGTGTTATTCTCATGTAATATTTGAATTTTATGTACTAGTTTTCCTTCAATAAAAAAGCGTACCAATCCCTTAAAGGCCGGCAACGCACTCAGTCACATGAGTATCTATAGGCGGCGACTTCACATTTATGGTGGGCCTCCTGCTCGTTTGCCCCCTCTTCTATAAAAAAAAAACTGCCCACTCTGCTAACTCAAATTAACTTTTTTTTTACTATAACGGCAAAAGAAACATCAAACGCTCTATTTAAACAGGCAAAACAACGTGCATGCATGACAGCCTGACGGCGGTCATAATTGCACAGATAACATAATTAGACTAGATCTATTAAAGCAGCCAGCGTAATATCATGTTAAATGACTGTGCCTTCTTTGTAGTTTTACACAATTTTGTATTAAACGTAAATTTATTTACTTATTAAAGTCCTAAGGCCCTACCGGGGCAGTGGGCAGATATGACATTTCTTCTTTCATCTCGGTCTGAAGATGACCTGAGAGAAGCCTTTTGTCTAAGTTAGTAAACGAAAAATTATTGAAATAAAGTAAATTAAAACTTTTTTAACGCATAATTAATTCGTGCTCGTATTCGTTTAACTAGAAGTTTAACTGGAAGTTACGAGTGGTTAAAATCGCGTTCATACGTCAAGCAACCACCAAACTACTTAAATTAAATCAAAAATATTCTATACTCATATAGGTTAACTATGGCACATTTATGAATCGTACACTTACTTAAATGTTGGTGATTTAAGAATCTAGCAAAAAAGCATCTAGCATTTGAAAAAAATTTAAATAATTAATGTTTTCGGCCAAATCCAAAATAATAGCAACAACAGCATATAACATACATTATACTTAATTCTTTAACTATTTAAAAGCTTAGATTCTTTAACATAATTCTTTGTCAAAAATATGTCATATTCTGGTGCAGAGTTCAGAAAATGATTAAACTGTGTGCAAATATTAGGAGATCAGACTGTCTGCTTCTCGTTTTCCGAGTGTTTAAAGTTATACAACTCAAACTCAAAATATCTTTATTCAAGTAGGTCTTTATAAAGACACTTTTGAATCGTCAATTTTTACACTACCACCGGTTCGGAAGGCAGTCATCTACCGAGAAGAACCCGCAAGAAACTCGATAGATGCTCTTTTAACATAAACAATCAATACAAAATTGTGCTACTGACAATTAAAATAACAAAGCATTGTAAGGCTACTCAAGAATTAAACAGTCCCGATGCTGAGCCAATTGCCGACAGATTAAAGGGATCTTTGTCCTCTAAATATTCGTTTACGGTATAGTATACCTTTTTAACCAAAATACTCTTTACGCGCGTTTTAAATTTATTAGTAGTCAATTTGTCAAAGGCATTTGATTCAAATACAATCTCATAGTCAAGATTTGTGTCACTTTACTTTGTTATACATATTTGTATATTGTCTATTTAATAATTTAAATTCAATTAAACCTGAGTGTTTATAATTGAGACAGTCAGCTGTTAGTAAAGGCCATAGACAAGATGCATCCGCAAAGATGCGTTTGCATCTGCGCACACGCCGACCGAGCACCTGTCGTGCGCACGCGCCATCGACTTAGTCTTTTTCATACTTAATCTGATAGACCGATTTTTATTGGAAATTGAATAAACGAGTTTTATGAATCTTTGATGATTTCAATTCAATTGGTAACCATGACAACGAAGTCTGACGTTTTCATAGCCGAGGGTAATACAGTAATCTTGCCGGACGTAGATGGAACAAGGAGAGATGAAAAATACGCGATAGCAATTTAAAATAATATAATAATTTCTTTATACATAACTAAAACACATACGTACACCAGATAATTGAGAGTGTGTGTGTTTGTGTGCGATTAAATAATTTTATAAGCTAATTTTATGAGCTAAGCTCACCGACAAACTTGAGCTGAGCTGTAAATGATTATTAAATAAATTAATGTCCTGGTATTTTTTACTATATAACCTCTAGTATACTTTATGTCACATACTGTATACGTTAGAATACATATATTTAAGCGTAGTGTCGTTGTCATCTTATGTAATATATATATTAGCTGTCAATTTATAAAATTTACGACCCGAGAGAAATTTCACTGCGTACACTTAAGTGGGCTAAAAACAAGTCGTTCTAATAAGGCTCTATGACTATTATGGCTAATAGGCAGATGGCAAAGAACAGTGACCTCATTTATTCATCGCAACCCCGTGCAAGGTGCTTACTTTTTGCTACATTCCACTTTGATGTATGTTCTATAGTCATATTAAAAAATAATAAAAAATCCGAAGAGAATCCAAAAAATCTGAGGTAATATTATAACTGGTATTGTAAATAGAGCAGCAGAGTGTTAGCCAGTAGTTTTATGACATTGCCTGCAAACGCCAGACTTTTTTTGGGTTTATAATACACAGTAGTGTTATTGGAAACTCTGAAGCTTGGGTTGGGTTCCTTGTTTAGTTATTCACTCGCTCGTACAAGACATTGTAAGGAAATCTACTGAAGGATGGTGACGACGTCATAATAAAGATTAAAATTATAATCATGAGAATTGGGGCTACGATTTTTAATTCTGTTTTTGTGGCATATGATAAGTATTCTAAAGAAGATACTATTAGTTAGTCTTATTCATAAGACAAAGGTTTTAATTGCAAAAGAAGTGTATTTACTGGCTGAGGAATACCTGTTATAAAACTATAACCTTTCAAAATGTTATTATTATGATAAGATAAATAAATTGAGGCTACTGAGGGCTCATTTAAAACTATTATTTATTTATTTATACATTAATTTATTTATGCTTTTGGTAATTCCGACGTAGCTTTCTCCGTATGCTTAGTTCCAATGTGCCAATTTTCGTTTTGCGAACAAGATATCACGGAGAGTCACGTGATTAAGTCATTCCCATGCATACGCAAAGAGGAAAAATACTTACAAACAAAGGGTAATAGTGAATTAAAAAGAAGAATACTACATTGTGCAATAGAAAAAGAAGAGAAGTTAAATAAAAATGACAATTTACTATATGCTTTAAACATTCCAAATGTAATGTTTTACAGCAGATATTCTTGTCAAGTCAATGCTCTCAGCACATTGCTGCTAAATGACCGGTCTCACAAATCCATCAGAATTACAGTTTCAAAATACACGACAAACGTCATTGATGATTTATACCGATCATTTCGTTTATGAGTTACAGTTCTCTCACATTTCGCGACGTTTATTGATCCGTATATATGACACACAAAGTTGGAAAGATATATTTTTAACACGAAGCCGAGTTTCTTGCCTGCTTTTCTGCCTGGTCGCATACGAACGTGCGTAGAATCACTTATATTTAAGACGTTTCAAAATAATCCCACGTACCTAACAGAAGATATTTTGACTTTTTGAATTCTATATAGTTAAGCCCAACCGTCAAATGGAAGCTTACACGGTCGCTTCATTATCAGTATCAGAAAAGTTTAAAGTTTGTTGTAATATCTTTTCTTACGGGAGTTCAGTTAAATAATGTGCTAATTTCTGCCTTCCCTGTACCTCCCTCCTTAGTGTAACCTCAGGATACCGGTGAGTTGCCGGCCTTTGAGATGATTGCCTCGGTGAAGGCAGAAGATTTCGTATCGTTTCGGAAATCCTTAATAGGGCCGCTTATTTATTTATTAAGGAAACTACATAAAATACAAGCTATAAGAATAAATACGTTAAGAGGTAAATCATTCATAACTATGTTTGACTGAAAAATAAAGGCTGTAAATAAGGCTACCACATAAGGGTTGGTATGAATTTTGTGGAATGATCATGTGCTTCCAACAAGTGCTTTTCGTAAAATATTTTTTGGCATAAACTCATAATATACCATGTAAAAGCTGCAAGCTAGTTAATCGAAAAGTAATATTAGTAGTATTAGTATTTTTATTTATTTTTTCTGTTCCCGTTTTTTTTTTGTTGTATTATTTTTTTCTGATCTTGGATTCCATTTTCGATTATATGTTTTGACCTTGCTTTGGCTTTGTTTTTGATCTATTTCTGTTGTGTCAGCTTTTTGTGATAAGCTGTATAGGTTTAAGAAATAAAAAAAAGTAATGTTTGTTGTACCATATTTTATAGTTACAGTTACAAATAATAATTATTAACTCTGTAAACGTTTAATTTATTTGGAAAATATTCCTAATACCGCGAAAACAGGTAAATAAATATTGATACTATCACTTGTGTTGAGTGCGTTATCCGTTAAATTTAGGTCGAAGTAATTGTAATTTATTCATTTCGTTTGTATCATTAGAAAAATCGTCGTTATGCAAATCGATTTCAAAACGCATCCATTGTCCACTTGTTTGTATTATTGAGCAATCGATTGACACTTTCGGCATTGTCAGCATTCGTTGGTAGGTGGAAATGACAAATAAATCATTCAATATTTCGGCGCGCGAGTCAGGTGCTGCGCAATCGCAACTGTTCAAACACGAGACAGCCCCCGGGCGGCGACCCTTCTGTGGACGCGGTGGCGCGAACATTCGTGACACCTTCATTGTTGACCGTTTTGTTTTGGAGTACCATCCGGTTCCTGATGGCCGGGGTGGTGGGGCGAGAGGGTGGGGTGGGGGGGACAGGTGAGCGCAGGTATCGCGCCGCACGGCGTTCAGTCCACCTCGACGCGTCGGCCTGCGCGTGCGCCTTCATAAACGCAGTTAATGGAAATGGTGGGTCAGTCGGTGACAGGTGCGCGGCCGCGGCGTTCGTGTACGTGTGCTGTTTGTGAGTGCGCCGGCGCTTTCTCCAGTCTTTATCGTGGGTAAGTTTGATTCAACTATCGGTTGGCATCTGCCGTTTCCGACAGCTGCCGATTCTTTCAAATACACCTTTTTGCCAGCCCTTCATGTATTCATGTGTTGATGGTTCACACGGGTGACGCATTTCGCGTGTTGCTGCGACTTGAGTAAACATTAGGCTGGATAGCGTTATCAATTCCACACATGTGAGTCGTTATCTTTACCGGATCTGGGTCATTGTTCGACTGTATTCTGAACTGTGTACAGTTCAAGAAACAAATTTAGTGTGGCGTATGAAATGCTGCAAAAATTATGTATTTATGAGTAATTCAATCGTGTAAAACACACATGTGAAGTACGCAAAAACTGTGTTATCGACAAAAAAAAATAGTCGCGTTGTGACGTAGCAGATTGCAACAGCAAGCCAGTTGGTAACATCGACTTAGTAAAAATAAAGAATAGATTTAAAGTACGCTTTGTAGGTTAAAATTACACGTAGGAACTTGCGGTTGCGAATAAAAAGTAATTGGATATTGGATTTTTTTTTTGTTAATACAGTAGTTTGATCGAATTGTATCTGTGCACGTGGTTGTGTGACTAATTCCAGTCCTTCAACCTTCAGTGGAACAATAGTTTACGTAATTGTGTTGTAGAGACTTGTATTTCTAATGAAAATCACACACAAAACATTATCTCGTATTGCTTTATCGTTTATTGAGTTATGAAGATAACATTTTTGTAATTATTTAAATTTGTACAATAAAAGTGAATATAAAATGTATGATAATTGGAGCGTGCCATAATTAAAAACTTTTTCTCATCGAATGACATTGACAAAGATGAATCTTTCATTGGACTTTTGAACTGTTACAGACACCAAGGACACATCGCGTTAAATCATTCTGACATTACATTTCTTGTAATGTTAAATTGACTATTAAACGTCAAAGTTACTATTATTATTGATGTTAGATTCTCATTCAGCTCATAAATAAAGTTAATAGTTGATCGACTCTTATACATCTTTCATTCAACAGAAAAACGTCATCATGAAGATAAGTTTTCTTGTTAATAGAGACCGCGGTCCGATCGACAGCACGTCTTATTTCGGCATCCGTGATTTCTAATCGATGCTGGCGTCACGCGCCGCGTCCTCTCGACGGAACGAATTGCGGTGATAACCATCGTCCATGGACACTAGTCTATGTCTAGGGTTGACCATTCATTGTATAATATTTGAATATAACCAGGTTTAACTTCATTTAAAGAGTTTCCATATTGATAGAAGTGTATGAGGCTAGTAATTGGTAAAACAGTTTTATTATGAAAATATGAATTATTGAATAAATGCCGTGTCGACAGCCCTATCACAAACTGATGTAAAAAAAAGTTAGTCCGCGACAAATTGAAGCTGCAGTACGATGACTCGACAACCGCATTGTACCCAGACACAGCGGGAGCGCTCCAATTCCTCATTATTAAAGTTTATCTTCCAACTCAATATGCTATCATATTAATCTAATTTCATCTGTTTATTGTTCTTATACTATTCCCGTAGAGTCTTGGTTCGTTATATTATTAAATGAGTAATTTAAACTGACTCTTACTTTGTCTCGTAAAGATTCGTTCGGTCCCAATAACTAAAACTTCTATGAGTAGTTTTAAGTGGTCTATGGGCGTTGTACACACATAATGTATTAAAGATGTTTCATAAGATTACTGAAGGTGGGAACAGACGCTGTAGGCGTGGCGATCCAAATACCAAGTACATTGCCCTCATAACCTTTCTTTGCCACTTCAAGATCATTGTCAATATTATATGAGTAATTGGAACTTCGTTCGTTTCATCTTCGAGTAAAAGGTTTAGAAAGAAAGAAGAAAGAAAGAAAGAAAATATGTTTATTTGGACACACACACTCGGCACAGACAACATCACAATAAATTATAAGTAAAATAGTATTTTTAAAATTACTTAAAGTAAACACATTGCATTGTTGCAAGTGCCGCGGGCTTGCGCCAAATGGGGTGCTGCTCAGGATTTGTGTGGAATATAGTATTCCACACCACTGATTTTCAGCAGCCCCCAGTTGTCGCAAACCGCTGCACAGCGCCAAGTGTTAACAATGTAAGTGTAAAAAAATTTAATGGAAACAAAAAGCAATAATTAAATAATAAAAGGAAGGGAGACAATAAAAATAGTGGGATTACTGTGGTTAAGCAGGATAGGAACGGGAGAATTTGGATGTGCCTAGGCGCCAACGAAAAACACGAACAACTTTACAAGTTTTGTACTACCACTTGGAACATTGTGAGTCTTGTGGCTTGTTTCATGTATTTTAATTGTATCAATATAATCGGACAGGTCTTTTTATAATTTCCACTGGAATTTAATTTGGTAACGAATTCCCAATTCGGTGAAATTTTCACTTTATTGTGTGACGAATCAAATTCCTCAGCACGAAGCATGAAATTGTGTGCACGAGGCATATCGGCGATTTGCGTCTGTTTTTTTTATCTGTCACGACAGCAGTCCATCGGCCAATCGTCGCCTAGGAGCGGTGTAATTTGGTGAGACACGGCGCGTATGACAACACCGACCAATTACATAGTACTAAAACGTACATTTAACTTTTAAGCTGAACAATGCTTTCAAAAAGGCCTTTCCTAATTTCTTATTACACGGTTTTTCTTCAGCCCTTTTGTAAAATAATTTGGGTTGTTCAGAGATTTGATTTATGAACATAGCACACATAGTTTTGCCAATACATAAATATATATCCGTTATACAAGATTAACACTTCATGCAACTTGAAACATTAAAATAAATAACCATGTATTACTCCTATAAGTTTACAAAGCCCCTTAAAGCTTTCAAATGCAAAGTTTAAGTGCTCAATACACTAAAAGTTTATTTTTTTTTAAAAACCTATCTAATTATTAAAGTGAAAGGCAACGAGAATATGTTTATCATTTAGCCTCTTTATAACAATTTAACTGTTATTTAACGAGCATGAACACGAAGGCAATTTAAACAATCACGAGAACAATAAAATGGCGGAAAACAAAAGCGCGGCAATGGAAATGGAAAAAATGGATCCCGTTGGAAAGCGTCGTGTTCTTGTAACACGTTGCTTAGTTGCCGTATTAAACGTTATTTATAACTAACTGAAAACTGTCAATTGCTACTGATAAATATTTGAATTACTAAGTTAGGCTAGGCTAAAACAAAACCGCTCCTCCAATTACCCCGATCTCAAAATGAACTCAAAAATAAAAAGGTTACACTGGTGACAATTGCCTCTTGCTAATCTATAAACAAATAAAGTTGCAATTATAAAAAATAGTTTTTTTTTATTATTAGTATCGTGAATAAGACAACTAATCCGAAAACCGTTAAATTCCTTTTGGCATCAAACTTACGTTTTTTTTTTGCTTTTCAAAATTAACGTAACAGTGTATATTTTAGTTTTACCAAGAAGTATATACTCTTAAAAACATAGCATGAACGTTGAATAGAAATAAAACATGTTTATTCCTTAAGCTGTAATTTTAAAAATTCAAGAAAATAAAAATCACGATCTGAAAAGACAGCTGGGCTTCTTGTGAACCTAACAATTTATGTGGTTGGATGTAAACGTCCTATCACCATTTATCAAAATAATCACTTCCAGTTAGTAAAGCCATCGTTCTATTAATCTTAGGATATTACATAGGTTTAAAGTAATTACCAAGTAGTCGACAGGCTAAGCGTGGGCCTAACCTAACAGCATCGTTCAGTAATTTTACCTTTTCATACCATAGCTAATAGAACTACGCCCATTGCTACAAATCATTTGAAATGTATGATCGAATTGTTTTATTAAACCATTTATTTTTTATTTCTTAAACCTATATCACAAAAAGCTTACACAACATAAATAGATCAAAAACAAAGCCAAAACAAGGACAAAACATACAATCGAAAATTGAATTCAAGATCAGAAAAAAATAATACAACAAAAAAAACACGAACAGAAAAAAATTATTAAAAATATATATATATATACATATGAACAAGTGCAGTATATTATGTAAAGAACGAGCATTTAAGTGTGTGTGTGTGTGTGTGTATTAGTGTGTGCAATGGTGTTTCTGTGTGAGTGAGTGTGATTGATTAGTAAACGGAGCTTGTTTATTTATTTATATTTATTACAAAATTTTATGAAATTAAAACAAAATGTTCCATTATATATTCACCGATGACAGTTAAAAAAACGTCACACAAAGCTCGGTCTCGGCAGTGATTTAAAGCCCCTAAGTTATTACCCATTTTATTGCCATACCAGCCACCTCACATGCACTCTTGAGATCCAATATCCAAACACAACTTTACGCAGAGCCTGGTCGTTTGAAAATCGACGTTCGAATGTTTTTGTTCATGCGCACAGACAATAATTACAGAGTGCTACTGTCAAACGTGCATATATTTATCTGCGAAATTTGAATTTCGAATTTCTCCACCAAATATTGTGCACAGACGACAATTACTGTATTACGGTGTCAAAGATGAATACTTATCTGTGAAATTTAGAATTTCCCGCCGAATATTTTGCACAGACACTAATTACTGCGTGCCGCTATCAAATACTTATCTGTGGTTTAATGAAATTACATTTTTAAATATCAATTCCTCCATTTAAAATCATAATACGTCGGACCACATAAGTTATATAAAATAAATTGCCTCGTAAATCAGCCAATAGAGCTATAAATTCTTGTAAACTGTCCGTAAATGTATTGTGACAAGTTTGTAATTTGTGTTTTCAATATTTGTTCATTTTGAAAATCTGTCACATTGTCCTAGCGATTAAAGCTTGGGTTCCACACCCTGAGGGTATTTGTTCAAACCCTGGGTTACCCGGTCCCAAAATGGAAAACTTTGTGAGGTAGTTGGAATGTTAGACTCGAAATCATGGAGATATGCAAAGATGAGCATATAAAACCTTCATAAACGCTTCTGGTTTTGCCTCCCTATTCATAATCCATCGAATGTCTTCATAACAGCACAAAGAGACGAACCAAGTATCTTAGTTAATAGAAAGCAATTTGATTATTTTCAAATAATTTAGCTAAATTCAGAGACTCTTAAAATAGAGGTTAAAGGGACAAACACCTTTTTGGATGTAGCTTATCACAAGTGTCATTCCATTTCCCGCCAAAGGCTTGACCGTTTCATAACACTGTGTGAAACAGACCTTGAGACAAAATACAAGTTTTGTAAACGCGAAGGCATGTAATTTTAGTATGCAGTAATAAAAGTTAGCTCCCCTATAAAATTTTTAACGTGTATTAGGTAAAGCGAAACCTGTTTTAAGTCAACTGAAGTATTGTATAACATCGTGAGAGCCGGCAATTTCCGTCCGGCCACAGTCAAGGCTGACCGCAATAGTGAGAATTTAGCCATTTATCCTCCCCCGTATGACTCATTACGATAAAAAACCAATTCCGAATTTAGAATCAAAATTTATACGAGACATGTTTTTGATATTCGAATAGAGTAGTGTTAAATGTCAGCTGACATAAACCATAGACCTAAGTAGTCGACAGTGCTAGAGACAATCTGTTTGTGAAATGAAATATATCGTAAATCGAAATGTGGATTTGTACTTTAAACCACAGACACAAAATTCAGTTCGCACATCACCAGTTAACGAATTATGTCATTGTATGTCAGAGGCACAGAACACAATTAACAAATAGCTATACAACCTACATGCCTTAATGCTGAATCATGGAAAAAAACGTTTATTTGGCAACATTCAAAGCAGTAATTTAGTTGTGGTCTCCCTCTTAATTCGTAACGTGAGCGAGATAGCTTGATAAAATATAATAAGTTAGTAAATGCGCTCCCACGCCATTTTTAATACTTCTTGTGCAATTGTAAAAAATAATTCCTAAATCAATGAACAGTCTGTATGTTTTTACATTCATCTTGATTTCACGTTTGCAAGCTCATCTGGCAGGTTTAGACTTTAGTATTAAGAGTTTATACGTAATAAACTATAAAGTTTAGTTAAAATATACAATTGTTTCAGATTTTAATAGGCACGGTGATTAAATATCGTCCCGTTACAACAAACAATGGTACAGACCAGTAACATTAACCAAATAAAGCATATCATTTAGTATGTAAGCGTCAAGGAAGTGGTTGAAAACATTACCATTTACCATAAAACGATTCGGTGTTGCCAATGCTAATATAAACCACATAATTGTCTATGATTATTTGTACCTTTTCTGTTGTGGGCTGATATCATGTAGAAATTACCTTCGTGATAAAAGCCTCTTCGTATGGACAACAGATTTTGGTCTGTTTCTAGGTTTTTTTTTGTTGTTTTGCCAATTATCTTACTAGATATAAAGCCTTTCTTTCAAGTACGATTGGTTATTGAAAAATCTGATGATTATAACCTTATTGATATTTTCAACCAATTCAGGGGTGAGTTAAAGCTTCTTTCAGCCTCTTTTCAGCTACGACCTAACAATATTGCTGTTATTGTTTTCCCCCTATACCTTAAGTTTTTCTAATTATTGACCCATAGAAATGCCGATAATAATTATCGAACTTCATCCAAAGACCACCGGTTATCAGAATTGCTTTCTAGCAACATATAAAAGGAAATTACATCCACGTATATTTAAAGTGGGCCTCAATTATAATAGAATCATGCGCCATCATGCCATCCATTCGGATACCGTTATGCCAATGACAGACCACGATTACCGCTTTTTCAAATAGAGAAAATTTTAACCACATTCTAATTTCAACTTGTAATGGTTTTAAATTCAGAATTGTAACTTTTGTATTGAGTAGCCATGAATTATGCATTTTTTTTGGAAAATTAAGTATCCAGAACACTTTTCCGACACGTACCTACGTGTAGATTGTGTTCGTGCTTACTACTAAGCAACATTTATTTAAAGTATATAATACTAGCATATTATGTAGGTACTTTAAATAAATACTATATACTATATTAAAGTAATAATTTAAAAAAAAACTTATTAAAAAATAATTGTTGACCGTAGCGGTAATCGAATAACTATAAGTTTGAATATATATTTATATAAGCGACTATTTATACGATTATCATATTAATTTAACATAAAAAAAGCGAATTTATTAACATACCTCAATATGTTGAGTTATGTAAATAATTGAATAATTCACGATTTCATCAGACAAATTTTAATGAAGCAATAGCCTCATTAAAATTTAAGTTTACAATTATATTTAATTCGTTTGAATTTATGTATATGAGATAAAAATAATATCTCGTCCCAGATGCTAAACGCGGGACGTTGGACTATGCCACTTCGTATAAAGCCTCACCTTACGCAGTATACACAGACTTACCATCATCAGATATAAAGTTTTATTCAATTTTTAAATGCTCCAACACAAAATTTACGAAGCAATCAAATAATCATTACTGAATCGCCGAAAGCAAAATATTTACGGTCATTAGGGGCGTTAAATTTAGAGGTAGAGTCGCGTCACATACATTTGTCACAGCTTTGGGCTATGAGATGTTTTTTTTTAGTTTGTGTCTTTAGACCGATCGGATGAGTATGAACCAAATTGCGTCATAGGTATTTATTTACTAATGATATATAAAATTTATTTGAAAAGTTAAATCTCTTGTTGACCAATCAATTGAACGGATACCGAATAAAATATTAAGTTTATATTGGGGTATATCATATGCATAGGCGCTTTTAAATGCGCTAAAGCTCTAAAAATTCCCATCAAATATTCTCACGTTTAATACAATAATGGTCTAATTGCCATATATCATCAATTAAATTTTGATAGTTTCGTTCGGAAGCTGTAATTTCTAGTATTGGTTGTGTTGAATAGAACAATGGACTTTAAAAACTCGTGAGACTCCTACTGACAAACAAAAAAAAAACATATTTTGCCTCGGGATTCATATAATCCCAGGATGTTAATTATTTTTAAAAAGGTTGTCAATTTTGTTGTCAATTTAAGACATATTCAGTAACAAATGTCAAAATCAAAATGCGCTTACATTCGATTTAAAGTCAGAGCATAGATAATCCTAATATCGAATTATGTTTATTCGTTTTGAGGAAATAGGATGATATTGAATGAATGAAGTTTAATACCATTCAATGAAGATGGTTAAAGCAAAATCAAGTTTAGAAAGTCAACGTACGGGGGAGGCCTTACACCCCTCGTGATTAGTTAGCGGCATAAAAAAGAGGCCATTTTGAATTTGAATGACATTTAATCGTAGTATAGAAAAATTACATTCATATATTGTTATCAAAATTACTATCTTTATGAATTGTCTCTTTGGATATTTTTTGGATTCTCGTAATCAGCGTTGAGACATATATTAATGTCTCACAAAAATATAAATACAGGATAACTAACCACGACTGATACGGCACGTGTAAATAGATAAGTCGTTTAATTTAAATGTTTAATTAGTAATTAATTAATCTCTTTTCTTGTTGCCATATACAAACTCTCTCCAGGATTTAATCCTCTTGAAGAATTTTTATTAATTTGTTTGAACTATACAAAATTCATTTTGAATAAATAAGTTAGAATCAAGGAATGCGTCTAAAATTCTCTTCCCATGGTTTCTGTGCCCGTGGGAAAGGTGCATTCATTTTTTGACTCCGGCAAAATCACACGGGAATCTAAAAATAATTGTGTAATGACACGAGCTTTTAATAGCTTCACAAGTCGGTGGTTGTATAATATATATAATAAATTTGACAGTAATATGTAATTAACGATTAAAATCTCAAACGTGTGATACGTGTATGGTAAACCTTCGATTACTAAAAGCAGTTTACGGAGTAATAATAATTTGATATAAAAATAACATTATTTTGCCAATCGTAAAATACCCATAATATTCTGTTATTTATTGGCCGCAAATAGAAGTATTATCAATATAAAGTATCAGAACAGGCTGAGCTCATTACGCCTCGAGGCGAGTACTATCTGTTTTCAGCACTAGTGTTGCAACATGTCTAGATTTATATTGGAGAAAACAATAGATATATAACAGTATCTATTTTCACATTATAAGTAAAACATTTCTCTATGATATTACTATTTCGATTTTATTATTTACGCTCAGAGACAGGGCTGTTATGCAGTAGGATTCAAAAAGCAGTTGCCATAAATGTTTACTCCTTTGGTAAAATATATTTTGTTAAATGTTAAGAAGAAAAAAACAAAACAAAACTTCAACAAAAGATGTTTTTTAAGTTGGCCCATACATTGTGTAAGGAATATATCCTAGTTGTAAATACGCCCTTGATTTGGGAGCTGACTATTCATAACTGTAGGAAAGTTACCTATGTTAATAAAGATATTTTTGATTGATTGATGAATCGATATATGACCATAACTCAAGCATGAGCCACATACCGTTATCAGAATCATAAAAACACATGATCCATATTAAAAGCACTCTAAATACATAAATTCGTTCCAAAGAACACTTTAAATTAAACTACGTTTTAGCTCAATTAATTTTTAGAAATGTGTCAAGGAAGTGCAATCAATTTCTTATTTATTGAAGCGGAATAGCAATTGCCATAGATATTTCGAGACAGGAGATATATAGCACAGATGATATTAATTTATTACAGATTGTATCGTCAATTATATATCTTGTTTTGAATTCTTTTCGGGCTGTGTTGGAATAAGGAGTTTGTACTTTAATTAATAAATAATAAATATTTAATTAGACGTATATAAAATACCACAGGTCCTGATTCTCGCACAATGACAATGACAATTTAAAAAAAAAACGCGGCAAATGGTTGTGACGTAACGTCATGCGACACCGCTCTTTCCATGAATTCGATCATTCCTCCGCCCCCATCTATTCCACGTACAACGGTTAATTTGACAGTTTTTATTACTTATTCCGTGTACAGGTGCAGTAATGAATTTTAAATAGGCGTTATGTTCGTGTGGAATTTTTACCGCCCTATTTCTCATCGTTTACAAGTTTAATGTAATTTTTCATTAATTGTTTACATAATATTAACTGAAATTAATATTCATTTTTAGTTTTTTTGATTATTCAAACTAATTTTAATCAATTTGTAACAGCTCATTTATAGGACACTATTTCGCTGCTTTAGTATTAAATGTCTATTACAATAATTAGTTAATCAATTAATTACATTTTTATCAATTTTGCATAGACAACAAATCTGTTGTTGTCTATGCAAAATCTATGCAAAAACCTGTGTGGTTTCATATATCTGTAACAATACAAGCAAGCATACTACAGCAATTTTTGTACCAAATATTAAAACAAAAGGTAATCACTATTCTTTTGTTATTTTTTCTGATTTGGAACACGTCGACCAAAGTACAATTATTAACATAATTTGCGTGAATGCAATTTTTTCAAACGAGGGCTTTCTCTGCTATTTCATAAATCATAATAATTTAAAACAGTGCATTTTCATAAGTGATACAGTATTTTTAAAGATTGTAAGTGTTAGGTTTCGTTAAATTGGAATACCGAATTATTTGAATAACAGTATTTGAATGTTGGTAAATATTGTTTATGCTATTCATTTAAGTTGTCGTTTTGATGCAAAAATTGTAGTATTTCCGGCACCGGTGATAACCAATCAGGGGGGTTTTTGGGGAATGTGAGTTTCCGGTGTTGAAAGACAGATATAAAATGACTTTGAAAATTAAAAAAGGAAGTTAATATTTGGTTCGTAATAATACGTTTCAAATTATAGTCACTACAGCGGTTACAATTTATCAATGTTTAAAGTAAGCTTATTTTATAAAACACGTCTATTGATATTATTAACCTCCTGATTGGTCGACGCGGGGATGAATGGGGAGTCGAGAGACGCGGGAAAGATAAAAAACAAGATGGCGACGTTGAGTAAAAGGGAGTTGGCGGGAGTTTGTGTTTTGACGAGATAGATTGATTGAATTAGAGAATAAGTGAGGTATTTGTAACAGTGAGAGTACAATAGAGTATTATATTTGTAAGCTATCGTTTCATATGGAATAACACGCCTACCAGGATATAGAAGGAGTTTTATATAAGTATAATTTTACTTCTAGGTTACGGCACTGAAAAAAATTACAGTAAATTAATTTTATTGTTAATTGTACTAGTTTATTTACCCTGTTATTTGAAAACAAATATACAGTGACCAATAAAGTGCTATCGGTTAATGGCTCGTACTGTGTTTCTTTCCAAAAATAATTTTGATGATTGATTTTAATCATTTGTAGTGTTTATTTGCCTTGTCTGTTTTGTCCACCACTATTCCAAACGAAAATATTCGGTATCTAGATTTTAAGTTACATAGGGAAAACAGTGTTTGCTAAGTTGTTATCTGGAATGTATATAGATGTGTTCGAACACACGAGTTTTTAAATAATCTCTTATAAAAACAATTTACGCGTAATATTTAATTCTGATACCAAGATTTATTTTAAGCTTAATGCATTTAAACTCGTTATTTTTTAAGTGTAACAACAAAAACGTTTGCAATATTAACATTTTAAATACATATTCAAAATTAATTCGCTAAAAGCTTAAGTTTTACGATTTAAACAATGTACTTCGCAGGATTTGACAGAATCAAAGTATCTTTTTTACAGTTAAGCTTTAAAAACCTTTAAATGTGGCAATGAAACACGTAATTGTGAAGCTCACTTTGGGACCCTTTGAACATCGTTTTTTTTTATAAGAAATGATTACTCAAACACGATTTGTGAATCTGTGTTATTTTTGTAACAATAATCTTATTTATTATATGTATATAAGCATCGCTATACAGCGAGGAAAAACCGTCAGCGTTCTGGGTACTCTGCGACATGGACCAAGCGTTAGTATGTAACGTTTTTACATAGACAACATTGTAAAAAAAAGAAGCACGTGTTCCGTGAACCTGCGGGCTGACATGTGCATGCGAGGGTGTGCACCGGCTGCCCTACCAACTGCCACTGACAACATAGATATCTATCTATAAACAATCTTAGTTCCACAATACAAAATAACTCTTGATAGGTCTGTTCTAATGTTACATATTTGTTTCAGATTGAAATGATATTACTGCAAAGAACATTTGGAGACCTAAAGGTAGGTCAATAGTTGTTATTTAGTAGTAAAGAACGAATGTACGAATTTCTTGATAATATAATATTGTACAATGATTATTTGAATGATGGTGTGTTTTTATATAAAGGTTATTTGAGATGGTTCGATGCTGACACGTACAACTAGTTTTACAATAGTGTTAAAATGCAGGTCTTATTTGTCGAACGTGTAAATAAAAGATTTATGGACTTTAAAAATGCATTTAACTCAACTGCCCGCCGTGACCGCGGAAGACCACGCCTGATAAAGAACGTTTTCACTTCAGGATAGTAGATTTAATACTGAAAAACTCGTTCGTAAATCTTTTATTTCCATGTTTATTGAACGCGAAAACCAAAGACTATTTGTCAAACAGTTAGCACTTCCATCTGTAGTCTTTGTACAAACCGAATGTTTGTCTATGTTTGGAATTTTCAAATATCACAAACTCTGTTAGCCCAGTTAAACAGCCTGTGATTGTCGGACCGTATAACCCATCTGTAAACGGCTCAAATGCATTTGCTTACAGTCGCTGGATTAAAATATATATAAGTATATATTTCGTGCCCAGTACTTGTCAGATTAAATGACGCTCAGTAGGTAGGACCTCAAAGTCACAGTTGTATGATTGTTGAGTGATATTTGAATGTAATAATAATACCATTTCCGAACCATTCCGACTTAGGGTTGATAAAAGCGTACCACTCCCCAAAAAGACCGGCAACACACGCACGAACTCCCAGTGAGTGTCTATGGGGAGCGGCTTCACCTTAGGTGTGCCTCCTGCTCGTTTACCCTCTTTTCTATGCAAAAAGCCTTAAATCCTGAACTATCTTTGATATAAGTTACTTAATTAAATTCCTTTTAACATATCTATAGAATTTTGATAGCGAACAAAATCGATTCCACGGAGAACAGCATTTGCGTGGGAAAGCGAGACAATGGTAAGATCGAGTACTCAAGAAATCGTGAGAGCCGTGGGATTGTTACCATTTGAAACGCGTTTCTACCGGGCTCATATTTGTATGTAATGAGCCCTAATCGAGATTTGGATGTGTTTGCCAAGTCGAAATAAGACTACGTATAAAAAACACGCATTAATTTTATTTAGTGTAGGTACGCGAGTATGAATTAATAAATGGTTCGTTTGAAAAATAAACAATGCTCTATGGAGTTGTAAGTTCTATAGATGCTTCCGCTTTTTTTACTTTAAACACTAATTATATTAATAAATACTTAAGTAATAAAAATAAGACAATATTCAAAATGTATGTGTATAATTAAAATTCTTACCGACATTTTCCCCTATTTTGACTCATGTAATGACGGTATGCCCACATACAACATACATTAGCATTGAACATCCGACCGTGAACTTAGAACTAGTGTGAACGAACCCATTGAGGACTCAAAATCGATCGAGTCACAGTATTAATTATACAGTAGGTATTTTCAAAGACGCATGTTTGGAAAAACGTGATGACATTACTTGCATACTAAATGAACTATGGATAAACCATTCTTAGTGCATTTAGCACTTACGTACGATACTAGTTTTTCACATCTCTAAATTTTGGTTCAATACCTTGGCTTAGTAGTGTTGGCGACCAACAATTTTTAATATTAGAACAGCAATCCGATATCTTGAGCCAAGTTGACCTAGAACCCTGCCTTCATTTAATGTTCACGGTAGAGATAAGGTATTTTATAACTATAAAAAGCTTCGCGTTAGTTCATATTTTGACTTTGGGCGTGTCAATACGTCAATTTATTTGGATGATTTTGACAGGTTGAACGATTTGTGACGAACTGTCATGTTAGTTCATGTTATCTTAAATATTTAAACGTGTTATTTGCAAAATACTCTCATTGCTTCATTAACATTATAAATGTAAAATGTATATTATATATTTGTATGAAAATTTCACAATTTTCTAAGCTAATGCCTAGACGTGTCTACTAAATAGTATTCTGAAATGCATTCTAATAAATCGAGTCCACTAATACTTAGATAAGTGGCCATGTATTAGAAGTTTTTGTAATTTATCCACGCCAGTATATCACTTTGAAAACTGTATTTTTTAGCTTCATTAACCACCACCTACTATAATAATTAATCTGTGCGGCCGTGACTGTGCTCTTCGCGTGCTATTTGCAATATTTTCAAGCTTCGCAAATCGTATATCGAGGCATCGACAGAGCCAATACATCAGTGACCCCAGGCCCTTCTGGTCACGATACTCTGACAGCCAGCCGCGAGAACTAATGACTATCTAAAACAAAACGCTAAGTCAATTTAGCGAACGATTTACTATTTATTCATTTATTCAACAATGCAGTGTGAAGTGTTACGCTTTAATGACGATAGTTTAAATAGAATTGTTTAATGAAGAATGTGTTGGAAATAACTGTGCATTCTGTTATTTTAAATTGATGATAAAAAACGTTTGGGAATCAATTAGCTCCTGCCTTGCTTCAAAAAGTGTACCGATCACTTCCAAAAAAATCAATCAAGCCGAGTTTCGAGGTGCTCCTTCTCGGCTTGGTCGCGTACGAACAGTTGTAGAATCACTAAGATTTAAGACTACTCAGAACGGTCCTATGTACCTTAGTAAATAAAGATATTTTGACTTTGAATTTACTTAAATTTTGGCTGGGTATTATTCGTAGATAATACTTTTCTTGATTAAACTGAACTTAATATATCTTTATTCAAGTAGGTCTTGAATCGTAATTTTTTACATTACCATTAATACTTATACTGAAATATAATAATTTCAATGATAAAATAATTTATTTAAACTATATTAATCGATATGGTAATTCATATTTCCCATAGGGCTACCACCGATAAAATATGAGCGTTAGAAGCGGCATGACCGCATTCACACGCTCGGAGGCTATACTCCGATTGTCTCTTACCGAATTTAATACAAAGGCTATATATCTCACTTAATTGAGGCTTAATATGACAAATTACAGTTTCTTTAAGAAGATTTATTTAAATGGAGCTTATTATTTATTACATATGTATTGTACGTAATGTCTTTCTTGTTTGTCTAGCATTGGGTAATACCTACTCGCTACACATGCATTGTGCTGCACATATTAATAAACTCTGTAATCATTGATTTGATGCATTTAGTAATAAAAACTTTTTGAGATTGCATGATACACCACTTACAACTGTCAGTGTGATATATCTCTATAATTTATGTAACTGGTTCTGTCACTCTCTATAAATATGCCGCGCTTTGCCAATAAATTCGAGTAAGCCTTGGGGTTATAAGAATTATCCCGTTACAAAGTTTGTATTCTGTTTGTATACTTTGTGATGGACGATCCAGTTCAAGAGGAACTGAACCTTGGGTTGTCAAATGGCCAAAATATAATTTACGCGCATAGCAATTAAAACCTTAGCATTGTATTTATTTATTCATACTTTATTGAATTTAAACAGTAGAAGTAGACGATGTTACATGTAAGAAGTAAATGAAAAAACAGGTTATATATTTGTGGATTTAATATTTTTGAATAATTACTACTTATGTATGAAGATTATACCATTGGTTTTCCCAAATACTAATTGAGTACGTTAAATTAATTTTAAAGACAGATTAAAACACAAATTATCAATTAATCTTCAGCACGCAGTACAGTTTTTAGTTGGGATTATTCAAAGTAAGCACAATGTTGATTACGCAGTATGAGCGTCATAAAGGTCGGGTTCATAACCCGCGTACATGATTATGCTAGGGCTGTCGATGAAATTTTATAAATAAATAATTAATTTGAAATTCACTTGGATTCTTTAAATTCCTGAACATTTCATTGTACTGTCAATACGTTTTTAATTCAATATTACAATGATTGTTTTATTAAATACATACAAAAGTACGGCAACCAAGTAGCTCTTGGTTTAAACTTGGTGCCTGGATTAAGTGTAATTTTTCATACTAATTTATATCAAAGAGACGATAGTTTGTGGAACCAAGCAATATTGTCCAACCGTTTAAGGGATTTGCTGTTTCAATTTTCTGAGGATCATTGTAATACAAAAGTCTAATCTTTTTATTCAGAAACCTGTTCGTACGCTACCAAGCTGAGATTACAAGAAACTCAGCTTAATTGTTTTTTTTGGTGATGATCCTAGTACACTTTTTGGAGCAAGGCCAAGCCGTAGCAACTACGACTTAACGTCTTCACACAATATATCTTTAACCCACATTAGGCACGGTTAAGTTGACAATGTAAAATTCATTATTTTTAAATAGGGGTAACCCTATAAATATACACACGTGGGAATACTGCTAATGTTGCCATGTTCCCGGAATCATATTAATACGATATTATGTCTCTGTGAAGTTTCTTTTATTCAGATTTTGAGAAACACACGATGCTAATGTTGTATAGGGGTTCAGTATTGCAGTTAATAATATGATAGGATAACGTAAAACCAATATATACTGTTCCTTGATCTTATATAAAATAATACACATATGTCAGAATCTTATACAGAAAAATATTTTTGTACATGGCATTTAAAGTCAATGACGTATAAAAAACTACTATATAATATGGGATAAAATCGTTTTCATATCAAAAACATCTTTTTTTCTGGGTTCGTTCACAGAGATCGTTTATTATCGATAAGCCCGACCTTTGCATGTCCTAACACTTAATAACAATCAATAAATAAACAAAGTTACATTTTTGCTATTACACCCCCCTGAAAATATATTTTTTTGTTTGCTTATTGCGTGACTTAAAATCATAACTTTTAATAATACCTAAAATATTATAACCGGGCTATCAACATAATAAAACTGTATTTGATATGTGAATCATAAATGTGATTACGAGTTACTGGAAAGAGTGGGTTTGGGATCATTAAAACCCACGGTTTTTTTTTTGATTGAACCGACCTTTTGTGTTAACGAAATGATTCAACATGCTTTCATTTTAAAAGGGTTTGAGAAACTCTTTAATCTATCATTAGCCACAACTTTTTTTTTATATTTACATTAGTTATATAAGATTTAGTATACAGTATGTAAGGTCTCTTAGCTTCGCACAGTTTTCTACTGTAATATAATATAGGAATGAAGTAAACAAAATAAGGTAATTAAATGACGCGACAAACATGGCCGTTTACTTTATTTGAGAGCGGAGTGACTCTTGCGAGTTCTTCTTGTCGACGCGCTTGATTTGGGAACTGGCTGTAAAATTAAATGTAGAGTCACTTTTTTATAATTTCTCGATTCATAAGTGAATTTTAATCACAACAAAAACAGAGTAAAACGAAGATATAAGTTTAAGACGAGCTCTTTTACACATTTTTAAGATAAATCAGAAAATAACTATAACGGTTTTTCCAGTAGAAAATTATCTTTTTGTTATTTTGTGTATAATCGTTTTGATATTGATTCGTATAACTACATGCAAAAGACAATACATTGATTTAACACTATGTTCCATACATCAATTCCAGAAACGCTAAGCATTCTCCACACAAGAAAACTAAGTATAAATTCAAGAGATAATAGGTTATTTTAGACTAAAATAGAAACTTATAGCAGGTGTTCAAACCGCAGGATGGGTGTATCCTGGAAAGTCATAATTATTTCCCAAGCTGGTATCGATTTCAGTTCGATTGAGTGCGAGTCTAGTGGCCAGTTGACGTATCGGGTTTGACTGGTTGGAAGATTAGACAAAGAGACATGTGTTAAATACAGAGCATTTGTATTTACACATGTGATATGAGCAAAAGTATAAAAAACGAGGCGCATATTTATTGTCTTAAGTCTGGAAACAACGTAGTTTTATATATGAAAATATAAATGAAAGGCCTACATTATGGGTACTCTGCCACAAAGACCAAACTGTTTTAAATTATTTTATGTAGTGTTTTAGTATATTTAAGTTTTATACTTATTAATTTTTATTTTAAAGTAAGATAAATAATATGTATTCCTTTTTTTAACAGACTGCAAATTTTATTCATCGTCTCTTACACTATATCTTATCTATAAGCTTCTTGTAGTAGGAAAAACGGATGCGGGTTTTCCTTCCATATTTCATTTACTGTTATCAAGAAGCGGGCATAAGATAGCGCGTTAACAAATTGTATTCTATATATTCGAGAAAAACCGTAATTTGTAAGACATACAGTGTAAACTCCATGTAACGTCACTCAATTTAACAAAGAGTTTGTCGTATAAGCGTCGAATCAATTGGCTTTGGTTTGTTTAGCTTGTATTCCATTCTAATTTTTCTACTCTCCATTTAACGACTATAACGCCATACAATGCACAGTACTTTCAGTTATGTATACAATATACTTCTAGTACAGGCGTGAGGGACTAATTGATAAACGGGTTAGTTTCAAAAAAGGGTTTATTACAAAGCCAGAAATTCTTATGCCCACTACACGCTATATAATAACTACTTTGGCGCTTTCGCAATTACGATCCTTCAAGAAAAAGCGTACCACTCCCTTAAAGGCCGGCAACGCACTCACGAGCTCTCAGCCACGTGAGTGTCGATGAGCGGCGACTTCACCTTTATGGTGTGTCACCTGCTCGTTTTCCCTATCTTCTATAGACAAAATGTTGAAGCCTCGAATATTATTTGTCTATAACTGATGATGATTTTATACACCTGTAAACCGGATGTGTGCCATATTTCGCTTCAGTGAGAATATTGATGTACTGTAGAGAATCCCTAATGTTTTCTCACGCCTCTCACTATAAGAGACTGCGCAGACAAGTGCTTATAACAAAAGGTCGTAATACGAACTTATATCTTAGCCTGCGACTAATATTATTTCATCCATATATTGAGTTGAGTATGGAGTCAAATGGCTCCTTGATACATATTGTGTTAAAGTACGTCAAATATTTATTTATTTTCGGTCGAAACCAAAAAACATATACAGTTATTACAGTACACATAAAATTATTCTTAAAGTCAAAATATCTATATTCACTAAGGTACATAGGACCATTTGAAGTATCGTCTTAAAGGAGAATCGTCTTAAATCTAAGTGACCCTACGCTTGTTCGTACACCACCAAGCTAAGAGGCAGGCAAGAAACTCGGCTTAGTTATATTTTTTTTTGGAAATGATTCCAACACATTTTGAAACAAGGCTGAGCTCATTCAATCCCAAACTTTTTCATCATCAAAATAATCAGATAATTTATAAAATGCTTTTTAACCACCGCTTGTATTCTTCATGACACATTCTCGTGCAGAGTTAAGGTACGCCACAATAGTACCGCGTCTGCGCAGACACTTACAGACTGATAACAATTTGAATCGTTCGCCTAACATGTAAGTATCAAAACGAAATATATCCCGTTAGCCATTCATGTATTCTGTGTGACTAATTATAATGTGTGTAATCTTTATTGTATACATAAATATTTGACGTAAATCAAATTTATATATCCGTTAAAGTCTTAACCATATTTATTTATATCGAATATTATTTTTGGGTCTTTTGCTCACATAAATGTGTTTCTTTAAACGCGCGAGTAGTCCATTAATGGATGAAGCATTCGCAACTAAACGGAGCTGCAGAAGCTCACTGCAATGCTCCTGAGCATCCAACTAGTGAAGGTTGGCAATCAGCGTTTTGCGGAACTCTCTTTTTGCGTAATAGCTCTGTATCCCGATTCACACTCAAATTTGCATAACCACGATTCTTCTCCGAACCTAGTGGCCTTTCTCATAATCATCAGGTTATAGCGCTGATGCGGATGATCATGGCAAACGTATGCGATCTTCCGTTGTTGTGCGTTACAACAACGGGGTTAGCGGGTTCCCTTGGCAAATCCACAATAAAATACTATACTAAAATATAAAAATATCGTTAATGATTTCCCAAATAAAACAAGGAAATTCATAACTTAATATGTTTGTATAAAATCAATCTAATTTGAATTCATGTTTACATATGCCAAATAGGTATTATAAATCAGATTGTTATCGATTATGTTAATGGTTGTGATGAAAGCTCTATGATTTATGGTGTTCAAATGACGTCATTATAATCGCACGATATTGCGATAAAAAAGTTGTATATGTCCATTTGTCTTAGTATGAGATGTCTCGTACTATATCAACTGTTACTTATACGTTAAAAAATATTTTTTACCACGAGGGTATTTGACCAAGAGGTCACGAAAACATACCGGTCTGAGAAGACACCCATAACAAACTCACTTGGTTTTAATATCATAATATATTTTTATTTATATATTAAAAAAAGATATATCGTAAAATAACGATACAAATCAATAGACGCGACGACACTTGTTCTAATTGGAAAATGGTTGGGAAATTCATTTTTGAGACAACATTAAAGCCACAGAAAAACAGTGTAAAAAGAGAAAATTTTAAAGGAAACCTGTATACCTAAATATGTAATGTGTTGACCATTTTTAAATGCTCAAAAGAATCGACTTTTCACACTACGTACTTGTATAGTTTCATATATTCTGACATTATTCATACAAAAATTAAAACTTTTCGATAAATTGCTTTTATGTTGAAGTTTGAATTGGTCACGCATTTCGTGTAATTTACTGTAGATAATAAGAATAATCTATCTATCTATCTGACATTAAAATGATAAATATTTCTCTGGTGCATAGTAATTTTGTAACCTGTGTTTTGGGCCTAGTTTACAGCTCTTATATTGTTATAATGGATAGGCGTGCGTGTGTGTGTTAGTGGTTGAGGTTGTCTCTCTCTTTGTGTGTGTAGTGGGGCTGGTTTTGCAACTTCTGGTTTAAATCAAGTAAAAAGTTTCCAATAGTAAACAATGGAATTATCAAAAACTGTCAATCACATCTGAGTCACGCACTTAATTAGCATCCGTATAGGCGTGGAATTTTTCTTGTTTGAACAATTGTATCTCCAAATTCCTGGGAAAAACCTATTTATCTTTTATCTCTCTAACATCAACAGTCATTCTAATCAACATATGAAAAATGTCTTCGGCTTTAACTCACAAATTCTTGCCAAAAAGTTTTTATACCTCATATAAATACTTATTTCCATAGACAATTAATTGGCATGTTAGCTTGTTGAATATGCTGCGTTTAAATCATGACTGTGCACTATCAATTTTATATATTCAATTAACTTACCTAGTATGTTAAAAAATCCTAAACCAGATTAAGGCCGGCAACGTGCTCGCGAGCTCTTTGCCTCGTGTTTCTATGTGCGACTTCTTCTACAAAAAACACATAAATCTAATAAAATTGAGACATTTTCATTCGACGTTATATGTTACAATAACATTCATTATTTTTCAAAGCGGTTTTCAGTTTGTGATAATTAACCGACAATCGTTTTGCATACAAAAACCATGTAACCAACTCAAGTGACATCACAATACAGTAATTAAGTATCTTGTATCGCCTTATACAGTAGAGTTCTTGTACCAATTAAAATGCACAACTATATTATATGTTATATAGCATATTCATTATTTAGATTTTAATAAATCAAAACCTACCAGCACTTCTCGTCTAAATCTGGTTAAAACAACTTACCTAAGCACTGAGACACTACATAAGTGTAGATAAATTCAGTTAGGTTAGATGAAAAAAATGTTGAATTTTAAAATAGAATTATTAATTCGATATGAAAAATGTTTCACAAATAAATACCATAGTTTACTATATCAATAAATCACTTTTCTGATACTTGAAATTCCAGTTAGGAAACCTGTTTCTATGAGGGCTCATCTCTGTTACCTCATTCTACTTACTTTAATAAATGATTAATTGGTACTGATCAAAACTTTAAAGTTTCACGTCTACGTGCAAGAAAGTCTATTTTGTTTCGTAAAAGTTAAATATTTTGTTTGAATATTTATGTAAAAAATTAACGATTACTTTTGTATTGTTTCAGATATAACACGGTCTACATTTTGTATAGAATAACTTGTAAGTATATTAAACACTCAAAAATATCGATCACTCATTAACACACTTGTGATCCGTCAAAAAAAAAATTGTTTTCTGTACATTTACTGCCAGTTCCAAAATCAAGGGCGTAGAGCGGAGAAGAACTGTCAAGTAACTCTTCGCCTCTCCTTTTTTTATTATATCTGTCCCCAAACATCTTATGAGCTAAATATATATATTATAATTACACATAAAACAATTAAATGGGAACTTGAATTAACTTTAAGTCGACAAGCATGTGTTCACATTACAGAATAAAACGAATAAAAATCACACAGTAACAATTTGAATTTTTCCTCTATATTTTATAACTAATCTACGCTGCGATGAAAAGAGGTTAGTTATATAGTTTTTGACTTCTAAATAATACACGAATTGGTATAAATAGAATCACATAGAATCCCACGCTACCACAATTGCTTCTGCAGTCACGCTTGCTCCTAAAACAGAGCAAAGCCTTCGGGGAATGCGAGGTATTAATGGAATACATTTCAATAAAGTATTTCCATTAATATTAATCTATATGAGAAGGTAATGCGCCATTGTTTACGCGTTGTTTATTTTAATCATTATTTGAACTACCATAGTGAATAAAAGTGTTAGACTTTGTGTGGATCTATGGGCCTAGATCAAAAGTCACAAGGTAGCGTTTTTATAAGCCTTAGTTTAAGCTATAAAATTAGTTTATTATTTTAACTCAAAACATCTTTATACAAGTCTTTATAAAGACACTTACAAAATATTATTATGACTAAAACGCATTATTGTCTATGGTTTAACTCACTTTATATAAATTTTGACGGAAGAAATTAATATTGTTTATATAAAAAATGGTTCGAGAGGTTTTATGTATGGTCAAAGACAATATTCAATCGATAATAAATAGTTTTGATTAATTTCCTTGCGTGTTTCGTTTCGCGTGACCGACTGGTCAAATGCAACTCGCAAATGATCCAGTTAAATGATTCTTAACTGGATCACTTGCGAATGAAACTATGTTACACTAATTATGTATGTTTCCTTCATTCTTTTTTATATGTTGACCAATTATCACCTGAAAATTTATTAAGCAACGCGTAATAAATTCTCTTTTCCAATTGCAAATACGTTTGGCTGCGCACGCGCAGTATTAACGTACTTATTCCAGCAATTAATAATTGCGATTCTGTATAACTCTAAACACAGATATAACTTTTCCAAAATTACTGCAAATTCATCTAAGATATTTTTTTGTATGTGTGGTAATAGAGTTTCTAGGGAATTCTTCGTGTTGGCTCGATACAATGCAGACACTGGCAGAAAATGATGTGAAATGACGTATGATTTACTTTTAAAATAGAACAACATTAACTTATAATAAAAATATATATTACGATATATTGTATAGATTTACAAAATGGTATCTAGACAAATGTGAAAAACGGAACGTACCACGGACCACCATTTTCCAAAAATGGAATATGACAGGCGATTTTCGCGATTTTCTACCTCATACGTCAGTGGTCACGTGGTCAGTACGACTTTTGGAAAAACGAATTACAGGTGTTCCTACCATCTGAGGTATAGTTGAAATACTTTCACATCTTCATTTCACTCACACAGTAACACCATTGCGCACACTAATACACACACACACACTCACACTGAAATGCTCGTTCTTTACATAATATACTGCACTTGTTCATATATATATATATATATTTTTTTTTTCTGTTCGTGTTTCTTTTTTTGTTGTATTATTTTTTTCTGATCTTGGGATTCTATTTTCGATTGTATGTTTTAACCTTATTTTGGCTTTGTTTTTAATCTATTTAAGTAAACTTTTTGTGATAAGCTGTATAGGTTTAAGAAATAAAAAATAAATAAAATCACAAGGCACATAATTTACGATATAAATGAGTATTGCCAGAAGCGATATATTAAACAATCACTATCTACAATCTTATTGCAGTACGGAAGCATTATTATAAATCGTAGAACAAGATCTGACGAATGCAATCCCGTTTTATGTTTGTTTGCTGATTGAAAAATATTACACCCATTATGGTATTGTTGAGTTTAATTGTCAATATTGTAGTGGCTTATCGGAACGAATTAAGTGTTCGCAAGTGGCAATTATGTTACTGGTTCAAAATTAACACTGTTATTCAATATGAATTTTGATTTATAATCGTTTTTGAAATGCGTTTGATAGTACTTTATTTTTGAATTATTTAAAGTTTATTTTATTTCACACACACCTTAGCTTTCTTTGTATATCAGAAGAGACGACACCCAAAAAATATTCTAGTTTATAGTATATATCTGTCTCATACGAAATAGTTTGTGATAGACAAAAATTATTATTAACTCTTCGCTATAAAGTCATATCATTAAATGTTTAACAGGAGTTGAATTAACAAACATTAGCCTAATTATTAGATAATTGCAAATTTTTTAAATCGAGTCTAAAATGATGTTAAATGTATTTTTTATCTACTGAACTGAATAGCTGTTTTTTTAAAGTTTGTATTAGATAGAATTAAAACTCTAAGCAGTTGTTTACTTTCTTTATAACATTTTCACCCTTTGTGTATGATAATGTGTATTACATAATTCTCAGTTCGTATAAAACGATTTATTCCAACTCTTTTGATGACTTCAAGTCGTTTACACTATCATTTGTAATGACAGCCTATAATCATAATAGTTCTGTACAATAAAATGACTAGAAGTGGTAATACCACATTTCATAAATGCAATACCTCCCGCAATGCGTTGCTACTTTATATAAGTGTACAATGTATGATTCCATGCATGAGTCAAAAGCTCTTTTTTAGCATTTAAGTAAGAGCACAGTGGTGGCGGAAACTTCGAGGTTTATTATTGTATGGATATTTTTGGGTTTATTATAATGAGACAATCAAGTTATGTTAATTATTTAACCGATTGTAATGTTAAAGAAATCATTCAGCGTATCATTCAACCCGAGTTGAATTTTTAATACAAACAAAAATATAATAACATATCGATAAATCATATGAATTTTAGCTCGTAAATTTTGTCTCATTTTATCTCAACATAATTTTCCATATTACAGTTAGACAAAAAGAAACATAAGACCAAAGTAAATTTACAGTTACATTTACTGTTACGCTTAAATCACAAGAATTGTCATTTCATACAAATATATTGTATTCGTTTTGTTTATAACATCGTGATAAATATAGAAACAGGTGAGGTAGGCGTGACTCCGCCCAGATCCGGAAAAGTTATAACATGTTCGCGTACTAAGAAATACATTAATAATTCATTCGAATATCTGACATACATATAAGATTAATTGTTTTAAAATACATTTTATAAGCATCGAAGCAGACATTTTTCACTAATTTAGAGGTTAAACGTGTTAGCGGATTATATTTAATACCTATAAACTGAGATACGATGGTAGGTCAACTCAATTAAATAATTTATTCGATTCCGGTGTGACTCCTGCTTATTTGCTGAATTGAACTCGTCGTCAGTAAACCGAGATGACTTATCTTAGATTGCGATGTCAACACCTTAATGGAGACTCAAATCCATAAAGTTTCTACATATATAAACAATTACATTCGTATTTAGGTCCAATTCTCTCTGTCACAACACCAAAGTACATTTGTTTTCTTTCACAATATCCACGATCTTAATCTATTCTTCTTTAGGGCTATCAATCTTAGAATATTACACCGTTGCACCATTAACCAGTAGCGATCACCCGCTGCGACAGCCCTGATTCCACAGACTATCAATAGAACTTGAAGTCATAAAGTTATACATACATTATTTAGTAAAATGTTGAACACAACGGGAATTTAGCAATACTTCTTAGAGTCCAATATTTAATATTTTTTTCTTTTAAGTCTATTAGAATTGGTTCCAACACTCAAAGTTCGTAACAATTCTGAGTATGATTGGTATTCTTAGATCAGTAAAATGTATTAAAAATATGATTAAAGTTAATACACTTTAAAAGCGTACAAATCTGTAAAAGGCCGGCAACGCACTCACAAGCTCCCAGCCACATGCGTTTATGGTGGACCTCCTGCTCGTTTGTCCCCTCTTCTATAAAAAAACTCATAAATCTTATTTAATTTTTATGTAGATTCATCATATAAGATTAATAAACACTTTCAAACTATTGACTTTGCAAAATTAAATTTCACATTTCGCTCGCATCGTATACCTTGTTTAATTCCAAATTGTTTTGTTCATTGCATAACCCTACCGTTTGTCTATCCACGGAAGTACGTACGATTTTTCAACGTCACAACTTGACGAGAAATTAGCTTAAGAGCGAGTTAACGTTTATTAACAAGATGTAAACGATGTTAGCCGGGAGGGATAATTTGTTCAAAACTATTAAACGGGTTAGTAATTATCCTGTAAAGAAAGTATCATTTAAATAGCTTCCTTGGGGAATATTTATAATATGCGTTGAGCTGATGTTTAATGACCTTTTTCCCGGATAAACCTCCCAATATATGCAGTTTGTTATCTCTCTCGAATAACCACAATTAGGGAGATTACTCAGCATTCATTCTTTCCTCTCGAGGCGAGTAGGAGAACACCTTTTATAAACCTTAAGGATTTGGCTGAATATCGAACCTAGCAATTGCAGTTAGTTACCGAGTACAGTTCTAATAAATAAATAACAATATTTATAAATCTATAGTTTACTGAGGACAGTATTTACAGTAAGTAACATAAATGATATCATAAACACAATTCTGATATGGTTATGAACAAAATAACATTTACTAGCACAAATGGTTGTCTATGGTTGTTATTGACATAGTGTTATTGCTAGTTGATGTTATCTTGATAATTTCACGGATCCGGTAGAATATAAACAAGAGTTATATGATTAAATAATTAAAAGTTTATCCATTGTCTTACATATTTTAATTGAATAATCAGACAAGTGAAGGCAAATCAAAAAATATATATACATAAGTGGTCAAGTATTTAATAATTCATAATTAATTTATTTCAAATATCTCTGCAACTTATAAATGCATATTAAAATGAAATATCACACAATTTATAGTTATTCCCTTTCACATTACATAAGTAAAGTACATTACTGTTCTAATACGCTAAACTAAATATTTGTTAGAGACCACACAATGAGATGTACTCTAACAGCTGTAAATGAGGCTGCACCTGCTAAGGCTTAGACGTACGTACAAACATAATTCTGTATTTGATACGTAATCAATTTAAGGACAGCTAATACAAAAAACCGTTTACAAATGAGTAATATATTCGTTATGCGCACCGATCATAAACTCAAACTCAAAATATCTTTATTCAAGTAGGTCTTTATAAAGACTCTTTTGAATCGTCGATTTTTACACTACCACCGGTTCGGAAGGCAGTCATCTACCGAGAACAACCGGCAAGAAACTCGATAGCTGCTCTTTTAAAATAAACAATTAATACAAAATTGTGCTACTGACAATTGAAATAACAAAGCATTGTAAGGCTACTCAAGAATTGAACTGTCCCGATGCTGAGCCAATTGCCGACACATCAAAGGGGTATTTGTCTTCTAAATATTCGTTTACGGTATAGTATGCCTTTTCAACCAAAGTAATACTAAAAGTTTTTCTTCGTTTTTATATAATATATATATATTGACCCTTTCGCTAGTGCGTGATCTGCAGATCTTTACAACCGTACTGAAAACAAGCTTGGCCATGTAAAGATGTGGCGTTTTAAAGAGTTTCTTGCCAGTTCGTCCGCCCTACGCCCCTGATTTGGGAACTGGTAGTTAATTTTTTTTGACGATTCATAATTGTGAATAAAGGTTCGATTTGAATAAGTCGCGTTGTTTAAAACATATCAATTAGATGTTAGGGAACATTACCTGTGGTATGCTTTGTATAATGACCAAGGGTATGTGCCACCCACAATGCTTAAGTTACTTGCATCTTGTGTATAATTCCGTAGAAATCAACAAACTGCTATGTTTATGCCGCGAGTATTTTACAATCGTGACAGGGATGTCGGACACAGTTATGTCTGTAATGAGATATAGATTTTAAATTGAATTTCATCATATAATCTGTATATATTGTAAAAGCTTTAATTATAAAAGCTTTGGCTCTAGTTCCTTCTACGCGCCTTTAGTTTATGGTTCTATACGGCATTAATTTATTTTTAGGCTATGTGGATTGTTCTTAGGCTTTCAAAATCGCGAATAAGAGGAATACTTTTGACAAAACTAATTAAGAAAGGCATATTTAAACTTGGCAATAATTTAAATTTTTTTGTTCAAAGTTAACTGAGCTGTGTGATGTTAATATAAAATCAAACCTTAGTTTGTTCTAATACTTAACCAAACCGTGTATAGTCTTTAAGCTAACTTAAATTATGCAAGAAGAGCTTTACGTTCAATACAGAACACTAAATCAACCCGAACGGCTCGTGAAATATATCTTAAGTGTAAGCCGCGCTTATCTCGTGGGAAATTTACTATCGATTCCCATGAAATTGGCTATAACTAATAGTTACTAAACAATGTCCGATTTAAACCTCTGTTAAAATAAGTAACTTAATCCAGTGTAAGAGGTATTTGCCCGGAAAACTCCAGGGTGTACGAACACTTGGGTACATCATTTAAGAATCTTGTTATTAGCACACTTATTATTTTGTATTGTAACATATTATGAAAGTATAGCTAAGTATGTACTTAATTAGTTACTGTAATAACATAAAACACGTTTGAAACTATTTATTAATCGGAGTTGCATGACGAAATCGTGTCTAGGAGTGTACAGACTGGTTACTTGCACCGCGCTGTCTTCTATGATAGAAAAGAACCCAATTATATATAATCGCAGAATTTAGAGCGTACTCCTTCCCCAAAGGCCGGCAACGCAACCGCTGTTTCCTGTGGTCCACAGACTCAACGAAACTATAGAGTTTTAATATTTATGATTGAGTCAATGAATTAATAAATTCGATTAATTTTATGGCAAGAGTTGTGAATATGCTCAATAGAATGTTTATTAATATGTTTAGTTTTAACTAGAACAGAGTACGTCCAACTATTGTGTGTATAGCTAATACGCGTACCTAGAGTAAAACCGGCTTGTGTGATGCGTCGTTAAATAAATATATATATATATATATGTGTGTGTTGATGATATTATATATTTTTTATATATGATAATCGTATTACCGGTAAACATTAACTCTCAACACCCAATTATATCTGATCAGATGTATTCGATACAAATGCTAATAGGTTTCATTTTGTAATAAATCAATTCTTTGATAGATTTCATATTGCGAACGTTTAGCCAATAATAAATTCATATTGTCAAGACTAAAGTGTGCTGTTGCTGCGGCTGGTTTTTCAATTTGGT
This sequence comes from Leptophobia aripa, assembly GCA_951799465.1. Lineage (NCBI taxonomy): Eukaryota > Metazoa > Arthropoda > Insecta > Lepidoptera > Pieridae > Leptophobia > Leptophobia aripa. Next base: position 7,029,998 of record OX637270.1, on the reverse strand, counting down.
CAAAAATACACTGAACAATTAGATTAACACATAACATTTCAGAATATATTGATAAATAGAAGGTTTTAGGTGGAATCTAAATCTTTTATGGACTTAAAAAGTGCTGTTCTTCGTTTCTTCTTTTTCTTGGCTTATTTAAACAACCGTCGAGCTTTTAATCTAAGCTATGGTGCATTTCACATTCGCCTTTAATCAATTTTAATTACGCGAGCGCACGCGATAAAATCTCAATGGAGTGTCGCATATATAATCAATATATTATCTCTATATCTTACGCTTTAAGATTTAATACCCTTCGCTATTAATTGTGACATAAACTATACAAGATCTTTTGTTTAATTGGACTTATTTAAGATTTCTATGTCTAACTAAGACTATGTGACTTTAAGTTACTCACAGATGTCATTTTTGACGAACGGGTTTTATGAACCGCACTGCCTCGTCCCTATTGGGATATAGGCATGCTGGTTTGCTTACTATGTATAATCTATACAAATGTTCGATTCTTATGACTAACTGGAGGTCCAATTGCATTAAGGTTACACATAGGTCCAGTTCATCATACAGAGGCTATATTAATAATAAACACAAAAATACCATTTTTTCGTGTCCATTAATTGTGAAATAAATTACCTCGCGGCGCGTTTGCTTAATAATTAATTAGCGATATTATCGTTCCGGCGGATGAATTTTATCGAACACGCGAAATGCGGCAATTATATTCTTTATGATAACATCTACCGAATTACGCGAGCATTAACACGAGTGAACGGTGACTGACAATGGTTTCATTCGTTCAACTGTCACATTGAATTATTACAGCTGTCACATCCACGAATGTAGATGTGTACCACCTGGACGTCTTGCGTTCCACTGCGTTTTTAATGCAGTTTCTGCTGGACCACCCCTTTGCAGCCAACTTTCAGCGCAGGTATTGTCGAACGGTTACGACTTGGGGGCCTTCAAGAAAAGAGCGTAGCCTTCCCTTAAAGGCCAACAGCTCAATTGTAAGGTTCCTGTTGCTGCAGTAATGGTATTTCATACATCGGTTCGAGAAGTCTCAAGAAAGAAGAATTAAAAAGAAGAAACAAGATCTCGCACCATGCACAGGCAATGGCACTGGAAGAATTCACGGGTTTATTTTAACATTCCCGTGGTCTCTTAGTGGCATCACTGGTGTTGGGCGATTCGCCATATGAAGATGAAAATGTTCCGATCTTAGCTTTTATATAAGTATCTGGTTATTAAGTATTTATTGTATTGCAATAAATAAAAGAAAGAAATAGAAACACAACATCAACTTAAACTTATTTTAGATGCATATATAAACTAGGCCGAGTTTGTATCTTAGATATATGTTCCTTACGTTAATACAAGAAACTGTCTTAAGACGTGTTCATACAAGTAATTTCATATTCGTATATAATAAAAAAAAAGTAAAATTACTTTGCTATGTGACATTTAATAATTGCTATGTAATAGTAAATAATTGTGTGAAATATTAAAACCATCAAAATTTATATAACATTTTATTATTTTAATGTTTATTTAGAGACTATGAATAAGTTTTGAATGTCTTCTTAGTTTTGTGTTTGCCAATGTTTTTTGCCAAGTTTTGTTATAACACGTGCGTTCTCGACTAAAGGGTCTCACGAGATTTGAATTCACGGTGAAGGCCGTCTCACAAAAGAAGTTATATAATAGAGAAACTACTATAAATGTAGTTTTTGTCTATTAGGGTATAGGTACCTTAATTAGTAACCGACTTTTATGAGACCGACTTTTATTATCAAAATAAAAACATATTTAACTTTGGTATGTTGGTTAAATATTTCAACTAAAACACAATTACAGTGTAAACTCTTTACAACACTGAAAGGGCTATGCGGTTTTGTGGCGTTGTAGAGAGTGGTCGTTAAATGGGCAGAAGAAATATCAGAATGAAATATAAGCTAAACCAACTGAAGCTGTTGTGTACATGCAGCTGAATTTCTTCTTCGGACATCTAGGCAGAATACGAAATTCCACCCGTATCACCTTGATGTCTGTCGTTCCACCACTGCGCGTTTCTTATCACGCACCACTACCTTATGGAACCAGCTGCCCGCCGAAACCATTACGACTTGGGGTCCTACAATACAAAAGCTTACCACTACCTAAGAGGCCGGTAACGCACTCACGAGCTTCCAGCCACGTGAGTGTGGATATGGGCGGCGACTTCACCTTTATGGTGGGCCTATATAAAAAAAGCCAATTGATTTCGACGCCTTAGAGAGTTTTTCTTTATATAAAAATTGACCATTTAATTATACATATTTCTTGCCAAGTACATAAATAAAAGTCGGGGAAAAAAACATAAAAATATGTTCCAATAGTAATTGAGACTGGTTTGCTGCAAACAGTTTTTGTTGATTGAAAAACTGACAGAACTATTTCACAAGACCACGTTAAGTGTTAGTTATTGAAGATTTATCGAACAATAATTATTATAAATTGCCGTGTTTATAAGCTGATGAAGATTTGTGTTTAATTTAATACAATTAGGAGATGAAATTTATATTGCTTTCTATATTAACGTTCATGAATGTGTGCGTTTGTTATTGTTTCTGTTTAATTTTGACGGATTATCGTTAACCAGACGATAACAGCACTCATTTAAAGTAAATAGTTAATCGGAGACAAAGCTTCTTGTCAACTCATCATCTAAAAGAAGAAAACAATATTGAAACAAAAGTTATAATGTTATTATATTATGGGAATTTCCTTTTTTTATATAATAAAAACTGAATGGTAGTAGAACCAATACGAGTTAGGGTTCGAACGCACCACTGTTTTAAAGGCCGATAACGCACTCACGAGCTCCCAGCCACGTGAATGGGAGGCGACTTCATTTATATGGTGTCTTCTGCGCGTTTGACCCCTCTTCTATAAAAAAATATCAGTCATTTATATCATATAAGAGGAATTCTAGTTAATAAAACAAAATTAGGAGCCTAGTTGTCAGTACCGGTGATCTGGTGCTTTTCTATACAGCGAGGAAATGGCTGCGGGACCAAACATTTTAAATTTGTTTTAGTTTAGTTTATTTGGATATAATTATTTTACTGCTACAAATATAACATTTATTATAACAGTATTATGAACCAATAGATACACAATGTTAATAACTGTGTTAGATGTATAAATAAAAGCATCTATGCAAGTTAACCACAACTTAACGAAAAGTTATTGTTCATAAAAGTAACACATAAATTTGTCTCAAGTAATGTGTTTAACGAGGGTGCGATAACGTCATGTTGTATGAAATAGTTAACATTTTAATTAACATATTTTAAAATTATGGTTATGTTGTGATATAAAAAGTTTAGATTTACAAGTTATTGCAACATTCTGTTTTTATCTTGACATCATAAATTCAAGACGAGGTTTGCACAGCCTCAATCTTTACATACATCGTTATTCTATCATTCATTTATGTAAATATAAATCGTAAATAACTTTATTCGTATATTTGATTATAACATTTACTGTCAGCTCCAAAATCAAGGCTATCGGACGAGACTGGCTAGAAAGTCAATAAATCGCTAAGTATGTTCATTACAGTTGTAATAAGAAATTATACCATGCACCACTACATCAATATCTGTATTAAAAATCAACAAAAAAAAGCACTTACTTAATTAAGAGTTGTCGATATTATACCATTTTAATTCGCATTCAAACTCATTAAAGCTTTAAATTTAACAAGAACAGTTCTTTTTATTATTTTATTTCAGCCATTAAACTCCGTACAGTATAGACCGATGCAGTTTGTTAATTGTGCTATACTTTGTTACCAATAAATAAAAAAAATGTGCTACTTATGACTATTACATTTTTATGAATGGGAATTACTGGGTTACTGAAAACATGTGTCAACTATGGACATCTGCAACGTCTGGAAGTGTTGTTGTTCTCCCATACGGGAGTTATAGAGGAAGAAATAGATTAATATGACAGAAATCGGGGTGATGGGCTCCAAGAAAATCTATTATTTGACGGCAGTTTCTTAACATTAACTCAACAGTAGTTCTTCGCTCTATAATCGTTGAATTACGTTTCTCGTTAGCTATTAAGGTTTACTACAGAATTACGTGTTTTGCTCCTAAGATTAAGAATTAGTAATTGTTCCTTCGCACCTGCAAACGACTTTCACGTCTCAACTTGCTACGTTTCAATCTACACGTGTTTTGATAACACGCATTTATTGCTAAGCCTGCCGCAAACAGCACATTTTATAACTATATTAAATAAAAGCATATATCATAATGATGTTTTATTTTTTAGAAATAATTCACAATTCAATTCAATAAAGGCTTTCAAAGCCAAATGTTGGGCTTGTTGAGGAACAAAACCTAGGTATCTCTGCTGGGGAGGCTGACATGCAGCACTGGGCCAACCGAGTCGTCAATTTGACAATTGACTTACAGTACAGTTACAGTTACAGTCTCTTACTCATGGCAAGATATTTATTGTCAAACTTTGACTGCTGAAGCGCTAATTCTTGATTTACTCTCGAAAGTTATATAGGACCATTATTAAACAATTTAAATCTAAATAGCCGGTTCCTGTGACCAAGCTTGATAAGAAAAGGCAAGAAACTGAGATTGTTGCTTTAACTGTTGATACAATTAACAATTTTTGAGTAAGAAGCTGGTAAAAAAATCACAAAAAGAAGACTTAAATATGATTTCTATTTTAGTATTTAAAATCGTCGCAGTGCTAAATTTTAATATCGTGTATGCGCACGACTTTACCCTTATTTGATAGCCAGTTGCATTCGTCAATCGCTCTGTAAGATAAGTTCCCAGTGATTATCGAGAAAGCTCCAATGAGTCTGTTATTTAATAACAATTCGTCCGTTTACTTCCTCTTAACCACTGGTATTTTTATAGTGGTTTAAGTATACAAAAATATTTTCATGCACGCCTTAGTTTTAAAATTAATCTTTTAAGTTTTTGGACATAAATCAATTACAAAAGCTCCTTATAGAGTCAGATTTGTTGACAGAAGCGTGCACGTGTCGGATTTCCATCGATCGATTGATTAGGACAACAACCAGGTCTGCAATAACAGTGACGCGGAGGTCAGATAAAAGTGGGAAGATCTACTGTGATGCCTGTGTGATGATCGAAGCTTTTTAATTTTGAAAATCGGTATTATACAAAGTGATTGTTCCATTAAAATTCCATACAAACAGTTTCTTTACAGTTCTATTAAGGAGGTCATATTTAATGGTCCAACCGCGTACCATTTAAATGGGGCTTATAAGGTGTATCCCAACGGGATGGACCTTGACATAAATGGAACAATGTTCGCAACGGAAGAGGAAGTCTGTGAAGTCAGCCGTAGACTGGTGCAGATGTAGAATAATTTTATTTTAAGCCCCGCATTGGAACGAAAATATTTGTTATTAGTAGTTTTTTTTTTGTTTACACGATCAAATCATTTTCACTGAGACAAGGCTGAGACCGAATTTTAACTAGGACTAGTTCCGCGTAACTTATACATTTAGCCCCATGGTTATTTTATTATTTTCTTTCAAGAAATTTGATTTCCTTAAATGCCGGCAACTCATCCACGACCTCCCAGCTTGTCTATAATCGTTTTCATCTTTATGGTGTGTCTCCTGCTCATCCCTCCTCCTACATAAATATATCCCCAGCAACGAAAAATTCTCATCACATAAATGTTGAACAGTAAATGAAATGAACACCCTATGTCCGGTAACTGTGACGTCAATTAGAAAATATAACTAATAAACTCGCGTAAATTTGCTCCAGAGAAGTCTTGCTCCAAAAAGTGTTCTACGGACTATCGGACTATCACCAAGTAATGAACCATGCTAAGTTTCTTGCCTCTTCTCAGTCACTTAGTTTTAAGAATGGCCCTATGTCTACTGAATGAAAAGTTGTGACTTTTAATTATTGCAATATAACTCTTAAAGACATTGTAACAATAAATACCTTTGTGAAAAACATCAGGATGTTACCACATTCCTGTTGAGACATGCAAATTACGCATTACCATTGTCAGAACAAGACAAACATTTTTTCCCTATCAGTCAACTTTTTAATTTGCATTTAAACCATATGTGGTAATGTATGTATTGGGTTCGCATTATATTTACATGTTAATACAATTAAAGATAGTTTGAAGATAACGTTTTTTTGGATTTGTATTGTAAAGGCGACTAACGGGACGCAATCTTTGGTGAAGTTCAGATTTAACTAATATAAGTAGGGCGAAGTATGAGGAAACACATTTTAACTATAGGTAGGATAAACTACTCATTAACTCTGTAATTGAAATAATATTGTAGGTTAATCAATCCACATAATAATAATTAATCTAAAAATGTATGGATTGATTTAATTTTTAGTCTTTTCTTTAGTACTACGGTAGCATTGGGAGATGCCACATTCAAAAAGTCTGCTATCAGACATTCTTAGCGACAAACAAACATGCATTTTAGATTTAACTACTAATTCAAATACTCTTAAAGGTTAAAAGAAACTACAAAAAACATTTATTTACCAAGTCTACCTCCACAATATAATTGGATAGACGTTCTTCTAATCCAGTTATAAAAATATGATACATTTGTATATACAACTAAGCCTCTCGATGTTCCCGGCCGCTTAAAGGAAACCAACCCCACTTGTATGTAGTCCTTTATAATTAAAGCGCTGCCGGAGTCACCTCTGAAAGTGAGTAACAAAGGCTACTTTTGAGCTTTCAACAAATATAAATGGAACTTAAAATATAATTAAAAACGCAATATAAATCTTATTAATTGTTCCATTGATTATTTTTTTTATTCTTAAGTATAATAATTCGTTTTGGAAGTTGGAGTTAGCAACGTCGCCTGGTAGTCGATACAGCGAGGATCACCGACATTATTGTTACGTGTATCAATTGAGCTGATAGTTAGCACACCACGACGTGGTATCTCGGGAAAGACTTCAGATGAGATTGACACCTTATACTAAAAAATGTGACAAGGAAATCAAAGAGATGCCTCCTTTGGCTTTAAACAAATTAAAGGCATCGCAGATTTCTGTTCGCTAGCTCCACTTACTAATCACTCCACTTACGAAATCACTTAAACTCAAAGTTGTGTGCCCCCCCACAATCTTAATAAACCAAAGCTGTTTTGACTAAAAACTTTTCTTACTCGGAAGGATAACTTGTTTCGTTCATGTCTCCAGCGCACAAGGTGCCCGATGGGATTCCAGGCAACACTTTTCTACATTCAGACAACGTCCATAACTTTTGCTTTGATGAATGCAGCCAGTTATTTCTTATGCCATTTTCTTCCTGATGCCATAAAAATCAGTCGTTCAGTCGTTTTTTATAAGATTTAAAATTATACATATTTTATACAGGTGTAAACGAAATTTACAATACCATATGAACTTTAAAATTATAGTATAGGTTACAGTGAGGTTATGTGGGTTATATTAACAGCATCAAATCACTGATACAGCACACAACCAACTGGTTGAAGAAGGCATGGGATAGACAATGCTGGTATTAGATGGGATATGGACGATGAAAAATCGCAAGCCTTATAAAAAGTAAATGAATTTTTTTTTAGTTTGATTCATATTATTTAACTCAATACCCGTACCACAATAACAATACGTAGTTTATGTAATGAAAGCTGAGTTGTTATAATCTAAAGTACCAACACAAAAACATTGCCTGAACACAGAACAATATTTACAATATACACACTGACTGTTTTTAGGTGACCGTTGCTAAAATGTATGTTTCATCCATTTTACTGAATGAACCGCTTCTAGAAGTTTAACCTCACTTACATCAATAAGTCCCCAACCAGCAACAACAGCCATGTCCGCAACCGGAGGAGTTCTAATGATCGCAACTCTTTTAACACCGTCACCCAGCGTCAGTTGCCTTCCAAGCACTGCTAGTCCTATATCGTTCCTCACATCACTACCATTATAATGCTCATGTATTTTAAAATTAGATATTCTATATTTATAACCTCTTGCTTTATACGCACTGCCAACGAAAGCGTTCATACTATTCGTTGAACGACAACCCTCGAAGCAATGGGCTGCTGTCAACAGTATTCTCTGATTCAATATTGACGAGCCACAAATATACGACCCTCTGTTGTCTCGTATAGTTAGAAACACTGAGTGGGCAAAGTATTCTATGTGTGCTTTATCGCCACGAACAACGAAACCCTCTAAAGCACATCCAAACTTAATGAAACCAAGTAGGACCAACACAAAAATCATGTTTCCACTACGAAAATCGCTGAATAGAAATAATTTCTTTTGAATTCACTTTGTCATTTCCTATTTAACGATTCATTACGGTTTAATTGCTGCATTAGTTTTATGATTGACGTCATAATAGTTTAATTGAGTTTGTGAGGAGTTCTTTCAATTACTGAATGAGTTGAAGAAAAAAAAACGGGTTTTTCTTGTGCATAACTTCGTTTATGATCTTAGCCAATTAATATTTTATTCTAAATTAAAATATAAATATTTTCTAAATCTACGTAAAGCTTTAGTTGTTGTTAGTTTTAAGTTTTTGAATTATATAAAACAGATAGATTTACGCAGCCGATCCGGACGGACGTTAGTGAATAAGCTGGTGTAACTTGTGCCACCCACAAACGTTTGATAAATAAGAAAGGAACGTGTTAATCCCGCTTCGAGTTTTATTCAACCACCCCTAACAGTGAGATTGAGAAAGATGAGCAGATAGTTGAAATTCACACTTATTATATCATAGAAATGTGTGGGTCTTCAGAACTACTTTACAAAAAAAATATCGTTTACAAAAGCCTATCTTTGCCTGAATGATTCTTAGATTATTATTAATCTCATGGCAGTTATTCACGGTCTACGAATTCAACTAACGACGTCGTTCCACTTGCACGATGATCTTTGTACAGGCACATCCATCAATTGTTTATCAAACCTCATTGCAAGTGTCTCACCTACTGACAGGTAGAGGTATGGTTTAAGCTTATTCATACATTTGAACAAGTATTTTGCCGGTTTTTTAGTATTTTTGCCGGTTATTTTACGTTTTTACTATATGCACTTAAGGTAACGTTAAAACTAACTTAAATGTACTTCAGTAAAAAAGTTAAAGTGAACAAAAAAGCAAAGCTCAGCAAAGATCGGATAGAGCGCGTTGGAGAATTGCTGACGATGCCCTCTACCCCATCGAGGGGACATAGGATCATAAGTCAATATAGACATGACGCAGGAGAATAATCGAACATTTTAAATAGAAATACAAAATTAATATAATTTCCTGTTTCCCAAAATGATCTCAAATCTTGGATTACATAGTTCTTTTAAAAATATGTATTTATTACAAACTTTAAATAAGCTATTTCTTTGTTTATAGTCTATTTTTATGTTATAACATGATGTCACCAACACCGATCACTCTTGCTTAAATTTGAAAAACAAAAACTATACCGTACCCACACACATGTGAGACTGAATGATAAAATAATACTTAAAGCATTTTAATTGCACTTTAATCGTTTCGCAGTTCTCATTATCCAATCGTAATGATACGTTGTATTGGTATAAACGACAAGGCTGTATCGCGGATTCTTGTACGATACAATACCAATCTGTATATAGCCTCGTATAACGAAAGCACTTCCCGAATCACCCCTGAAACACAGTACATATTTTGTTAATAAAACTATGTTTAATTTAACAAAGTGTTATTATTTCATTTGAAGATGACATCGCTGAACGATGATGCAGCTCCTTGCTGCAAATAACTGGTCTTCAAAGTGTGTATATAAGTGTTATTTTCGGGTCTTAGTTGCGAGAGATGCTTAAAAGATCGTCCTTTACATTTTATATAAGGCCTAAATTTACTACCGTCTATAATATAGTTGATGGTAAATTTACTGGAAAAGGACGAAAGAATAACACACGGGAAGATGACCTCCCGAAGGTCTGGTGAAAACTATCTCGAGACAAGTGGAGAACATTAGGGGGGGGGGGGGCTATGTCGAAGGACCTGACTGATTTTGACATTGTTATTTTGGGTTAGCCAATAGGGCTTTTTATAAATATACTAGTTGATCCCAAAAAACGTTGTTTTGCCAAAGAAAATGTCTCTAAAAATAGATATCCGATTTTCAGACCTACTCAATATGGCGACAAAATTTCAGGAGAATCGGTCAAGCCGTTTCGGAGGAGTACGGGAAACGAACATTATGAGAGAATTTTATGTATTAGATTATAGTAACATTATTTATTTGGTTGTGCGGTCAAAAACTATAAAAATTATTGTAGTCTTAATCATTTTTAAATTAATTAGTTAAAATACTAATCCATAATTATATTATACACATACTACAAATGGAATAACTGAATTAAATGATAAATTTATACTAATCATTTCAGAAGAGTTTATATATAATTTAGCGTTTGCCAATAACTCTGCTATTCAGAGAACTATCGAAAACCTTCAGGTTGTCTACATCTAAAATAGTCTTACTGGTCGGGAGCACCCTTCCCCTTTATAGGTCCAGCGCAGTATGTACCAGTTGGTAATGATCCTAAAAGTCTGCATACATCATATGGTTGAAACTTTTGAACCGTCGCCTTTAGTATTAAAGTCTCCTCTTGTTCTGACTGTAAATTATACACAAATTTTGTTAGATTCATGCTTTACACAAGGTCTAGTTTTACTAAGTTTTCTCGGTCATAAATTGTTAAATCATTATTGTATTAAAATTATTTGTTGGGCGAGATCGATCGGAAGTTTGCAATATTGTTATTATGTAAATAAAATTGACAATAAAAATATAAATTACAACACTATGTTAGCCTAACAGTATCTAAGCCTGAGTTCATACTTAGAAATTATCCAAATTCAATAAGATTAGGCTTTTTTGTTTTGGCCTAGTGCTTTAAGCTGCAAAGTATTGCGGCGCGTCATTACAGACATTCAAGCAGAAAAAAGAGTTAGAACTTCGTCTGAATATTTAATTTTACAAAGATGCTTACATTAACAACACCCCATCCAGCCATGTAACCAGCTGACGGCTGTCTCGGATATTCCCTCATTAGAGCGACACGCTTCACAAACCTTCCCAACTGCATGTTGTTCCTTGACATCACCATAGCTATATCATACTCCAGAGTATCGTCATCGTAGTACCTATGTTTTATATACTTCATCACTTGCCCCGCCCTCATTCTATCAATACTCTCATGTCCGTACTTTAAAATTATACGATCCCGTTCAACTGATCTGCACGTTGAAAGGCAATGTGCCGCAGTCAGTACCAATCGGTTGGTCACCAGTGACCCACCACAAATGAACGCGTCCCCACAGTTTATATCAAGGAACACCGAATGTGGGAACTGGGATATTTTTGCATATTCACCACCAACAACAAAACCTTCCATTTCGGTTTTAACAGCTTTGAATATTGACAGCCACAAATGTATATAAAATATCATCGTTATGTATTTCTCATATTTAATTTAAATGTATTTACCATGTGTTGGTAGTGCAGCGAATGCAAAAACAATGTTTACAGCGACATCGTATCATTTAATGGTATCCAAATTTCGGTATAGAGTCGCAGTTCCAATGCACTGTCGTCTGTGGTATTTGAAATAGCATTAAGCTGTTATTGAATTGTTATGTGGTTGGCTGCGAACTAATTAGAGTTTTACGATACTTTTATCTTTATTGCCACTTTCATAATTATTAAAACAGGACGTAAGTATAACTTATACTCTCATTTCAGTATAAACGAGGTGCATAAGGTACTAACCCACCTGATGGGTCGGCAGCGCACCCGTTGAATAAAAGGTCGTCTTTAGCCTGCCCGGTAGCTCTTTAATCAATGTAATAAAATTATGATACAATTTTACGTTCTGCACTATACTTACTTACTAGAGTCCTAAAGCCCCACGTCGGGGCATAGGTCAGTTATGACCCCATCCATTCTCTGTTTGTGGCCTTTCGTCTAAGCTCACTCCAAGTCAGACCCATACGTTTGGCTTCCGCAATGATAGATCGCCTCCAGGTCTGCTTGGGTCGGCCTCGTTTGCCCCTGAGGATATAGCACTATAGATGGAGTGAATATCAATTATTTCTTAAAATATTTTTTTTAACCTAAATGCCGTGCTTCAAAGTGTATAAACACAATACATAAGCATAGATAATATCGGATCACAAAAACAATGTTTTCTATCATCCGAATAACAATAGGTTTCTAGCTGCCTCTAAGTAGGACTGGTTAATGTACTTTAAGTAAAACATTACTACCATTTCTCGATTGAATCGTTCGCGTTTTAATGACGTAATGTCACAGAATATAGCACTAAATGTTATTTGACAATTGAACTCATACAATTGTTTAACTGTTTATTTTATTTACTTTATTAAAAGAAAACTGCTTATAGAATACAATTATAATTAATTAAAATTAAACCAATTATAATGAAGTCAAATTTAAGATAAGAGTAAATGCCGTTAGCGTAGCCATAAGGACCTAACTTTTTAAATTGAATGATTTAGTTACATTTTTATATATTATTGCTTAATATTAAACGTAAGGTAATTTTAACTACATATTTAAAAACGTACATTTCCACAAATCTTTAAAAAATATAATATTACAAAAATCTATGTGATTATCTGCTTTTGTTCGGTATGTGTTACAACAGGAGTATTTAAATAAAATCACTCGATAGTTTTTTCGTAATTACATTCGAGAGTCCGTAGTACCGCTATGATAGCTGTGCACCGAGAAAAAGTATACAGCAAATGATAAAACCGTTATAAAGAGAAGAGTGGAATAACTGTTTCGTTCCGTTTCCGGGCTCAGTAGAAATGTTTAAATAAGTATATACTGTCATAACTACTCATTTTGTATCGCAGCTTCGCTCTGCCTTATTATATAACGTTTTCATATGAAAGTTTGCTAGAGTATATTAGTTAATATATCATGGTGAATCAGTTCATACAATTACAATCAAATCAAGATTAAAATACTTTTTTGTTTATAGAAGAGGGGGCAAACGAGCAGGAGGCCCACCATAAAGGTGAAAGCACCGCCCATAGACACTCACGCGGCTGGTAGTGCGTTGCCGACCTTAAAAGAAAAATTGGGAAATGGGGGGGTAGGGGAAGAGGACGGGGGAGAGGAAAAGATGGGCACCGGAAGATCTCACTCACCGAACGAAACGCGAGTACAAAATGCTCAAAGGCCAATTGTATCATTTTACGCTGGTTTTCTGTGGTATTTCTCCGGCCGTGCCTGCCCATTCGGCTGAAACTCAGCAAGTAACAGCAGGGCACTCCCACTCAAAAAAATAACTATAACATAATAAACAAATCAAAGCAAAAAGTCTGGTCCTTGTGGCAGAGTACCCATAATACGGGCGGCATTTATATGTATTACTAGCTGATCCCGACAAACGTTATTTTGGCCAATTTTCAGACCTACTCAATATGCTCACAAAATTTCACGAGAATCGGTCGAGCCGTTGCGGAGGAGTAAAGGAACAAACATTGTGAAACGAGAATTTTATATATTAGATAATAAAGTTACAATAAAATATTTTTAATTTAAATCATGAGGCATTTTTTCGTGACATTAAACGAAGATTTTAGATAGGGATGTTTAAAAAAATAAGCACCTAACTAATGTTTTAAAATACATACTTAAGGAAAATAGTAAAATTTATATATATATACATATATATATATATATATAAAAGAAAAAACAAACAACAAAAAAACACTTATAACTCGAGATCGGCTGGCTCAATTTTCGTGATATTTGATTTGTTGGACTTGTCTCCGTCCAGAATACCAGACTTTTTTTTTTTTTTTTTTTATGTGAGAGGAGGCAAACGAGCAGGCGGGTCACTTCGAGTGATGTGCCAACCGCCGCCCATGGACACCTGCAACGCCAGGAGGCTTACAAGTGAGTTGCCGGCCTTTAAGGAAGAGGAACGCTCTTTTTTTGAAGGTCCCCAAGTCGTAGCGGATCGGGAATACCTGCGCTGGCAGTTGGTTCCACAAAGAGGTGGTGCGCGGCAGAAACTGCCTTAAAAAACGCACAGTCGTGGAACGCCAGACATCAAGGTGGTACGGATGGAATTTCGTATTCTGCCTTGATGTCCGGTGATGGAATTCCGCTGCAGGTATTAGCCCGAACAATTCATCAGAGCACTCCCCATGATAAATGCGGTAGAAGATGCAGAGGGAGCCTACATCTCTACGCAGAGCCAAAGGATCAAGCCGATTGGAAAGGATGGGGTCGTCGACGATACGAGCCGCTCTGCGTTGGATGCGATCAAATGGAAGGAGCTGGTATTGGGGCGCCCCCGCCCAGAGGTGGGAACAGTACTCCATATGAGGCCGAATTTGCGCTTTATAGAGTTGCAAGCGATGGCCTGATGTGAAATATTGACGCGCCCTGCTGAGAACACCAAGCTTTTTAGAGGCTAACTTAGCCTTACCTTCCAAATGATTGCAGAACTGGACATCGCTCGATATATCGACACCAAGAATTCCAATACTGGCTGAGGCTTTAAGAGGAGTGTTATCGAATAGTGGGGCCACGACAAAGGGATTCTTTTTAGCGGTAAACGCGCAAACCTGGGTCTTCGAGGGGTTAAATTGGACTAAGTTAAGTCGACCCCAATCCGAGACTCCACGCAGTAGAGTCTCGACTTCAGATACAAGTTTGTCCCGACACTGCTCGACATCAACCCGGGAAATATTTGCACGGCCGTGATATAGAGCATCTCCAGTACTGTCATCCGCATAACAATGAAGGCTGCTTAAGTGCAACATATCATTGATATGCAAGAGGAACAGCGTAGGAGAGAGTACACAGCCTTGGGGAACTCCAGCGTTTATGGATTTGAGGTCGGAACATGCACCGTCGACAGCGACCTTGATGTTCCGATCGGCCAAAAAACTGGAGATCCAGTCGCATAACTTCACGGGAAGCCCATATGCTGGAAGTTTTGAGAGAAGCGCCTTGTGCCATACCCGATCGAAGGCCTTTGCTATGTCCAGACTAACCGCCAGTGCTTCCCCTTTAGACTCAACAGCTTCTGCCCATTTATGAGTTAAGAAAACTAGAAGATCACCAGCTGAGCGGCCACGGCGGAAACCGTATTGACGGTCACTAATCAGCTGGCATTCCTCTAGGTAACGAAGGAGCTGGCTGTTGATAACAGTCTCCATTATCTTAGAAAATAAAGGGGTAACAGCTATTGGGCGGTAGTTTGAAGGATCAGAGCGTTCGCCTTTTTTAGGAATCGGGTGAACCAAGGCGGTCTTCCAAGCGTTCGGGACAATGCCGAGTGAATAAGAGTGCCGGAAAAGACGCGTCAGGACCGGAGCCAACTCAGGAGCACAAGTGCGCAGCACTATTGGAGGAATACCATCCGGTCCACTCGACTTATGGATATCCAGGGAAGTAAGGGCTTTGCGTACAGCACGAAGCCGAAAAACAATTTCGGGCATCGAGGTATCACACCGCAATAACGTCGGTGGAGTATTCCCGTGGTCATCAATCGTCGAGTTGGACCCGAAAAGAGAGCCTAAAAGATCGGCTTTCTCTTTCGGGGTGTTGGCCATCAGGTTGTTCGCCCCAAGTAGTGGTGGAAGAGATGGCTTACAGAAGTTTCCTTGAACAGCCTTGGCAAGAGACCAGAATGCACGTGTCCCAGAAGGGAGCCGAGCCAGTCTATCACCAATTCTGCTGATGTGAATCGACTTTGCCTTAGCAATGGCACTTTTGAGGGACCTAGAGGCCGAGTTGTATGCTTTTTTAAGAACGCTGGTATTTACATCACGTGATGCTGCCGCTTGAGCCCAGGTACGATAACATTCAAGCTTTCGGCGCGCCGCCATTTTGCAAGACTGTCTGAACCAAGGTTGGGACTTGCCACCGATGGGCACAGCAGAGAAAGGAATAAAAAGCTCCATTCCCTGCAGCACCACATCAGTGACAGAGTCGGCAGCAGCATTCGGATCATCCGACGAAAAACAAATCGGCCCCCACGGGTAGGAAGCAAAAAAGGAGCGCATTCCATCCCAGTCTGCTGACCTATAGTGCCAGACGCGACGACAACCTGCAAAACGAGGTCTAGTGAGTCGCGTTGTTCTTATAGTACTCCGAACAAGGCAGTGATCTGAAGATCCTAATGGGGAATCAACTGATACATGATACCCGTCCGGGTGAGAAGTCAGCAGCAGGTCCAACAGTGAAGGATTATGACCTTCGACATCTGGGATTCTCGTGATCGAGGGCACCATTTGAGTCAGGTCGTAGGCCAAGGCAAAGTCGTGAAATATTCTTCCCGCATAGTCGGTGGCAGTAGAGCCGAGCCAGTCGGTATGGTGGGCGTTAAAATCGCCAAGAACTACGACTTCAGCGGTAGGAACATTTGCAATCAAGGAGTCTGTAGCCGATTGTATGTGCTCCACAAGTCGGTCAATTTCGGCATTACCGCTATGAGACCTATAAAGGCATGCGTAGAATCGCGGATGGTCATCGCAGTCTACGCGGAGCCAAAGAATCGATAGGTCTTTTCCTTCATTAAACGTGAGGCGACGAGAGCAAATGTCATCCCGGACATAGACACACACTCCAGCCCTTGGCAAGAATCTATGTTCTAATTTATAACCAGGGTAGGAGAGGAAAGAGGTGTCGCCAGGAGAAGAAATCTGTGTCTCGGTAAGAAAGAGTAAGGCCGGCAAAGCTGTTTCAAGGTGGTGGTGAACAGCGTTTAAGTTCGAAACAAGCCCCCTCACATTGCAGAAGTCCACAGTAAGCGATGAGGAAGGTGCCAAGTGATGCTTACTCTGTTTGCCCCGACATTTATGAGATGTGTTTTTAGATATGAGCGCAAAATTGCCCCCCCCAGAATACGAAGGGCAGCCTGGGGGCCCAACAACAAAACAGTTAGGTGGACACGCAGGAGGGGATTCTCCACCACAGGTGGTACCCCCCTGGGGTAATTTCTTTTTATTTTGCACCATCATTCAAGTATTTGTTTGGGGGGACAGGGAAGGAGAGGGAATGAGGAGGAAAGGAAAAAAAAGGAAATGGAGGGTTACAAGAGGGCGGGGAAGGGGAAAGGATGGGCACCGGAAGATCTCACTCACCGAACGAAACGCGAGTACAAAATGAACAAAGTCCAATTGCATCACTTCACGCCGGTTTTCTGTGAGAGAGTGGTATTTCTCCGGCCGTGCCTGCCCATTCGGCTGAAACCCTAAGGTAACAGCATGGCACTCCCACTTAAAAAACATCTTAAAAACAATGAAAACTCGATATGCGTAATGAATACTCAAACATTTAATTGATTATTACATGTTACGGTTAGCACTTGGAAGTGACACACCCGCCTGCTCCTTTGCCTCCTATTACATTTTGCATGTCCTAAAATGTGTATAAAAAGATTACATAAACAAACACAAAAATATATGAAATCATGACTAAAGATATCATTTGAATTGAATATACTTGAGTCCATTGAGGTCCGAAGGTGAATAAATCTAGTTGGTCGCGACAGGCGCCGCGTAGTCTCGAACCACCATGTAAATGTCAGGCGCACCACATTCACGTGCTAACTTCGGATCGATAAACGCGTTTGATAGCGGAATGATCAAGCAGGTGTATTTTCCAGGAAATTCACTGTACGCCGTGGAATCTATGAAGATCGTATACAATTTCCAGAAAACATAGTAGGTGTTTTAAATTTCGAATGTTATTTAAACTAGTCTACCAGTGGAGGTACGATCCTTTCGGTCAAGTTTGGGTCACATAGTGGATGTTATATACGGATTTCTACTACCTGGAACATGGCAAACTTTCAGCGTATAAAAATCTTGAAAATTTGTGATACTTTAATTATTCTCGATTGATTCACGAACAAACAAACAAAATTTTATACAATACGTATTAAACCGCCACATAATTTTTAAATCGACTTAAAATAAATACGATCGACTATGAAAAGCTAACCCCAGTTTCAGATTGAACATCTTGGGTCTGAAATAGGCAGTTAAACCGTACACACGTAAATGGTGTAAATTAATTATTCATATATAAAAGAGCCTTAACTCTCAAAAGAATCAGTTAGATTCAGTTAAATAACATTTCCGTTGATTCATTCTCTCATGAAACTTAATCCTGCAAAAGGTCGTTCAGTAAATTGGAGAGATAAGGGATTCAGCGTAGTTGTGGTGGTCTTATAAATACCACCTCATTAGGTTGGACTAACAAGACGCACGTGCCCTGACGGATTTTGGTAATGGGTGATTCGTGGTGCAAATATGTATAGTTATGTTTTAATATGTATATGTTTAGTTTAGTGGGAAACAAAAAAACGTTATTCATAAACAGACCGATAAAAAAAACAATTAACACTTAATTTACTAAACTATACAAAACGAACATAAAGAGATGGATTAAATAATTATAGTCCAGACTAAACGGGTATACTCGTATATCTGCCTGACATTTCTTGGCTGCTGGTTATCTCATATACACTTATGGTCAAATTAGTACCTACATTTACCAAAATAAAGGCGTAGAACGGACGAGAAGAACTGGCAAGAAGCTGTCTGCCACTTTACATTTACACCATGTTCCAGTGAAGTTTGTTGTTTGTTCAAACGCATCTACAAAAGAAAATCATACATAAAGGTTTTATTATAAGTTTGCATTACTGAAACAATTTTACTTTTGTCGAGGGTCACTTAAAAGGAAGGTCATGATATGTTTTACAATGTGCTAAATGAGAATGCTAATACTTACTAGCCAACCCTCACTTGTCGGAGAGGCACTCTTAGGGGAAGAAGAATATTGTTGATATAGCAAAAAGTATTCTAGTTTTTGAATACTTAATAACTTAGTGTCCTAAGGCCCTACGTCGAGACAGACAGCAGAGTTTTTGAATAAAAGTGTGATTTCATGATATAAATAAGGTTTTCGATTTCTTTACGCCGCCATAAATAAATGCCAGAGTACGTAAAGACGGTAAGAAATTAACAAGCAGAATACAGCACCACGACAACGAGATCGTCACGCTCTACCGAGCGAGACGCTCTACCTGAATCGGGAGATAGCTATTTCTAACTGAAATTACTAAACCATATATTAAATAAAATATTTAGAACACGTCGTTTCTAATTGACTCCATTGATACATTAATTATAATTCACTTCATATACTTAGAAATATATATAATTCAGATAATAACTATTATTATTAAAGTTTTTTAAAGCCAAACACTTCACCGAGAAACATTTTCACTCGTAAAGTCGAGTTATTATATGTTAAATTAATTTATGTGTATTCAGACACAATACGATTTAAAAATAAAACAATTAACTAAACTACTCACAACAAACAGAAATTGATGGATTAAATAATATTAATCCAGCCTATATCTTAACGCCCAAAGTCTAAAAAATGCTGGGTGCTTCACAAGGTTCGCAATCACCATATAAGCTGTAATCACACGTAGAAAAGTCAATTGCTGAGTCGAACCCACAACCTCCTAGTTTACAACTGTTGTATAAAAAAAAAAAAATCATATTAAAACTATTTAACAGTAGAAATGTGTTTTACCAGTTGTTTATAAATAACGAGTCTTCGGAAGACATAATCAGTCAATCTTAAAGTGTTGTTCCTCAGAGATTTTATAATTTCACTGACGTATAGTAAAACATTTGATTGTATGTTAACATATGGTTAATTGTAATACTTAAACCGGATTCTTATTTAGTTGAACACGCTAATCTGTAGAAGCTGAATAAAATCAAAGATATTTACCCTTTTCAAGTGGTATATAAAAATATGATTACAAACAATATAAGTCTCTACTATATATAGTATATTTTTGTTTGTCTAAAAACACAACTAAACCTAAACTGAGTCTGAACGGATTTTAATCAAATTTGTCATGGTGATAGTTGAGAAACTTTATGTTTAGACACTGGATTGGTAAATTTATTTGAAAAATAGCAGTCAACGGCTAAATACGCTTATTTGCAAATTGACGAATAAGCTTAACCACTCGCTTGTACCCTGACCGTAACCAGGCTATAAATCGCGATGTTATCATTGCTCAGCTCAACCATTCGACCTCACAATACTCGACTTCGCTTCAAAGTTCCTCTAATAAACCTAATGAAGCTTTGCTTATGATAAAATGGCTGATACTTAGGTCTTATATTTCAAGTATTTTATTTCAATTATGCTTCATATAACTTATTTAATATGTTTCACTAAACTCGAGTTCTGTTAAAGTTAAATCCATAAAATTTAATTTGTTCTTGTTAATTGTTTAGTATGTTATTGGTGAAAACTCATTACATCTGAGCTACCCGAAGTAGTTTTAATGAAGGCATCTATGTTCACAATATGTGTAAATTTTTTTTTGTCAGTGATACCTTCTTAATTTACCTAATTGAAAACCAGATGTCGTTAGCTCTAACAACATAGATTTGTAACATTCTAAGTAAGCCAAATCTATATAATTATGTCCCAATTAACTGAAGCAGTATAAGCATCACTTGGTTAAGATGCTCTCAAGTCAAGGTGGCCGACCGCGCCCTCATGCGGAACGTGAGGGCGTTACGCTCCGCCGCCTGCTAGGATAATGACTTCGCTTCAATCATATCTCACTTGTCTTAGCATCAAGCAGGTAACAGAAGTTGGTATGGCTATAGATTACCCAACAGATGTATGTGTTTACAGCAGCAAATTATTGTAAGAAATTGTTACTGGTTGTTACCAGGATTTGTTGATACATTTCCCGATCGGCTTCATAGATCATTTTAGTCGATTTTTGTATAGAAGGGTGGGGGGGGGGGGAACGGTCCACCATAGAGGTGAAGTCTCCGCTAGATTACTCACGTGTCTGGGAGCTCGTGAGTGCAGCAGGCCTTTCAAAATTACATCAAAAATGCTTTTGCTGTCTAAACGGAAGATTCACAGTCTGTTCCAGCATTCCCATTCCGATAAACCTCACCTGTGACATTTCGTAAAGCTCTAGTTACCCAGCAAAGCCTGGTCAAATAACAACGTGGTAAAAACAAATCAAACAATCAAGAGTCTTTTAAAAATGCTTCCAAAAATGATTTATAAGTGAATTGAAAATATTTCCACCAAACCAGTAGCGGAGGCAACAGACCGTATACCCTGTGGTCGCGCTCTGCTAGCGATGACGTTATGACATTTTCATCGGCCTCAAATACAATGTGTTGTGAAATAAATTTCTAAACGGAAAACCGGCGTCGAGCGATGCAATAGATCCTGCTGTACTGCGTAGTGAGATCTCTGTGTTTCCTTCCACTTTACAATGCCTTGCCATCCTACCCGTATCTACTTCATGTTTCCTGATAGCAACACACCTTACTCCCACCTGCTTGTAGGCCTCCTGATCAGGAATATTTGGATAAGAATTGGGTAATGTTATGTTAATTAGACATTGCAACTTTTATGAATGAGTACGAGACGCTATAGAAAATAAAACAAGTTATTTTGATAAGTACTTATTATACATATAGTTCATATATACATGATTGAATTTACAAATTATATGGTTTGGTTGGTTTCGCGAGACTTTATTCAGAAGTATTGGCGGAAACTAATAATGATCTAGCATTCGAATTATCTCAATGACTAAGTCACGGTGGTACAAAGGACACTTGATATTGTCTGAATCACCTCAATAATTTACTAGATCAGATCCTATTTTAGAACTTACATAGACGTGGCTAATATCCTTTTATAACCGTGAGGCATTACTAACAATATTATTTTTGATAAATCACTTTTAAATATCATTGACAATAGTTACTTCACTATTCAGTTGCGATAGTATAAATAATAACTAAGCTTATGTACCTACAGCGGTATTAAAATTAACGCAATTTGATAAATTATATGAAGAAGTCCCGCTTAAAATGACATGCTGATGTCTTACTATACAGATAATTAACAGTTGGGCTAATTGTAGTTAATCTACATAATAGACAATTTTCTTTATGACACAGTTAATACAATAAGGAAGTGACAATTGACAAACTTCTTTAGGGCTGGCAATCATGTTTTCGATAATATTAATGAAATTAAAAATATAATACGAGAGAATAGTAAATAGGTATTTTTTTCAAATTTAATGACAAGCACTAAAAACGTGACGTGAATATTAATGTCATTTTAATTTTGAATGGTTTTATTGTAAAATATATTCTAGGTATATAAACACTAAAAAGTTCTTTATTATATGTTTCGGTTAAAAACGAAACGAAATGGCTTTAAATATAAATTGTACCTAGTAGGTAATTGTAATTTTTAAATAGCATTTAATAATTGTTTAAGCATGATATTATGATAGTAGTACTATAACAATATATTATTATGTTTGATATAAATACTCATTTGATATAATAAAAACAAAAGCTATTATAACTATATATCCGGTCAATTGTCGGCCCTAGTGCACGATATCATCTTAAATAGTGTCATGTCATAGGTCGCTTAATCTAATGTGGCGCTGTGCAGTCCACGGTAAGGTGCGTCTGTCATTGACAATTGACAAGATAAACTAAAAAGTATTTATATAAAAGTAATAGTCTGTGCTTAATAAACAAATCAGTGATTGTTGTGTGTGTATTCATTTATGTGGAAACAATTGTGTGTAAAACTAATAATTAATTAACGAAAAAAGTGAATGTGGCATTTTTTGGCGCGAAACAGGCCAGCCGCGGCCATGTTAGCCGTTTTGGCCGCTGCTGCGCTGGTTGTCATATTGTTGGCAACCAAAGGTGCAAGTTACAAGCAGGTCGAGAGATTACAACAAGAAACAAATGATGTTAGTGAGGAGCCCACCATATTTTCAACATTTACGTAAGCATACAATACATTTAATGTAAATGATATACCTACATACTACAAATTTAAAATAGTTTTAGTTGATTTGTTCTATGTAGTGGCCCCAGGTGTGCATAACGCACGTCATAATTTATTTGTGCAAGGTTAAACCTTAAACAATTGATCCTAACATCATAAATATAATACTTACGTAGTTATTATTGTTTACCTTATTTTCTACTAATCCATGGTTAATTGACGACAACATAGTGATGTTGGTAAATTGTCTAGACTCAAACCGGCTTAGGTCATTAACTTGACTGAATTGTGTCTATGCGAATCGAACCCCTGGGCCTGATGATATAGGCGTGGAAATCTCCATTGTTCTATACGAGAATTTATTCCTATCATAATGAATTCTTACGTGTTGTATAAGTCAACGACCTTTGTTAGAAAATATTAAATGAAAATCATTTTAATTGTACTTTTGAATTTATGACTCAGATAATAATATAAAATGATTAATCGTCTACTGTCGGCACTAGCAAGCTAGTGTAAGGTTACTCAAATCTTTTAGTCGCGTGAAATAAATGCATCCAACGCATTTTTATCGCTTTAAAATATTTTAAATGTAATGATTGCATATAAACAACGCCTGTTTCCTCACGTATTGTTATTTGTGTATTTTAATTTGCAATAATTTTAATTATCGTGGGCTCGCGCAACGTATGTGTATCGTGATACAGCATTTTTTGTAAGTGTGTTTTAATGTGTACTTTAGTTATATATAAAATACGACTGTCACAGTAGACTGTCCGAAACAGAATGACCGATTGTCTGGAAATTTTGTGAGCATATTGAGTAGGTCCAGGAATCGACAATATCCATTTTTCACTTCCCTAAATATTAATTAGAGATTAATATGTATTTGCCGATTTTTCTATTTTTATGGCAAAACAACGTTTGTCGGGTGAGCCAGTTCGTTTATATAAACTAATATTAGTTAGCCATAAACCGAGAATAAAATGGGTTAAACAAAACTTGTAGGTCCAAGTACAAAACTGAATGACTAGATTTATATCTTTTGCAGGCTTGAATTAGACCTTTTTTCCATAGCCGTAAATACGTTCATTTTTTGTTTCATTTCTGTGTGCAGTTGTCATTATTTTTTTGTTTTATATATGATTGTTTAGTTGTCTTTTAAAAATGGTCATTGTATGCATTGTATACCTGTAATGCTGTGCATTCCTATAATTTATGCACATACCTGTCTTGTGTGTGTTTTTTTTTGTAATTTTGTTCGGGTTGTGTTTGTATGTGTGTTGTTGGTGTGCCTAAATAAAACGTGAATTTTTGCTTTCAAGATTACCATCTGACGACCATTTCATGCCATCGGTTGGTAACGGCCACCTCGCCACCAACATCTTTAGTGACACCGTGTATATGAATGGCCTGTACAATGGGCGTAAAGGCGAAAGTCGTCGTGCAAGGATCCCCTCTTGGGCCAACATAAGACTGAATTCAACTTTAACAAGTAACCCGTACAGTCCAATCTATAGCCTTAATACGAATCATGGCGTATTTACAGTTAAGGTTGATAGAGAGAGATCGATTGTCACACAACGGATTTTTGCTCATAAATACTATACGAGAGCTTTTGTCAATCAGATTCACGTTGAGCCTAAGAGGCGTATTGGTGAGTGTTTGTATACAAAACTGCTAAATTAAAAGTATAGGTATAATGAGGTCTGGATAATTTTTAATAAATTAAATAAATGAAATGCCTACATCAAAATATTTCAGCTATCCTTTTTTTCTTGCCTGGAAGGAATTGTCAAGAATTGGCACTCAGCTATTATTTACTATGTTAACCGTCTCTTAAAAGTTTAAAAACAAGAAGTGTACACGATATTTATTTTTACGAATTCCTGAAACTTTGCATAGAAAATAACCTAAATTTACGTATTTGCAATATGGATTAAAAACCTCACCAACACATTCTTAACTTAGCAAATTTTATCGACAGCGTCTTTGCTAAGTTTATTTGTACAGGCGTTACATTTTCCAGGCGTTTGTCGACAGTGTTATGTTTTACATAGCTTTCATCATACGCGTAAATTATCTCGAATTTAATGTCTATAAATATTATGATTTCCTTATTTCTAATAGAAAAGTGTTATATTCTACAGTGGGTCCAAAACAACCGAAAGTAATGTGGTAATCAGTATAATTGACCGAGTTATTAAAAATAAGTCAAACTCAAAATATCTTTATTCAAGTAGGTCTTTATAAAGACACTTTTTAATCGTCAATTTTTACACTACCACCGGTTCAGAAGGCAGTCATCTACCGAGAACAACCGGCAAGAAACTCGTTAGCTGCTCTTTTAAAATAAACAATTCATACAAAATTATGTTACTCACAATTAAAATAACAAAGCATTGTAAGGCTATTCAAGAATTGAACTGTCCCGATGCTGACCAATTGCCGACACATTAAAGGGATCTTTGTCCTCTAAATATTCGTTTACGGTATCAGTATGCCTTTTCAACCAAAATACCCTTTACGCGCGTTTTAAATTTGTTAGAAGTCAATTTGGTTATAAGTGCTGGGACTTTGTTATAAAAACGTATGCTCATACCTACAAACGATTTATGAACTTCACTAAGGCGAGAATCAGGCACATCATTTTTTTCTCTATTAAGTCCTAACGTTAGTATTAAAGGAAATAAAAGAATACAACTCCTATATTGGGTTTCAGATCCAAATCATATTCATCACGAAATCTGGATTGCCATAAAACAAATGCCAGGCCCCAACAGCGAAGATATTGATTTCGCGTCACCGACGCCGGAGATAATCGACGGACGCTCAGTTTGGAGTTCATGTGGAAAGACCAGGGTCTCAGAAGATACTGAGTATCAGCCCCTACCGGTAGACGTGTGTGCCTACTGGACATCTGTGCCTGATCATCTTGTGGTGCCGCATTATCGGCCAAGGGTTTTTACGTTTCTGATGACGGTGGACAAGAATGCAACTGTTGCGAGGAATGAGTTTGTTAAAGGTAAATTTTATCTATTATCTGAAAAGTCCAGGTCAAAATATATATTTTTTTAATAACCATTAAATTATTGACAAATAGTATTGCAGGAGAATGGGGAAGAGCTATACGATAAGCATGTTGATGAATGGCAGAAACTCTATCAAGATGCTGGCATGGAGATTGAAGGAAATCTCAAATTGGTAATTAATAACTATAAAACCCGGAGCACGTTTTCCAAAACCGACAAATCACATTAAAAAACACTCTTTTCAGTCCAAAATCGTAAATGGTATATGGTATTACTATCTGAGTTCATTGCCATCAAAGAACACCTACCAACCTTCTGACAGATATTATGGTCTCAGCCCCACTGGTTTGGCCAGAGGTGGTACATTTGAAGACTACGAAGGTAATTACTTACTTTTTATCACAACGCGAATTTCACTATTTATTCCAATCAGAATTGTAACTTTAAAAAATCGAGTCCTTTTTTACATTGGCTCGCGCTAGTCAAGGCCCAAAATTGTATTCTAGGCTCGTCCAGCTTTTCTGAGTTGGCATAGGCCAACAGCGAGAGCCCATTAAAAAAAGGAGTGGGGGCATTCAGTTGGTATTGAGACCTCGCGCCGAGCGGACGTGTTTGTTCTAATCCGAATGTAATTTTTTATAAATCTGATATTATGTGATATTTCATGATATAAATGACCCCATTTATGCTCAATTGGCCATCCGATTGTTTTTCTGTGACGCATACAATCGAGTACATATTAAATATAGCTTTTTAAATAACAAACGCTTGTTGATTGGATATATTATATATATATTATGTAATTTTTACACATTTAAGGTCACAATTTCTGGGACACAGAAATGTGGATATATCCTAGCATTTTACTTTTGTATCCTGAATACGCCAAAGCACTACTTCAGTATAGGCTGGAGACGGCATACGTTGCTGCCGACTTGGCAAAAGTCACCGGAAATAAGGGATACAGGTTAGAACAAAAGCTTAAAAAGCTAACTTCAAAAAGTTCTTTAATATTAGTTAAAATTCACTTAGCTTCACTTTTATTCAATCGATGTCTTAATGTTGGCTCTTTCTATTTTATTATTATTAACATTAAGTCATAAAAAAAAATTTGTTATTACAAAATGTATGTTGGTAATCGTAGATGAGTGGTAGCAAGCATTTTTTAAACTATTTAAAAGGTATTGCAATTTTGGGTTTTCATCGCTATTCGTTATGTGAAAAGCTTGACAAGAAAAGTTGTCTAATTTCCAGATTTCCGTGGGAAAGCGCGTACACGGGCGGGGAAGTGACGCAGCCCTGTTGCCCGGAAGTGGCGGAGTTCGAGCAGCACGTCACCGGATGCGTCTCTTACGCGGCGAGGCAATACCTCGCCGTGACAAGGGACGAATATTGGCTTAAGGTAGGGCTTAAAAATGTTCAAATATCCTTTATGTCCTTGGACATTTAGTAAAAAAAGAGAAAACTCATTTCCATAAATTATCTTCTCACTCACTCACTCACAGCAACACACACATTAAATGCTCGTTCTTGCACTTGAAGTACCTCACCATGTCATAATCTTGTATATATTAGTATATTAACCCTATTTTGGTCTGGTTTTCATTTTTATATTTAATATATAAGTATGTATAGACATAGACAATTTCAAAAGTCCAAAATAGGATGCATAACCATTATAATAAAGCTCTATCCTTATCTGAGAAATAAAAGACGATAGATATACAGTAGAATCCGGATATAACGACATTCAAGGGACCGGCAACACTATGTCGTACTAACCGGGTAACGTACGAAATGGATTATATATGAATACGATGCGATACGAAATTAAAGTTAAGTAAAATTAGTCGCTAAAACCGATTAGCCGAATTCTACTGTAGTTGTAGACCGGATAGATCGTTTATGTCTTTACGACTTATACTTCTGGTCTTTAAGTATAGTAATTTAAAAGGAACTTTTAACTCACACATAAAGTTAATTATGAGTGGGAGTGCCATGCTTAGAGTTTCAGCCGAACGGGCAGGCACGGCCGGAGAAATATCACTCTCTCACAGAGAACCGGCGTAAAGTGATGCAATTGGACTTTGTTCATTTTGTACTCGCGTTTTGTTCGGTGAGTGAGATCTTCCGGTGCCCATCCTTTCCTCTCCCCCTTCCTCTTCCCCCCATTTCCTAATTTTCCTTTAAAGGCCGGCAACGCACTCAAGAGCTACCAGCCGCGTGAGTGTCTATTGACGGCGACTTCACCTTTATGGTGGAACGTATGCTCCCTCTTCTTTAAAAAAAATGAAAAGTTAATATAGTTAGGCCTATCTCAGAATTAGCCAATTGCAGTACTGTTTTCTAATAAGGCGTTGACAATAGGAAATTCGTTTATTTTTCAGCATGGTGGCTGTTCAATAGTCACAAACATAGCTGAGTTCTGGGCATCGCGCGCCGTCATCAACTACACGACGGGACTTTATGATATCTCAAGTATTTATTTTTATTTTTATTGAACGATACCTAAATAATATAATTATGTTTTTTTTATGTGAGAAGAGGCAAACGAGCAGGCGCATCACTTCGAGTGATGTGCCAACCGCCGCCCATGGACACCTGCAACGCCAGGAGGCTTACAAGTGAGGAAGAGGAACGCTCTTTTTTTGAAGGTCCCCAAGACGTAGCGGATCGGGAATACCTGCGCTGGCAGTTGGTTCCACAAAGAGGTGGTGCGCGGCAGAAACTGCCTTAAAAAACGCACAGTCGTGGAGCGCCAGACATCAAGGTGGTACGGATACGCATGTGTATTAATGTAATTTAAAAAAATGAATTATTGTGCTTTTGCAGATGTGATGGGTCCAGACGAGGATCACAGCAACGTTACGAACTCTGTGTTTACGAACGTCGTCGCGGGATATTCATTGTATTTGGCACAGTTAGTATCGTGAAAATAACTTTAGTTATTCATACTAAGAGAAAGTAAATAAAGAATATCGACCACCCTTCATATATTATTGGGCAAAGTGTGAAAACAATTGAAATAAACAAATAAAAATTAATATTTAAAGGAATAGAGAAAGGTGGTGTTATGACGATAAACTTGTGAAGTTGAGCGTAGTTCTAGGACATCGACCACTCTTCATATATTGTTGGGCCCATGCATTGAGGATCATTCAGAGAGCCTCAGATTCTGCCTCAGTTTCTTGAGCTTGAACACAAGGTTAGCTCACGTTATGTGAGGCAGCCAAAGAAGTTGGGAAAATCGCGGAAAACACGACTAACGCAATGTAACACATTCACTTGCACAAACACAAAGCAAGAATCAAAGTTGATTTTTCAACTATTACCTTTGGCTGTAACATTCTGGGCCCAAAATAGTCTATGTCTTTTGGATCCTGTAGACGAAAAGACGGATCGTTTCGTTAGAAGATAAACTTTTTTTGTCGTAAATTACAAAAAAAATGGGTTTATATAACAGTACGCCTCCCTTTTTTTTGGTTTTTGTCTTTACATAACTATGATACAATAAATATAATATTTAATACAGATACTAAGTATATTAACAATAAGACTTTATTTCAAAAATCTAATTAGAAAATTAAATATGGTCAAAAAAAATTACACCAAAATTTAAATGTTTTTCGTACATTTTCATAAAACATAAAATAGTTTTCTTACTTGAGACGCATTGCCTTGCATTATATAATATAATATTATATAATTAAATTAAAAAACTATTACTTATTAGCCATAGTCATAGATCTGCCATATTATTATCGTCGTCCGTATCTCAGGTATTTCAATAAAACGCACATTGTTTTACAGATACGTAGCCTGCCTATGCAAATCGTACTTTGAACCGAAGAACCCGGACCGGTGGGCAGACATAGCTTGGAGCCTCTCCCTCCCCTATGACCAGACGCTGGACTACCACCCGCAGTTCAGTGGTTACCAACGCGGTGATGTCATCAAGCAGGCTGATGCCGTGCTGTTGGGGTATCCTCTGCAGTATTCCATGAATGTGTAAGTTATCATGTCGGGGAACTACGATTATTATACAACGGAGAATCGTCGTTAAATGGGCCGTGACGATGGAAATAATAGTCACAAAACCTTTGCCAATTGTCCATACACCGATCACAAATCAACCCAGGATGCCAATATAGCACGATCAGACGTTCCAGGAACGCGACCGTCCTCTGCACTGTCCAAAACACCAGTGCCGACCCAATCGTTCAATGTGACCGTCTTGTCCCCACCCCCTCCCAATCCTGCCGCCACTCCACCCTAACCATCCCCGGTACTTGACGTTCCCAAACGTGTAAAATCAAATCAATACCAATTGCAATCAATTAAAATCAGCTACGCAATACGGCATCGGCGCTTCGACATATATATATATCCGGGATCTATCAGGGATCTAATTGTATTATATTTAAGAACTATCTGTGATTCATCTAGTGGGATCTATCTGTGATATATCCGGGATCTATCAGGGATCTAATTGCATTATATTTAAGAACTATCTGTGATTCATCTAGTGGGATCTATCTGTGATATATCCGGGATCTATCAGGGATCTAATTGCATTATATTTAATAACTATCTGTGATTCATCTAGTGGGATCTATCTGTGATATATCCGGGATCTATCAGGGATCTAATTGCATTATATTTAATAACTATCTGTGATTCATCTAGTGGGATCTATCTGTGATATATCCGGGATCTATCAGGGATCTAATTGCATTATATTTAAGAACTATCTGTGATTCATCTAGTGGGATCTATCTGTGATATATCCGGGATCTATCAGGGATCTAATTGCATTATATTTAAGAACTATCTGTGATTCATCTAGTGGGATCTATCTGTGATATATCCGGGATCTATCAGGGATCTAATTGCATTATATTTAATAACTATCTGTGATTCATCTAGTGGGATCTATCTGTGATATATCCGGGATCTATCAGGGATCTAATTGCATTATATTTAAGAACTATCTGTGATTCATCTAGTGGGATCTATCTGTGATATATCCGGGATCTATCAGGGATCTAATTGCATTATATTTAAGAACTATCTGTGATTCATCTAGTGGGATCTATCTGTGATATATCCGGGATCTATCAGGGATCTAATTGCATTATATTTAAGAACTATCTGTGATTCATCTAGTGGGATCTATCTGTGATAGATCCGGGATCTATCAGGGATCTAATTGCATTATATTTAATAACTATCTGTGATTCATCTAGTGGGATCTGTCTGTGATATATCCGGGATCTATCAGGGATCTAATTGCATTATATTTAATAACTATCTGTGATTCATCTAGTGGGATCTATCTGTGATATATCCGGGATCTATCAGGGATCTAATTGCATTATATTTAAGAACTATCTGTGATTCATCTAGTGGGATCTATCTGTGATATATCCGGGATCTATCAGGGATCTAATTGCATTATATTTAATAACTATCTGTGATTCATCTAGTGGGATCTATCTGTGATATATCCGGGATCTATCAGGGATCTAATTGTATTATATTTAAGAACTATCTGTGATTCATCTAGTGGGATCTATCTGTGATATATCCGGGATCTATCAGGGATCTAATTGTATTATATTTAAGAACTATCTGTGATTCATCTAGTGGGATCTATCTGTGATATATCCGGGATCTATCAGGGATCTAATTGCATTATATTTAAGAACTATCTGTGATTCATCTAGTGGGATCTATCTGTGATATATCCGGGATCTATCAGGGATCTAATTGCATTATATTTAATAACTATCTGTGATTCATCTAGTGGGATCTATCTGTGATATATCCGGGATCTATCAGGGATCTAATTGTATTATATTTAATAACTATCTGTGATTCATCTAGTGGGATCTATCTGTGATATATCCGGGATCTATCAGGGATCTAATTGTATTATATTTAAGAACTATCTGTGATTCATCTAGTGGGATCTATCTGTGATATATCCGGGATCTATCAGGGATCTAATTGCATTATATTTAAGAACTATCTGTGATTCATCTAGTGGGATCTATCTGTGATATATCCGGGATCTATCAGGGATCTAATTGCATTATATTTAAGAACTATCTGTGATTCATCTAGTGGGATCTATCTGTGATATATCCGGGATCTATCAGGGATCTAATTGCATTATATTTAAGAACTATCTGTGATTCATCTAGTGGGATCTATCTGTGATAGATCCGGGATCTATCAGGGATCTAATTGCATTATATTTAATAACTATCTGTGATTCATCTAGTGGGATCTGTCTGTGATATATCCGGGATCTATCAGGGATCTAATTGCATTATATTTAATAACTATCTGTGATTCATCTAGTGGGATCTATCTGTGATATATCCGGGATCTATCAGGGATCTAATTGCATTATATTTAAGAACTATCTGTGATTCATCTAGTGGGATCTATCTGTGATATATCCGGGATCTATCAGGGATCTTATTGCATTATATTTAAGAACTATCTGTGATTCATCTAGTGGGATCTATCTGTGATATATCCGGGATCTATCAGGGATCTAATTGCATTATATTTAAGAACTATCTGTGATTCATCTAGTGGGATCTATCTGTGATATATCCGGGATCTATCAGGGATCTAATTGCATTATATTTAATAACTATCTGTGATTCATCTAGTGGGATCTATCTGTGATATATCCGGGATCTATCAGGGATCTAATTGTATTATATTTAAGAACTATCTGTGATTCATCTAGTGGGATCTATCTGTGATATATCCGGGATCTATCAGGGATCTAATTGCATTATATTTAAGAACTATCTGTGATTCATCTAGTGGGATCTATCTGTGATATAACCGGAATCTATCAGGGATCTAATTGTATTATATTTAATAACTATCTGTGATTCATCTAGTGGGATCTATCTGTGATATATCCGGGATCTAATTGCATTATATTTAAGAACTATCTGTGATACATCTAGTGGGATCTATCTGTGATATATCCGGGATCTATCAGGGATCTAATTGCATTATATTTAATAACTATCTGTGATTCATCTAGTGGGATCTATCTGTGATATATCCGGGATCTATCAGGGATCTAATTGTATTATATTTAAGAACTATCTGTGATTCATCTAGTGGGATCTATCTGTGATATATCCGGGATCTATCAGGGATCTAATTGTATTATATTTAAGAACTATCTGTGATTCATCTAGTGGGATCTATCTGTGATATATCCGGGATCTATCAGGGATCTAATTGCATTATATTTAATAACTATCTGTGATTCATCTAGTGGGATCTATCTGTGATATATCCGGGATCTATCAGGGATCTAATTGCATTATATTTAAGAACTATCTGTGATTCATCTAGTGGGATCTATCTGTGATATATCCGGGATCTATCAGGGATCTAATTGCATTATATTTAAGAACTATCTGTGATTCATCTAGTGGGATCTATCTGTGATATATCCGGGATCTATCAGGGATCTAATTGCATTATATTTAAGAACTATCTGTGATTCATCTAGTGGGATCTATCTGTGATAGATCCGGGATCTATCAGGGATCTAATTGCATTATATTTAATAACTATCTGTGATTCATCTAGTGGGATCTGTCTGTGATATATCCGGGATCTATCAGGGATCTAATTGCATTATATTTAATAACTATCTGTGATTCATCTAGTGGGATCTATCTGTGATATATCCGGGATCTATCAGGGATCTAATTGCATTATATTTAAGAACTATCTGTGATTCATCTAGTGGGATCTATCTGTGATATATCCGGGATCTATCAGGGATCTAATTGCATTATATTTAAGAACTATTTGTGATTCATCTAGTGGGATCTATCTGTGATATATCCGGGATCTATCAGGGATCTAATTGCATTAAATTTAATAACTATCTGTGATTCATCTAGTGGGATCTATCTGTGATATATCCGGGATCTATCAGGGATCTAATTGTATTATATTTAAGAACTATCTGTGATTCATCTAGTGGGATCTATCTGTGATATATCCGGGATCTATCAGGGATCTAATTGCATTATATTTAAGAACTATCTGTGATTCATCTAGTGGGATCTATCTGTGATAGATCCGGGATCTATCAGGGATCTAATTGCATTATATTTAATAACTATCTGTGATACATCTAGTGGGATCTATCTGTGATATATCCGGGATCTATCAGGGATCTAATTGCATTATATTTAATAACTATCTGTGATTCATCTAGTGGGATCTATCTGTGATATATCCGGGATCTATCAGGGATCTAATTGCATTATATTTAATAACTATCTGTGATTCATCTAGTGGGATCTATCTGTGATATATCCGGGATCTATCAGGGATCTAATTGCATTATATTTAAGAACTATCTGTGATTCATCTAGTGGGATCTATCTGTGATATATCCGGGATCTATCAGGGATCTAATTGCATTATATTTAAGAACTATCTGTGATTCATCTAGTGGGATCTATCTGTGATATATCCGGGATCTATCAGGGATCTAATTGCATTATATTTAATAACTATCTGTGATTCATCTAGTGGGATCTATCTGTGATATATCCGGGATCTATCAGGGATCTAATTGCATTATATTTAAGAACTATCTGTGATTCATCTAGTGGGATCTATCTGTGATATATCCGGGATCTATCAGGGATCTAATTGCATTATATTTAAGAACTATCTGTGATTCATCTAGTGGGATCTATCTGTGATATATCCGGGATCTATCAGGGATCTAATTGCATTATATTTAAGAACTATCTGTGATTCATCTAGTGGGATCTATCTGTGATAGATCCGGGATCTATCAGGGATCTAATTGCATTATATTTAATAACTATCTGTGATTCATCTAGTGGGATCTGTCTGTGATATATCCGGGATCTATCAGGGATCTAATTGCATTATATTTAATAACTATCTGTGATTCATCTAGTGGGATCTATCTGTGATATATCCGGGATCTATCAGGGATCTAATTGCAT
This sequence comes from Leptophobia aripa, assembly GCA_951799465.1. Classification (NCBI taxonomy): domain Eukaryota; kingdom Metazoa; phylum Arthropoda; class Insecta; order Lepidoptera; family Pieridae; genus Leptophobia; species Leptophobia aripa. Next base: position 6,994,941 of record OX637270.1, on the reverse strand, counting down.
TATATTTAAGAACTATCTGTGATTCATCTAGTGGGATCTATCTGTGATATATCCGGGATCTATCAGGGATCTAATTGCATTATATTTAAGAACTATCTGTGATTCATCTAGTGGGATCTATCTGTGATATATCCGGGATCTATCAGGGATCTAATTGCATTAAATTTAATAACTATCTGTGATTCATCTAGTGGGATCTATCTGTGATATATCCGGGATCTATCAGGGATCTAATTGTATTATATTTAAGAACTATCTGTGATTCATCTAGTGGGATCTATCTGTGATATATCCGGGATCTATCAGGGATCTAATTGCATTATATTTAAGAACTATCTGTGATTCATCTAGTGGGATCTATCTGTGATAGATCCGGGATCTATCAGGGATCTAATTGCATTATATTTAATAACTATCTGTGATTCATCTAGTGGGATCTGTCTGTGATATATCCGGGATCTATCAGGGATCTAATTGCATTATATTTAAGAACTATCTGTGATTCTTCTAGTGGGATCTATCTGTGATAGATCCGGGATCTATCAGGGATCTAATTGCATTAAATTTAATAACTATCTGTGATTCATCTAGTGGGATCTATCTGTGATATATCCGGGATCTATCAGGGATCTAATTGCATTATATTTAAGAACTATCTGTGATTCATCTAGTGGGATCTATCTGTGATATATCCGGGATCTATCAGGGATCTAATTGCATTATATTTAAGAACTATCTGTGATTCATCTAGTGGGATCTATCTGTGATAGATCCGGGATCTATCAGGGATCTAATTGCATTATATTTAATAACTATCTGTGATTCATCTAGTGGGATCTGTCTGTGATATATCCGGGATCTATCAGGGATCTAATTGCATTATATTTAAGAACTATCTGTGATTCATCTAGTGGGATCTATCTGTGATATATCCGGGATCTATCAGGGATCTAATTGCATTATATTTAAGAACTATCTGTGATTCATCTAGTGGGATCTATCTGTGATAGATCCGGGATCTATCAGGGATCTAATTGCATTATATTTAAGAACTATCTGTGATTCATCTAGTGGGATCTATCTGTGATAGATCCGGGATCTATCAGGGATCTAATTGCATTATATTTAATAACTATCTGTGATACATCTAGTGGGATCTATCTGTGATATATCCGGGATCTATCAGGGATCTAATTGTATTATATTTAAGAACTATCTGTGATTCATCTAGTGGGATCTATCTGTGATATATCCGGGATCTATCAGGGATCTAATTGCATTATATTTAAGAACTATCTGTGATTCATCTAGTGGGATCTATCTGTGATAGATCCGGGATCTATCAGGGATCTAATTGCATTATATTTAATAACTATCTGTGATTCATCTAGTGGGATCTGTCTGTGATATATCCGGGATCTATCAGGGATCTAATTGCATTATATTTAAGAACTATCTGTGATTCTTCTAGTGGGATCTATCTGTGATAGATCCGGGATCTATCAGGGATCTAATTGCATTAAATTTAATAACTATCTGTGATTCATCTAGTGGGATCTATCTGTGATATATCCGGGATCTATCAGGGATCTAATTGCATTATATTTAAGAACTATCTGTGATTCATCTAGTGGGATCTATCTGTGATATATCCGGGATCTATCAGGGATCTAATTGCATTATATTTAAGAACTATCTGTGATTCATCTAGTGGGATCTATCTGTGATAGATCCGGGATCTATCAGGGATCTAATTGCATTATATTTAATAACTATCTGTGATTCATCTAGTGGGATCTGTCTGTGATATATCCGGGATCTATCAGGGATCTAATTGCATTATATTTAATAACTATCTGTGATTCATCTAGTGGGATCTATCTGTGATATATCCGGGATCTATCCGTGATCTATCTGTGATCTATCCGAGATCTATAATCCGCAGCTTCAATTAGTACGTTGATACAATAGATGCTATTCTTATTATCAATTCTATACTTAACGCAATGCATATTAGGAGTACTTAACCTTTGTCACCTACGCTTTGAACAAATTAACGAAAAACATGGCCCAGTGTATGAAAAGCTGTTTAATTCAATTTCCTAATCATTGTCAGACCTACGATCGAGTGTAACAGTCGATGTGTCAAAATGGCGGCCAATGTTTAAAAGTCTCGAGATTGGACGAAAGGAGGTTAAGGTTGGATGGATGTTATTGATCCAGTCTGTCCTAGCGCAGATGTAAAACTCTATCCATAAATTACATCAAGATGATTCTTATGTCGTTTGTTATATCCACGGTTTTCTAAATATTTTCAGATCGACCCGAGCCAACGATCTCTCATACTACGAGACTGTAACACGGAGTACAGGACCAGCAATGACCTGGAGCATGCACGCGATCGGCCACCTTCAGCTCGAAGACAACTTGAAAGCTGCCTCCCATTTTAATAAAAGCTATGAGCCCTATGTTAGAGAGCCTTTTAAGGTTTGATCTACCTTCTGTTTCATCAGAATATATTATATCGTTATATATTTAATATTATGTACTAAAGTATAGAACGAAGAGTTATTTACGTATTATTTTATGACAATGTAAAGCCATGATAGCATGATTTAACGTCATGAGTACGTAACTCAAACTCAATATTCGTTGTCTTAAAGTCACTGAATCTAAATTTTAATAAATCGAAATAAATAAAAGCGAAATATCGATATTTCTGAATCGAACTTGAATCGTAAATTTTCATCCAGAACAATCTTGATAACGCAAATATTTTTTGGCCGGGGTGGGTAATGCCCCGGTATCTTGCAGTTTATTTATCCATTTTAGGTGTGGAGTGAACTTCGTCGGCCAAAAATTGGTGCGGTCAACTTCTTCACGGGAATGGGGGGGTTCCTTCAGGCTTTGATATTCGGTTACGCGGGCATCAGTGTTACTTTGGACAAGGTCACCATCAGCAGACCCCAGCTGCCTCCTGAAGCGACTCGGTTTAGGATTAAAGGTATTTTTTGTTAAAGCATTGTTATTGGCAAAAAAATGGTCTGTCTATGATATCTGGCGGGAAAAGGCAGATAAAACCATGGGAAACGAATTTTTTGTCAAAAGAATCTATATATCTAAGAGTTTTACTAACCTTTCAAGCATGTGATTCTATGTTTTCTTTCGGAAATCGAACCCAAACGGTTTGGCGACTAATTCTGTTCTAGGTCTTAAATACCTCGGCGCACACCTCAGCCTAGACGTGAAGGTGGCAGGCACAACACTAGCTGTGACGTCAATGGACGACGAATGGCCCCTCACTATGTTCAATGGGAAATATAACGTCACCCTTGTTCCGGGACTTACAGGTATGTTATTTTACGGAAACGGACGCGTTATTTTAATGTTTCACAGATGATATATGTTATATATACACAATTACAAAAACCAAAATTAAACTAAATTATCCACTATAATATATAAACAGATATATATATATATATATATATTATTAAATTTATTATTATATATTATATTATATATACTATTTATTATATATACACTTTTGTTAAACTATTCTTAATAATATATATATATATATTAGTAACAAAAGTTTAACAAAAGAGTGAAGTTAGGAATCGTAAGTTGACGTAGATTCCTTCAAGAAAAGAGCGTACCACTTTAAAAAGGCCGGCAACGCACACACGAACTCTCGGCCTTTATGTTGTACCTAGGCTAGTTTGCCCCTTTCGCTATAAAACAATTTACAAATAAAACAATCGACACTATAGAAACATTATGCAATATAATGTTTCTATAGTGTCGATTGTTTGTGTTGTTTTTTTTACAAATGACTTAAATATTTATAAAAGTAAGCGCCTTTGTGAATATAAGTATCGATGTTTTCATATAACGTCATTACACACTAAACTGATTAAAGTTTACCACTCGAATGTCCTCTTAAATACGTGTCATAAATTCTTCACTTAAAGTTTTTTTCAAAATTCACAAAACTCAGACCTTTCCATCTTTACGTAAAAGTTAAGTTAGTCGTGAAAATCTCTGATTGTTCTCCTTTGAAAGATATATTTTGTTTACTATAATTAAAACAATTAAAGACACAGCATCTCTTACAAAACTACAAGGATACAGATATTAAATGAAATTTTTTTTTTAGTTACATTGATTGGGCCTGGCCCATTCACAATACACACGACACCATGGAAGGATTGTAAACTACCCTCAGATGTCATCGGCAGAAATTATTTAAGACCAATTGGATCATAAGACAGTCATTAATAAATAAGCTAAAATAAAATCTTTTTTACATATGAATACTTCTTTTATTTTATTTTATTATATCTGTCCCCAGACAGCTTATGTGCTAAATACAATTAAAACAATAAACTTATGAGATAACACAACTAGGTTTACACATGAGGGAAATGGGAACTTGAGACATTAACAAAATATAATATACATAATACGAACAAGATACGACATACGTGTGACCACCATCAGGATTTTAAGGTTTGTTTTTTTTAAGGTGTTTAAAATGAGTCGCCAAAAACATCAACTGACTCGTCCACATTTATTATTATATTATTATTATTTGAGTTTCGTTACGTTAAACTTAAAGGGATCAGTCAAAAAAGAGTTTTTTAGGGTTATAAGAATGCGTTCAGTTTCTAAAAAGCTCATAGCTTTTGATGTGTAGAAAATGTATAGAAAAAATATCTTAACATGTAATTTATAAATTCTTTAATTTTCATTTTGGTGCAAAAAGTTATATAAACAGATTTGTAAGCAAAACAATTTGCTACAAATTATGACGTTACATTTTTTTTTGTAATTCGCACAGTTTCTGAGATATTGCGAAAAAAGTGTTTTCACCCCTTTTTCCAAGATGGCGGCTGGGGGACAAGGGTAGCGACCCCACAAACTTGAAGTTAAGCTTCTATGGACCCCCCAAACAAAGCTGCCTCTTTTAAATGCAAAGCAAATGTAAGATTTCAATGGACTACTAATAAATTGTCAAATCTCTGTTAGTGTTAAATGATCATTAACCTAATGTGATAAACATGTTAAAAGACCAATGCAAAGATTAAATATAGATTAAAAAGCATTTGCCTAAATAAGGATATACTTAACTTAAATATATATATTATTTTAAGTATTATGATTTTAGTTGAAAAATAAATATATTAAAGTGAAAATAATATATTCCGTGGAGCAAGGGGACCTGGAGTTCCTTTACTTGGAGACATCAACAGTGAAAAGGTGAATCTCGCCTGCGTTTATTGACAAAGACACGTTTGTAAGGGAAAAAATCGATACTAATATTATAAATGCGAGTATGTATGTATGTTACGCTTTCACGTTTAAACTAAGGACCGATTTCTATGAAATTTGGTATGGATATAGGCTGTTTTTATCGTGAAAAAAGGGTTGTATGCGTTAAAGTGGAAGATGAAAGTTTATATATATTATACCAGAACTCTCGTCTTTTTTGTAACTAATTTCCCAAATCCCTTATGTATTTAAACCACGCGGACGAAGTCGCAGGCAAAAGCTACTAGTATAATATAATACCGTGTAATATTTTTTTATTACAGTTAACTATACCCGTATATATTTTCTCACAGGATTTAGATTACATATAAATATAATGAAAATTACGGCTGCTCCCTGCAGCGTAGGCACATTCGAGGCAGAGAAAACTATACACAATATATATTTGAACAAGCATTTTAATAATTTCATTCGTAAAATCTGTTAAATAATAGAGTTTTGCAAAATCACCTTTTTAAAGTACAAAAATAGATGTAGCCTAGATGTTGGCGCAGGTGAAGTATCGGATTTCATGAAAAGTGCTGTCTCTTTGTTTAAATTGGGATTGTTGCGAAATCGAGGCTTGCGTGACTTGTCATGTGATGGATTTCAAATTGGTCCTACATTTATGGTGGAATTTTGTTTCATTCCAATTGAATAATCCTATTATAATAGTTAAGGTTTCAGGCAATGTCTGTTGTTACAGAAACTTCAGTAAGTTATGTTATTTTTATGTTTAATGGTACATGTTATTCATCTACCATTGAACACATCTAGAACAATATAATACGACTTTTTTCCCGAGGTGTAAATACATTTCTGCATTGGTCCCAAAGGAGAAGGGATATGTGGGGAACACCCACTAAAATCATCACGGGTAGACCTAGGTACTCGACCGCATTGAAAGGGCCCCAAAGGGATTGTTCTTGGACTCAACCAGGCACCTGGCGGCTGCTAATGTGGCATAAAAGTTTGGCACACCTTCCTACACTCTCCGCGTCTCCCAACCCCCAGTGACTAATATAAACATTTATAGTGAAAACTGCATGTAACGTCACTCCATTTAACGACAACGTCAAAATTCCTTATTCATTAAGGTATATAGGACCATTTTGAATCGTCTTAAATCTAAGTGATTCTACGCCTGTTCGTACAAAACCTGGAAATTGGTTGGTTTACCTTCTGCAATAACTTTTCTTCTCTCCATTTAACGACCACCAAATAACGCCATAAAATGCACAGTTCCTTCAGTGCCGTTATATAGAGATTACGCAGTCTTTTATTGGTTAAAAACATGTCATACGATGTGACGTCAGCCCTCAGCCGATAGAATATTGACAGTTCCGCATTTTGTTGATCTCGGCAATAAAATCGTATCGATTAGATATTGTTGTATTTTTCAATACCAAATTCAAATAAGAAATTTTCATAAACTCATCTACTTAGTTTTAATCGTGAGAAATTTAATATTTCAAATTTTGTTCTCTAGAGATCGTATACGAAAAGATGGATCACCATTAATTTAGCAGATGCAGGAACGTATCTAGCCATCGCGGCATCTGGTTCCGGCAAATCTATATTTATTTACAGCCCGAGAAGCCAAAACACATACAAAAAAATATATAACTCTGCAACTTCTGATATACGTCCACTGTCATTCCTAACCCTGTCATAAAAATGTTCTGGAGTTAAGAAAACCATTAACTAAGGCAAAGGCTTGTTCAGAAATTAACTTCAGCCAGCAATGGATGACTCCTGAACTGGAAAAAATATATCAGGGGCATGGGATCCTAGCAATGATTGCAGAATGTTACTGCAATTGGTTCCACACCATACAAACTTCACTAAGACAATTTCCCTACGCCGGCTAGTCACATATATGTATAAAAATTTAGTGAAGTAAAAAAAAGCTTGATCAAAACACTATAATTAACTTGCTGAACCCATAAAATTAGTAACAAATACATTCTCTTCAATACAGATGTTCAATAAATGCCCAAATGATGTTCCAAATGTAGATTTTAATAAATTTAAAAACTTTATTAAGCAAAAATTGTAAGTCAAGCCCTACTTTAGCGAAAGATATTCTACTATTCTAAAAAGCTTGAGACTATATCGCTCTCACTCCTGATATACGAAAACAAAGGACGCGTTAAAAAAATCAAGCAGCCGAGTTTTTTGTGAGTATCTGAGACTGGTTTATTTTAGAATCCTCGTGGCCTTGGACATAATAAAATTGACGTACACAATCGCTGATAAGAATATATAGGTGAAATATTTAAAATAAAACAAACCGAAACTATTTGATTTCTTTAATAAACATTCTTCAATAACATACAAAATGTACTTAAACTGGTCACACATATCACTGGAAGCACCTCAAACATTGTTTCATACAAATCTATTTACTAAAAAAACAATGAGATTATAACTTGATTAAAATATTTGGACTATCAACAATACAATAAAGTACCCGTCATTTTATTAACTGCATAACTAAAACAGTTGCCCAAATGGATGGACAAAAAATAATAATACAATGCATTATCATATTCAAACTATATCTTAAGTTGTATTCAAATCGAGTATATAAATAAAACAAACATGAATTTATTAATTAATAATTATCTATTGGTGCAAATGGTGTATTTTAAAGCATTTATTAGTTAACATTAACATTAGCAATTACAGAGTATTAAAATTAACTGTGGAACATGGCGTTCAGAGTTATTCGTGATGATGTAAACGTAAGTTAAGGCCAGCTAAAGCAAACATACATATTACAAACAATTCTGAATACAGTTTATTTATAAATATATATATTGTATACAGTGTATATATATATATATATATATATATATATATATATATATATATATATATATATATATTGTATACTCTATATAACGACACTGTGTGGACTGTGGCATTTTATGGCGTTATTTGGAAGAAAAATGATTGTACAAGCTAAACCAACCAATCGCGACGCTTTATAGGCTTTGTCGTTAAATCGTGTGACGTTATATAGAGTTTATATATTTTTTATTTTTTGTCAGTATGTCTTCATTGAAATCCAAACATAATAAAGACTATACATAAATGAAAGTTAAACTATAAAATGTAGATTTCTATTAGTCATTATGCGCAGTGCATTTAATTAATACACTCACGAGATGCAAAACCATTTAAACATTGCAATATGAACGGAGTTATTTTCGTAATTCTCGTAAAGTTAACTTTGGGCGTGGTACTCTATAACTCAAAATTTACTTCGATAAATATTGTCTATGTTTTTTTGCTAGAATGCAATGAAGGCAGTAGGTGAATCTTGTTAATTCTCGAATTAAATCAGGCTAATTTAACACGCGCGTTACCCCCTTTAATCAGTTAAAACATTAAATCTGATTTAAAATTTAAATTTTAACTGAATAAACGATTAATTGATGAATTCCGTTGTAGGTTTGTTTGAACGAATCACTGGAATGTGATAATTAAATATTTGTTATGTATATTTAATTTTAGTTTTATACAATATATAATTAAAACAAGACAGACCGACATAAAATAAAATATTTAATGATTTCTCGTTACAATGACCTAAAATACCCGAGGTTAGGCCTTGCGTTTGAGCATTGTTGTACGCTCCCATTCTAGATAGTTTCAGTATGTTGAAAACAATGGTTAAATAAATCTCACCAAGGTTTTTATTAATTTTCACTAACTGAATACCACCAGTGGTATAACGACACTACTAACACAGCACTGTGTTGGTATAAATGTAGATAGAACCAATACCAAAATTATTCCTATCTTTGAAGCACCGATATTTAAAAAAAAAACACCTAAAAAATCTAGCCTAAATCAAAGCCTACAACGTCATCTAAATGGTAGTCGAAAATTCTAAAATCATATTTAAACAATTTGTACAGTTTACTTATAAGTGGAAGCTCGAGCTGAGCGAAATACTTGCTGAGCTTCTCGGAAGTACCTGACGTGTGCGTCAACCTTGGAAATTGGATTTTGTCTGTGGCGTTGATTGTGTGAAGTGCTAGCAGAGCGTCATCAAGTAGAGTTTCGTATTTACCTGAAACAAATATATAGATTTGAGATAAAACTTTTAAAAAAAAAACTCAAAATATCTTTATTCAAGTAGGTCTTTATAAAGACACTTTTGAATCGTCAATTTTTACACTACCATAATAGAAAAATATTACCGTTTGAACTAAAGCGTATACGATTGTGTAAGTTTGCGACATGCTTTAAAGCTAAAATGTCTGAACAGTTTCATCGCGTCCTAGAACAGATTCATCTCAGTAACTGTCTTCCATAAAGTATCATTAAGATGTTACACACTGTTAAACTGACTGACTAAATTGGGTAAAGTCAAATGATTTCATAAAGCATACTGTTTTAATAATACACCAAGACCTACTGTGGATGTAGTAGATACAGCTAGAAAGTACTAGAACCAGCTAAACAAACAAATTAAGATTTACGCAATATGCGCCCGCGTCGCTCTGTTATAATGACATCCGACAATTTTGAGGTAATTGACGTTGTTTGCCTACTTTTAGTTCTGTTAATAAAAAACAAATATATTTTGAGTTTAATAAATAATACGCGCTATGCAAGCATGTTTGACCCTAACCTTAGGCTAGACCTAATCAAACTTGTTATACCTGACGTAAGGTATAAAGAAATCTAGGTCACGAGGGTCGATTCCAGGTAATAGACCCACTTATACGGGAACCGGACTAACGAACGATGAGTAGGTTATGTGTTTATTATATCTGTACACTTGCGTTATAAATTTAATATTGTTTACAGCATGTATATCAAAATCTCTTCATTCAGTAAGGTACATAGGACGATTTCAGAGACGTGTTAAATCTAAGTGACTCTACGCAAGTACGTACGCGACCAAGCTGTGAAGCAGGCAAGAAGGTGGTAGCTCGTGAGTGCGTTGCCGGCCTTTAAAGGAAAGGGGAGAGGGACGAGGGAAGGGGGACGAGGGAAGGGGTAAAGGATGGGCACCGGAAATCTCACTCACCGAACGAAACGCAAGTACAAAATGAACAAAGTCCAATTGCATCACTTTACGCCGGTTTTCTGTGAAAGAGTGGTATTTCTCCGGCCGTGCCTGCCCATTCGGCTGAAACTCTAAGTAACAGCATGGCACTCCCACTCAATCGAATCAAGGTCTATTTTTCCTGTTAAGTGACCCTTGTACTGATTCACTCCCCTGTGTCGCAGTTCGTCTGTACTAATCAACAGGTGTGTGTTAAGTGCGCAATGTCATGTTCAAAGCGAAAATGAAGTGAATAGAACAGCATACTTTAAAATTCGTACAAGAATACATAAAGTATGAATGTATAGTGCGCTGAATTATCTTTGCCATCATCTCTAAGGAGATTTAAAAATTGAGTTAATTTTCTATAACAGATACAATCTCACTTATCACTTCGCTAAGTGTAAGCCGGGCTTTACACTGGAACTAACTGAGTTACATGTTAGCCTCACATCTTAAAAACAACAGGTTTCTCTCTTTTTCTAGGCTTGTAGACTATAAATATTGCTATAAAATAGGGATGAGATCTAACTGCGCTTTTACCAAACAAAGAGTTGTTTCTGTGACTATTAATTGGTAATTATTTTGATATGTAATGATATTACGCGTATCATGTAGAAACAGTGGTACAGTTGTTTTGTGGGCGTGGTCCCCTATCTAACCATACGTGAGTATGTTTTTGTCCACCAGTCCGGTCAAGGTGTTTTATTTATTTAGGTAGTATATTGTTGGTATTAATTAAAATTTTTATTAGTGATTTAGAAGCCAGGTATTCACAAGGTGAATACAAGGTTTAATAATTATACAATTATAAATATTCAATAGTATTATTTTCAGTTGTGTTTAGATTAAAAAGCGAATTGTTTTAAAACAATATTTTTATATTATGCTGAGCCAAGAGACAAAGATCCCTTTAATGTTTCGGCAATTGGCTCAAGCTCGGGACAGTTCAATTCTTGAGTAGCCTTACAATGCTTTATTTGAATTGTAAGTAACATATATTTGTATTAATTGTTCATTTTAAAAGAGCAGCTATCGAGTTTCTTGCCGGTTCTTCTTGGTAGATGAGTGCCTTCCGAACCGGTGGTAGTGTAAAATTGACGATTCAAAGATATTTTGAGTTTGAGTTTAAAACAGATCTATTGGTAATTTGTAAACCTCACAAGAGAGAGAGTTAGAGAGATGTTAAGAGGGGAGACAGGGAGGGGAGAAGGCAATGTTATACAGTTGGCTGTTGGTATTAAGCCAAGTGGTGTAAACAGTGGTTGTGAAAAATACATGTTATAAAATGTCGATCGGTTTTATTTGGACCAATACTCTGCCAGTGTTGAAATGACTATGAAAAATATGTTAGAATATGAAATAAAAATGATAACATCGCTATGAATCGTTATCAATGTATGTTATCATATTTATGACTTAAATTTGAGGAAATTGAGTATTTGAAACTTGAGGTATTCAAATGTTAGAGACATTGCCAGTTGAATGCGTCTTTACTAATTTTAATTGAAGACAAGAAACTGATAAATTATATCGCACTATCAACAAAAAGCTCTGTATGCTTATACGAGTAGGTCTCTATAAAGACAGGTTTTGAATCGTTTTTACAATAGAACCGATTCACCGAGAAGAGGCATAAACCTCGATAGCTCTTTTAAAATATGAATTATAAATGGTTAGTTCAGATTACAGAAGCATTAGCGACTCAAGAATTTAGCTGATGCTGAGCTGTTGCTGACACAAGGACACAGCGTTTTAAATTTGTTGAAAGTTAATTTGGTTAAAATGTAATTTATTGGTTGAGACTGTCTCTTAAAGAGGCCAAATGTGTCATAATTATAAAGTAGATATGTTATTTTCTTAAGTACACGATTTAATTTTACCATTGGCAAGGTAATACTTTTTTTATTGAAGAAAAAACATTGAAAACAAGACCTGGTCTATTTTATATACTGTACAGTGTCAACGAAAAGTTTCAATGTAATTAAATTGATATTTTAAGCATTTTGCGGAGGCCAAGTATTTTTTTAATCACAATTTATACCTTATCTGGTTTCTAAGCTCACCCTTATCCCAATAACATGACCTCCAATATCAACATTACAATGACGGATTGCTTTGCTGAGTCATAATCGTATGAAACCAGTGTAAAAGTTCAGTAGTGAGATGATAATTTGAGTAAACAAACATTAGTAGTTAGGAAGTTTTTTTTAATTTATTAGTTCTCCTTGAAATTGTTAAGAAAATAATTCATATAAATATTTATTTTATCTTGACGAGGTGGAATTAAACACTTGTTTACATAAAGGTATTACCTGGCATATAACCTCTAGTACATAACGAGTTAAGTATGTATAAATCCATTTACGAAATATGCACTAATTTAACTATTTATTTTGTTAGTAACTCGCATTTATTAGAAATTAACGCTTCTAATTAATACTCTTCTCTGAGCTTCTACTACTTTCTTAAAATGATGTATCAGCCTTTATAGAAATAAATTTGAAAATACAGATATGCACTTCAAATCTGATCAGTTGGTAAAGTTTGAGTGGTCCAAAAAGTTTGAACCGAAAGCTTTTGACGCGCTCGTGATAAAAATTGTTAAATGAGTAGCGAATGATTAACTATTATTTTATAGTAGACAGATCTATTTTCCTTGACATTACTGACAGCACTCTTGACTTATGTCAATTAAGAAGAATTAACATATAAATCAAAGAAGTACAAAGAATTGTTGGGTCTATAATTACTGCCAGCTTCCAAATCAAACGAACATAAAGAGCTGATATGAAACTTTTAGGAATATTTTTATGCTCCCGAGGGCCACGTATTGTCAATTAATACATTTAAATTATATTTAATAAAATGTATATGAAAAAATACTTATTATAAAAATTATAATATCACTATGAATTGTACTGGTTGATATTTTTTTACTAATTGATGTCAATCACTGTAAGATAAAAAGCTCTTCTCTGAGGGCAGTGAACCGCTGTTAACTTAGTTTAACTGCCGTTCAAAATTGTTAACAATCCTATACCTAATATATAAAACTCTCGTGTTACAGTTTTGCATTCCCTTACTCCTCCGAAACGGGTTGACCGATTCTCCTGAAATTTTCTGAGCATACTGAGTAGGTCTGAGAATCGGCCAACATCTATTTTTAGAGACATTTTTTGACAAAACGATGTTTGTCGGGATCAGCTAGTACATATATAATATAATCAGATTAAAATAGACTCGAATTTATACTTATAACGATGGGAAAATAAGACTTATCACAATTATAAGTGAATCACCTGATATTGGATTAAAGAACTCACCGACTAGCGTGTACTTGATAAGACATGGGTGGCACAAATTGGTGATCGGCTGCCAATGTTCATTGTTCACCATGTCGGCCAGTTCATCAGTTTTCGTTGTTAGAAAGAGTGCGAACTCTCTAAATGTAACATCGTGGCCCAGTTCCAAGGACTTTTCCGACGGATTCGCACGGAAGGCCTTGATTATTCTCCTGCCCAGACGGTTCTAGAATAAATGTCTTGGTTATTAAGTTTCTTTGGTTTTATAGTAGTATTTTAATTTACCCAGAGAAATATATATCCTCTTCACAAATATGGGTGATCGAATCCGGGACTCTCTGTTCAGCAAGTCAACATAACCATACAAAATAGCGAAAAATGTTGTGTAATTCATGCTATAGTCGTTGAAAGATATTATTTAGGCTTAATACTTAGACAAATTATAAAAAAAATGCATAAGCACGATTAAAAGGTATGTTTAGAAAGTTAATATATAATGATCAATTTGTTATGTTAACCTAAAAATTTTGGTAATTAACTGCCAGGTTTGCCGTTAGTTTAACTAGTCTTACATATATATATAGGTATACACAGCTATAATGCAGTTTATTAATAGAAAGTGAATAATTTTAATATTAATGATATTAAAAACTATATATATATATATACTCAAATAAATGCAAGTTCTACTTTTTTGTAATATTTTAAAATCTACACATAATATTTTTATATGTTCTAATATGTGCAGTCTAAGCAATAAAAAATACTAATCATAATTTTGTACACTGAGCAATAGGTATCACTTATGTGTTAGACATTGATTGTATATTAACATATTATTAACATGACCTTCTTTAAATGAAACTTTAATTGATAAGACCATGATTATTTAACTATTAGTGATAATAAAAGTCAATACAACATCAATATTCAATAAATTATTCAATCAGAAATTAATGTGTTGATTTTTATATATAAAAGTCTGGTGTCTCTTAGTTGTGCCGCAGTTAACTTAAAGGTATCTGTTTCACAGAGCTCCATTATTACTAATATAAATGTCATAAAATAAAACTTACCCTAAAGTATGTAGCACTGGGGGTATCTATTTCCAATTTATTTCTATATGCTGATAGAAGTCTCTCAAATGGATTCCTAACAATAATCATTTTGTTATAATTCTCCAGCATATTATCCCGCTCTTCTTTGCCCACCGAACTTAGATTTCGAAACATACCCGGGGAGTGGGCTATGTGACCCGGTATTGCTAACACATCAGTTCCATTCCACTTTCCTCCCAATGTCATAAGTAATCTCTTCCAATTCGTACAAGCCACCTACAAAATTAAATATTCTTTTATTTAAAACTATGTGTGAATAATTCACGTCTACAAATTGCGAAATAATTAATCATACGTTCTAACTATGAACTATGTTCGAAGTAAAAAACAATGACGCATGTATTACAAAAAATAACACTAGTTATCCTTGGCCATCTCACCTTAGGAACATAGCAGTAGAGAAGCTTCCGATCATCATCAATTATTATGTGTTCCAACTGATTACTTGGTAAATCATCAACGGACCACGTCAAGTGGTAACTACTGCATCGTTCCTGAATCTGCTCTTGCCTTGCCAAGTTCAAGGACTGGGTCAGTTCCAAAGAATGCTGATTATACACCACGTTGTAATCTCCATTCACGCACAAGATACACACTAGCAATACTAAATTTCTGTTAATAACACGCATCTTTAGCCATTCAAAATGAAAACTAAGTAACTTTCTTTTGTAAATAACAACTAAATGTAGAACGAAATAAAAATAAAAAAAAGTATTTTATGAAGTACGATTACAGCACATTTTAATTGTAGTTATTAAATTAACACGATTATGTTACACGTTTATGTGATCAAACGTCTCTATTGGAATTTTCATTTATTACGAATTATTTACAGCGAGAGGCGAAGTACAACCTCCTCGCTTGACATTACAAAATTGACTGCCGAGTGCCGACTGGGGAGTGGGGACTGAGGAGTGAGGAGTGAAGATTTAGAATTTATAATTCATTTCCGAAAACTTGAAGATTAAAGCACGCGGTTTGCGAACCGAGAACGATATGTCAGTGTATTAAAATATGATTATTAAGAATTGATAATAGTATGTTAGTTTTGCCGACGTTATAGTTAAGTAATATATTAGTCAACTCTCGTATCTTTTAAATTTGATTGTAATCATTATCAAATTTAAATATTAATGATAATTATTCAAGATTTGGTCAAATAATAATGACACTAATTTCTTTCCCATTTTGATCAGCTGTATAATGACCGAATTTTGTTTGAAAAAAAATTTGTTATGGATCACTATTGTCAGTAAAGATTAATATGGGTATTCTTTTAATTATTATGTAACTAGATAACGCTTATTGGTAAAAATTTATAATAAAACATCGTTTTTAATTTGAATTACCTTTAACAGAATCGATTTTGTTAAATAAAATTAAGTACAGTTTTTAATAATTTATTAAATAAACTGATTTTTCACACAGAAATAATATCTAACTATGTACAGTTTTGGATTGTAAAGCCTGCTGAGTCGAAAGTTTTTCGGGAATTGCATTCTGAAATGAGAAAAATAATGTCTTGAAAGGTGTGATAAATTTCGTCTTTACCTCGGAAAATCTAACTACTTTCTACTCGACTTTTCACAACACTTACAAAGCTTTTTGAGTAACATAAAAACTGAGATATAAAAGATAATTGAACAATGATATCACGCATGTTAAATGTCCGGTATAAAAAATATTCCATTTTGAAATCTAGCACATGATTAGCCAATTGGAGTTACATGAACCAACCCTTAAATGCTGTATATAATTAACTTGATGATACTGATGTATTAACGCAAAAGCCTCTTCAGCAACAGGCAATTTCTTGTATTGCCACGCCAGTACCGCCAGACACGCCCACAGTGTCTCATCTTCAACTGTTCGACATAACTAAAAAAAAAGTAGCACGATTATTAACTCCAGATTTAAATACATATATGATTAAACCTTTGGCTTATTTTGCTGTTACTAACTTGTAGAGCAGCATCCCACATATTAGCTGCGATATACTTTAATAGCTTTTCGGGAAACGGCGCAAGTGACATACGTAACAAGGAGCCATTTCCACGGCACACGCAGACCACTCCATCCTCGATGTTCATTATAATTGGATTCCTACCCAAGTCACTAAAATAATAACAAATTCATAGTACCGTTTTTTTTATTTATTTTAAACCTATACAGCTTATCACAAAAAGTTTCCACAATAAAAATAGAGCCAAAATAAGGTTAAAACATAGAACCTAAGGAAATAGAATCTAAGATCAGAAAAAACAATAACAACAAAGCACGAACAGAAAAACATAAATAAAAATATATATATATATATACTTAGTCTTGCCATAAATATTGTTATAAAGAAAAGCACGATTTTTTTTTTATACGTAACATTTATTCCTTTCATAGTGAGTTAGTTTAATACATCAATATATAACTATTAAAAATATACAATGTTTATTCGAAGTGGTCTCCATTGGCTGCAATACAGTATTTTAAACGTTGAGGCCAGTTATCAATAGCAGCACGAACTCTTTCTAGAGGAAAATTCTTCACTGCCAACCGAATGGATCGTTTTAGGGACTCCAAATTATCATGGCGTTTAGAGCAAGCCTTACTCTCTAAAACTGACCATAAATCATAATCCAATGGATTTAGGTCAGGACTTGACGACGGCCAGTTTTCAGTGCTGATAAAGTCCGGAACGTTAGTTTTCAACCAAGATTGGGTGGATCGAGCTCTATGACCCGGTGCCGAGTCTTGTTGAAAGCACCATTCTTTGTTATTGAACATGGTGTTAGTTAAAGGCTTAACTACCGTCTCAAGAATGGTATTTTGATAAACTTGTGCCGACGTTTTAATACCTTTTTCACAAAAATATGGCTCAGTCACCCCTTCATAGCTAACACCCCACCAAACCATCACTGAAGTGGGATAATGCCCACGTTGTACTCTGTTTACTAATTGCGAAGCTTCTTTAGAGCTTCCAGCATAAATACGGTCATTTTGTTTATTAAAATACTGCTCAATTGTAAAAATTTTCTCATCCGTAAACAAAATTTTTTTGTGACCTCCCTTTGCGTACCGCTTAAGTAGTTGTTTGTATTTTACCACCCTATTCTTCTTTAAATTATCAGTTAAGAAGTGACCAGTACGTCTCTTATAGGCTGCAAGTCCTAAGTCATCTTTTAATATACGCGACATGGTTCTAGGAGCTATCTTCATCTCCCGAGATAAAATCTTTTGCTTACGGACAGGATTTCTTCGAATTCTTTCCCTAACTGCTTTAATCACCTTTTTCACACGAACGGTACATGGACGGCCAGATCTTTTTCTGTCACAAACAGAGGAGGTATCATTGTACCTATCAATAGCCCGGTAAACAAACATTTGACTAATACCAAGCGGGTGGAGGGTTTTAAAAATTGCACTTTTCTCCATACCTACTTTATGTAAGGCAATCACAGCGATTCGGTTCTCTTTATCACCCCACTCCATTTTAATATAACAAAATATTTAACAATATAATGGCGCGAAAATAAGAAAACACATCAAGCAATCATATAAAAATGACAGATTCCAAATTCAAACGTAATATTTTCTTTTTTTGAATAGTAACAGTATTTATGGCCAGACTAAGTATACATATGAACAAGTGGAGTATATTATGTGAAGAACGAGCATTTAAGTGTGTGTGTGTGCAATGGTGTTTCTGTGTGAGTGTGAGAGGTTTATGTATACAATTTTAAGATTTAAAAAAACCTTTCGAAAAACAGTATTTTTAATAATTTGGGCAATAAAACTATTGAAGCGACATCTATTACATTGATGTTATAACGTAAGAATCGATCCTGTATTCGATCAAGGGGATCTTCCTCTACAGAGTTAAATTGACAGTTATTCTACAGACGAGTATCTGTGGTATAATTGGATATGTCACACATTTTACCTGATGTCTTTGCTAACGGTGGTGAGCGTTAGCCAATCCGGTTGTGTGGCTGCCCTGGGGCAACACCAGGCAACAACAGAATTCGCCCTCAACCCCACTAAAAGTTCCGTTTCACTGCTCCATGTAATGCTTAAAACTTGCGGCCCTGTACACAATTGATTTCATTTTTCAATAAAATCCTAAATATAAGATGTAAAAACACAATATAGTTTGATTAAATATGGCTGACTGTGTAATGACGTCACGTCTACGCGTATTAGACTAGGAGGACTCTGTTGACCAAGCGCTGGTGGGACTTCGCTTGCTTTGATGATAATTAATGATACCGTCAAACGTGGTGAATAGAAATCTCGCACTTTTTGTAATTTAATAAATAAATCACGAGAACAATCAACGTGTAATTTACAACAATTACTCAACATATACAATTGTTTTTCTTCAAAAATTTGTTAAAAACATACTACAATGTTAATGGCAAATTTAAGGTATATATAGGTTAAATTAATATTAATAACTGTAAATTAGTATTATCCGAAGAATAGGCTAATGTTATTATTATGGTAAAACTTATATCGCATACAATTGATTTGATAAATTCAAACTTACCCAATTTAAAAAAAAATGGCTTCGTTCCCTTAACAGTAACTACATACAAGTCTCTATTATAATCCAATAACGCTAGTTTCCTCTCATTCAAAGGCCCCGTTTGGCTTAATGCGATGCATGCTACACTCATTTTGTGTGTTAATTTCGTTACCGTATAATCACTCGAGTTTCGTACAATTAAACCCGTCGGAAGATCATATACTTGTATTACTGAAAATTAAGTGTAGAACAAGTTAGAATTTATAAAAAAAAAACAAGAAAAATTCTTTAACAACTAATCGTTTGTATATAAACAAGGCAATCAATCATTCTCATCATCAGTTTGTCAAACAAGTGACAGTTAACAGTATAGTACAAACGAGTTATCGCTCCCAGATCACAGTTGTTATCGTACATACGTTTTCGGTCAATATGGTCAATAACGGCCAAAGTATCGGGCCCAAGGGAGATGGTCGCTTGCCCGATCGTCTCCGGTCGATTTATTGGGGGGCTGGCCAGTAAGCGACCCATGTAACTGTATACTGACACACCGGCCCTTTCCACGACGCAAATACACCTGAGTGAGTGAATGAAAGACCGAAATAGGTATTGTCAGAACTAATGACATACTTCTGACAATTCATAATTTAGATAAAATGGCGGTAAAATGAAATAAGATGCGTTGAAAAGAAGATTGGTGACAAGAAGACTAGAGTACCTATGTATGCTTAATTGAGTTAATAAAAGAGGCAGAGATATATTAAATCATTAATTTAGGTTATTTTCTACAGTTTAAAAGCACAAACAGCCTAGTTAGGCATTTACAAAATTATTACAGTCACGCCCACGCAACTGATCTGTGAACCTTTACAATAAAGGCATATCATATTTATCGGTCGTGGGTTTAATACTGTTAACCAACAAAAAAATACTTCAACCTATACAATTATGCCTCATTTTATGGTAATTTAATGGGCTATTATTAAATGCGATACTAGAGTTATAAAAACTGTTGTTATCCTTATTTTTTTGCGGCTTAAAACAAGACGCCCAGATCATAAATTAACTTCAGTATATACAATATGTCAGAAAGCGTCTTGTTAAAGTCCAGTTAAGGTGTCGTTAAGGCTAAAGTTACCTATCAATAAAATCTCAACAAAAAAAACAAATATATATATAATTTGTAGCTTTAAGTGCATAGTGTTTGTTACCTTTCAGCCAATAATATCATACTAATACTTCCTTCCTTTAGATCAAATGTGACCGGTGTATTCCAAGACGTGAGTTTATGAATGAAACACTGTTTCATTGTCGCAATGACCAGGTGATTAAAACCGAGAGCTATTTGTATCACTCTATCGGGATAATCCAATTCATCACTCTGTTCTGTGATTATGTTTCTTATCGTAACCATTTTACGGGTGATTTGCTTGCAGATAAAACTACGCCAGGTGTATTCACTATAAAAAGTAACTATTTTTTATATATATAAACGAGCTATGACGAGACATTCATTCGTCATCGTTCATTCGTTGTCGGCCTTTAAATAGTAGCCACGCTTAGTTAATTGTCACAATTATGTTGTATTGAGTCACTCGCACCCATCACGCTAAGATATTGATTTAATGTAATGAATTCGCGTTTATATTCACATTATTGTGTAAAGAAAAATAAATCAATACATATAAAATAATAAAGACAAGGTTTTACTCTTAACTAAGAAATTACCATGGTAAGCAGTAAAAATAGCCCCTTTGCAAAAATCAGGCTCTGTTCATATAAATAATCCATACTAATATTATAAATGCGAAAGTAACTCTGTCTTTATGTATGTATGTTACTCTTTCACGTTTTACCTACTAATCCGATTCGAATGAAATTTGTTATAGATATAG
Organism: Leptophobia aripa; assembly: GCA_951799465.1. Classification (NCBI taxonomy): domain Eukaryota; kingdom Metazoa; phylum Arthropoda; class Insecta; order Lepidoptera; family Pieridae; genus Leptophobia; species Leptophobia aripa. The sequence continues at coordinate 6,973,723 of OX637270.1, read as the reverse complement.
ACTAATCATTAGGGAGGGACATAGACAACAACAAGAACTCTGCCATTTATGAACGGATTTTCCAAATTCGTTTTGTAGTGAAACCACGCGAAAGAAGACGCGGTCGAAAGCAACTTGTATTATATCTAACAAATATCATATCAAAACATTAAATTCAAATAAAGGTAGAGTAAATAAGAGTAAGGTTCATACCGTTCAATTATATGGGCAAAAAGCACGTGGCTATTAGCACAGGCTGCGGCTAACTGGGTTCCATCTGACGACCATGCAATATTATAAATACTTCCCGTTAAAGGCCGATCCAGGCAATACGATCGCTGAAAAAAAAATCATTACATTGTTATACATGGTCTAATAATCCATTAAGAATTACATCAAAGTCAAATATTATTCTGTACTATCATAGACAATTTTGAGTCGTCTTAAGTTAACGCCAGTTCAAGTTTAATTATAAAAGTGATAGAAACTCGTTTTGCATTTACCTCTTTGTCTCACTCACCCCATTTAAATCACAGAGTCTTATCAAGTTGTAACTGCCCACAACGAACATATTACCAGTCGGTGACCAACACACACTTGTCATTGGCTGATCGTGTTTCACACTCATTGATACCTGCTGTCCAAATGTATCCCAAATCTAAATAGTAAACAAGACAGTTAAGGTACGGCCTCATACAATCGAGTCGCGTTAAATTTCAAATAGGATCACGTGACCAGGTTTTGTCGCTGAAAACGAGCGTCGAGCGGCATACATGAGGCTGTACCTTTATACGCATTATCTATAAGCGGTTTGCCAAAAAAAAAAATGTCTCTAAAAATAGATGTTGGCCGATTGTCAGACCTACTCAATATGCTCAGAAAATTTCAGGAGAATCGGTCAACCTCGTTTCGGAGGAGTAAGGGAACACAAAACTGTGACACGAGAATTTTATATATTAGATTAATCTTAAGATACAGCCTCATGCAGTTGAGCCGCAAGAAATTTAAAACGTGATTACATGAGCACATTGTGTGAGACGAAAGTCGAGCGGCATGCATGTATAAACTCTCTTATAATCTATATCGTTAATTAAATCTGAGTTTAGTTCTTTTTTTTAGTCGCTGACATATTACCCATTTGCAATTGTTATTTTAAATTTATTTTTTCAAATTTATATTGGAACAAATGTAAATAAATTGGGGATTCGATCGAGTCTTTTAGTCTAATAAATGAAGAAATATATTAAATAATTATTTTAGTTTAATAATAACATTATTTTGACATAATGTCTTACTATCACTATCGATTAGATACGATCCGTGATCTGTGGTTATCTACTTTACGAGTTACCACAGAAAAGATAACATTGCATATATTATTAAAATTTCTATATATATATAACTTTATATATATACATTATACTCAAATTTCGTTTAAAAATATGCATAAATATGTGGAAGACATCGCTTATTAGCGATAAGGCCATCCGTTCGTATTATATGTACTAACAACATCTATTAACATCATCTACTTGTACTGTTTAAGTGCAATAAAGTGTGAATAAATAAATTCGTAAGGGTACCTTAGCATAACCGTCTTCACCGCCAGATACGATGAGACTGTAATTTGGATTCCATGCAACACAAACAATAAGGCCTTCGTGAGCTTTCCACTGGAATCAAATGTATTTTTCTTAACCCATACACATTTTATAAGCGTATGCAGTCCAATAGTTTATTAAAATATAAAATCCAATATTATATTTGAAAAAAAAAACTAGAAATACAAAAATCTATAGTTTCTGTGTATTATTCAGTTTATTAAAATCTAAGCTATTTTTATAAGAATTTAATGCATATGAAAGAACGACATTCCAGTATTGGAAAGAAGACGAACAGGGTGTTTTTCAATACAAGACTTTAATAAATTTTCTAATTCTTCTACATTACAATAGCCTGAGCTCATTTTATACGTATCTAATAGATCTTTGAAGAGTTTTGAGTCTTATACACTGTCATTACAGTGCTTCTAACAAAAAATACCTTTGTTACTTTGGAGTTTGAATTCAAATGTTTGATTACGAGGTAATTGCCTTTTGTATATAATATGGCTCCAGAGTCTGGGCTCCATTTCGCATTAAAGCATGGTACGTCAGACTGTACGATACTCGATCGGAGTAGGCCGTTGCGCGACCAGATCTTAACGCATCCATCTTCACCGCCTATATATAAGACAAGTATATATTTCGCAATTCATTTGGTAATTCATTTAAAGGTATTGTTATAGGTGGGGTTTTGTTATAGGTGTACGCATCTATAACAAAACCCCAATCGATTTGTTCACTCTGTCAGTAAGGAAAAGAGCATTACTGAAAGCATTATTAACAGTTTGGGAAAGAATTAGCATCAGCTTAGGCTTACTGCAAAAAATGGATCATTTCATCAAAAAAAAAAACAACCAAGCCGAGTTTCTTCGTCTCAGCTTGGTCGCGTACGACTTAGATTTAAGACGTAAAAGTCCTTTGTAGCTTAGTAAATAAAGATATTTTGACTTTGACCTCGATTGACAATTGCTACTAGAATATTGAACGATCCCCGGCACAATCAACTTATGTGTAATGTGTGTATTGCTGAGTGTGCGAAGTGTGAGTTTTTAAACGAACTTGGTGTAAGACTCATTAAATGTCTTATAAATTCAAGTTTACTGTACAATTGTTGGGTGTGGTCTGCGCGGTATGCATTGATTAATGTATATTATGTGATAACGAGCATTGTGAAATGTATCCCATATTTTTAATTGAAGTTATATTTACTTCTGTGAATGGAACTGATTTTATTACTTATTTTACGTATTTTATTTCAAATTATGTTAGATTTGACTGTGTTACCACTTCGGCGTAAACGGATATCGTCTTCAAAATCTAACATAAAAAAAACAAAGGTTCAATTTGTGTGTTGATTTTGGATTTTTAAGCAAGACAAAATTAGTTATCATAGTTATATGAGGCAGTTTTCATGCTAGGAGCATGCCCTGCTGAAGTAGTTTAGATAGAGGTTGAAATAGCCTCTTCAAAGCACCTTAGCCCCAGATGTAGTTTAAGGTGCCAATAATTAGTAATTATAATCTATTTTATCTTATAAACGAATTGGTAAATAGAAAGAAGTTGGCTTCTGTCTATGTATATTGAAATATCTCACCAGTTAACAGCCCCGCACCATCTGGACTCCACTGTGCAGTCAAACATGCCCCCTGATGGGCAACAACGCTCTTTTCTATACGCCCATTATGATTAACTATATGAAACCTGAATGTTGAAAATAATATTTTTATTTTTTTATATGTAAAAACTATCCTAATGACGTGAAGACGACAGGTGGCTTAGTAACATGTGAAATATCTCAACATAAATTGTTAGTATGACTTTTAGGGTGCCACAGGACATTTTTATTTAAAACATATAATATTTTAACGTTCATTAATTTTTCTTTATTTAAATATAATAAATTCTTTAAGCACGTTTAAATTTAGCTGTAAGCAACTTATTAATGTCAGATAAAGTCTTGGACAGGCAGAATAAACATATGATTTATGAACAAGAGTATTAAAGGTTAATTAACATACTTTCCATCAGCGGTTGATATCAATATAACATCATGTTGATGTTTTATTCCACTTTGTAATGTTTTTGGAAATAGGCTCATGCATGTAGGATAGAAGTCGTCGCCGAATGTAGCAACTACCATACATTCATTATTCATTAAGTTCCATTTTAATAATGTGTGATCATCGCTAAAAATTAAAAATATTACTTACTTAATATGTAGTTAACGATTAAAGTATTAAGATAAGTCATTTTTCGAATAATGTTATTAAAACTAGTACCTGCAAGAAAATACATCTTCAGTGTTGTTCCAACATACGCAAGTAACGACGGCCGTGTGTTTTGGTTCTTTAAAAGTTGAGATTTTTAATTTCATTTTTTTCGTGTCTGATGACTTTGAATGCTGATTTGATATATTATTAAAGTATGTTTCCTTGGTAACCAATCACCAGTCACAATGCACTACAGCGCCATCTAGGTTGTTATTGTGATACGAAGATATTTATGTAGCAGGACAAATATAATTAGTACTAGAATATAACTTTAGTAGTTAAGTAATAAATAATACAATAATATGTTAATATCTGGCGAATACTTTCAAAATATGAAAATATTGTTTCCTCATAAAATTTATAAAGTTATTGCATCCGACAGCATTCAATGAAGCTATTGAAATTTGACAGTTTCCAGTCCCATGTATAAAGTGACAAATAACAAATGACAAGTTAAACTATAAGTAAACTCCACATGGGTTTTGATTGAAATTTAAACTCTCAACTCCAAACTTGTGATTTGTGATGGTGTATTAAACAAGAAAGACTTACTAATTGTCATCGAAATTCACTGAATATTCAGTTCTAAATATGTCTGACGTGCCTGATCTTAGTTCTGACGAAGAACAGTACGAGGAGGACGAATGGCAAGAAATGGAAACAGCTAACACAGCCGTGCCATGTCTATTTTGTTCAAGCACACTTCAATCGATTGAAGAAGCGGTCTCCCATTGTGAAACATTACATGAGTTTATGTTAGGCGAACTAAAGGTAAAATTTAACATGGACTGTTATTCATACATAAAACTTATAAACTACATTACCATTCATAAACCTGATCCTAAGATAATCATGTCTTCTGACATAGCTCTATGGGATAACGAAAGGTATTTAAAACCAGTTGAGAATCATGAATGGCTTATGTTCGATTTTGAGTCCTTAGCAGAAAAGCCTAGCTCGCCTAAATCTTACCATGCCAATGTTGAAAATGGTTTAGTGACATTATCTCAAGCACATTTTATTGAACTTCAAAAGACAATACAAACACTGACAGAACAATTAAAAGAAAGTAAAACACACCTGCAGCTGGCCAAAGAAGACATGTCTAAGATGAAATCATCAATGAAATCTCTAATGGACAGTGGCCCTTTTGGTAAGAGTGACGAGAGCAGTCTGATGATTGACTGTGTGTCAAAAGTGCCTTTAGAAAGAGATGAGGGATATTTCAATAGCTATGCTCATTTTGGAATTCACCATTGTATGCTATCTGACAAAATTAGAACAGAAAGCTATAGAGATGCAATATTACAAAACAAAGAATCTTTTAAGGAAAAAGTTGTGCTAGATCTCGGTTGTGGTACAGGAATTTTATCAATGTTTGCCGCGACGGCTGGCGCAAAGAAAGTGTATGCCCTCGATCAGTCTGATGTCATTTACCATGCCATGGATATAATAAGGGAAAATAAACTTGAAAATATTATACAGACTGTGAAAGGGAGATTGGAAGATACAAATTTAGATGAAAAAGTTGATATAATTGTATCTGAGTGGATGGGATACTTCCTATTATTTGAAGGAATGTTGGATAGTGTTATATATGCAAGAGATAGGTGCTTAAATCCAGGCGGTCTATTATTACCTAATAAATGTAACATAAGCCTAGTTGCTAACGGTGATGTGGATACACATAAAAAGTTTATAGAATTTTGGTCAGATGTATACGGTTATAAAATGAATTGTATGAAATCTGAAGTTGTCAGAGAAGCGTCAGTTGACATAGTCCCTTTTGAACATATTTTATCTGAAGCTTGTGTTGTTAAAGAAGTTGATATAAATACTTGTACAATTAATGTGATGAATTTCGAATCAGATTTTGAGTTGGTTGTTATTAAGGACGGTTATCTTACATCTTTAGTTGGTTATTTCGATACATTCTTTGAATTACCCGAGCCTGTATCTTTCACAACCGGTCCCCACAAATCACCGACACATTGGAGGCAAACTGTATTCTTTTTTAAAGATTGTAAACAAGTTAACAAAGGTGATATTGTTCGAGGGAAAATTGTTTGTAAGAGACAAAAAACTGATGTTAGATCGCTCTCAGTTGAAATTCACCTATATGGGAAAGTATATAAATATATTCTTAACTGAAAGTTACTGCATAGGTTACCGCATTCATTCAATGGATGTTGCCACCTCAAGTATTTTAAGATTGTTATAGTTGACTCGCAAAGTTTGAATTTGTTTTAGACTTCCTAAATACCTACACTTTTACAAATGTATATTTGCAATATATAGTGTCATTTGGGAATCTTTGAGTGGCTGTGCTTATTTGACACTAAAATAATTTGATTGAAATAAAATAAAATAAAAATTACTACGAAATTCTTTATTTACTTTTTCTTGTTTCACATTTCACTGTTTCTACTTATATACATAATAGAAAAGGAATAAAAAATTACATTAAATATTCAGGCTTTGTACATAGAAATGGGAATCTATAAATTATAAGGTGTTTAAAGAAGATAGTTGATCTGTTTTCAGATTATATACTCTCACACACATTTGAAATAATAATAGAGCATCACGTGAGAAGCGGCTAAGGTAATATTTTGCCCGTGCTTTTTAAGGAGACGTTAAGATACGGTGGAACAAAATAAAATAATTATTCCACAGGGTGATTTTTTTTTTGTGTATGACTTACAATTACTTACTATTATTGTGCTACATCTATGTGAAATTAACACTGAGTATAACTTTAGTTTAGGACTCAAATAAAGTATGAATCTAAATCTACTTGATAAAGCTATATCCCGAATAAAATGGCGCTCATGTACACATGTCCACTACCTAATTATTTATGTTTCTAATATAGTAAATATATATATTATAAAGATCTATTGTATATTTCAACTACGATAAGCGTCACCAGTTGGATTAATTCTATCCTTACATTCCCCGACTTTTGGGACCTAATGTGATTATGGATTTGCTTTGATATTACAAAGGAATGGTCCCACATTTTAAATACTTTTAAAGAATACTCAGCTATATAGAAATAAGGGTGGGTCCGCGAGTCAAAGTTTTGTTTTGTATGTATGCCTTATTCATAAATGTTTTATAAACCTCGCATTAGGTTTCACACTTGTATAATTTGTTTTTTTCTAGTTTACCTAGTGGAGTTACATTTTTTCTACAGGCGCATTTTGTAGTAGTGACGAATGCTACTTTGAATATAGAAAGTAGGTTTAGTGCTTTAAGGTTTTTACTAAAGCCGCATGCGAGTATTCAAATCGTGACAAATATATGACGTTAAACTGACATTTTACAATTGGTTCATTATCCGTCATCCAGCTTTTAGGTGCTAGTATTATACATACATTATTATTAAATCTTAATAATACAATACAAATATTACTATTTTGACTGAAAACAAACCGCGATATTATTTTGCACATCTAATAATATATTTTTTATCTGTGATAGGTACATTTTAGAAAATATGGTTTGGTCGAGGTATATTTAGCCATTCCAATCAGAAATATTAAAATTAATAAGCGTATTTTATATGAATTAATCTATTACTTACAAATAGGAGACTCTTAAGAGACACTATAAGTTGCTCCGAAACCAGCGATATTATAATAGCTCTTAAATAGCGTTAAAAATTTACATTAGTCGATAAGTATTTGTAATTTTTATAAATAATTTTGGAATATATCTAGTCAAATGTCAAGCGGCGCGTTTAAAAAGTTTAAGGTTATTCATAAAAGTATTTTAGTAGTAACTATGTTCCTGTTGGAGGGGGTAATATATATTAACTGCCCACATTTAATATGACTAAAAGGGATTTACATTTTAAATTAATAGGTTATCAGAAAAAGTAAGAATATTTAATAGTTCATACAATTGGGGTCACCTAAAATTGTACATATGTGTCGCGGTATAACCCTAATATATAAATCTGCAAATTTTGAAATTATATAATCTAGATAAAATAAACTATAAAATACACGTATGAACAAAATATGTACATTCAACTATGTAGTTATTTACAAGCATGAAAATATATTATATTCTACAAAATGCGAGGCCTGCTCGAAAAGAAAATCTATACAAGTGATAATCTAATAATTTATCTACAATTTAAACATTACACATTACTCAATTTTCTTGTACAGTTAAGCGTAAGTAGTCACTAAAAGTGTTATTTTTGAAAAATAAAACCCCAACATATGTTTAATAAGACAATTAAGGTACTATGTTGGTGCAATATTACATAAAACTATACTATGTTTATATGTTATCTGCGCCAGTTTATTCTACCATACCAATCTGACAGTTTATTAACGCAACGGTTAATTTACGCAAACTAATTGCTACGTTATTTGTTTTTATTTCTACAATTTGTCTATTACCGACACGAGTTACAGATAAAGGCTAGCTAAATGTCACATTTGCGATGAAATGTCAAATCCGAATATTTAATATTGGAACAGATTATAAACACTTTGTAATCATTGACTAATAATTACTAATAATATCTAACTTATATGTAAAATTCGGAAAGGAGAATGGAATTTACTTAATAAAAATTATAAAATGGATGTCATCGTTACAAGAGACATACCACACCTCTTTCTATTCGTTAACTAAGCAGCGATAGAATGTAGAATCCTTACAACCTTATTTTCTGTATTAGAATTATAAATTATTATGCTGTCATACATAAAATTTATGTCAAATGGAGAACTGACTACGATCTAAATTAACGCAAACAAATCAAATCTGAGAGTCATGAACGATTCGCTAATGATAGAGTAAAACAAATAAAAATAGAAATATATAAGTATGTTATATATCTAGATAATCCGCACAGCGATTTATCACCTATTCAATGTAACTCACTACATTGTCTTCCAAAAATTTACACATATTTTATTTACTATAATGCCAGCTTAATCTGTCTGTTGAAGAAATCTAAAATTGTACGATTGTAAAGCTATTAAATAGCAAGCTTTTTGATAGCTTTACATACAATAGTAGTAAGCAATATTTAACGTTGTGCTAACTAATCCTAATGTAATATGTGTTAATCTATAGAGTGTCTTTATTAAAAAGCGAATGCATCATATGATAACAACTGTGCTTAACGCTATGTACAAGGTTGGCCAAATATTATTCGGCCGGTGGTTGTGGTGGTGACCCGTTCGTCTCCTCTTCAAGTTTGGCACGGTCCTCTGCGTCTGGAATTTTTCGGTTTTTCTTAGTCTCAATTTTATAGTAAATTCTTCTAAAAATATTCAAGTAGGTCTCTATAAAGACACTTTTGAATCGTCAATATTTAACAGTACCAACGTTTCCGAAGGCAGTTATCTACCAAAATGAACCGGCAAGTAACATAGAAAATTTAGTTGTAATTATTCTTAGACAATTACTGTCACACCTCGCACAGACACGCACAATTGTTGTTTATTTAAGATAATACAAATACAAACTTGTGAAATAATTAAAATATGTATACATATCAAATAGTTATTTAGGAACTTAAAAAACCTACCCTAAGCGATCTTATGTAGTGAATAATGTCGCATTTCGAAGGCTAAGATACAAACAGGGGAATACAAAGTACAGAATACAATCACAAAACAAAATCATATATAAACTTACCAACTAAATTATATAAGTAGTAACCATCCGTTAACTTAAAACAAAACTATTAAAATCTAGACTACCTTTTGTAGCTTGCTCTTTCCAAATCTTTTTGTTGTCCATAAGACAGGCTACCCAGGGTTTCTTTATTTTAAACTTCGTAACATCGGCGCCTGTAATTTTATTAACAGTGATCATTATATTTTTATTTAATACCTCGAGTTGGAGCCCTTAATATCTAGATTTGATTTTTTATTTATTTAACAAAACGAGGTTGCAATTTAATTTGCCTAATTTGTTTCATGGATATACTAGACTGCCTTACCTGTGGTTGAATCAAATGGTTCAATCTCTTTTAATTGAAATAAACATTAAGCGAGCCTGTTACTGTCAGATCTGCGTTATCACCATATAAACGAAATAAATACTTACCAGCATTAACCTGAGCATCTTGGCTGGTGCTCGTCGAGTTCTTAGTGTTAGAATGCAGAGGGCCTAGAATGCACTCCAACATATCTGCGCATACTCCCATACTAGGCTCCACGATAAAGTCTATAAAACCAATTTGAGATTCGGCGACCAGTGTGTTATTCCTATCACAGAGTGGACTGAACGGAAGGCCCAGTTCTCTTTCTTTATCTCCTTGTAGGAAGAATTCATCTAAAAGACTCATAGTCCATCTATGATGAAGATCCCATCGCTGGAAATTAAAAGCATATTTAAATTTGCTAGTTCTATTGATTAAGCTATGACGTATATGGGTAAAACAACTTTACAGTGTCTTTTTGTTTATGTAACACTGCTACCATTTATCCAGTGAGTACGTGGGTGCAAACTGCAAACCGCTCGCGCGTCGCAGTAAGATCGCAGTAACACTTACTTAAATACAAAGCCGCAGGTAGATATGTGTTACATAGCAAGATGAGTACATGGCTAAACGCTTCAATAACAGTGCAATTTGACTACGACTTTTCTATTCGTTGGTCTATATAACATGATTTTTCGTTTAGACTATACATTTTATTGAGTAATTATAGGCGTCTGGCTAAGTGGGCTGACGAAAAGCTTAACCGTATAATAAAAAAAATGGTACCTTAGCCGGGTGTGAAATATCACAGCAGTGTAAAACGAGTGAAACCGCTTTAGATTTGTCCACGGTTGGTTCGGCCAGTGTAAGTAGTGAACGCATATTCTTCAGCTGTTGGAAATGAAAAGACATATCCGTGGCCAGCACCATGTCGATGACCAGAGTTCGGAACTCACGGAACTCGTCCCTCGATAAGTTGAGAAGGATGTTGTTCTCTTCTTCCTTTATCAATCTGCAATTTATGAAGCATTTTTTGAGAAAGAGTTTTATAGGGAAAAAGAAGTAGTGATTAAGATTTTCTTATTAAAGTAGTATGGTACTTATTCACTAACGTCCGTCCGGTATCGAACTCAATCTGGGTATATTTATTAAAGGAGTCTTAGGAGGAGGCCTTGCTCAACATTTTTTGCTAATAATATACAAATCAAAATTAAAACTAATGGTCTAAACTCTATAGCTATACAATGTTGCCGGAACCCGGCGAGCCCGCACCCTGTCAGTTATTTTCAGTAACATCCTGTCGACAGCTTTCTAAAAGATAATTCCCGTTGTCCGTAACAATGTAACTTAAAAATAATGACTGTTTTACTCACATAGTATTATTTACTAAGCAAGGTTTACAATAGATATACGTACCTATTTAAAAAAAAAGTTAATTAGCTATATTTCGTACATAAGTTATTTTCGTATTTACATATACAACAGAGAATTTTTGTTTGATTGTGCACTCGCGTAACCTAAAATGTGTGTATTATGTAAGTGTGTGAATATGTGTAAGAAAATAGAAATGTTGTTTAACTTAAACCAAGCCCATGACTTTCTATCTATCTAAGGCCTAATCTAAATCAGACAAAGCATTAACGGATAATTGGAACCTTCTCTAGGTATCTCTAATTAATCGTCTGTCTATGATTGCTGATAATGGTGAACACGACTTTTACAATGTAATATTGTGGTTTTAACAAGCTCACGATACCGTAGACATGAATAAATGCTGTTTCTGTTTTGTTCAAGAATATCAGTTTTAGGACATTAAACTTTGAAGGAAAATAACAATCAAACGCAGCGCTGATGCCGGAAAATGTGAAAATCGTTCATAGCCATTCGGATTCGGCTTTTGTCAAGGTGTGAAATATTTTTAACAGTTGAAGTTCAGTTCGTTGGAAATTCATAAGACGATTTTCAATTTCGCATTTTGATTATTATCATTTCAAAGGATTCCCGCGTATCCAGGATCCATTCGTATTCCGTCGCATAAATTATTTATTAATTTGTGCTCGAAGCGATACAATTTATATTATAATGCCGGCACACTTCATCTTGGGTTTGAGATTGATGGATTCTGAACGTAAACAGAATTTATATTTTTAACCTTCAATATTAGGTATATAAATTGTTAATATAGATGGTATTTATTTCCTTTAACTTCAATCGTCCATCTTGACTGGAGGGTATTGCTTTATTACACCGCCTCGTTGCACTATCTTTTTATATTATTCCTTGTGTATTTAATGAAATGAATTTAATATAACTCTGGAGCATATGACAAAGATCCTGTTCATGTGCAGATTCGGAATCGCGAGAGCAGGCTCGGTCATACTTTGCGCAGAGGTCCGTCCCATATCCCAAGCCAAGTTTTGGACTGGAACACTCGGGGACGGCGCAAACAAAGGCTATCCAAGCAATCTATCATCGCGGAAGCGAAAATTATTGGTCTGACTTGGAGCAAACGAGAGGCTTCAGAAAGAGAGGAATCGAGAAGTGTCATTTCTGCCCTATCGTGTCATTATGCCCCGACGTGGGCTTTATGACACTAATGAAACGTAAAAAAAAACGGATTTTGAAATTACTTATATGGTTTTTAAATCAATTAAATCTACAGTTTTGAGTTGCAATAAGCTCAACGAGTCATGATTCACCAGTAATCAGGGAAAGACTGACTTTTCAGTTGTGAAAATAACGTTTGTACACGTTAAAGAAGTATTAATGCGACACCAGACACGGCAAAGTTGAGCTTCAGCAAAAATTAAATCGTGTCTCGCGTTTATTAATTATACCAACGAGACGAATTTCAATAACGTCGTGGTACTTTTCTCTAGATTCAAAGTTATAAATATTCATTGTGTGTGACTCAGTTTACGAAAATCGCTTAATAATTGATTTATTAAGTAACCACGACTATGAGTCGTGGTTACTTAATAAATCTACTAATCTAATCTCTATCTAAATAAGGTGATACAAGAAAACTATGTTAGTAACATTAAATTAGTTAGATCGTAAATTTTTACATGCCCTGAGACACAACACTACAGTGTCTTATATACATACAAGCACACAACTTGTGAATGTTCTATAGTTATTTATTCAATAAGGATTCGACAATTCTAATTCCATATAATTTATGACTTATATTCATTTAAAGTTTAACTTAAATTTATAAAAAACTAAAGTACTCTTTCAACACTGTCCTTCAAGTTGACTTGGGACGAAATGAGTTAGATGGGAACTATGAGACCGTGCTTATAAAATATTAAAATTATACTGAAATCAGTAGAGGTTTTCGTTCACCGGAAGGTCTCACTCACCGAACGAAACGCGAGTACAAAATGAACAAAGTCCAATTGCATCACTTTACGCCGGTTTTCTGTGAGAGAGTGGTATTTCTCCGGCCGTGCATGTCCATTCGGCTGAAACTCTAAGTAACAGCATGGTAAAACCCACTCAATTATATTATTAATATTATTATTATTGTGTGTGTTAAATCAATTACATATATAGGCAGAGCTGGTTTATGCGAGCGAGGGATTCCTCGCTCAGAACGACGAGAAAGAATGACTTGAAATTTTGAACTAGCAATTAAAATATGTTTTATGTAACAGGAGGCAAACGAGCAAGTGAATTTTTTCTTTTTGAATTTTTTTTTTTAAAGAAATTTAGGAATATAGATGTTGTATGTTTTATATTTAGTTTTACGAAACAGTCGTTGGTCTATGGTTTTGGTACTATCAGAATTTAAAATGTTATTAATTTAAATAATAGTACACATTACTTGATTTAAATTATTATTTAAGATAGTCTACTGTTTAACGGATTCAATTTCTACTGAATCCGATAGTGCATAAATTTGATTTTAGTCCTAAATAAATCCGCCCTAAGTGTTAAGAAAAGTGAGGGTCTCTCAAGGGAAATTACTCTTGAAATGAATCCTCTCATGAAATGTATTCAAGGCATTTCGAACTATTGGCGTTTTCATTGTCGTAAACACTAGCTGATGAGTGCGGGTTTCTCTGTGTGTAACAACCTTTTAATATAATTTCTTCACAATTTGCGTATAACAAAACGAAAGGCTATAATATTATTTATTTGAAATGTTTCTATTAAAAATCTGTTTTCTATGAAGCTATCTAAAGAAAGCAATAGATGGGTTGATTGTAATTTAATTGCTTATGTAAATTTCTTACACAATTGATTTGTTTAGTCTTAATATTATTCTATAGTTCTACTTCTGTGTACTTTATTATTTATTTTATGATATCTGTCCCCAGACATCTTATGTGCTAAATACATTTAAAACAATAAACTTTTGAGATAACAAAACTAGGTTTACACATAAGGGAAATGGGAACTTGAGACATTATACAATAACAAAATACGATATACATAATAATACGAACAAGATACAACATACATGTGACCACTACCAGGATTCAAAGGTTTTTTTAAGGTGTTTAAAATGCCTCTACGAAAGGTAAGTAGAGAGTCGGCAAAAACAATACTATTATAAAGTCGACACAATCTGTTTACAGGACAGTTAAACGATTTGCATAGATTGTAAAAAGTAAGATTATGGCTCGTGCGAGTGCTGCAGTGAAAAGGAATTCTGTTTTAATGTTAAACTTAACAATTAAAAAGTATATAGACCAATCAGAGTAGACCTTCGCTTCGCGTGGCGCCATCTTGTTGTTGTGTCATTGTGTTCAACAGTTGGCAGTGCAAGTATTTGTAAAACCATTGTACAGAACAGTTTGATCAAGTTGGGTCATATACACATTAGTTAACAGTAAGATGTGGTGCCCTGAATCCCCGTCGCTCTTCATAATTGCATACTTGATTATTCTTATACTCAGGTTTACTATGTTTACACTCAACGCATATCGTAAAGCCCACTAAGCTCGTTTATCACGCTTCTTCTCCGATATATTTATCATTTAATGTATCGTAGATATACAGTGTAAACTCCATACACTGAAAGAACTGTGAGTTTTATGGTGTAGAGAGAATGGTGGTTAAATGGAGAGAAGAAAAATCATTGTATCGAATACAAGCTAAACCAACCAAAGCCAATGGTTTGGTGGATGTATTAGAGAATTTATTGTTAAATTGACTGACGTTACATGGAAAAAGAAAAAGATAAAAAAAAAGCCATAATAAGGTTAAAACATAGAACAAGAAATTAAATCTAAGATCAGAAACAACAATAGTAAAATACGAACAAAAATATGTATATATATGAACAAGTAGAGTATATAAAGTGAGGAACTAGCATTTAAGTGTGTGCGTATTAGTCTGTGTAATGTTGCTGTGTGAGTGAGTGTGCGACTCTTATTTTTTTTTTATATATAAATAAAAGCTTATAAGAATTATTACAAGATAGACAATTCCTTCTAAATATATATATAATAGTCTTATATATTCCTAGAGGCGTTGCTAAAATATTTAATATTACAGTAGTATTTATTTAATTACCTGAAAGCAGCACTTATGTGATGGTTTTCTAATACCGCTCGGTCGTTGTATAGTAGTGCTGTATCCGATCCCGACATGACGTGAAAGTTGTTAGTGGTGCCTGTATGCTCGAAGTCATGCACGATCGCTGCTACCAACGTCGCGAATATCTCTAGGTCTGATAGCCAATTCTGGAAATGAAAATGAAGTATTATTAACCATATTGTATAATGCAAGAAGTTTACGAGTCTAGACAGCGTTTGGCGTTAATGTTAAGATGGTTTAAGGATAAGTTTTTTTAAGTTATTTCGTGTCTTCACTTTTGTTTTTATTCTAATTGATATAATACTAATATTAAGTGTTAATGAATATCAGGTTCACATTCGAAGATCGAGACTTTTTAACCATACTTTATTAGTTACCTTTTTTAATTTTAAGATTACACTTATTGAAGTATTTTAGTCTTTGAAATATATCACGTTTCGTTACATATTTAAAAATTTCAATTTTTTAGATAATTATCTATACACAAGAAAATTAAATCATGCCGGTTCACTATACGTTGTTTCTTTCTTATCTATATTTGGTACATGTAATGTGTATGAACATTTAAGGAGTTGCGGAGACTTTCTTGCCATTTCTCCTCGTCCGCTCTACGCTCTTGATTGGGGAACTGGCATTAATATAATTTTAGAGTCATTTTTTTTACAATTCATAAGCAAATGAAAGTTACCAATGTGAATAAAGATATTTTCGATTTCTAAATGCCTTCATTACTAAATATTTTATGTGTTTTTCATTGTTATAATATAACTCTGGCAAAACAATTTACGTATTTCGCTTAGGGCTAACAAAAGCTCGTCCGATTCAAAGATTAATCACGTCCGAACCAGATTTGAAATTAATTTACGGTAGGCCTTCACGATATATACTTGATTTCACTTTTTATGAAAACATAGCGGACATATGCCAAAAACTCAATCACTTTAAGAAAATCGTGATATACGTTGTATAAATTATGTAAATCGTAATATATGTAGAGTCATGTCTTTGTATATATTATGTGCATATGAAATTGGAGGTTTGATGAAATAGTTACGGCATATATATTTACTAACACATTTTTATTTGTAATATTATTCACAAACAGTGTTTGGATTATACGTATCAAGATATTATGTATAGAGCCTCAATTATAATACAATATTTATTTAGTTGTATCACATAAAATTAAATTACTAAAACTTGTTGAAAGATGTTAGTACATATAAGAGGAACGGGCGGCCTTATCGGTAATAAGCGATCTCTTCCAGACAACCCACCATAAAAGTTATTTTTTAATATTAACATACCATGAGGCCAGTCTGACACAACATGTAATGCACTGTTTGAGCTACGTCAGCTGCATGAAGGTTGTTGTGATAGGGATTGTGAAACTTGCAGTAACCTTCCTCTATCCTACTCAGAAAGTTTTCCAACGTCGGAGGTTGTATCTGAAAAAAAAACGAAATTAAACACAAGGAGTTAATAATTGTTAGTAAATGTTAGTATGAGAGAAACGAGATAGCCATAAGCGATCTCACCCAGGCAACCTATTGTCTGTAAGAAGACGGTCTACAAATGGTACTTACTTTTCTTAAGGTCAATTTTAATTAAAAAAAAAAATAACATTATTGATATAAATACAAAATACATATTTTATGAATTATTTACTCAACGCTAAAACATTGTAGAAAACAGCATATTGTCTTAAGTGTATTAAAAATATAACTATAAAACTATTTAACTATTTTCCTTTTTAATATTTAAGTTTGCAAGGACGCTTTTATCTAGATTACAGATGTCCTAGAAACTTCTCAGTACTTTAAAACTCATTATACCAGAGGCTTCACGAGAAACTCTCACAAGATTGAAAATTATTCAACAAATTAAGAATAGCACATAGACACTAAACATCTCACTGAATAATTTAATAATTGAAATTAAAACCTTCATTTCTATCTACAAATGAAAACTGATCAACGAAGATGATTGACTGTATGAAAATGAAAAATACTCGAATGAAAATTTCGTTATTATAATCGAGCATCAGTAAATGACAACTTATTTTTAGTGACGTTCAAAAGTGGGATGGTAACAATCCGAATATAATAAAGAATTTTTGGATTTGAAGTTATAATTGTTATATTCGCGTCGAGCGTCATAATTTTGTTGAAATAAACTATGCGTTTCTTATTTAATAACAATATTCTGAATAACTGTAAACCCTATTGTAATGGCTCTATATAAGATGTATTACTTAAAATAAATGAGGTACTATAAATATGGGACATTTCACACATGGTCGTCCCAAGGTTACCTATTTATAGGTTGCGAAAAGGGTGCTTATATATATATATGTAACGGTGCAACTCAGTATTAATATAACTAGAATAATTAAGTTCAGGCATCATTTTATTGTCCTAAAGTTTAAAAACATAAGTTGAATACATTCAAGTTTAATTCGCTATGAAATGTCAAACTTATTATTTCAATACGTAGTCTGTGACAGAAAAACAAGTGCGGACATTATTAGAAAAGATGGATGTGTTGTATGTATATTAATATGGTACATATTAATATGCATATAATATATATGGTTAATACTGATGTTACATATAGTATGACGATGTTATATATATGATGATGTATAATCATATCTTTAAATATCATTATACATGAATTTGTTAAAACCTCTTTTGTGAAATTAATTGATTAGAACCATTTTTGAATAATGTTCGATAGCTTTTGTCATTTCTGTGGTAAGTGTCCATTCTGGGTCCGATTGGCAAATGAGATAAACGTAAGTGTTATTCTTTGATTGTGCTTTTGTAAAATTATTATTAAACAGTTACTTTTAGTAAATATAACTGTTATGACAATGATTACTGGGTTTGGTTGATATTGCTTATTATATATGTATTATAATCCTGACAATAGATAATTAAGCATAATATATAATGATGCAATGAGATATATAAGTACTAAATGGTTGATTAATATAGAGAATAGTACAACTATTAGACAAAATATATGTATCCCTAACATATGCATTGTAACTGCACTGCTAATTGTGAAAATATAGCCTGGCAAATATCAGCGAAGTGTTGTTTTTATGAGTGGTAATCGTGAAGTCGGCAATGCAGACGCCACGCCTTACAAAAACCCTACGGAGACACTTCTTTCGTTATATATAAACAGCTAATACAACAATAATATGTTCATCACACAAATGTTAATTGGGGATCTAACCCATCACGTTCTGTTCGGCAGTAATGGAGGATCATTTTACCTACTAGTAAAACTAACTAGTTAATATTTATATCAAAAGCGAATTTACGAAGCGCGAATGTATCTTTTTCTGTGCTTTCTTCGTAAATATTTTACAAATTCAAAGCCGATAAAATACTTTTAAAAGAATATCGCCGAGTATTAACAACAAGTATCCGATAAAAGTTTTTAACGAGTTATCTTAGTCTATTAAAACTTATTTTAGCCTAAACAATTTCTTACAAATATGTTAAAAATGTTTTGGTACTTCAAATCAAACTTGTCTATAGTTATAATAAACTCGTATACACATGTAGCTTTTACAAAATTCTCGACACTTCGAGTATTATTAGACGCTCTTAAAAATCAGTTTCATATTGTACGCTTAATTCGTGAAAGCATAAAAGAAAAAACTTTGTTATGCCAAAACTTGATCCTTAACACTTGAATAAGCACCGGATAAGTTTAAATGGTTTAAACGGTTAGTTAAATAGAAATTAAATACACAATAATCCAGAGCGGCAGGTTTAGGACAGCAACCTCACAGTCACAGAACGTGCTGTGCAATTGTTTCCCAAAGACTGAAATCCCAAACACACTGTCGCAACAACAAGATGGCGCCCAGAATACACTCGAAGCTCTGCTCTGATTGGTTAATACAATAATGGTACTTGTAATTTTTTTAGAAATATTTTGCACTATTAAATAATGAAGACTAGTCAAATATAATAATAGTGTTAAGATTTTTAAACAAATGAAAAGTGTTCTAAGTTTATTTAAGCAATTATTGTATCATCTATAGCTTTCCGCCGACATAAATGTAATAACATTTGTATAATTAAGCATTATTTTATTTTATTACTCTGTTTAATTAATCTGTCCCCAAACATCTTATGCGCTAAATATATCAACAGACAATAAACTTCTAAGATAATAAAACAAGGTATACACACAAAACAATTATATGGGAACTTGAAACATTTAGTAAATAAAACATAATACAATATTTATAATAATACAAACAAGATACAACATACATGCGAACACCATCGGGATTTAAAGGTCTGTTTTTAAAATGCCTCTACGAAAGGTAAGCAGCATTACATAGTTAAGTATAAAATAATTTAATTACTACTGTAACTCTAATTTGTATGTAAAATGCAATTGTTTCAGAATAAATATAGCCGCGTAGCAAGTTTTCCACAATAGTACTACGGCGTAGCACAAAGGTAATAAATATGTAACGGAAGGTGCAACGATGCGTAGATCGCGATGAACAGGATACCGAATTGAATATATATATATATATATATATATATATATATATATATAAAGAAAGTTCAACAAAACCTTATAGTACGATGCACATACTGATCGTTTTATATTCTATAGTAAAATATGTACTTTTGGTTTATAAATCCACATATAGCGTGATTAAATATATAATATAATTTGATGTTACCTGATATTTGAATTATATTTTTTTTTGGACGTACACCTACATATAGGTTTAAAATATAATTAACACGTAATTTACATAAGAGATGTGTCATGCGTTGCTTGAAATTTGATAAGCATTTATATGTTACAGTATTTTTTTATCTAAGTGTTAGATAATTTACTTACTTTAAACTTGTGTATCATTCCATATCGGTTGAGAAGCTCATACCCGAGATACTTGACCGGATATCCGGCAGCAGCCTCGTGCAATGCGAAAACATCAAAGGACCATTCATCTAACGTCTGCAATTACAAATTAACATAATTATATACAGAGAGAGACTTTTAAATATGGATGAGACATTAGTTCTTTAAGATAAGCTACATTTTATATTATATATATCGGTGCAACTACAACAATTAGTCTTAAATTAACTAGAATAATTAAGTTAAAATATCATTTAATTGTCCTAAAATAAGTTTAAACACATAAGTTGAATACTTTACGTTTGTTACTCTGTGAAATGTCATCTTTGTTATTTTAATACGACGTCTTTGTAAACAAGTGCTTGATCACTATAAATAGGGTCGCAAATAGTGAAATATAAATCTTGGAAACTATCATTGAAGTGTTTCTTTGAATAAGTGGTTATTATGAGCGACTCAATCGTGATGTTGGCAATGCTGATGCTACCTACGCCTTTCAAAAATAACCCTACAGAGTAGTGGGGTAGGCAGTAGCCCTATAGAGGATCTCGTCTCGTTATATATTATATAATTTTTTTTTTTATAATATACCCTAAATTTTCACATACAATTTAGTTGATTTTGGTTGATTAAGAAATAGATTTAAATATTTCATTAATTTGTGTTTCTATAAAACATTTTTTAATTGGTATCAAACATTTTGTATAGATTATATATATTATCTCTTATGATCATATACGAGTGAAGTTAAAGGCTGAACAATGGAAAGTCTACCCAAGAGAGTTGTAACTAAATTTGAATCAAAAGCCTCAAGTTGGATTTCAAAGCCAACTTAAGCCGACTGAACTGCACGTAATATTTTCTACACTGTAAATACGTGCATGGTGTTTTTGTACTGTATGTATTACTAATTAATAATGAAGTGAATAGATGTTGACTTATATTTTAAAATATTTCGTTTAATGAAAATATAAATTTGAGTATTTTTATAATGCGCGGACAAGACTATTGTAAGAGATATTTTAATCCTAGAAGAATGATAAATATATATATTTGGTTAACTTTGTAGTTAGTAAGAATATATATATATATATATATATATTCTTACTAACTACAAAGTTATAAATATATAAATTATGATTATATATATATATAGTCATAATTATTAAGTATAATTATTGCACTTACTAAATAATCACTTCAACAATTGGACTAGGCTATTGATAGTTGACAGTTGATTATTGTCAACTAGGATGTCTTTTTAAATCTTTTTTATCAGTAAGCACATAAAGATTTTCTTTACAGTCCTAAATAAAAATGTTATTAGCTTTTGTTACCAGCCCCACATTCTTTAACTGGAACGAATATCTGCCATTCAAATAGCAATAATCTAGAGACGCGATCGACTGAGCACAACTCCTGTGGGCGTTCCGTTTTCTATATTTAGCTCCTTAAATAACACTGTAACGGTTTTGAAGGGAAATAAAAGAAAAAAAAAAAATTGATTTATTCATGTCGGAAGCAAATGGAACGTACACAAACAAAACACAATACAATTATTCTTAAGTTACTCAAATCTAACAGCAGCTTTTATTCTTTCACTATAATTCCTAACCCTGTCAAAATTGTCAAATTTTGGTGCTCTGAAAATAATATAATGATTTTTATGATTGTTTTTTCGCTGGCAATCAAGCAGCTGGATGACATACAAAAAGTGCACACCTGTAAGATCTAAAGCTAGACGGTATTGCCTATGGGTGTGTTTATGGAAATGAGCGATTTTTATGAGAGAATTGCCGATTGGTAGTCGTAGTGAAAGACGATTGCATAGATTGCAAAAAAAATGAGTTCTTAAACAGCTTAGTTTAATACTAGTCAGCTTTCAGTGCTGAGTGTTTTAACATTCAAGAAAGCAATACGCGTCCGTGATTTCATGCGAAAAGTCGACAGTACAAATACGTGGAACTGGATGGGCCACACTCAACGAAGAGATCCCGATCATATTCCCAAACAGGCACTTGACTGGAATCCTCAAGGGAAGCGGAAGCTTCTGCCCCATCGAGGGCCATAGGATTATAAGTAAGCTTAATACTATGGGACAAAGGAGTTACAAACTTTACATACATACACGTACCAATTGCATTAGAACATACAATTTAAAAAATGAGACAAAAAAACAGGTATAGACAATGAAACAAAAAATATAAAAGTTCAAATTTGCAATAAAAGTAAAGAAAAGTCTTATATACACATAGATGCGATGAAATATGATTAAATAAACATGTATTTAAATGGTTAAACTTGGTTTAAGTTTCAAGTACATAAAATTGCGATGTAACCTATATTAATGATTCAATCGTAGTTAATTTAATGTTTATAAGAAGTTTCTAAGCTACTGTGCTTTCTTTAAATAAAACAGTCACAAGTTAAATATGTAATCCCTTTGAAGATGTAAACTCAAATTTAATTACGTAAGTCAAAGGGTTTGCACTGCGGTCTGCTTACATTAATATTAATATAAAGTTGAATGCAATATAGAATAA
This sequence comes from Leptophobia aripa, assembly GCA_951799465.1. Classification (NCBI taxonomy): domain Eukaryota; kingdom Metazoa; phylum Arthropoda; class Insecta; order Lepidoptera; family Pieridae; genus Leptophobia; species Leptophobia aripa. The sequence continues at coordinate 6,950,907 of OX637270.1, read as the reverse complement.
AATTTACATACGTTTAGCCGCAAGTTAGCCATTTAACTTTACATATAACTAAATATTCATAGTATAAACACAAACTCAAAATATCTTTATTCAAGTAGGTCTTTATAAAGACACTTTTGATTCGTTAATTTTTACACTACCACCGGTTCGGAAGGCAGTTATCTACCGACAAGAAACTCAATAGTTGCTCTTTATTTTCATAATTTATTTTTATATATGATTGTTTAGTTGTTTTTTAAAATTGTATACCTGTAATGCTGTGCACCCCTATAATTTATGCACATACATGCCTTGTGTGTTTTTTGTAATTTTATTCGGGTTATGTTTGTATGTGTGTTGTTGTATAAATAAATAATTATTTATTTAATATAAAATTATGTTACTAAAAAAAATCCAAAGTTCTGTCTGGATTACCAATAATTGTGTGTTCAGGACTTGAAATCGAATTGCGTCTGTTTATCCAGCTCGGCTATGATACAAGGTATATTTGGATTTTGTAACTTTTGAAATACCAACGTTCAATGTACCAAATGTGCAGGTTAAGTGCAGGTACTTTGTGTACAGTGCCTTAGAACCTTACCGTGCGTATCAAGCTGCCTATTCTAAAGGCCCATTCGGTGGATCTTACTCTAACCTGAATTCATAAGTCGGACATTCGTTTCAACGTCTGATTTTTCAAATATCAAATTTGCAATTTACATGTTATGTAAATGTCTTATATTCAATTTTTATTTACATTTCCACCTCACTCACTCGCTCCCACAGCAACACACACTAATTCACACACATTTAATGCTCGTTCTTCACTTGTAATACCTCACTTTGTCATATTCTTGTGATTATTTTTTTTATGCTTGTATTTAAGCCTACTTTTTTATTCCATGTTTTATTTTGACCTTGTTTTCATATTTATATTTAATTTGTAATCTGTGGAATTGTGCTGTATCCGTTAGAGAAATACAATAAATTATTAGAATTAATTAACACTGCTCTTAATAAATAGGGTATTTACTACTGTTTAATAAATCAGTGAGAACGAAACAGTAAATTACGAATTACTACGACTACTGACTATCATTTATTTATCCCAATTGTTCCGATTAAGTAAGGCAAGTACTAACCGCCGGTAAGTGATCGGTTTTATATACGGAGTTTGAATAATACTAATATTCAAGTTGTAGACTTGACTGTACGTATATGAGATTACTTTATGTTGACGGTGATACGGCTAATTTATAAGAAATTTGATCGGATATTGTATATTTTATATTATAATTTTCTGTGAATTTAAAATTGCTTTTTACTGACGAATAAAGTAAGTAATAAATTTATTTAATTAACATAATACAGTTTAATATGAAACACATGTTACAAACCATATTGGGATATCCCTGTGTTGTTATAGTGTCTTAATTTGCACTTAATATGCATAGAAAACTAAAAAGAAAATACGCTTAAATGACTGAGTATAATGTGTGTGTAGGTTTGTGTGTTAATAATGCGTGTGTGTGCGTGTGTCCAAACAATCTCTAACGTCTATAAAACTTCCAGTTATATCAAGATGGTTAAAATCTCGTAAAAAAAAATCTAATATGAATTTGCACCACGTCGAATAAAATCAAAGTATTTCTCACATTCAGTACTTGGTAGCCCTAACCGATTGGCGTATCATTTTTATGAAGTAAAAAAATATCGTGCCATTATTTCTGATAGGTTTTAATCCTCTGCGGGACATAACGAGTACGCTTCGCGTTACACGTTTTTGTCACGGTATTAAATATTTTATTACGGGATTCATATAATGATGATATAAAGTTGTTGAGTGGATTACAATTTTACAGGGCTTTAAAATTTTACGTGTGGCTTTTGATCGTATATCTGTTTATCACATGTTTTTGCATTATCTTGTTGAAGGGTGTTAAATGTTCAAAGGCAAACAGAATAGTCATATATCAGTACACTATACAAAAATGGTCTAGATATTATAATAATTACAACATGTAAACTTTACAGAACATCACGAAACTATAAAGTTATGTATACAGAGTAACTATGACAAGACAATAAAATTTCAGCCTAGTCATTCATATTTTAAAACAGACAATATAAAAAGTTGCCACAATAGTTTGGTGCAATACAATAAATATTTTATTAATAAAAAATCCCGGTCACACACTATAATTTCATTAATATAGCTTCAAATAACTTTTTTAATTGTTGACAACTATTCTAACCATACATTACCAATTTGAGTAGACCTTAAAAGATTTCGGCAATTGCTCAATAACCGGAAACGTAATAATAATATCCCTATTTCTTATATATTTGAACTACGAATGGTATATTATAACAAAACCTCACCTTCAATACCCTAACGACGTCTTGTGGAAATTGCATCAAGGCAGTTGATGTAACTCGCCTATAAATTCTATCCACGAAGATGCCTGCTCTAATTGCATGCGCCACCGATCTGAACTTAGGTTTTTCATCCGACTTCCGCTTCGCCGTCGCAAGTTGCCGCGTGAATGTAGACGCGAGCCACTCCCGCACTTCCGGTGGCACCGCATCCGGTTGTACCTCAGACAACTCATCGTCTTCGTCTGCCAGACGCCTGTGCAAAAACGTTATATTAGCGTTGTTCCAAATTTAAATGAAAAGCATAAGCTAACTTATGTGCTTAGCCCATACGATTACCTTTAGTGGCCGTAAGCTTTATGAATCCGAATTTTCCGAAGCAAAGCTGGTTCACAGGTTTTTTCGATTAATTAAAAACTCCGTAGTTTCAATAATGAATGTTCTTTTGAATATTTTAATTAAATTTAACCTGAGTCTACACTTTGAGAGAATGAAACTTTTATAAACGTCGTGATATTGTGTGGCAAAATAATTTATATTAAAAAACACAGTTTTGTTATTGTGAGTGTGGAATGTTCGAGAAATATAGTAGAATGTGCTATATAAATTGAAGTTTAAAACTAGTAGATTGGAAGGAAGAACACACTAAAAAATGCTTAGGGTTAACACAAGTACATGCGATATAAAATACATTGGTTTCCTTCAGAGAGACAAAGACTCTTTTGACATAGAAAGGATCTATGTCAAATAATTGAAGCTTTGGATTTGGTCTCATTGCAAAAGCGAGCCTAAATGATATGATCTCATGTATTCGTTCGTTTTTTAAATAAATTACATATTAATAGAACACAGAACATCAACCTGTTACATGATACAGCTTTTGAAATATAAAAAAAAACACATATTATTCTGTAATTTAATATATGTTGCAGTCCATTTGATTAAAAATAGAATAAGTTGCCGCGACATTTCTATCAGAAATTTCTATTTCTAGTTCTCCATTGTTCATAATAAGCTTTTGTGTTGAACCAATTTTAGCTTTGAGGTTATGTGTATGCAGTTTTAATGTGTTGTTAAGTTTAGCAAATACAAAGCATAGGCTATTTTAAAAGTTTTATAAGCTTATATACAAGCTTGATTAACTTAAAATTCGTATTTTCTTTGTCTATGCACGTGAGTAAATAGTTATTTAATCAAAAGCTATTGCTCATATAAAGTACTCGGAATGATATGTACCTGGGTTTTTAAAAAGGCCTCTCTTTTTGTCATACCGTAAACACGGTTTGTTAGAGAGAGACACATGAGTGCGTTAGTTGAATGTAATTATTGTTGTCGCATGAAGGAAAACAATGTCGATAAAAGCATTAAGGAATTGGATTTGGATTAGTATTTTTATGACCACTTGAAATTTAATATTGCGAATGCTAGCTCAATTTAAGTTATATAAACTTACGATAGTTTTCCATACACCTACCTAGTCTTGATCTATTCCTATTAAAATAATTCCTTGCAAAATTTCCAATCATTCAGTCTTTTATTTAATTTCCTTTTTATTTTCTACTATTGTTTCTTTTAATTTATAATATTAAACAATATTACAGTGCTTTATAATTGAAAAACGCGTTTAAGTCGGTTTATATTATTTGAAGCGGGTCGGGAGGTAACACATTATATTCCCTAACACATAAATTGCTTTAATTACACTGTTATAACAATACTCATTCGCACCCTTCTGTCAAATTGGATTTATGTTGTATAGAAAAGAGCTTTAGTAAACTGAGTTAAAAGTGCTATAATAAACTTTGGTTTTTTATGTTCATACAAAATTTTAAGTTCAAAGGAAGGAATTTCAACTTGATATTCAATAGTGAACTTTTATGAATTGAATTTTCATTCAATTGGGATTCTTTTCATAGCTTTAAATGGATCATTAGTTTTTTTCAATTTCGAAATTTCTCTTACACAGTAAGAGATAGGCGTTTTTATATTTTGGAATGTAAAAATTTTGGACGGGTGTTAAGATTGGCACATTGGCGAGAATTTAATCAATCCAAATTTCATAGTTTTTGTTGATTAGTATTTTTCTTTTGTTTATCAAGATTTATAAGTTTATTTCAAGTGGTCATAGAAGTGATATGAACAGGTAACATCGACACACCTAAATACCAGGGTCGGCGCCGACTGCTGGCGCGCCACGGCCGGTCTATAATAAAACACCAGGTCAGTGGAAACACATAGGATTCAGGGATCAACATACAATTAGTTGTAAAGGTCTTATGAATTGGTGAAGCCTTCAAGTATATAATACACCACCATTTCATAAATTTAACATTATATGACAATATGAAATTTAACAGACACAATATATAACACACAAGTAATTCATATAATTACTGTTAATCAAAATCTAAAAATCGTATGATTGCGAATAAAAAAAATTGGAAGCTAACGTGTCTAACTACCATCACCGAAAACATGCCTCACAATCCAGGCGAGATTCACAGGAAAAACTTATTTCAGACAAAACCAGGCTCAAACTACGAACTGTGCGTCAATGTCAAACTTGATAACTCAATGAAAGATAATCAGTGGGAGAGGGCATTGAGTAAACTAACGGGAGAGAAGTGGTACTGAGAGAGAACTACCAGGAGAATAGGGGCATTGAGAGAGAACTACAAGGTGTAGGAAGAGAGACTACCAGGAGGTACTCAGAAGCGAACAGAACAGAAAGACCTAATCGCACAGAGTGGACAGAAGGGAGGCTCGACTACTTGGCCAATGCCGGCGTGGGTGTAACGGTATTAACTTTGCTTCGTGTCTCTCAACAGAGCTCGCCCAACACGGTGTGCGGAGCCTCCTCGTATGTAGTGTCGCCGGCTGTCGAGGCTGGTCCAGTGGTTGTTTCACCCTGTGTTATAGGTCATCACTGGGGGCGCTGTGCGCTCATACAACCAGGATGATTGTTTATAAGTCACTATATTTCTTTAAGGTTATACCTGACTGAAGGTAATAGCTTTAATGTTTGGATGCAATAGTAACCCAATATTTTAGTTAGATTTAACAAGGAACGGCTACTAACTTCAGTGCAGTTATATGGCTTAGTAACACATATAAGTTAAGATATTGGAGAATTGTTGGCTTTTGATGAGAATTAAAATGCAATGAAAATATTGAGCAGTCTCAAGTCTTGAATCGTAGAAATGATGACTTTTTGGAACGTTTTTATTTGCATTATTAAAAAAAGAAGTTTGAAAATAATATTTGTTAACGGCTTTATTCCTCCATAATCCTTTAGGCTTTCGTTAGTATAGCACCTATTTAGGAGGCATCTGAACAAGAGAGGGTGCTTCTCCTTACAAATCCACTGTGGCTTAGGAGATGTGAAGAAATCTTTATGTAAGCAATTATTATCATATTAGCAGCCGCTGATGGAGAGCGATTTGACTGCGGTCTTGTATGTTTACGAGGAGGTTTTAGTGGAAATTCCTCAACCCGTCTCTGAAAAGCACATTCGAGACAAGTCAATGTGAAAATGCATTTACACCTCATCAAAAAAAGTATTTACCATGTTAATAAACTTAATATTTCAAACGCAAAATCAGATGAAACATTTCGTTTGTCCTACAGAAGAAAGAAAGAAAATTGCATAATTTTCGTATTAGTATAGATAAGAAAAATCCACTATTCTAAAATATAAACTGCTTTATGAAGGACTACCTTTGCTGATGTAGGACAGAACTTAAATCTGTCCACACGAAAATATAGGCCTAACAAAATATCGAATAAATTTCTATAATACCAATTAATAGCATGTTTGAAGCCTTTGGTACAACCTTCGGTTGCTAATTGGAGTAACTTGATAACTAGAGATTAATTACCTATAAGTTAAATAATTATATGTTATCGTTAACTGTGAACTAATTAAACTGCTGTACTTATTTAAAAGGAGAGATGACTTTTTACAGTACAAACAGGATTTAGTTCAAAAGTTACAGTATTTTTAATAGTGTAACTAATCTATTTTTCTAATCCTATTTTTAATAATGTAATCAGGTTATAAACATACATATGCACGTAAGGATTTCATTTTAAATTAATTATAATGAAAAAAATAAGCTTTTGCTAAAGCTTTCGCATGGGATAATGATTAATCCGCCGCTCGTAAAAGATTTACCTCTAAGCTCTACGAGGGTTCTAAAAGCAGTCACTTCATGTTAATGAAACCAAATTTCTTGTCCTCACCTTCATTAGTTTACAGTGTTAACTTTAGATTTTCTATTTACATATAACGTTTATAATATTATATTATCTATTATATGTCATCGAAGAGTAAAAATTAAATAAAAACTTTTTATTACACCCTTTTTGTTATAACGTAATAACTGTTTAATATTTAGATATAAAAAAGTACATATTTAAAAAATATTAGCCTATTAATAGCATGTCTTAATATGTGTAAGAAAAGGGATAATTAACTGTGTCATATTTTCCATTTGAACTTGTATCGAAAGAAAAATAACAATGCTCCAATATTAAGCACAATAGAAGAAAAAATACATTGATTTACAAAATTTTCTCCATCAAATCTGAAACATAAAAATTGTAAGATGTTCGTTTCTTTTAACTTAAGATAAGACAATTGTGACCTCAGTTATCTTATAAACTTTTAGTTGAGTTTTCAAAGAAAATGGCGTCTAAATCGATCTTAAATAACACCTTTTATCTATATATTTATAATTATATCACAATAAAAAAATACATATTTAATAATTTCATTATTCGAAATTCAAAATACCCTACACCTTTGGAACAACAAAAACGAAAAATATACAGCATAAAAAAAGGTTGTATATAATACTTACTTGGTTTCATCTATATAGACTGCTTCTAATACTTTAGCGGCATATTGAATGTTCTTTTGTAGCGTCTCGACAGGTATTTCACCTCTATTTATTTGTCGTAGGAGATAACGTAATCTGTGGACAAAATTATACAGGTCAATATAAAAAATATACCCCAATATGCGAGTGTATAATCGCACAATTATATTATGTATGTATGTCCTTTGAAGCCTTAATTTGGAGAGAATATGTGCTATGTTATTTTTTGTACGATAAAATACAAACACATTTTTGCAGGCGGGTTTCTTTGTGTCAAGTGCTAACACCACCCCTGCAACGCCAGGATGCTTATGAGTAATTATTTCAATACTTTTATATGACAATCCCACTCCGTTGTTTGTGGGTTCTTCTCAACTGAGAGCGCGCAGTGAACCCATGTAAACTTAGTTTTAGTGAAGTTCAAAAGTTAACAATCCTACTTGAATAAAGCTTTTCCAACTTGACTACGTCATTACCAATGCTATTGGTTTATTGGAAATTTAATAAGGGGTAACGTTCGCTAATAAATTGAACGGATAATAAAAGAGAGCTTTAATGATAAATTCAAGATCCGAATCAATACAATACGTATATACACGTATACAGTATCCTCTTTGACTACGCTATTTTATGTTATTATTATAACTGAGTAATATCTCGTCCGATCCGTCTGCCTTCTATCCAGCCCAGTTAGTCTGTCCCGGACGCATTTCCTCGTTTTTTTAGGTCTAAGAAGTTCTAACAATGTTTTCCTTCGCCTTTTTAAAAGGAACATACTCCAAAGCGCATTTATATACGATTGAGAGTCGAAACATTTTTTATAAAGCGAAAATATAATCTTAATCGTATCATTATACAAAGTAGAAATATACATTGTTATACAATTACAGTCATTACTTTAAGCGCTTCAAGCACTCGAAATTTGAATCATTCATTAACGAAGTGAAGAGAAATAATTGAGGACAAACGAAAATTGAATGAAAATAAGCGTTCCGACGGAGTTGTTTTCGTTATGGCCATCCGTATTGTTCTTTGCTTTGGTTTAACAAATGTTTAGATAATTATAGCCCCATTTTGTTCTTGTGAATGTTTTGTTTATAAGTGTTATTGTTCTACAACGTTCTGTTTGTTAAATGTGTTTCATGTCTGATTTTTTTATGCTTGTAAAGGTTTTGTGATTTGTAAAACGAATGTTCGCTTGTTTAGACAGGCTACGGCCAATTCGGTTAACAGGTTTGGTAACACAGTTTTGAGCTTTCCTAAGAAAAAAATATAAGTTTTTTTATTATCTGTATACTATAGAAAATATATAGATCAAACTCAAAGTAACGTAGTAAGTAAAAAACTCTAAATATCTTTATTCTAAATAGAAAGTCTTTATAAAGACATTTCTGAATGCGGTATTGTAAAAATTAACGATTCGGTTCGGAAGGCAGTTATCTACAGGCAGTTATTTAGAGATATAGAAGATGTGTTGTTACCTAAGAGCGGCTTTATCGCATGCATCGGGCGTGTCAACTGCAGGCAAGTGCTCAGTGTCCAGGTCAAGTTGGTCCAGCTGCTCATCGGTGGGAGGTGAGGACTCAGGTTTTGACTTACTTGACGATCTACGGACTATCGTCAATGCGCCTTGTTCTGTTGAAAAAGATAAGTAAACAAACATTAGATTGAGTAACATTACAACAGTTGAAAGCTCGAGATAATATGAGATAATTTTCTTATCGAGTAGATTATCCAAATCGTAGCATCTACAGTTCGTAGCAACTAAAATTCGTAGAGTCTGCAATTCGTAGCAGCATCTACGAATACCAAAAAGCTGACAACAGAAGACATAATTATGTATATTTGGTATCTGTGAAATAATTATACATTTATTCTGTTTATTATTATTATAAAAATGTGATTTAAAAATAATAAATGAGTAAATAAAACGTTTCATGATATTATATTGTTGAAGGAATACATTATAAATGCAATATATCTTTATATACAAGAGGATATGGAAGCTAAGGAAAGTGGAATAAATCTAGCCGTCTAGTGCAAAGCGGAGGACGATAAAATTGTTTTTAGATTATTCTGTCCGTACACAGAGCAAAATACAGCATTTTTACGATAACATATCGCTTGATCCAAAACAACACATTGTTTTCCTCGTATGCTACCTTCTTTGTCATATATTTATTTTACGTGTAAGACTATTTTATACATATAAATAGCCGATTTGCCAAAAAAGGCTCTAAAATGGCCGATTCTCAATATGCTCACAAAATTTCAGGAGAATCGGTCAACTCGTTTCGGAGGAGCCAAGGAGCAAACTTTGTGACACGAGAATTTTATATATTAGATTTTTTAAATCAAATCAAATCTGCAAAACATATTATATGAAAATAAAGTTAAATGTAATTATTGTATTAACATGTAAAGAAGAAACCACATAAATTGTTGAATGTCCAATCATTTATGTAAACTTGCCAATTCTGTTTAGTCTGTGGTAATGTTGACTCCAGCTGGTTGCCATGGTAACCAGACTAGGGGCTTGTACAATTTAGCCGTAGGCTTTAGTACTAATGGTTGGCTTATAATTATATAAATTGTTGTAGTCTCGTTGCATGCGAATGTTTGTGAAAACCCATTGTAATATGGGTATGCTATGTTTTTATGCTTTTTGGAATATATTAACGATTGGGTAAGATCGCCCCAAATACTGCCATAAGAACACTTTTTTTTAACAGTTTTTTTTTATAGAAGAGGGGGCAAACGAGCAGGAGACCCACCATAAACGGGAAGTCGCCGCCCATAGACACTCATGTGGCTGGGAGCTCGTGAGTGCGTTGCCGGCCTTTTAGGGATTAGTACACTTTTTTCTTGAAGAAAAACATTACAGTGATAACGTTTAAAAATAATAATTAACCAGATAATTTTCTTGTTCTTCCCAGAGCTGTTTACTTGAGAACCATCGCAGCATTAGATATGAGGAGAAACCTATCTAAGAGAAAATCTATAGTAAATTTAATGACTTATAAAAGCTTATAATCAATAAGTGATCTTGACAGTTAGTCTCTGTGAAGTCGAACTCTAGGCTCTGGCACAAGACCAAGAAAAAGGCACATACTGAAAAGGAGGTCAATGAACCCAGATCACAGTATATAAATTGTGATAATTCTCAAATGTTGTATTAACAAAATATATTATTTGGGAATCATCGAATAAACCGTAATAAAAATACGTCTACGTACCAGTATCACGTGTGCGTTGTCTAAAATGCTCCTGTCAACAGTCTGTGTCAACAATCAACTGACAGGTGCTGGCTAATAAATGTATTTTAACTAACAATATAAATGTATTGTCTATGTAATGTGTAATTAAATAACATATATCCAAGAAAAAATCCATATAACCGTTCCTTATTTATAATAAAAGCATACTGGCATTTAAAAAGTTTGGTCCTTGTGAGTACCCATAATGACACTTAATGTATTTATTTTGCATTAAACTTGCTTATCACGAATAAGATGAGTGACGATTAAAGTTATAACAAAGAATTAGCTTTTTGCGTTAGCATTTAGTTTAGATATCTTTTATTAAATCAAAAAATGATTTCCTTTAGCAAAAACAAGAAACAAATAACTGTTTGTAATTTTAGCCTTTATGATAATACTTAGGCTTGCTTCAAAAAGTATATAAAGTATAAGCCTGCTTCTCAGCTTAGTGTATAGATATGAGATTTTTCAAAATTGTCCTATGTACATTAATTAATAAAGATATTTTGACTTTGTAATTGTATAGTAATACATTATTCAGCGCTTTGTAAAGTTATGAAACAATATGCTCTTTATGTAAAGTAATTACTAAAACAAGTGGTCGCTTTGTATGTCCCAAACCACTATAACAAATGACTGAAAATTGTGTTCTCTGTCATTTTCACAAATGAACGGTGGAAATTTAATTAAATTTAATTGTTTGCTTGACGATTATTGATGAATTTAAGGTAATTAGTGATATTAAATTAATGAACTTAAGATATAGCTTCATATATTTTATAATCATGGGTACAATATTTTATTTTAACTATGGCTAATCTTATGCATAATTCTTGGTGCAATGGTTAGAATGCCGGTCCCGGCTTCAATCCCCGGTATGTTCAAATTTTATGTCAATAATATATACAGTTTAGAAGTTTGTAAGTTGTGTTAGTACCCAAAATACAAGCTATAAATAGCTTACATTAACCGTGAGAGGTGTCTTCTATGATATGTTTCTACTCTGAATCTTACCTCATGTATGAAACACATAATCGATTCGCATATGTCACACAAATTATAATATTTGTATTGGCAATACGACGCTACAAACCTAACACGCTTGCAGACCGCTTGATATTATTGCTCGTTTTACGGCTTGCCTGCGAGTTTTTAAAGCAATAGTTTATTAATAAGTACTTATAAAAACAACACTTTAATACTTATATTTTGATAGTGATATTAATTGACAGTCATTGCTAAGATTACATGCCCCTGATATTTTGTATCGGCTCAGGAGGCATCCATTGCTGGCTTCGAGGTTGAGGTTCGCTTCCGAACAAGCCTTCGCACGCAAATCTCCATTCCGCGTATGATCAACCTAATTAATCTTTTTCTTAACTGTCACAAGAATGTGACATTTTTTTAAGACAGGGTTAGGTATGATCGTGAACGAATATAAGCGGTTATTAGATTTAAGTATAATTTAAGTTATAACATTAAGTAAATAAATAAAATTATTATTAAAAATAAAGTACTACTATAAGAATAAAACAATAAAGTAAAGTAGTTACTTAATTAAATCTGTCGTCCTTTTCGTAACTTCAAATTACTATTTACGGTAGCTCCATTCCCGAAGGGTAAAAAATTTATCTCAGCTACATCCACGTCCGGTTAAAGTTCGTTCCGAAGCCAACATGGCCAAAACTTATATTTAGTTTGAATTAAATTAAAGAAGTAAAATACAATCGAAACTTAATAAGATTTTTTTGGGCATTCTCGATAGTAATATTTAGTTTTTTTTTAAATTAAGCTTACGTGTATGATGAGTCTTGATGACATTTTAGTTTGAGTTCTACAGTTTATTGAGGAGAAGTATTAATGTCAATGGAATGGAATGGAATAACACCAAAACTTAAAAAAAATACATTTTATCGTGATTCGTTTAAATGAAAAATAATGTTTTGAATTTTTACTAATTAATTTCCCTTAGGATTATATTTAGCAGGACCAATTAAGTACATAAAGACTGCATAACATGCGTAATTACTAAGCAAATTTTAGATGTCAATTGAAATCTTTTAATTAAATTTATCAACCCAATTAAGATACCGAAGCTCGACTTCTGGTAAAGAGTAATTAAGGAAATTTTAAGCTGAATTTTTCAATTTTTCAAACCAATTGTGACGGGTTTTTTTCTAATATCTCTTGGTAACACGGAATATGTATACGTATACGTTATGTGATGTTGGCGTATAAACAAAATGAATATCATTACTGTTACGGACATTGGTCATCTTTTCAAAAGCTTTATGCAAGGCGACATCTGTTGCGGAAAATAACAGTCATAATTGTATGCTAAAGTTTAATTTAAAAAAAATCTAACGTTCCATCGTTGCATAAACAAGAAAGGAATATCTTAACATCCTCATCGTGTTTTATTTATCAATTTTGGTCCTTCGGACAGGATTAACGCTTTGATCTTTACAGAAAGATCAAAGCTTTTATTTTGGTCCTTCGACCAGGATCAATGCCTATAACTACTTATAGGCTTGCCATCAGCGCTATGATTATGGATTAAAATTATGGAAATAAATAGAAAAATATATTTAAGCCGTCATCGTTTGATTAAATTCTTTGATTTTCTGATATAAAATTTTAGATTGCGTTCAGTTATGCTTCACAGGTACGCATTATATTGAATGCAAAGTCACTCTGATGATAATGTCTTAACCAAATTCGTACATTAACAACTAACAATCAATATTAACAGATATTACATACCGATAAAGTATTATTTCTATAAAATTTCAAAAGCATTCAGTTTATGTAAAATTTATCGGAACATGCACGAAATACAGTGGCTAGAGCAAACAAAAAGTGCAATTACCAAATGAAACTATATTATTTTAATGAGTTGAAAGTTAAAACATGCATAGGGTTGTCACTATTTCGTTTATTTTGTAACAGGAGACGATAACCCTGCGGGCTAAATTGACAAATATTGACAGCCAGTATTTAACAAGAGGGCTAAAGAAAGGAGTACGTTTTTTAGATTAAAATCACTTACATTAAAATCAAATAAACTGTATTTGAACACAAAACTATCCAGTTAATAAAGTTATTAATATAAATACATACTTAATCTCCCCACTCACAAAGTAATCAGCAAAATTACAGCCCGCGGTCAACTGTCACGTCAATGTCATGTGCTCTAGCAATGAAATGCTAACATATGCCACAGACCACAATATAGTTTATAGTTACGTTCCTTTTTTCCAAATAACCTACCACGGTATTAAACATTAGTTACTTACGATACGCATTTTTGTGTATAAGTGACAACCCTGGGCATTGAGGTAGCTACTGTTTCATTATTTCACATTTAAATTAAGTTTGTATGATTTTCCTTTGATCTTTTTTGAATAATTTTAACACTTAAGTTTTATTTGTTTTAACATCTACCCACATTAATAACAATTAACACCAATATCTACAAAAAATCACTTAAGTGCAGTTTACAAAAAAATAATCAAATCAAAATAACTTTATTGATATAAATCATGTAGCTTACAATTATGAATAGTCGAGAAATTATTAGAGACTCAACAGTTACTTGCTACATGCCATATAAAGGGCATACAGCGAGAAGAACTGGCAAGAAAAAATCCGCCACTCCTTTAAATCTTCAAGCATCAATTGCGCGGTTGTAAAGAGCTGCAACCACCATGCACTTAGACTAAAACTAGTTGCCTCAATACGTTCAAACTACTGAATCTACTAACATTAATTCGGAAGATACTATGTAATACAATGCACAAGCCACCGTAAAGTGCTTACTAGGGGCTGTTCCATTGCGGGGCGCGGGAGGAGGCTGCGGGCGAGGGGACTCCTCACGTGGTGCGCCCGCGCCTCCCGGGGGACTCGCCACTGTAAAATTAATTCTGTTTATAACCAACCATTTACATTTGTATAACCATAGATCCATAGAACAGTTAGTGTTTTGACAATACGAACTTGAATCAGCGATATAATCGCAAGTCTGCCATATAAACTTTCTTCTTCTATTTCAACCCGTTTAGTCCTTTTTATACGCCAATGCCCTTCACTAAAGTTAAGTCTATCTCCATACCAAATCTCATCTTAATCGGTGTAGTAGTTTAAACGTAAAAGCGTAACCTTTATATAATAAAATTTTAGTTTATCCAGGACTGCCGCACTTTTGTTTTTATGTTTTTTATATTAACGACTCTTAGTTTTAAAGTGTGTAATGTTTCTTTCTTTATTACAAATATTTAAAGATTTTATGATAAACCCCTTTTCAAATATATTAAAAATTACGTGATACCCGTTCAATTTATTGTACGTCTCGTGTAAGTCATAAATGAAAAGGTCAAGTGATTTCGTACTTATGTAAATGGGACGTGCATATCTTGGCTATAGTGATCATCGTCAAATAAATGCTACGAATGTTCTAGTGAATCTTGCGTCCAATTCTAGTACCTTATCTTTAAAGACTCCAAGTCATTGACATCCAATAGTCATTTCTAAGTATATGTTTTGTTATAGTAATAAAAACTGATTTGATACTTCGTGTATTATGTACTTTATCTTCTCTTGATAGTATTTGCTTCGCTTAGCGGAATCATGCGACTTAATTCACTACATAGGGTCACTTGGGAGCACATGGTTTTGTATAGCGCATCGTAATATCCTAAATTACTTTTGCTTGTGTAAACCTTATTTTAATTTGTATGTAATATTATTAACAAAAAAATAGTGTTTTGCATAATTACGTAGTATTTACTGCAACTTTAAGCCTATATATTTAAATTAATTCGCAAAATATAACCATAATCCATATTAATCGAAGCTTCTAAAATCTCTCGTCTATCTATAGATGATGTTATCCGCCGATTCGTGAACAAATAACTCTAACGAGATTCCAACGAACCGTTCACTGACAGGCATAACAATATAACGATCAATTCTCGGTACTTAGTTAGAAATTATTACCGAGATACTAATAATGTTGACTGTGTGAAATGGTTAAATGTAAAGCTTAAATAAACAAATTAAAATAGAAACAAACAAACACATTTCAAACTCAAAACTCAAACTCAAAATATCTTTATTCAAGTATGTTTATAAAGACACTTTTGAATAGTCAAATTTTCACACTATCACCGGTTCGGAAGGCAGTCATCTACCGAGAAGAACCTGCAAGAAACTCGATAGCTGCTCTTTTAAAATAAACAAATAATTAAAAAAAATTCAAAATTACAAAATTGGGCTACTGACAATTAAAATAACAAAGCATTGTAAAGCTACTCAAGAATTGCACTGTCCCGTTGCTGAGCCAATTGCCGACACATTAAAGGGATCTTGACAAACACACACGGCAAATACAATAACACAATAGTCAATAAAAATATTATAAAAATGTAAATATATACTCATAATTATAAAATATAGATATAGTTTTTAAATTAGAAATAAAACACTTAAATAAATTAAAAAAGGTCCTTGTGTATGAGTACACTTACTGAGCGAGAAAAGCACCAGCTCTTGGATTACCGGTACTGACTACCAGCGAGGAAATGCCGCCAGCATTATGGATACTCTGCCACGAGGATCAAACTTTTTAAATTAGTTTTCGTTTTATTTATATGATTTGAGTTTTTTTTGTGTTTAAGTGTGGCTATATAATAGATATTTTAATTGAGGTTCAATAAAAATAAATTGATTAATTTATTAGCATAATGTATTTTTTATTAAATCTCTCTTGGTATACCCAAGAGAAGCGTTTAAAAAAATTATTTCACTTAAAAAAAACAATAAATACATTTTAAGAATAAACTAAATTTTTATTTGAATTTTTTTCACATAAACCTAACCAATACAACTTAAAATAAAACAAAACACAAAACTAAAACATATTTCTTTCTATTATGTATTGATTGTTTATTGTTGAGTAGTGTCCGATATGATGTTCATTTATAGACAATAAAAGAAAGCCCAATCAAGACGTATATTTTTTTTAACTGAAGGTACACTCCTAACTAATATTTAATGAAATCTTGCGGGTGGGATGTAATGTCAACACACGCACACATACATAGCTTACGCGCCGTATCTAAATAAGTGTGTGACATTTATGTATGTGTTTTTACTCGTAACTAATGTATTGGCTACTGTCCATTGTCAATATGATAACGCACGTGCGAATATTCGTGAAAAGAACATGAAATAAAGATATACGTACTCAGGAGATCAACAAGCATCAGTTAACAAAGAAATAAAATGGAAACGTGAGGTGTGATCTTCGGTGATTCGTACAACACTTCGACATCGGTCACTAGAAACGTCAGTCTGTCAGTAGTAATGTTGGAAACTAGGGCTTAATATAAATAGGACTAATAATAAATTATTCGGGACTTTATTCGGATTAAAAACAATTTAACATAATCTCAATCGAATTTGCTTATTCTTTTTTTTGTAGATTCATTTTCCAATCGGCAATTTTCTCCATTCCGATCTCTCCTGAACGAGAAATAGAACTAGATCTAATCGTATATTCTAATTGTTACATTAATGTTATGTATATCACATGGGTAAGGTATTTACCATCTTGTTAATAAATATTTCTCAATTCTTATAATTGCAATTTTATTTTATATAATTTTGAAATTCAATTTTACAATGAATTTAATGTGTTTGCAATCGCCTGTTCTTTTGACCACTTGTCGTACGGTCGTATAAACCCAGCCTTCGAAATACAGCCAATAACTCTATAAAAAGCTTCCGAGTGTGCTTTTCATTGATGGTATTTTTATGTGTTTTTAGATGAGTACTTTTATATATTGGATCTATTATAAAATTCGTTGAATATTTTATTAAGTATGATAATTGCTTACATATTTCCACCATGACAAATTCCATCTATGTTTATAACAATTCTATTATAATATTATTGTGCTCTTGGTACACAGTATTAAATTAAACTTCTTTTTAAAATAATGGATTTCACAAAGGCCAAATCGTATTTCGTCAATCTTAAGAAAAAGATTTAATTATTATAAAGCACGTTAATTAAATAATCAAGGTTTTGGAATGTTAAACAAGTTACCCTAAGCTTTTTATGAAAAGCTTACTGAAATTTCTTTAAGAAACTCGAAAGTCCCCATTGTAAAAATATAAAAGAATTATGTTTTGTTTAAAGAAAAACATTGGTGATTTAATATAGACTTAAAAGTGTTCTTTAAACACTAAGTATATTAAATATAACTTTTTATCAACATAAACGATACGTTTGTTTCGTTGGGCAAATTCATTTTTTGACAAATAACCAATTTTTTAACTCAACAGACCACAAATCACACAGAGCTGGACATTTGACAATGTCGCAAACTCTATCATTTCCAGACAACCAGTTGAGAATGATTTAAAATCAAGTTACAATTGTATGTTTTTTGTTTGGATGTTAAATGTTCTTTATTACGTACGCAATGTTCGTCTGTTTTTTCTATTCATCCAAGACGTATGTCTTAGTTAGTCTAATTTATACCTTGTATCTTATTTCCTTGCGCATTACCCTAAAAACCTGCTTCTTAAAATAAATACTTAACACAAATAATTTAAAAATATATTGACATTTAACATAAACATCTTAATATTAACCTAGCTAATATAACTTAAAATAAAACAAAACACACACTAAATTAAATTTAAAAAGTTTGGTCCTTGTGGCAGAGTACTCATAATGCTGGTGGCATTTCCTCGCTATATCGCGATGCTTATACGCTAAGCGGAAAAAGCACCAGCTCTTGGATCACCGGTACTGACTACCAGTCTAATTAATTCCTTAATAAGCGCCAGCACCTGCACCCCGAGGACCACAAAATCAAAGTTGGAGGAACGACTTTTATACACCTTTACACAAATAATTGTCCAACAAATTACATTACTTAAAAGAAATTCCTAATATAGAAATAAAAGCGAAATGTCTAAACAATTCTATAAAGTATCAGACCCTTGTAGAACACGCCACGTTATGTATCATAATAAATTTGGGGCAAATCAAGACGAGGTCGATTGGGCATTTTATCTCCACGAAAATGGTCTGTAATAGCGGTCTTTTAAGCTGTCCGATGGGATTCCAGGGTGTGATTAACAACGTGGAAAACTCACTAAATATACAATGTTACGAAATAAATAAATAATAATATATTTATATTAAGAATTGTATGTTCATATTAATTAAATCGTTCTCCGTGTTTGTATAGATAGAAATACAAAATTTTACAGGTCGATGAAGAAATTAAAGATCACAGCAGTTTTGTACCAGAGAGAATAAGTAAGTAAGTATTATTATTTATACGTTTTAAACATTTTAAACAAATCAAATGTTAAATAGTATAAAGATGTTTAAATAAATCGAAAGTGTAATAAATTCACTTGATAACTTTTATTGCTTTCATCCGACATATACTATATTTATATGAACTCAGACCACGATTACTTTAAAGCGATGCTAAAATTAATCCTCATTTATATCCTATGTACCCCATTCGATAACTCAATTGCGGTTTGGAGAAAAAACATTATATTAGATTCTTGATATGCCATTAGAGACAAAGATTTCCAACAGGAGTTTTTATCTTTTTTCGTCTTTACAATACTTGCAAGTGACGTGAAATATATATTCAATTTCCAACAATAGTGGAACACCTGTTGCGCCAATGTCTCATTTCTTTAAATGACAGGGTTATTATGATTTTCCAATAGAGAGCTCACGAGATGCACGATTATTAATAGAACCTTATACATTTCTGTTACTTTTAAAAGTATGTTTGAAATGAAGAATTGTTAAGAATGTTATAAACGAAGTGGAAATATGTTTTACGTGAAGCTTTCAGGCTGAAAACATTGCACACAGTATATAGGTCTTTAAAACTGAATAGCTTTAACACATATAAGTCAAAATGCAATGATTTGTTAAGGTTTTTAATATGAATTTTTACATAATAAGTTTTTAGGCCCTAGTAGGTGTATAGTTTATAACTCTTCCTATATTGTAACTCAGGTAGGGTGGATGTAAGTGTGTGTATTCGTGTGCGTGATTGTGAAAGACACTGATTGCAACTTTAGGCCTCGGAACGAAATCAAGACTCAAGTTCTAAGGAACTCCTTAATTTGTAATTGTTTCAGGATTGCTTGACCACCTCTTTATTCCAACCCTATCTACCTCACATACCCCAAGGTCTTATGACATAGGAATGGGTAAAAGCATGGAAGCGTACCCCACAAAAATCAAACATTTAACACAACACTAGCATTAATTTGTTCGTGTTCTATTTTATTGGTAATTTAACACTCGCACGGTGTTTTGTTGACGTACGCTCGCACACAAAAAGCTATTTTAATCAAGAATATGGATCGTCGGCGTCGAACCATCGTCATCAACCTAAGTACAATTAATTACAAAACCTTTTCGCTTACCCGTTATTATGGGTAACTGTTAAAACGTTTAGTTTTTAATATTTACGACTTTATACATAACCTAACGAATAACAACTATGTATGTAGGTTTTATTTATTACTGCATATTAAAATATATCAATTGTTAACCAAGTTAAATTTCATGCTATTTAAAGTGGTATTGATTTCCTGTATAAATAGAAGCAATGACAAAATGGATGACATCTATAAATGGAAATCTACTCAGTCAATGGAAGTCAACAGAACATAAACACTCAATAGTACCTTAATCATTAAGATGTTATATACATTATCTACCCCCAGGGTCCTAGTAGTTGCTAAACTTAGGTAGATTTTTGTGATCTAGCACTTCGGACACCAAAGGGACAGTGTGTCGTTATTATTCATCGCACTGCGAACTGTCCTATGCTAGTGTCACTTAAGTTAATGAACTGCTGGATAGGCTATGTAGGTTTACTTAGTTTTTTTATGCTTTAGAGAATTACAAAGAATGTTTAAATCTTTCTTGATTTAGACAATTTTTTCGTGCTGCTGCTGCTGCTCAGGTGTAATATAGAATCTAAATTGAAATCACTGTTATAGTAATTTTTGTATATTATATAGTATTAACAATATATCTTATATTTTACTTCTCCTTTTGTGTTTGTAATAAGGTATGTAACTTTTAATTTATAGAGTTTTTTTTTTGTTTTTGCTTTTCTTCCCGTCGCGTTCTGTTTTTGTTTTTTTTTAATTAAATATAAATTACAAACAAATTGTTACAGTATCGTACATAAATACACTACAGATAAACCATTTAATGGTTTTGGTTGTAATGTACGTCTATCACAAACACAGGATCTTTAAAAAATATTGTTGTTTCTGTACTTGTGACTGTGTATATAACATATTTTATCTCGGAAACATGTTTAGGATGCCTCTGTATTTTTGTCATATATCTTTTTCTGTTATTGTATTTTTGTGATGTGTCTGTTTTGTTTACGTAAATAAATAATTATATATATTAAAAGAAGAAAATTCAAGTCAAAAGTCATACGAAAAGGATACAAAATGTTGATCGCGAGTGATTTTGATTTGAGGTGTTTTATTAGTCTTGTGTATCCACAATCCAACAAGACTTGTTTACTCCAACAAAAGCATGTGACCAGTGGTTCCCAACCTTTTTAGGTGCGCGCCCCACTTTTGATATTCTAAAATCGAAAATGCCCCCCTAACCCCTGCAAAAATAAGAAAATGCCCCCCTAACCCATGAAAAAATAAGAAAATGCGACCCTAACCAATGCAAAGATATGAAATGCCCTTAACGAGAGGGGTAATTTAAACAGAAAAAAATTCAAAATGCCCCCTCCAATTGCCAAATTGCCCCCCCCTGGGGCGAACGCCCCACATTGGGAACCATGTAGACGATATCATATCCCATTCGTGCAGTTATAAAATGTTTGAATAGTTGATTTCAGCCGTCAATTAAAAGTTAATAATAAAAAATAATAACATCTTTTCTACGTGATTGTCCTATCGCACCCTTCGTGACCGATGTCCAGTGATAAGAATGGGAGTGTTTGTTATTACAGTGTTAATACATGTCTGCGCGATTGTACATGTCACCTGGGACTTTTGAGTATTAAATTTATATTTATAGATTGCTCTTTTACGTTTATGTTATGAATTATTCTTAGTTTTTTTATAGAAGAGAGGCAAACGAGCAGGAAGCACACCATAAAGGTATCGCCGAGCTGGGAGCTCGTGAGTGCGTTGCCAGCCTTTTCAATTCATGATGTCAACAATTGTTCCGGAATGAAGATTTCCAATATTTATTTATTAACGGCCGAAGCTAAAAATAAATACAAACCAAGTTAGAACTTAAATTATACTTAAATCTAACAACCGGTCATATTCGTCCACTATCATTCCTAATTCTGTCATAGAAATGTCACGTTCTGGTGCAGAGCTAAGGAAACGATAAGTTAGGGCGATCATACGCGGAATTGCTGGCGGAGGCTTGTTTGGAAGCAAACCTCGGTCAGCAACATCTTGTGTCGTAAATAATTATCCATGTTACATAGAACATTATGAAAGTTTTAACTCCTTAAGGCTTAAATAGGTGCGTAAATATGCACAATTGTGATTCGAGCACACGTTTGGCCACTCGGCCAACACTTCTATACGAAATCATTTTTAAATCCTTCAATTTATATAAACAACATTGTCTTTTATGCACAAAGCGCAAAAATTGCGAACGCTCACTCGTTCGGAACAAATTGGTGATCGTATAGTGCAGGTATTTATCTAGTTTACATTTTAAAATACATTTTAGAATGCAGTATTTTGTGGGAAGCAATTCAAATAATTGCTTCACTGGACATTCACACAAGCCTTGTAAGTGTATCCACTATAGACGTAATTATTTGTTTAATTTATATTTGAAAAGTCTATCTGAAAGTTATTGCGATTGTACTTCAACTTTCTACTTAAATCTAAGGCTCTAAGCTACCAAAATAATTCTTCTTGGGTCTTATTTAAACGTGATCACACTTTTGCAAATGTCTATTAAGAGTTAGGAAGTACATAAGAAAGAAAAGAAAGAAAATACGTTTATTTGGACACACACATACGGTACACACAACATCACAGTAAATTATAAGTACAATAGTATTTTTAAAATTAACTAAAAAATAAACACATTGCATTGTTGCAAGTGCCGCAGGCGTGCGCCAAATGGGGTATAATAAGCAGCAATTACGCTTATAACCTAAACATATTTAAATACTAGTACTACAATTTGAATTATAATCGTCGGTAAAAAGTATGCCTAAGGGTAAGTTCACACAGTTACATGAAAATGTACATTGAATTCGCGATATCACGGGCCTCTTGCAGTGTCAAGTTTCAGAACTGACCCTAAACTTCTCAAGGCATAGAACATATGTTATCAACAAACTATCTGGCATGTAAATACATTGTCAAACAAAATCAATACAAAATGAGTTCGAGAAACTTCCGGAATAGAGGAACTTTTTAACAGTAAATACTCAAAATAAGTTACATCGTTTGTGTAATTTGTATTAACGAACATTTATTATAATTATTTATTTATCTTTAATTAAATTTTTTATTTTATTTACAACGTACTTTTTAAAGTTGTCCTTACCTAATATATTGTAATAAATGACGCTGTGCCTATAGAACATCTCTAGATATTTAATACTAACCGACCGGTTAAAATGAATTAGAAATTACGTCTCCATTTGATTAAAACTTAATTAAGTTAAAGCTAAATGTGATCAAGGTGATTTAGATTGAATGTCTAACTCACTTAGTGTCTAATTGCTTCATTTTCAACTTGTTCAGGTACTATTTATAAAATTAACCGGCAAATAGATTATCGAGCATACATTTTAAAAATCACTTTGTCTTTTCTAATCTCGATTTCAAAATGGTAAAGCCGAAATGCAGAAATAATTCTTAAAAAAAGCTTTCTTCTTAAGTTTTGAATTGTTATATAAATACAACACTTGGTCTTGTAAAATTGTCTATGGTATTGCGTTTTAGAAGAGCAGTATCTCCCGCCTGCTTCTTGCTTAAAGGGAGGAATAATTTATCAAGTATTGTTTCGAATAAAATTGCTTTTATTATAGCGATTTTCAATAACGCTCATGTTTTTGCGTACCCATCATAAACAATCCAATTTTAACTGAAACGAACAAAATGTTTTGTAAATATATTGAATATATTCTATTGTATTGTTTTAGTGGAGTTTGTGACAGCTTTTAACTACTACTAGAAGTGTATTCAGCGTTCCGTCTGTGGGACAAGAATTTTTTTTTCTTAATCGTGTCTTTTGTATTTTTAACCTCCTTTAGAATAACAGTTTTTTCGTTATGCACACAATATTTATGATATTCTGGATTCATATATAGTTGGTTGGAAGACATCGCTTTTTTCATCCGGTTTTTTAAACTATTTTTATTCATTTTTATTATTATTTTTCGTATAGTGACAATAAGGAGGTTCTATTGTGTATTAAATCAGCAAGTACTAAGGACAGCGAGCAAAAAGTTAAGGTTTTTTGACGTTTTCGAATGACGTCATGAACACATTTTAAGTAAGCAATAAAAATAATGTTCTTCATTTGTAGGATATTGTGTTTAAGAGATAGCAGTTTGGTTTCCGGACACGTACGTGCTTGTGGGCAGACGTGACGAGATCTCAGACTCTCTGAAGCAAACTAAAACAATATTTCTAAGTGTTTTATTAAATTATTTTTAACTGTAGACTCTATTTTAATATTAACGCCAATTGACAGAGAGAAGAGTTTAAAATAAATAATACTTTTTTATTTTGATTGGCTAGGTCTTAAATTTTCTGCTTCTCGATGGTATGTTGAATTCGGGTATTTTATCTGCCTGTTTATAGCAGTCATTTTTAATGTAACTTTGAATTTTCGTACCGGCACATACTTATGGCGGGATTGAAAGGACATGGTTTCTTCAAACTCATGAAAAGCAAGATTGTTTTAAGCCTGTAACAAAACTGGTTGTCTCAGGCCTATAATTGTTTTGTTAACGTTACTATTAGTATCGATATATTTTGCAATAATATATAGAGTTTCTCTCTTTTCTCGAGTTCTCTTTCTCTTATTGGGTTTATGTTAGTTGAGTATACTTTTCTATTTTGTTTGGATTGTTCTTTGTTTTTGTTTCGTTTTGATTTGTCTCTTTTCTTAAATTTTACGCTTCTAATGTAATTGGTGTGTATGTAAAATGTGTTAATGCTTTGTCTTGTTTTTTATTAAGCATTCTGTTTTAGAAGTAATTTAAAAAAATGGTTCTGTAATAACACAAAAAGGATTATCAACAGCAATGAATAACTTTTTGTTTAGTTAGTGAGTCAATGTAAAGTTGAAAATTGTATGTAATATGTGAAATGAAAGTATATATCAAAAGATAATATAAAAAAATACTGTCACATACGTAATCATTTATTCCCAACACGCGTTCGCTTTGCAAAAAAGTTGTAAGCAGATTTCGAAGCATTAGCAGTCTACTTGAAAAATATGAGCGCGTTGTTTGAATTTTGCATACGATTTATTTCAGTGCGTAAATAAAAATATATATTTTTTTGTTCTCCGTTTATAACTTATTTTTATGGAGGTCTGATAACGTTTAGTTTCCATGTAGAGATTTTTTTAAATATATATGTATGGTCACAGAAGATAAAATAAGAATTTTTCAATTTTTAATGTTATTTAAAATAGCTTTTTGTGGAAGTTCTACCCGAGAGTTTGATAAGTTTTCTCTGAACCTGGTGTTCATTTTGTATATTGGTTGTGTATGATATAAACAGCATATTAGAAAAACACGTGTTTATTAGCTTTTCATATCTTCTGGACCTGAAATGAATTGTTCTAGTCCATATTTATTACTTATTCGTAATAATCACTGAGAAAATAAGAACACCTAAGAACACTATGAGTTTCCTGTGGGTTCGTCTCAGCGGAGGGCACGTTCAAATAATTTACATACAGGCTCTTGGTCCCTTCATACAAATTAGAGCTCCACGAAATATAAACAGAGTTATGTATATATACATTTCACTGTGTAATATAGATAAATTTAATTAAGTGCGGGGATAAATTAGCATTAACACTGAGGTAATTTGTGACACCCAACGTGCGTATGCATAATTTAGGTCTCGTTTTACTGATTAATGTTAATTAATATTTTGAAGAAAAAGAAATGTTTGGTACAATGTAGTATGCGAGTGCATGATGAATTATTCAGACATCGTAGCGTTCCACAAAACAGTGGTTCTAGCCACACACACACACACTTTTGCGATAAAAGACAATTACGATATTTGTTGACAGTAACAGTGACAGTGACAGTTGACAGTTGACTAAACTTTCGAGACATATTATATAGAATAAATCTTAGAAATTGTTTTCGGAAATAGAAACTTTAATTTCAAAAAAATATTTCTTAAAGCACGCAAAACATTTAAAAAATAATCAGACTATAAATTATTCACACTTTTAAAATAGTTTATACAAAATACATATCTGAACGCATGCTTAAATGTCAATAATTACGTCTTACAGTATTTGACAGGATGGATACCAAATGTTTGACAGATACGAAGAAAAGGAACACAAAATTATTCATCTTTCATAATAATATTCGTAGAGATTTCATTGTTTTTAAGATGTATTGTGCTATGCGGAAACAAATTCAACGAAACGAATACCATGAAAATTGGTCCAGCAGTTCTCGAGTTATAAGTGTTGTAATAAACCCAACTGTTTTTTATATAAAGATGAGTATATTTACGTCAATATCAAGCTTTAATTGTAGAACATTCTTGTAATATCGGAATGTGGGAAACTAATCATGTTGATACGAGGATTGTTGGTATTTCATATATGACTGCATCTAATACAGTGATTCTCTAACTAATTCGTTATACCTCACTATAATAGAATATGCATTCTATCATTCAGTTGTAATAGCTGGGAGCTGTGTGTGTGAGTGTGTTTGAATAATTTTACTAGCGTAACTCAGTTAAACATTAGGTTTTAAAGATTTAAAAAATCCAGATAGTTTTTTAAACTTTATAATTGAAGAAAGGTTTTAATATTCTTCTTATATCTATACTAATAATAAGACAGTAAAAATCGAAAATCTGTACATTAAATATTTTTCCAAAAAACTGAAAGGAGGCAATTAAAGAAGAGTCATAGAAACCAAAAAACCAATTTTTGGAATTCTTGTAACTAATAAGTAGCTTATGAAATTGTTCATCTGCTTTTTTATTTATTTAAACATTGCTCTCGTAGAATCGTATCAGTAATTACTGGTGTAAATTTTCTTCTTATATCTAATGCTACGAGGCTTCCAAAATAAATCTCACTAGAAACTCATCTGGTAAAGTATGATTTTTTAAGCGTGATTATTGTTCTACAAATGTAGCATTTAAGGCGAGTTCCCAAGCTTTTTTATGATTTAAATAGTTTATTATTATTATTTTATTTGTTTAATTAATTTCTTTACTATTAAACTTTGACACCGTGTAGCGGATTGCAATGACTGGAGGCTGCTGAAAATCAGTGGCGTGGAATGTATTTTTTCACACAACAACATGAGCAGTAGCCCATTTATACCCGCACCCATTGCTACAATGATATAAATTGATTTAGTTTTTCTTTTAAAATATTACTATTTATTTATAATATATTTATGTCTCATCCTAACAAATGTTGGTTTGCCAAAAAATGTGACTCTAAAATAGTCGGTTGGTCGATTCTCAGTCCTACTCTATATATGGCCACAAAATTTCAGGAGAGTTGGTCAACCCGTTTTGGATGAGTAAAGGAACAAACATTGTGACACGAGAATTTTATATATTAAATTCTCACAGTTGTAATACTTTTATTGACCTAATGTATTATATATTTGCCATGTGTGTCCTAATAAACGTGTTTTATTTTTTTACACTATAATAGGACCTGCCCAACAATTTAATATAAAATTCATATATACTTCAGAAAACACACTTACATCCCCACCTAAACTCAATAGGACGACGTTTGAGGCTACGAAGGCGTAACAGCCGGAAATTTAATTTCCCTTGTCATACAACATTTGCATATGAAAAACCATATAACTTTAATATGAATCTCGGTTGAGGAAATTTTTTGTATTGTTATTGTTAATGGCCTCTATCTATCCAATAGCTGCTTTATTAACTTACATATGTTAAAAATGAATAAAGACTTTATGGATTAATTATTCTATGCACATACAAACGCATGAAACCTATAATCATTTTTATTGTTTAATGGGTTTAATGCTCTGAGGTGGTAGAGTGGTAGAAACTTACATAATACAGGTACAAGAGTAATATCTTGCTTGTTTCTTTCTTTCTTAAAAGTAAAAAAACAATAATACAATATAATATAATGATTTAAGACTTTTGAACTCAAACTAAGTTTACCATGAAAACGCGTTGTGTTTTTACAATTATCACATTTTTTTTTAAATTTAATAATATATTTCAACCGCAATCAAAGCATGAAATATAAATATGGCGTTATTAAAATTAAGTTCCAAATTGTAAATATTTACAACACGTAATTGCAATGAAACTTTGAACTGGCAACCCTTTGAAGGTAATTGTAGCGTGGTCTCACTTTTAATTAGCGTGACTTATTCAAAGTGTTCATAATGTTCCGGTTGTTCGTCGGGTTTATAGTAAGTCTAATTGGAAATATTTGAGTTGTCAAAGACTGTTATAGTCGAAAACTATACATATTACTAATATAATCTGTGGATTTAGTTTGTATTTACATATAATTTAACACAATTAGTCTAAAAATATAAAATTTTACTAGCTAACCCGAAAAACGTTTTGCCAACAAAAAAAATGTCTCTAAAAATAGATGTTGGCCGATTCTCAGTCCTATTCAATATGCTCACAAAATTTCATGAGAATCGGTCAAGCCGTTTTCGTAACAAACATTGTGACACGAGAATTTTATATATTAGACATGCGTTTGTTTACAGCCTTTTGCTATTTTGATAAGGAACATTCTTAAACAAATGCAAAAACTAACATACTATTTTGAAATATCGTATTTTTTTTAAAACCATTAGCTTTTCTTATTACATTTTAATAATTTATTGAATTGTACTTTTTTAAATGTGTTTATTAAGAATTTTATTGTACTATTGAGTTCTTAACGCCAAAAATGCAATTTTGGTATGGTAAGTATCTCTTTTGTTTTTGCAGGTAATTTCATCTGTAAAAGCTCTAAGCGCATCAAGTTCATCGTCAGAAACGTTAGACGGTAAATATTTATATTCAGTTCGTTGTTATACATAACAGAATTAAATAATAACCACGTTTAGATAGATACCATATTAAGATAAGGAGCAAAAAGTGAAATATTTTACAATTAGTAGTGGTAGACAAAAATCACAAGAAAAGAAAAACATAAAAAAGGTGATATTAGTGCATTTCTAGAATTATGGAAAGTGATTAAAATCTATATAGATTTAAAGGGCGTTGACACCAATATATTACAATGGTTAAATCTAGAAGTGAAAAACTTACAATAAAATAAATTTTGTGATATAATCCGAAATTGTTTACTGCAATTGTACTAACTGTTTTGTTAAATTGGAATACCGAATTATTTGAATGTTGGTAACTATTGTTTATGCTATTCATTTAAGTTGTCGTTTTGATGCAAAAATTTTATTAAGTATTTCCGGCACCGGTGATAACCAATCAGAGGGGTTTTTGGGGAATGTGGAGTTTCCGGTGTTAAAAGACAGATAAAAAATAACTGAAAAGGAAGTTAATATTTGGTTTGTAATAATACGTTTCAAATTATAGTCACTACAGCGGTTACAATTTATCAATGTTTAAAGTAATCTTATTTTATAAAACACGTCTATTGATATTATTAACCTCCTGATTGGTCGACGCGGGGATGAATGGGGAGTCGAGAGACGCGGGAAAGATAAACAAAACAAGATGGCGACGTTGAGAAAAACGGGAGTTGGCGGGTTTTTGTGTTTTGACGACATATATAGATTGAATTCGAGAATAAGTGAGGTATTTGTAACAGTGAGATTACAATAGAGAATATATATTGTAAGCTATCGTTTTATTTGGAATAACACACCTACCAGGATATAGAAGGAGTTTTATATAACTAAATTCCTTATTTTAAACCAATACACCTTTTTAGATCTTACTTCAATACTAGACAGACTGTCGAGTGCCGAATCGGAACTAAGCAATGAAGAGAATAAAAGTCGTGGTAAATATTCAAAAAGATGTTAATTATAATATAATGATTTGATTGTGTGCTTTTGATATTTTTTTATTATATATTTTTAACTTGTGTATTGTGTGTATTAAAACAATTGATAACATTTTAGTAGTTTTAAATATGATATGATATTAAAGTTATATATATGAAGGCGCATAATATAAAACACTGAATGTTTTGAGAGTGTCAAGAAACGTTAAGAATGACTATGGCGGGTTGACGTTTCTTCACTCCTACGCAACTCCGGGCTCTCTTGGTGTGCAGCGTTGGAACGGATGACAACCACGATCATTGGTGAATTTAGATCCGTTCGCATCGCGCCCAAGCAAGACGTGTTCGGTGTAGTGTCACTGTGTCCCAATTAATTATAAACTGCTGATCATAATTATGTTCATATTTGTGATAATGATAATCGTACATTGTGGTTTTAATTCTCCTCGCCCGCCTTCCCACGATAGCTCAGCAGCTATGGTGGATACAGAATTGACTGGTTACGACCAAATTCCGTTATATATTTAAAATTATAACAAATAATATACGCTAAAACGTAACATCTTATCTTTAGTAAATTGTTTCAGAAATGAAGTATTATTACAGTTGGCTATGTAAGTTATAATAATTATACTGTTCGAGTCAGCGAATTAGTGTTAAGTGCTAAACACAATAAAAACAACACAACAATAATAACACAAGCACAGAGTACGTTCCCTTAATTGAGACTAAGACACTTGCTTAAGTTAAATACTTGAAACATAATTCACGGTCTTAGTGATATGATACGAGTTATATGCATCTACAAACACACAAGTATTACATATAATATAGTATTCAAATACACAATTGTGAAGATCTCACTTTGGTGTGTGTACTGTTACTGGCCTTAGAATCCCGAACACACTGTCATTACAACAAGATGGCGCCCAGGCCACATTCCAAGATCTCTGCTGTGATTGGTCAATACAATAAACGTACGTTTAAATTCTTAGCAAATGTTTTAATCTATTAACTATGACTTTTATACAAATCAAAAGTATACCTACAATTAACCCGTTACTTCGATTCAACCTATAGATGCTAAATAGGTCTTAATGTATGCAACAAGGCAATTAATAAAACTTAAAGTATGTAATTACGGAGATTATACTTCTGTTTTAGATAAACAGGACAAGAAACGATTGGCCGATTTATTTCGTAAGTATCTATATAGCTATTTAATATGAAAATATGTCTGTTCGATATCTAAAAGATATTTTATGTTATAGATCAAGAAATCAGTAAAGAAGGTATGGTGTTTTTTTTAATGGGATTGTCGTTATAGCCAGAGCACTTACGGCAAAAAAAACCATTTAAACGAAAACTAAACGCTTAAGTGTTTTTTTTTGTTAATGTGAACTTGTGCCTTTTTAAGACAATTCTCATATTTTAATAAATCTTTCGTTTTATAAGGTAATAATGAGATATTATTTTTAGAGAAAGATCAAGTCAAATTCTTTGATAACGTCTTGCAATATGTGAAGCAGCTTGGCAGTGAGTAAAATCTCTCGTTAGAAATGCATATTCGATTTAGTCAGTCAGTTTTGATTTTAAGTTTAAAATTTGTTGTCCAGTACAGTAGAAAATGAATTATCTAATAGTATATGGTTCGGGATTGACGGTTGACTTTCAGACTAAGACTGCAAATATTTTTGAAAAGTCGTAAAAGAACTTCTATTATTAATTTACAATACTTTTTTTCAGAAACAACATAGAAAATAAAGAGAATATTATATTCTATAAGCTATATAGTGTTTTTGTTGAATTGAATAAGTTGCTGCATTCAAAATTGACTAAACGTACGCTTACAAGAGCGCTTCTGAAATTTCTTTTCGATTGAAAGTAAAACAATTGAATATCGATTGTATTCCAAGTTATTTTTATATGCCACTACATCATTATGTATACAATGATTCTGCATTCTGGTTTGTGCATAAAATACATACAGTGAATTGTCAGATCATCAAATACAATCACCAAACCCCATTTAACGCCGCTAATGTAAAATCGAAAATTTAATCAGAGATTTTACTGAGTCTTCTATGGATAAAATTCAATTACGAAGGAAAACTAGACATTCACAGATAGCGAGGCATTGGGTTTCCGGGATAATGGATCACCGACACTTATTGCAGTCGAAGCGTGGTGACCTAAATTCTAAGTACAAAATACATCCTATATACAAATCACCATAATAAATGGGGTGTATAACAAAATAGGATTTAGCGATTTTTTTTTATAGGAGAGGGGAAAACGAGCCGGAGGCCCACCATAAAGAGGTGAAGTTGCCATCCATAGACACTCACGTGGCTGGGGCTTGTGAGTGCTTCGCCGGCCTTTTAGGGAATAAATGCTCTATTGATTTTATGCTGCAGGAGGCAAACGAGCAGGCGGGTCATGTCTAGGACATCTGCAATGCTAGGAGACGTACAAGTGAGTTGTTGGTCTTTAAGGCAGAGGCACTTATCTTGGTGGCCCAAGTCGTAGCGGTTCGGGAATACCTGCGCAGTTCGTTGTTTATTTTTCTGTTTGCGTTAACCTCAACCTGTGGGTATATAATGTCAAACTGTGGGTACAATTTGGGTACTATCAGAACCGCTTTGATAGTTTTTTTCGTGCTAAATTTATTGGGTCAACGTTAGTCAAAAAAAGTACTCGTTAAAATATAAACATAACACTTTAGAGGATACTTTCTTATTAGTATCAGAATTTTTAAGTTATTGAAACTTTCCAGATAGGGTTTTTATATGTCCCAATTTTAACAACATATAAGCCATTTACGTAAATCACAAATCTCAATATGAGACAGTGAACTGTGAAATATTTCAAAAATCGAATCGCTCGGGGATACATCTCGATTCAAAGATCATATAATTCTGAATTGACTTTGGCATTTCGATATGAAATGCGTCCTTTGAGAGTTCAATCCTGAAAATTCAAGCAGGTCTCGCAAAGAGGATCACGTAAGATAATATTCGTTGTTTTTAACATATTTTAATATTCCTGTCATTGGGTACAGTTTACAACATTTTTCATACAATTATTGTTTTATTTTTAAGAACAATATATTAATATCAAGTGAACCGCGGCATAATCCGTCATACGGTTTCGTGCACGCGCAAATTCGTTGGGTTGGTTTGGGAAAATCTTATATCGAGAAAATTGAAAAAATAGTATTATTTTTTTTAGAAGAGGGGGCTCCTGCTTGTTTAGGAGGCCCACCATAAAGGTGAAGTCGCCGCCCATAGACACGTGGCTGGGAGCTCGTGAGTGCGTTGCCGGCCTTTAAAGGAAAATTAGGTAATGGAGGGGTAGGGAAAGAGGACGGGGGAGGGGAACGGATGGGCACCGGAAGATCATTCAATTAAAACCTTATACTTTTTTAATTTAATGAAAATTCAACTATCAAAAGTAGTGGTCATAACAATTGCGAGTATTTTAACATCCTAAATTAGATGACACCCTTTAGTAGCTTAAGTTGTCTTTAAAATAGGTTATATTAAAGATAAAAAATATTCACGTATATCACCTAACAAAGCCACATAGCTTTTTGATTAACTGTCAAAAAACCCAATTTTCGTTACAGAACACCTGCAACGAACTTGTCTAAAATGCGCATATTTTTACTTATTTTCAAAGTATGTTAGATGCAATATCTCCTTTGTATCTTGCACGTTGTTATTTGTATGTCAAGATGTCATGTCATTTTATACACAAAATAAAACTATACATTACACAGAAGTTAAATACAAAACAATAAAACAAGCTTAAGTTTTAAAGCTTGTTTTATTTACTAAAGCCATTAATTAGGTTGGAATACAGAAAATAATAAAACTATACATAAATCAAAGTGTTTTGAATGTCACCAGCAGTGACTGAATGTAGCCGGGAAGCGTGAAATCAATTTAAGTATAATTTATTTTGTTATTTATATTAGACATTCTGTTTAGCGTCACGCGATGTTAATGACACATTATATTTTAAGTGAAACATAAGCTTTTTGAATTAAAACTCCCAACCCGTGTCGCTGAGAGCTTACTCATATTTAATCCTATTAATTCTGTAATCCTGTGTCTAGAATTACTGTAAAACCTCTCGTAATCAACAACGTATATATATTCAACATATATCAGGAGGCATACTTCTGCTAATATCTGCTACTCAGAGGACCGGTGAGCCATACCCACTAAAACACTCCTCGGGTGTGACCCACGATTCTGCATATGGAGACTACTGGGCTCGCGTTTGCATTCTACCAAAAGATGTGTAATATATCAGCATCCAAGTCTTATTGCAGCTAATCCCTACTTTAAAGCCAAGGATTGATATTTGACCGCATCAGTTATTAAAACGTCTACTATTGTGTACTGTGACAAATACAAATATAGTATACAACACGCTTGTAAGCATCAGGTGCGGATTTACATCCTGTTCCATAAAAAAAAATCAAGCCAAGATGGTGCACTATAAAAATATGTGTGGACCCATCTAGGTATAATCTTTTTTAGATTTAGCAACGTACAGAACTACATACGTTTTCCCTACATGTATGCTATCGCAAATATTTAGATATTTCACATTTGAACGATAGTGACGATTATTGGACTGTGAATTGTGCTTTAAGGATACACGATTCGACATAGTTGAAGAGCTTTTAATATTTTTTCTTTGCATACTTGTTAACTGTAAGCTGTCCATAAAAGAATATTGAACACATAAAATTTAACACTGAACTAAAATAAGTTAATGTTGGTTCAATGATCGCAGCATTTCTTTGAGATATAACAATGTTTATACGCGTACAAATCCCTTAAAGGCCGACAACGCACTTATGAGCTCCCTAGCCACATGAGTGTCCATGGGCGGCGACTTCACCTCTATGGTGGGCCTCCTGCTCAATTGCCCCCTCTTCTATTAAAAAAAAACTGATAAAGTATACAGATTACCAGTTGAATATTTGTTATGGTTATTCGCTTCTTGTACTTTTGTTGCCTGGAAGAGATCGCTATAACGCCTTTGATCACCTAATTTTAATTATACTTCTATTATATATTAGAAAATTGCGGTTTTATAAGCCACGACCCCATTTACCTCACACATAAAATAGAGCTGGTTTCATATCATATTCAAATTTTATATGTTAATTAAATTGAACAATAGCTAATAAAATTACGTAACATGAATTAAGATTTATTGATGGAAGTGCACTTAGCGTTGTATCGCCTTACCACGGCTTGCATTTCTAATTAATTGAAATTTAATTTTCTTTGAATAACACTTTTAACTATTTCCTATGTTTCGTTATGATATTGATGAATTCGCTGGATCGTGGTGATTGCTCTTTTCAAACTTTAAAGAACACACTTGGCGACTCAAGTGGCGGAGAGTTTCCTGCCAATACTTCTCGCTAGTCCCTTGATTTGGGAACTGACAGTCAATGTAATGTTGAAGCTGAGTAAAAGTGTGAAATTGTCTTTTCATTGTCTATTACAAATTGACATAGGACCTTCATGGATCAACATTTTTAAGTGAAACCTTGTTCACATGGAATTTTATTTTTAATTCATTCAAGAAATATGGAGACTTCGTGTTTTTGTTTTTAATTACGATCTGAATTTGGTGAAATGTGTATTATTTGCCAAGCAAGTGAATATTATGAAGTTTGTTTTTTATTATGATTATTGTTTGGTTGTAATGAGTATCGATTAGCTATCTGAAGACTAGTTTATTTTCAATAATTCAGAATACAATAAATATTTCTACTAAAAAACGAAACTAATTACGATGAACAGGTTAAGTTATAGAGTTACTAAAAGATACAGCGGAGATGGAATCTATCTATCCTCGCTCGCTGTACGAGATTAATCTAGTCTTCCAAGATTACATTCGAATTGACTTAGGTCTGTGGTTGTGTTGTGATTTTTCGACCTGTTTATAAAAAAACACTAGCTAACTCGGCGAACTTCGTACCGCCTAACAGAAAATAAATGTAGCTTTAAGCTTAACTAATGTAGGCTTTGATGAACGTTTGATGAACCAAACAAAATAAATATCAATATGGATAGATATATAAAAGTTTTTTTAATATTGTCATGTCAAGGGAATGCCGATTCTCAGACCTAGTTAACTGCTCACAAAATTTTATTAGAATCGGTCAAGCCGTTCCAGAGGAATACGGGAAAGAACATTGTAACACGAGAACGTTATGTATAAGATTATGTAACTCACAACAAAATTTTATTATTTACGTAGTAGTAATAGTTAACAGATGATGAACAGACAATGCAATAACCGTAATTCTGTTTATAATCAATATTTTGAATAGACAAACGTAACGACTGTTTACAGATCACGTGACCTCGACAATTTGTGGCTGTATATTCTGTTAGGATATTATTAGGCTAACATTCTTGATGCAGCAGACTCTTCAGTAATGAGTCAATCGTTAGATCAATACGGGGCATTGGGTTTTGGATAGGCGACTTTAGTTAACCCAATACATTTAACCAGACCACACTCAACAAATATGAGCATCACACACCTGGTGTATCGGGTATCCGGTATCCATCAATTTAGTCAAAACAATGCCTTTTCAAAATTAAGGTTTTCATTAAATATAGGGGACAAACATGGCTTAGTTACTTAGTTAGAGATTCTATATATTCTACCGTGGACAGTTCCCCGCCTCCACACCTGAACAGTTTTCTATCTAGTGTTAATATGCTCTTACGTTGTTCAGTGGATGAAGTTGTAAGTGGTTCAAATAAGATAAGGTCAAAAGTCGAGCTTCGTATTGCATTGAAGCAAATTGCTAAGCTGATATTGCATCGTACAAGTTAATCTTGTAGAGATATAAGACTAGTAGTATTACTGTGACCATGTTTTTAATAATACTGAATTTTATAAATATTTTAACTTCAAGTTTGGTCCTTGTATTTATTATTTTGGCACCCTCCACGAGGATGGCATCAGCTGTTGGCTGGTGACTATGATTGTAACGTTCTTAAAAATCCAATTTTAGTCACTTACATTTCATGAACCCAGAACGAACAGCTTACCTGAGAATAAAGAGTTTATTTGAATGTCTTTTGTAATGCACTTAAAGAAAACTTCTTTAAACGAATTTACATTTTTTCTTAAGGTTTGGTTATAAATTGTTTTTTAAGTTTATTTTTTAAAAATCACTATCTTTTATTAATAAAAAAATGTATGTTTCGTTAACACACAAAATCTGTTTATATTATAAAATTGCTTACACATTCTTTAATTACTAACACATACATATTTGTGTATTTTTTCAAATGATTATTGTGTCAATCTAATACACAGCACAAAGACTTAAGAAAGCCTATCATAATTACGCTTCGATGAATTAATATAAAGTACGATTTATACACCATACCTGAAAATTTCATAATAGTTCACTAGTTTTACGACTATACTTTAGAGCACTCAATTTTACATGACCTAACAATTGTAAATGTCTACTGTTAGTCAGAGCTGAAATAAAACAGAGTTTAATTATGGTAAATTAAAGTTTATAAACTCACATTGAATGAATGGAATCAAACAAAAAAAAAGTTTATAAATATGTCGATACGTCTCCATATAAAAACGAATTGTCTAGAATTATCTTTTCACATTATATTTCTGTGAGATTTGCGTAAGCTGTTAGAAAAAAGTAAGAACAATTTATATATAAATAATTAATTATTATATTATATGTATCGGTGCAACTACAACAATCAGTATTAAAATAACTAGAGTAATTAAGTTCAGGCGTCATTTTATTGTCATAAAGTTTAAAAACATAAGTTGAATACTTTCAAGTATATTACTCTGTGAAATGTCAAACTTATTATTTCAATACGTAGTCTGTGAAAGAAAAACAAGTGCGGACATGTCATTATTATAAAAAGATGGACGCAAGATGTAACTGCACGACAGCTCAATGTGAAAATAAAACCTGGCAAATATCAGCGAAGTGTTGTTTTAATAATGAGTGGTAATCGTGATTAGGCAATGCAACCCCTACGGCAAACCCTACGGAGACACTTTTCTTTCGTTATATATAAATAAATATATTAAAATGTATCAATTAAAAACTACATTCAACTTTAAACTTTAACACTAACGTACCATTTTCAATTTAAAATTAAAAATCCACCGTAGAGCGTGACCATTTATTTTTTTCAGTGATACTGCGTTGTATTCTTCTTGTATTGTATGCGGTTGCTGTTTTGGGTCGGTATGACATTAATATGAAATCGGATTGGTGGGAAACCGCTGTTTTCTATCAGATTTACGTTCGATCATTTATGGACAGTGACGGTGACGGTGTTGGTGATATTAACGGTAAGGTTGTTTTTGATTTATATAGGGCGTGGCCGGCGAAGTTGCCTCTACTTTTTTGATCAGAATGTTCTGGATAAAGGAGTCCCTTTACCCTACTTCTTGGGTGATGAAGTAGTCACTTCATCACCCAAGAAGTAGGAAATATGAAAAGATCTTTTTTTACAGTACTTACGTACCCATCTGTAAGTACTGTAGAAAGGGGTCTGTGATATTTACTGGGTAGGTGTGACATAAAAAAAAAATACCCTTGCATATTAATGTTTTTTTTTCGGTTTTACTTAATTTGATGTATGTTGTGTTTTGTTTTTGAATACCTTTTGCACCAGTCCAATTGTATTTTAAATATTATTTTATCGTGTGGGTTGTCTGGAAGAAATCGCTGATTAGCGAAAAGGCCGCCCGTTGCTCTTATATATACTAACATCTATTAACGTCATTCACTTCTACTGTTCAAGTGCCATAAGGTGTAAGTAAATAAATAAATATTATGTACCACATATATATGATTTCATATAGCCTTTAATCTTTCTAGAAAATTGTAATTATATATAAAATTCGAAATTAATTCCATACTTTGAAAAAATATTAATAATTTTGTTTGTTATCTTTGTTACCATTTAACTGGTATAAAAACATTCATATATATTGTAACAAATTACAGAGACAAACCCTTTCTTTATTCAAACATCAAAAGTATTCTACTGACGAATGTTGACATATCCTTAACGAAAATCACAAAACAAACATTTCACAATTGGCCAGGGCTCGCAATTCCCAAGTGGGTGGAGTGCAAATCCTTTTTCAGAGCTCATTGGAACAACGTAAAAAATATTAATCTTTATACTTAGTAGGCACTGATAGCTTACAACCATTCTGTAGAACATATTTGGCTATTTAAATGAGTGGCGGTTTCCTACCAGTTCTTTTCGTGCGCTGTACGCCCTTGATTTGGGAACTGGCTGTAAATGTAATTGTAGTGTATTTTTTTTTAATATGATATTATTACTATTTTTGAGTTGATATATATATATATTAATTAAAATTATTAGATCAACTTATAAAACTAAACTGTAAAAACAACTGTTCCAATCATCCAAGGGTATTTTTTTTTATATAGAGGGGGCAAACGAGCAGGAGACCCACCATAAAGGTGAAGTCGCCGCCCATGGACACTCATGTGGCTGGGAGCTCATGAGTGCGTTGCCGGCCTTTTAGGGATTTGTACGCTTTTTTTTTGAAGGACCCTAAGTCGTAGTGGTTCGGAAATACCGTGGCGAGCAGCTTGTTCCATAACGTGGTGGTGCGTGGTAAGAAATGTCTTACAAAACGGTACGGGTATACGTTTCTAAATTTAAATTCCAATACTCACGATACAATTCCATATTCAACTACCCTCTCAAGACATATCTATTTGCCACTACCTACAACATTTAACAGAAATATATATTTATGTTTCGTTAATATTTAACAAGCTGACGAGCAACAAGTTAATAATCCACGAAAAGTAAGCTTTAATAAAAGCATCACCGGTATTGTAAAATAATTATTTATACCAATGTTAATAACCAAGTATTTTTTAGGTATAATATCCCGTTTGCAATATGTAAAGGAGCTAGGTGTGGATGCAATGATTTTGTCGCCTGTCTTCAAGTCACCAATGTATGACTACGGATATGACGTCACAGATTACTACAGCATACATCATGAATATGGAACGACAGAGGACCTTGAAAAGTTGGTGCAAAAAGCGCAAGAACTGAGTGAGTTTGATTTTTTTTAAGTAACAGGAGTCAAACGAGCGGGCGGGTCAGTTGTAAGCGCCAAGAGGCTTACAAGTGAGCCAGTTTTATTGTTTCTTTATACATGTTTAAAATACATACAATTTGACGATATATTTAGGTGTAACGCTGGAGTCACTGTCTGTACATGAGTATACCAACTTAACATTCTGTATCACTACGCCGCTGATAATAGATTTTATGTAACTGTAAGCAAAGGAGCAGGCGGGTCGCGTCTAGTGCTAACCCCCGCCCATGGACACCCCAGGAGGCAAGTATTTAGCCGGCCTTTAAGTCTTAAGTCCTTAAGGCAAAGTTAACTGTATTGATGCAATTAGGATTGGACACAATTTGTTACCCATCGTTAATTAAAAAATAAATATATCTTTTCTATAGATATGAAAGTAATTCTTGATTTCGTACCGAATCACACAAGTAACGACAGCGATTGGTTCGTTAAGTCGTCTCATAAGGACGAATACTACAGTGACTGGTACATTTGGGCGAACGGGCACCTCGACGCGAACGGACTGAGGCGGCCGCCTAATAATTGGGTAAGTTCATTAGTTTTATAAGCTCATTTTAAACCGATCCGACCGATAAGCTGTCGATAGCAAACGCTGTCTTCTCTGGGTATAACAGAACATGGTACGAAGTTATAACTTCATAACTACTTTATAAGTCGTAACTTCTTAACTGGGGCCTTCTCGCGAGTCGATTCGACTGCTCGAGGGTCTTAATGTATGTATTTTTTCTTGACATAAATTGAAACTTGAGTATTATTGGAACATAATGTTGTCTCTAGATGCCATATTGTTCGGAACTGTCATATCCCTGTTCCGGGGGAAATGACGTCACGACGCTGATAACGAGGAAGCTGTGTTCGTACAATTCTGTGCGAGATATTCCTTAACAACTGTTGTTAAAAAGGTTAACT
Source organism: Leptophobia aripa (assembly GCA_951799465.1). Taxonomy (NCBI): domain Eukaryota; kingdom Metazoa; phylum Arthropoda; class Insecta; order Lepidoptera; family Pieridae; genus Leptophobia; species Leptophobia aripa. The sequence goes on along the minus strand of OX637270.1, from coordinate 6,909,994 downwards.
ATTTATGTTGAGGTGACAATGAGAGCGGATTTTAAAATCTTAAATTGGGATAGTTTTTGTTGCGATTTATATAAATATATCGTGTTCTAAATTCTGTCCGTTTTTGGGCTTAGAGCATTTAAATAGCATTTTGAGACTAAAATAGTCCAAAAATTCTAAGTATATGATGTGAATAAGTATATAATCGATCTATATTCTAAGATTATGATATTTTTATATGGTATTTTGTGTGTACTAGTTTTGTTTTAAATAAAAAAAACTCAACTACAATGACATCCATATTTTTTTCAGTTAAGTGTATTTGGCAAAAGTGCATGGAGCTATGTACCAAGTAGAGACCAGTTCTACCTTCATCAATTTGGAGACTCTCAGCCCGATTTAAACTACCGAAACCCAGTTCTTGTTGAAGAAATAAAGGTATATAATCTACAATATTCATAGGCAATATAGCATGAGCTTACTGCGTCTGCTCGACTTTCTATAACTTAGACCATAAAAGCTGCAACGCACTGGAGTGAGAGTGATAACTTGTTTAAAGTGATTTTCATCTGTAAAAACAGGCATCTCCCATGTCTACCTAACACTTCAATTAATCACTTGGCGTATGGTTAAGCGTTATTGTGTAGTTATAACTTTTTTTTTTATAATATTCCAATACATTTTGTATATTTGAAAATATGTCTTATTACAATTTAAAGTCAAACTTAATAACTAAATAATAAAACCTAACAAAATAATTAACTTATAATAAAAATTTAAAGTTATATCTTACTTACTTTGACGAAGGCTTTAACTTGACTAACAAACGATGGGAATACGTGTGCTTTTTTCAGTGCAAACTGGTGGTAATGTAATGATTCAAAAGTGTCTTAATGACCTACTTGAATAAATATATTTGGAATTTGAGTTTGAGAGTGCACTAATACTGTATTTCTTTAAAGGCTATATTATTTGCATTACGTTGAGTACTGACAGTCTCTTACGATTTTTTTTTATACCAGAGAATGGATTCGCTTAACTACTCTACCGCTAAGACAATTGGATATTTCAGACTTTAATGAAATATTGGTTAGAAAAGGGGGTTGCTGGTTTACGCCTGAGTTCTGTGAATTACTTAATAGAGGCAGACAGAGAACTTTATGGAGGCAACTATCCAGATGAGTTAACGACGGGTAAGAGGGGTGTGGAGCCAGAAAACTACAATTTTCTAGAACATATCTATACGAAGGATCAGGACGAGAACTACGATATGGTATCGCAGTTCAGGGAGGCTCTCGATTCGATTACTATAAGAGATAATATAACACGGTAAGATTTTAATAAAGAAAATCAAATTCAAAAACGGACTGGTAAAATGAACTGGTTACACATATATTAGTATATTATTTATCTAATATATAAGATTCTCGTGTCACAATGTTTGTTCCTCTACTCCCCCAAAACGGGTTCACCGATTCTCCTGAAATTTTGTGGCCATATAGAGTAGGACTGAGAATAGGAATTTCTTTTTTTGGTAAAACTTGTTTTGGGATCAGCTAGTTTATATATATATTCTATATCTTCTTATATTTATAGTATATTCTACAACAACATTATTTTGTGTAAATGTAAAGGTGTTTTTTTTAAATTGCTCAATAGAATAGAAATGAATTCTTCATAAACAATGCGATTGTCTGAGTTCATAATTACGTATGTATAAAATTACGTATAACGTTTGAAAAGTTGAGGTGTTTATTCTGAAATTATAAATAAAAAAAGGAAGTTGTTATTAATGAGAAAAACTCTTTATTGCCACACGAACTATTTTTTTTTTCGTTCAACAAAAAGCGTACCAGCGTACCACCCTTTAAGGCCGGCAACGCACTCACGAGCTCCCAGCCACATGAGTGTATAAAGGCGTGGCCTGGTGTCTGCCCCCTATAGAAAAAAAATGTAATAACAAAACAATAGAAAATTATTACGAACTGTACTAATGTAACGTATTAAAATCTCTTTTGAAAGGGTACAATAGCTTCGGCTCGTTCATTTATTATCAATGTTTAATTAATTAAAAACTGTATTAAGCAATATTTAGAATAACCCTTTCATTATAATACACATAAAATTTAATTTAGCGCTAAACTTTTATCGTTGAGAATTTTAACTGAAATTCTAGTCGATAAATGTTCAAAAACAAGACTAGTTACTTATCTTTAAATAAAGTATTCAATATTTTAAATTACTTAAATAAGAGATGTGATTTTTTATAAGATTTCGAGGTAACGATCCTGCGAAACGAGCAAGCTTAATATATCTTAGAAAGCTTTGGCCCCCAGGGGCATATTTTAGGGGCGTTGGGATGTGTTTTTTGTGGCTAGGGCTACCCCTCTGGTTTAGGGAGGGATTTGAGGGCACTGTTCCGCTGATCTTGCGTTTCCTCCAAAAGCATTTTTGGCTCTCTGACTTTTTAAAGAATTTTATATGGAATAATTCAAAGGTTGTAAAAGTAATACCATCACCCATACCACTGGCAATATATCTCTCGGCTACGTACTCACACACACAAATGCACTATTAGTTATGTCATAAATCTCTTGCTTGCTTTGTCTCTATGTTTGCTTTATATAATTAGCGTCATATGAACCTTTTCAGGATCCTAATGACAGAAGCTTGTACAAGTATAAAAAAGGCTGTAAAGTACTACGGAGAAGGCATACATAGTGGTGCTCACATCCCTCTGAATTACGCTCTGATGAAAGATATAGGAAAGGATTCAGACGCGCGTGACATCAAGTATGCGGTGGACAGGTGGATTAGCTACAAACCATTGAAGAAACCGGCCAACTGGGTGGTAATGACTTTTAATTAATTTATAACAAAATAAAGTTAACACAATACGTTGAAATTATTTTTAAGCTTATCTAACGAATTAGATTCATCCCTGTTATAAAAATGTCACAGTTAAGAAAATTATTGATACGAGTGATCGCGCGTGTTAGCGTTACATATATTTTGTCTAATAGTTGTACTATTCTCTATATTAATCAACTATTTAGTAATTATATATCTCATTGCATCATTATATATTATCTATTGTCAGGATTATAATACATCTATAATAAGCAATATCAACCAAACACAGTAATCATTGTCATAACAGTTATATTTACTAAAAGTAACTGTTTAATAATAATTTTACAAAAGTACAATCAAGGAATAACACTTACGTTTATCTTCTTTGCCAATCGGACCCAGAATGGCCACTTACTACAGAAATGACAAAAGCTATCGAACATTATTCAAAAATGCTTCTAATCAATTCATTTAACCAAAAAGAGGTTCTAATGAATTTATTTCACAAAAGAGGTTTTAACAAATTCATGTATAATCATATTTAAAGATATGATTATACATCATAATATATATATAACATCGTCATACTATATGTAACATCAGTATTAACCATATATGTTATATGGTTATATATGTTATATATTAATATGTACCATATTAATATACATATAACACGCGCATGAAAACTATTCAAATTTAATTTATTAAAGAGATTTGAGGTATACATTAAATATAATGTCAGTCGTCATAAGTATTTTGTAACTTAATAGAAACAATATAATTTTATCATGAAGGAATTGGTAAAAATCAAATATTTATTGAAAGGTAAACGTATATCCGCTAAAAGCCTTTAAGTGAATCTATTACGTTTTGGTCGGAATCGTTTTTATTTTCATCTTTTTATACTTCATACGATGACCGTAATACTTTTTGGGAACAAAGGAAGTTTAGATTATTAATTTCGCTTTGTTCAATCTAACTTTTCCTACAGCTATATAGTTATTTTACGTGTGTTTTAAACTTCTACCTGATCCTGAAATATATTAGGTCCTTACATATGAAATTGTGGTTTTTTCCTACTGAACACTTTAATCACGAGTTTCTCCTCTTTGGCAAAGTATTCAGTACTCAAGTATTTGTGTTTCGATGACCGTTGTTCATTTGTTTTTTTCTTCTGTTTCTTTTTCCGTTTGCGTCACTCAGTTTACACAATGCAATACTTAAAATATCGCATTGTAAATAATAAATAATATAGGTGTTTTTTTTTTAATTGCTCAATAAAACAGAAGTGGAGTCTTCATAAACAATGTCGATTGTCAGAGTTCATAATTGTGTATGCGTACTTGATGGTTTGAAAAGTTAATATTTAGGTTATTATAAATACAAAATGTAAGTTGTTATTAATAAAAATAAAAGTCGCATTATTTACGGTATTGCCGTGGTACTAGTGCTTCGGAAACGACTCGTAGGGTGAATGATGTGTATGGCGGTCGTGTTGCAGAAGAAAATACAGTTCGTTATTGGTTCCAACGTTTTCGATCTGGAAATTTCGACCTGCAGAACAAGCCTCGTGAATGGCCCGAGACCCAAGTTACAGACACCTAATATTTAGGTCTGTAACTTGGTGATTAACATATATAAATTATACAATGACAATATATGTCATTAACATATAAACCACTCGCAAATAGACTTTGTATTTTCTTTAATAATAATTCTAATTTATATTGTAAAAAAATATCGTTAGGAAAATGTGTGGAATTTTTTATAGAAATAACGAAAATTATTATTAAAGTTTCATTTGTACTCTTTAAATATTGAACTCGCGAAACTTTAGGACTTTATGAGTATCAAGTTTTATATCATACGTATTGTATTTAATTTGTTTTTTGCTTTTCATAGCTTTTCTTGTATTTCGTATATTGATAAGATGGAATAAGAGACAGAGCGTGTTCTCCAAACACAAGTTACTCTTTACCTAAAACAAGACACCATCCTGGTATTTTGTCAAAGAAACCAAATAAGCAATACATATATATTTAAATAATTTAATATATATAAATACAACAGTTTGGATTAAGATTCTTTATTGGTTGGTAAAAACCACTTGAAATACAAGAGAGTAAAATTATAAATACAATTATTTAAAATTACAGTCTGGCACTCAAGATAAGAGCCGCGTAGCGACACGTTTTAGGCCTGAGTTGGTGGATGCTTTCAATATGCTGGTCTTATTGTTGCCGGGTATTGCTATCAGTTTTATGGTAAGCTGTTAAAAATATATCTAGATTCATATCGATGTTCTGTGTGTTTGCGGGCTCTTGTGTATTTCACCATGCCCACCGGTGGGGGTTTTTTATTGTCTAATGGCTGCTGAAGCAGACCTGGCAGTGTTTCATCATAAAAATATAGGTCTGACTTGGAGTTAGCTTCAGTGAAAAGCCTCCGATATAGAAGAATGGAGAAATGTCATATCTGCCCTTTGCCCAGATGTACTGTAGAATATACTTGTGGCGGAGAGTTTCCTCTACGATATACGATCTTGATTACGGCAGTCAATGTTATTGTAGAGTTTTTTTTCTGATTTTTCACAAATGTCAGAAAGTTACCTATATAAATAAAGTTATTTTTTTGATTTAATCAAAACAGTTCTTGCTGTATTACGTTCAAAGACACTCACTGAAAATCCAATTAATTTTCATTTAGCCTTTACGACATTAATTAATTTATTAACACATTTTCACCTTAAAGGGTGAAGAACTGGGAATGGTGGATGGTTTTGTACCGTGGAGTGAGACACGTGATCCACTCGCATGTGGCACAGATGACCCCGTCAACTTTATTAAGGTCACCCGTGATCCCGTTCGAACCCCGTTTCAATGGTCGAATGGGAAAAATGCTGGTAATATTTCAAAAAACCCATACTAAATCACTTTATGAACTATTGAAATGTAATCTAGACTGTGCAATGTCGTACCTGATACTCTGATCCTACCCAGGACTATCCCATCCACTCGTATGCTGGTTGGCGCGGCACAGCAAAGCTTTTTCCCTGCACCGCCTTATGGTTGTCATACCAGTCACTCCCACTCATATTTCCACTTATACGTAACTCTACTATACATAGTTGCCCAGAACGAACATTATCATCCGCAGGGATTTACAGTCCATCGAAGTATTTCTTTCATACATTGAAGTGTTTATGTCGCAATTTAAAATCAGGGCAGTCAAGTCTAATACCGAGTTCAAGTTTATGGCGTTAACTCAATTCGCATAACACATGTTCCGACCCTCCATTCTCCCTTCGTAAGGCTTCAGTGGCAAATGAATAATACATGTTGCGGCTCCCATTGTATATTCATACCAATAAATATTACATTTGCAAATGATTTGGGACTTTGTGAAGTTTCAATTAGGTAAATTTCAATCGATCGAGATACAATATTATTTTTACATAGAATCGTATCGAGTGCATCAATAACTATTGGATAAAATAAACCGGTGTTAGTAGACAATTCATATAGTCAGTGATTAAATAGAAAATACATACGTGAAAATTTATATAATACGTTTTCATAGGTTTTTCCATTGCGGATAGGACCTGGTTACCCGTAGCAGAGGGTTACGAACATAACAATGTGGGAAATGAGAAGGCTGCATCCAGATCTCACTACCAGGTATACCGGTCACTAACAGGTCTAAGAGCCAGGCCTGCTTTCCGCCTGGGACGATACCAATCACTGGCAATTAACCACGACGTTTTCGCTTTCAAGAGGTAACTATTTTCATAGTACTGTTTTAAAATTATTTCAATTGAAGCGGGGTTGTAGTAGTACCTAGTTAGTAGTTAGTTACCTTGTTAACTATGTCAATGAACTTTTTATGTCTCATAAGTAATTTCTATATATTATATCATTAAAATAAGTTTTCATTCTTGCAATTTTAAAACATTAATTTGTGTTTTTTTGTAAAATATTCCATAGGATAATTCAATCATCTGAAATTTATAAATATATATACATATATATATAGAAAATTCGCGTGTAATGTATTATGCTCATTAATATACTGGAGATTAATATACTGGTGGTATAGTCGTATACATATAGTAGAATATTAATAAAAAAAAAAAAATATATATATATACATAGTACAATTGTTTAAGTGGTTTGATTAATATAGTAGATCTGAATAGAAGGCTTTATTATTATTACAGGTGGTATAAAGATGATACCTATGTCGTGGTTATGAATGTGGGCAAAGCTTATCATGTAGTCAACTTAACAGCATTCGATTTGATATTTGGTCAATTAGAAGTTGAAGTTAGTAGCGTTCTCTCATCGAGAGCATATGGGTAAGTCGTATTTCATATGTATTCACTGCAGTTATTTATTAATACACGTATTGCCAACATGTTTGTTATGTTACATGCCCACATTAGATATAAGCATAATTATAATTAGATATATGTATTTATTGTTTATTCCCCACAGACAACTCCTACCGAAAATTCTATCCTTTAAATACGTTATCCTTTCCACTCCACAGGCATTCCTGATCCAACTTCCAAAGACATACATTGTAAATACTATTAAGAACAAACCTAAGTGTTTTTTTTTTGTAAAAGATCTCAAGTGTTGTCACTGCTCGTAACAGTTTTGACTTGGATATGTATCTAGACTATTAAGTCCAGCGTTTACAATCGTTAGACCTCCTATATAAGCGACTTTATAATGGTATTGTGAATGTGGACGACTCGGTTGATGTTTTTGGTGATCTTGCTTACCTTTCGTGGAGACATTTTAAGTACAATTAAAAACCTTTTAAATCCTGATTGTGTTCATGTTTGTATCTTATATGTTTTATCTTTTAATAAAGCAGGTCCTATATAATTGTTTTGTGTGTATACCTTTTTTTATTAGCTTATAAGTTTATTGTTTGTTAATATATTTAGCACATAATATGTTTGGGGACAGATTGGCGCTCCACAACTGTGCGTTTTTTTTTCTGTATAGAAGAGGGGGCAAACGAGCAGCAGGCCCACCATATAGGTGAAATCGCCGCCCATAGACACTCACGCGGCTGGTAGCTCGTGAGTGCGTTGCTGGCCTTTATAGGAAAATTAGGAAATGGGTGGGGGGGGTATGGGAAGACGACGGGGGATCACTTTAGGCCGGTTTTCTGTGAGAGAGTGGTATTTCTCCGGCCCATTCGTCTGAAACTCTAAGTAACAGTGCATGGCACTCCCACTCAAAAATTTATAGTTTTCAATTTATTTAATAACTTTTAATTGATATTATTTATTTCAGGGATAACGTTCAGGCCAATTATTTAGATTTAGCAGCTGATGAGGCTCTTGTTGTGAGGATGCAAGTATAACAAATCAAACAAACAACTCTACATGGCTCTTCTCATGTTTTATACTTAAAATAATATCCGAATACTTGTATAATAAAGGATTTTATTCTTATTAATAATTCAATATTATTGAATGGTTTTAAAAACTTTTTATATACAAAATCGTATTAATTATTCAAAATGCTCAAAAAAGTTTTGTTTCATCTCTTCAAATTAAAATTAAAACAAATATTCTTTGAAGCTCACTTAACATGAAATATTAACTACTTTTTCATTTCAAAGACAAGACTTTCTTATGACAAACAGACTGAAAGCTGTTGCTTTGCATAACAAAAGTTAACATTAGTCCTCAGCTTAATTAAGAGAGAATGATTATACGTTTTGTATGATTTATTGTAATAAAAAAAAGGTATTTGTCCGAGGTTAGCAATAGATGTGTTGTTTGCGCTTTAGTGACTTTTTAACACTTTTTGTTAAAATTCTCTTGAATTAGTCTAAACTTAGCTATTCAAAAGTTCTTTCTAAAATATTTGTTAGGAATTTAAAAGTACGTTTAATGCATTGACCAATCAGAGCAGAGCCGTTCCGATCCATCAGTACCACCTTGACGTCTGGCGCTCCACAACTGTGCGTTTTTTAAAGCAGTCTCTGCCGCGCACCATCCATTTGTGGAACAAAGCGCAGGTATTCTCGAACCTCTACGACTTGGGGGCTTTCAAGAAATGAGCTTTCTTCTCTCTTAAAGGCCGGCAACTCGTTTGCCTCCTGTTACATAAAAAAAGCTTTGAATGGGGTCTGGGCGCCACCTTGTTGTAGTGACAGTGCCAGTTCAAAAGCCAACTTTTGGAAAATAGTTTGAGCATGTTTGAACAACTTCTGTACCAGACACATTTGTTAAAATTGTGATCCGTACCCTAAAACTGCTGCTCTACATAATTGTATACTCGGTTACTTTTATGATACCCGTATTTTTATGCTATCATATTACATATATAGTGACACACACAAACCCCGTTACAATTATACTTCTTCTCCGTGATATATATTTATCGATTACTGAAACATTTTCATTCGAATTTGCTCAATATTTGTATAAATCTGTATCATATATTTTTAAGTAAATAAAAGGTTGCATAGTATTTAAGAGTTACGATAAGTAATCTTATAAATGCAGTCAGAGACTTGGGATAAGTATTAAACCATAGGTGGTCTTTATTTTATTTCTTAAAATTTAAGAGTTAATTTTTAAATCTTGTATTTAAGGTGTTTTAGGTATTTTTGGGAAGTGCTCATAGCAAACCCGAGACTGATTTGGAATGGTGGGAATCGACAATTTTCTACCAAATCTACCAAGGTCCGTCGCTGACTGTGACAAGATGTAGTCGGCGATCTAAAAGGTAATTTATATGCCATAGGCTTATTGAAAAGAAATATAATATTGCTTATAATTCATAACTTACAATCTTATAGAACCGTAAATTATATTACAGTTTTGTGCTATGTAATATATAAATACGAGTCAACGACTCTGGCGTATTTAAATACTCGATATAAAGACGTCACTTACTGTCAATTAATGTTTAGTAGTGAGTTTTAGGACATATAATTTTATATTAATAATGAGCTAGTAGATTATTATATCAAATAAGGAAATTAATTTACGGCCGAAGCCAAAAAAACCTATACACACAATTAAAACATAAATAATCCTTCAAGCATCATCGACGCCCTTGCAATTATAGATTTTTTGAAGTATTACTATTATTGAAACTCCATTCGTTCGTGTTAAGTACATTTGGTTCAAGAGTAGGCTTCTTATTTGTAAATATTAAATGTTATTAAGGGGTGATGACCATCAATTCGAGAGGATTCCTCACTGGGATTGCAGTCAGAGCAATATCGTTATCATCTAACTCTGAACCAGCAAAAAACCCATTCTTATTTAACTTATATTGGCTTTGGATTGATATACGGATAAATAAAAAGCACCGATATACGGATAAATGAGTCTGCTGTGTTTCGTAGTACTATTTTACTGTTATTTTATTAATGAATATAATATAAATTAACTAATTATATACTGACGAACACGAACACACAAAGATGAGTTATTAACGTTATTAATTGGTGTAATAATTGACTAACACCACTTTCTTTTATGTATTAATCTTCAGATGACTTACCAGCCCCACACTCCAAGGTATATATTATCCCACCCATATTGATATAACTGAAAAAAACACATCACCAGAGAATGAGAACAATTTTAGACAAAAAAATATTAAGGATGAGATGCAACACTGATCTGGATCAAGAGATGTCGAGCCATTTTTTAATATCTGTTTAATTATTTATATTAGGAATTTAAACTTGATACAAATGTTACAGGAATCACAAAGAAGCTGAGTTACATAAAAGAACTCGGCGCACGCGCAATATGGCCGTCGCCTATATTATAGTCGCCAATATACGATTTGGTTATGCTATCTCTGATTTTTACGCGATACACGAGGTGTATGGTACTATGGATGACTTTGAGGAACTCCTGGAGAGAGCGATTGGACTTGGTATGTTTTTTTTTCACAAAAAAAACATAGTTTCTTGCCCGCTTCTCGACTTGGTCGCGTATGTACAGGCGTAGTCATTAAGATTTAAGATGATTCAAAATAATCATATGTTATGTTAAAAAAAGAGACGAAAGAAAGTTTTTTATATTTAAACTATTATATTTTTGTATGTTTTTACTTACTATAATATAAGTACATGGAATAGTCCTGAAGAGCTTAGGACTAGTGCTAGGGCTAGTGGTCGAATAAGTGTAAATTTTAGTGACACCACATCACGATCAGTATATTGTTTTCTTTTTATTAACATCAGATTTTCATTATGTAAATATTTTTCACATTAAATTGAACTGATACAAAATCATAAATATTTTGTCAATGTTATCACCGAATGTTGAAAGATTTCAAGATTAAATGATTAAAGTCTTAAGCTCGTTTGATTAGATACTGTCTATAATACTCTTTTAACGGTTACAAAAATTTGAGATATTTTTTTTCTATTGATTGTTATGTTCTTTTAAAACTTTAATTAAACAGAAAATTTATGTTACAAAAACATAAATCAAAATCATATCAAAAATATCTTTATTCATATAGGTAACAAAGGTACACTTATGAATCGTTAAAAAAATAAGTTATAAAAAATTTCGACTCTACATTTACTGCCAGTTCTTTGGGTTCTTTGGGAAACAGTTCACGGGCGTAGATCCCAAATCAAGGGTATTTAGAAAAAAGCTATTAAACAAACGTATTTTTGCCTCGACAGTGACGTAAAAAGTAAACCTTCACAGTGCCGGCATTCTCCTTAACAAAGTCTAATTGAAATATATGAAGCCGTGATAATGTAAACTACTTTCACTCTCTACAATAAAGAGGTATATAAAACAAAAATGTATTCAGTTTGCATCAAAAGAATTTTTAATCTAGTGAACTTTTAATATGCGATGCAAAATGAAAGTTGAAAAAAAACATACACGCTTTTAATTGTTTAGATTTAAAAGTTTAACTACATTTTTATAAATACTAAAAGTTTAAAGATATTGTTTATTTATTCACAGTCTGTTGTACAAAAATAATAGAAGTGAATAATATTAATAGATGTTAGTACATACAGAGCAACTGGCCGACTTATCGCTAATAAGCGATATCATCCAGGCAACCCATATTGTATGTGTGCGGAGAAGAGATCATTCAGTCGAGCTCATTACGTTTTTAATTTTGGATTAAAAACACCAAAGTGTTTATTGAATTATTCGCGAAAATTAAATGGCTGAGTCTTGTTTAAAAAATGCGAAAGTTTACTACATTTTACTACAGAAGCGAGATATAGGCTATATTGATTTAAGCTTAGCCATTTCGATAAGACATTAAGCTTTTTTAAATGTATCTTTATGATGTTAGACATGAATCAAAACACACTTTTTGTCTCATAACTGAAGTGAACTAAATATGTATTGTGCTTTTTAACGTAAAATGTTAAGTGACCATCAAGTCATAAGTTCTTGTCCAACTTTCAGAGGAGTGCGTGGGAGTACAGGGAAGAAGTTGGGAAGTACTACTTGCATCAATTTGTTGTTGGCCAACCTGACTTCAACTACAACAATCCAGATGTTGTTAAAGAGATGAAGGTGCTTTCTATATTATTACAAACTTATATAGCTTCTAAGTATTGAAACTTAGACATCATAGGATCTTATTGAATCAAATGTTGGCACACACATCAACACGCACGCACACAAACACACACGATAGGTTTGCTGTGTACCTTCTCAGATCAGTTTATTTGGAGCCCCGAAAGCACGAAGAAGATATTGACGTACGCAAGTAATCGCTATTCTATGTATAAGAGATATAAATGAATTATTATAAAAAAAACAATAGTGAACTATTATTTAAACTCACAACCTCAACTCACTAGGCCAACACTTAATATATTTTTAAATTACATCACAAATCACTTGTTTTTCAGAACGTCATCCGTTTCTGGCTGAAGAAAGGTGTCGCATGCTTTAGAGTTGACGCCGTAAACTGTTTGTTTGAAGTGGACAAACGACTGTTTGGACGACGAGTGGACAAACGACGAACCACTCTCAGTATGTTTTCTTTTTTTTTTTATGTGAGAGGAGGCAAATGAGCAGGCGGGTCATTTCGAGTGATGTGCCAACCGCCGCCCATGGACACCCGCAACGCCAGGAGGCTTACAAGTGAGTTGCCGGCCTTTAAGGAAGAGGAACGCTCTTTTTTTGAAGGTGCCCAAGTCGTGAAAATATATATGTGCAGAGACTCATGATTATTTAGCTTATATTTACACGAAAATCGAGAAAATCGAGATGTATTTGATGAAGTATCGAAAGATGATCTATCGAGGGTTATGATGACGGTAGTGTATGCGTCAATCAAAGACGTGGTACGGTATTACGGTGATGGTGATAGGGCAGGTGCTCAAATGCCGTGCTTTGACTTGATAACAGATGTTGACGCTTCATCATACGCGGCTGATATCAAGAGGGCCGTTGACAAGTTTTTAACTTACAAATCTCTCACAAATACATCTTTTGAACCGCCACGGTTTGTACATGTTATAATTGGTAGTGAAAGTCAGACAGTAAAAGTAAGAAAATAGTTTTCGGTAATACAAGATCCCTAGGGATCTAGATCCCTAGTTAGATGCTGGGGCAGACGAGACACATAGCCAAGACAGCTATTCAGCCTTGACATATCAAAAGTAATACGAATTCCATGTGATACTTTCTCGCACGTTCAAAATATTTAATCTAAAAACCCCTAAAAACTGTATTCATATTTTCAGGTTGGTAACCATGATCAGAGTAGAATAGCCAACAAATATGGATCGGAATTAGTGATGGTATAAACATGATCGTTTTACTGTTACCGAGACTAGCAGATAGCAATGAGTAAAGGGCTAACCACCGCCCATGGACACTTTCAACGCCAGGAGGCAAGTGTCCATGGGCGGTCCGTTTCGTTTTTTTTGGTTTGGTTTTGGTTTAATAATACTGGTGTGGAGCTTGGTTTGTTAAGGTCGTAATTAAAACTATGCCCTCTATATATATCCAAGTATTTGGTTTCAAGCCTGGACAAATTCAAAATTGGTTGATAGACATATAGTGTTAGTTTTTTTAAAGTTAAACATTAAATAAAACTTTATTATTGGGTAAGGGGTGAAGAAATTGGTATGGTCGACGGATATTTATTTATTTTACACTTTATCGCACTTAAACACTAGAAGCAAATGACATTAACAGATGTTAGTACATATAAGAGCAACGGGCGGCCTTATCGCTAATAAGCGATCTCTTCCAGATACCCACTGGATATGTAAGCTGGGAGGACTCAGTGGATCCATCTGGATGTAATACGAATGATCCCGTAAATTATATGAAGTTTTCCAGAGATCCTGAACGTACACCGTTCCAATGGAACGCCGAAAAGAATTCTGGTATTCCCTAATGAGTTCAAAACTCTGTTATAAAATTCAGAGTAAAATTGTTTCGTCAAAGTTAGAGAAATATTTGGTTATTAAACTTTTTTTGTATCATCACCAGAAGTTTTAAGCCATCGAAGTCATCGTTTTAGTATTTATAAATATATTTTTTTTAATTCTTGCTTTTATATGATTTCCTATTAGCTGGTTGCATTAAATATTTAACTTGTTATTGTGAAATTTATTTTTCAATTTAAACTTAATTTAATTATATAATATAAACATTTAAGAATTTTCCACGGCTGACAAAACATGGCTGCCAGTTGCAGAAGGCTATGAAACGTTAAATGTTGAAGCGCAGAAATTAGCTGAGCGATCAAATCTCAAAGTTTATCAAGCTCTGGCAGAGCTAAGAATGGACCAAGTCCTTAGATATGGATGATATAAATCCTTAACATTAAACAACGATATTTTTGCTTTCAAAAGGTACTTTTAACTTTACAAAATATTTCACATACAAAATATAATTAATGTATTTTCAGATTTTTTTTAAACATTTCTTTCGTAACTGTTAATAGGTTTTGGAACTCTTAAATCATTTATATGTATTTTATTTGTAACCTATATCAAAAACCTTCTCCAAGAAGTTATATGCAGCAAAACATCAGCATCACACCGCAGCGTCAGAGGGACCTAAATATTCATTGTTATGTAATTAATAGAGTTTATCAAACTCGCTTATATTTTAATCTGTATGACGTATTTCATGTGTTCAAACAAAAGAGAGGACATTATAAAAAAGTTGCGCAAGTTCGCTTCAAAGAAAATGCGTATTAACTTTAAAAGAAGTATAATCTTAACAAAGAAGTATTGGAAAGTGAATCGCGCAAGCTCTGTATCCATGAAAACTTAAGAGCTTTAAGTTCTAAAAGGTTTACGATAAGTGAAACGATATTGCATCGATGAATTTAAATACGTTATGTTTTATTTGTTTATTTAAAAAGGTATAAATGTGAATTAGGACTTGTGAAGCTTTCAAAAACTTCCAAGATATAACTATAAAACCAACTGTTATGCTATAATAAATAAAAATCAAATAATATATTCTTATGTGTATATATAACAATTCATACATAAAATATTTTATATAAGTAGTTTCTACCTTACCTTTTAAATGTAGGTTTTTTGCTAGCTTTTATGAAATTATATATATCTAGCTCAATGGGCTTGGTGGGCGTCATGATATGGGTGCTATCACAAAAACACGGGTTTAACAATAGAAATCAAGTTCACAGTTTTCAAGGGCAGTAGCACAGTTCAAA
This sequence comes from Leptophobia aripa, assembly GCA_951799465.1. Classification (NCBI taxonomy): domain Eukaryota; kingdom Metazoa; phylum Arthropoda; class Insecta; order Lepidoptera; family Pieridae; genus Leptophobia; species Leptophobia aripa. The sequence goes on along the minus strand of OX637270.1, from coordinate 6,894,473 downwards.
GCACCGATATCACTGTCACTACGGCCCAACTCGTTTAATTTTGAAATCAAATCAATTTTCACTTAAGAAATTTATGTAAAATTAACCTATTTAGATTAACTTAACTTACTTAATTATGGTGTCTCACATGAGTCTCAAATCTTTGCTTTCGTCACTTTATTACGAAGCCAAAAATAATATACACAAAGTTAAAACTTACGAAAGGTTCCCAGCAGACTTCGAACCAACCAAGCTTTTACGTACAACGAAATACGTATACGTGAATGCAACTGTCAGATATAAATTGATATTTTCTCTTTACAGATGGTATAAAAGTGAAAAACCTACGTGGTCGTAGTGAACACGCGAGATATAGAACACGAGGTGGACTTAACCTACTTTGAAAATGGTAACGGAGATGCAAGTGTTGTCGTGTGAAGTGAAAATTCGCCGCAGGATGAATGGTAAGAATTAAAACGTTCGAATCGTCGAGTTATGTATGAAAATATAAATATTGAGCCGTACAGTTGATCAGAAACCCTTAACCGCAGTTTTCTGTTTTATTAATATAATTAATCACATATTTATTTAATGGACCGCGGACCTGTGTAAATAAATTTGGGTCATTGAAAAAATATTGATATAATTTGTTATATATATTTTTGTCAATATATAATTAAATAATAATATTTGAATTTCCAAGATATTTTCGAAGTATCATCCCTACCCGTTGCTGGATATGAAGGAATAGTATTGAAGTTACTTTAATTCATTAATCATAATAAAAATAATATAAAAAAAAACTAATTTTTTTATAAGTAAATTATGCGGCCGATTGTACGAAAACTCAAGATCTTCATTTATTAGATTATTTTTATTATATTAAACTGATCCTTAGCTTAAATTAGATTGATATAATTAGTTGTCACTAATAAAACATTATTAAAATTATAAGTAATTAAGAAAAGTACTATCATATAAAGGTAAGCTTAATAATGCTTAAAATCCCAAACAATTTAACTGCGCCAGCGGGCTACTATCAAATTACATAGACTAAACGGGTTAGAAGTAATTGCAAAGCTAGTTAACAAACTTTAACCGCTTAATTATCTTACTTTAATTTACATAATAGTCTTGGACACCGTGACCTTTACTGCCAAAAGAGTGCAGGTCATTTTTCTCGTTAAGCCGCGATAAATAACATCATTATTCGCTCTTGGAGTATGGGACGGGCTTTGGTTTGGGATGCCAGTTGTGTTTACGTTGACCACGTCCCAACTCGGATAAGCTCAAAAGCTCAAAGTACTTTACACAAACTTTGAGACCACCAAAAGCCGGTCCGTCTGTAGACTGTAGACCTTGGGGTACAAGTGCACAAGCTTACTAAAGAATTAGGTAGGTGCCTGGTTAGTACCGGTGACCCAAGAGCTGGTGCTTTTCTCGCTCAGCGTATAAACATCGCGATCCAGCAAGGACAAGGAGCCAGTATTATGGGTACTCTGCCGTACTATGCCACAAGGACCATACTTTTGAATTCTCTTTAGGTTTCTTTATTTTTATATTTGGTAAATTGTGTCAGGGAATAGAGACTCTCCTGTCACAAATTTATGTTAGAGTTAGTCATAATTCACATACTTCAAAAGCAATTAGTACATTCAAGAATGTAAGATTTTTTTACGCAAAATGTCCTTCAATGACCACTAGGCTCACATACTTTATTAACAAGGAAAAAGAACGTTCAGAAAATTTCGGGGTACAGTTTTAATTATAAAAATTCTTGATTTTAAAACGAGAAAACATTGATTAACATTTTAATAGTGAAATTAAATGCATATTAATAACTTAAACAACTAATATATATTGCATTAAATGTATATCTATTTTTTTTAAAATAACCGATCTCTAGTCACGTTATAAAGTATTAAATTCAAGTTGATGGAATTTGAATGTGTGAAAATGTATTTTATAATATTTAAAAAAATTCGTAGCATGGGCCATTCGAAAAGCATAATTTGTTTTTAATATCAGTCTTATATAACTGAAGGATGTTATTTTTTTGTGATTCAGTAGAATAAATAAATTCTTTAATAATAATTAAGTGTCATAGAATTATATGTACCCTGTATTTAGTTTAAAATCGTTCTTTTTACCCCAAATTTTTATGTTTGCTACATGTCAAATACTGAGTAGTTTTATGCTAAAATAGGCGCAACTCGCCAAGCAATTAATTTCCCGTCAATACTATGTCTTCACATTTCTATTATTTTTCTAACGCTACGTAAGTTAACACCAAATTTTTTTCTGTTTATCCGTTGATGTAAGGTTGCTCACCCCTGGCTAGAACTTACTAGTCTTGAAGGTGTATAAAAAACACATGGGACATAGCAAAAACTTGTTAGAGCAAAAAAAACTCATCAACAACACAAAGACGATTGATTTACCGTTTTTCGATAAGCATGTCATGTTTTTATTCTGATTCTTTGATAATGTATCTATGGGAGATTCATATCTATGTTGTTTAACACGTGCCCTGTGGAAGTTTTTGGGTGGCATCCATAACTGATAGCTTCGTTCGATTTGATTAATAAATTCGTGCCTCTATGTAACTCTTTAAGCATTCTATTCCCGTAGTTGTCCGGGTAGCTTAACACCAGGACACCTTTTTTAAATACATTTGAAAAATATATAGTAATTCGATTTATTTTACAGAATAATATACGCCTTGTTAATTTCATTATTGGAACCATTAAAAAGTATTAATGCCAAATATTAATGATAGGACACAAACTTAAGGCGATCTTAAATCCATGCTAATATTATAAATACGAAAGTATCTCGGTCTATGTGTATGTTTGTGTACGTAACGTTTTCACATTTAAACGACTGTACCGATGTAATTTAGAGACAGACTAAACTTAAGGACATAGTTGTATATAAGTTGGGTTGAAATAGGGGATTATAGTTTGTAAAAAAGTTCATCAGAAATTTACCATCTGTAAACCTATTTTCCAAATTCCTTTGTTTTAAACGCGGACAAAAGCTTACTAAGCCAGTAAATTCAAATAATTCTTTGTATATTGGCTTCTAACCTATGACTGTATCTTAAATGGTAGCACACAAGTTCTTTATGAAGTTTTAGGTTTTTCATATTTGTTAAAAAATAAATTATTAATTGGATTTTCGTTAAATTTCCAGAGAATCCCTTAACTCAATGTCAAACTGTTTGTTGGGGAAAACCTTTAAAAATACTCCAAGAAATTTAACGAGTTTCTATTGTCTACTGACAGTGATTATCACCCTAAATTCCAATTATTTTTTTTATTGTTCGCGAGATTCAAGCAGCCTTTTGAAGTAAGCCTTTTGCACCAAAGGATTGGCTTAAACGCAAATTGAATTTGGATAGAAATAATTGTAACATCTCACTTGTCGTTCGTGTACCATTTTATTGCCTAATCATAATCAAAAATACTTCAATATTTGTTCAAGATGTTTCTAGTCTTGCAACAAGTTGTATCTGTTAAGATGTCTTTTATCTACTTTATCTTAATCGCTATCAGTCTGAATATAGTTAAATATGAGGAAGAAAGCATTTCAGTTACTAACCGTTACACAATGAGGTAAGTTTATAATTTTATGTATTTATTAAAAAATTCAAATAATACATACAAATATTTTGTTTTTTAGACTGAAGTCGTTATTATTTTTGCCTGCAATAATTTTTATTGCAAATGCCTCGGATGAGAGCGAACTCGATTGGTGGGAGAGTACAATCTTCTATCAAATTTATCCACGGTCGTTTAAGGATAGTGATGGTGATGGAATTGGAGACCTTAAAGGTTCGCTATATTTAATTTTGCCGTTAATTTATCAGATATTTGCGAATGTGAACGATCAGATAATAGGTTTTCGGATGTCACTTTGGAACACTTTAACTCGATTAGATAGATTGTGAAACAAGTTATTTTGAATTTTAAAATTCAAATTTTCAATATATATTTTTAGGTATAACTTCCAAATTGGAATACTTGAAAGAACTAGGTGTTGGTGCTACTTGGCTCTCGCCGATGTTCAAGTCTCCTATGTACGATTTTGGCTACGATATATCTGACTTTTATGCTGTCCAAGAAGAATATGGTACAATGGAAGATTTTGAGGAATTACTGGCGAAAGCTAAGGAACTCGGTACAAAAAGACATTTAATTAAATGAAATAATGACTGTGACAGATTTTAATATGATTTTTCTGTTACAGATATCAAAGTTGTGTTAGATTTGGTACCGAATCATTCAAGTAATGAGAGTATGTGGTTTGAGCAAGCGTTGAAGGGTCATGAAAAATACTTCGATTATTTCGTTTGGGAAGATGGAGTAGTGGATGAAAATGGAGATTTACAACCGCCTAACAACTGGGTACTTAAAAAAACCATTTAATGTTAAATTTATTAAATTTCTTATAAAATTTATGTATTTTTTTCAGAACAGCGTATTTCGTAAAAGCGCATGGGAGTACAGAGAAGAAGTTGGCAAGTACTATTTGCATCAGTTCGTAATCGGACAACCCGATCTAAACTACCGCAACCCGGACGTCGTTGATGAAATGAAAAATGTCATCAAATTCTGGCTTGAGAAAGGTGTGGCTGGTTTCAGAGTTGATGCTATTGCCCACTTATTTGAAACTGATAAAGAACAACACGGCGGAAAATATCCCGATGAGCCAATTTCTGGACAAGATCTTGATGATCCATTAAGTTATAATTACTTGTCTCATATCTACACAAAAGACCAAGATGAGACGTTTGATATGGTCTATCAATGGAGAGAAGTATTTGATGAAGTTAAAGAGAAGGATGGGCTTACAAGAGTTATGATGACAGAAGCATACTCATCACCACAACTTACCACTAGATATTTTGGCGAAGGTGAACGTGAAGGAGCTCAAATGCCATTCAACTTTGTGCTGATATCCGAAGTTAATGGAGAATCTACGGCTGCTGAATTTAAATACGCGATTGATAAATTTATAACATTCAAACCTATTAAAAAACTATCGAATTGGGTGGTAAGATAATATTGAAATAGTTCAATAGTAATAATTTAATTAAAAAATAGTTGTCCTCAATTCGAGGAAAAAGGATAAGCTTGCTGTGCACTGGGAGGCTCCATAAAGATGGTAATCCATTTAAAGGGCGATGTGTGTATGTGCTGTATAACAAACCAAAAAAATCGACTCTGTCAGTAAGGAAAATTAAGAAAGTAGCTAACTATACAAATTATCTGATTATTTTGATGATGAAAAAGTGAATTAGCTCCAACTTAGCCTTGCTGCAAAAAGTGTACTGCAATTATTTCCAAAAATCAACTAAGCCATTTCTTGCCTGCTTTTTCTCAGCTTGGTCGCGTTGAACAGGTGTAGAATCATTTAGATTTCAGACGATTCAAAATGGTCCTTTGTACCTTAATGAATGAAGATATTTTTCCTTTGAATTAACTATGTGCCCTTCAAAATAGTAATATTTCCTCAGGCAGGAAACCACGATAACAGTAGAGTAGCAAGCCGATTCAACCCTGAATTGGTGGATGGAATTAATATGCTTGTCCTGTTGCTACCCGGCGTTGCTGTTACATACATGGTAAAGTTATTTACAATATAATAAATTAACCTATAAGTTGTGACTAACATCATTATTGATAGGGTGAAGAAATCGGTATGGTCGATGGTTATGTGAGTTGGGAAGATACTGTAGATCCAAGTGGTTGTAATACCGACGACCCAATCAACTACTGGATATCTTCGCGGGACCCAGAACGAACCCCATTCCAATGGAACGCCGAAAATAATGCAGGTATTAAAACTCTAGAGCTTTTAAATTGGGACAGCCGACATTGCCTTTAATAATAATAAAATTTATACAGGCTTTTCAACTGCGAACAAAACATGGTTGCCTGTAGCTGACGGTTACCAGGATCTGAATGTTGATGTGCAGTCAAATATAGAGAGTAGATCGCATATTAAAGTTTACAAGAAGTTGGCCAAACTTCGGACTGAACCAACTTTCAGATATGGCAGATATGAATCAGTAGCGTTCAACTCGGACGTATTCGCTTTTAGAAGGTAAACTTGCATTAATTAGATTTTATAGATATACTACTGTATTTGTTACTTGTAAGTACTTGATATCGCGTAGATAAATTAAAAAAAAAACAAAACTAAAATATCTTACACGTGTAAAAAAATTGACTCTACATTACTGCCGGTTCCCAAAACTTAGGCGTAAAGCGGACGAGAAGAATTAACAAGATATTCTCCAGTACTCTTTTAAATCACCAAGCATGTTTTACAGTACTGTTGTAAAGATCTGCAACCATAACACCATGCCATAAAATGGATATATTACCTATATTATATAAAACAATATAAAATAACTTATTATAGTGAGAACAATCACTAAACACACCATTAGATTGGAAAGATCTAGGTGTCATAGGGCGAACCTAAGACACCTAGATATTCCGGCCGGGATTCAAACATACGACCTTAGAGTGAGGCCGCTTAGCCCAACGTAGGTAATTGTAATAATTTATTTATTTACGGCCGAAGCCAAAAAACACATACAAATTTTTTAAACTTAAATTATACTTAAATCTAACAACCTTTTATATTCGTCCTCTATCATTCCTAACCCTGTCATAAAAATGTCGCATTCTTTAGGGCGATCGTACGCGAATCATAATCATATCAGAGTCATAATGAAAATATACTTTTAATTATAAATTATATTGATTCTATGACAACTCGTTAAAAATTGATTTAAGTTGAGATTAATTGGGAGACAGTTATAAATGATATCCGAGCACTAAATCACATTGTTACCGCTCTACATAAACGAGACAATCCGTGTAGGAACACAGAAACTAAGGATTTAGATATTTCCAGATAGAAAATTTAGTTCGCATAAAATAAAAGTTGCAGTCTGAGGAAACAGAATACAAATCTTATCAATTGAATAAATTGTTTTACGGGACTGATGCATTGATATTTTACCATTTATTTTCTTAAAACACCACAAATTTTTATTGAACCATTTGAATGTTACTCAATATTTTTGTGTACAAGCAGAAATTAATTCAGTATATATCTTGTTTACCTTCCATTTAATAACCATAGTCAGATTTTGCTATAGTCCCACTATAGTGTGATTTTACTATAGTGGGATTTAACTATAATTGGATTTTGCTTATGTCTGCTATTATTATCGTCAGTCAGGTTTTACCATAGTCAGATTTTCCAGAAGTCAAATTCTTGTAGTATTTTTTATGGTTATCGGTAGTCAATTTTCTCACAATGCTTCTGTCGTAATACCTAACTAATAATTGCAAATAGACATTACCAGTTGTGCTGGGAATCACCGGAAATACGCAAGACACAAATCCAAATATACAAATGTAATATCTCAATCAGTAAAACACGAAAAGTGCAGTCCGATCTTCAAAAATTGTGTAATCGAGCGTTACATAGGAATGTTAAGCGCTTAGCTGTTGGTGACATGTTATTATAATCTGACATGTTGAAGTGTTCAGAATATCGTGTTACGACGGATTAAGTTGTTTTGATAAGATCGTTGATATTTAATTCGATATATCATGTTTTCAAATGTGTGATTAGTTGGCCTTATTAACTGCTTTTACGTTGAAGGCAAACTTTTAGAATCTGCTTAGGATGAATTTGTGGTATAGGTCTAATTAATGCCGGTGTACGTGAGCCACTCCACAGAATATTTCTATATATATATATTCAAAATAATATCAAGAAACTTTTTGTTTAGATAAACTTGTTTGTTCAAATGATTTATTGTATTCTTCAAAGAGACGGAAGGATCTAAGTTAAAACTGAGACTATATTGTATAACTATAAGTATTCCTGAGTTTAAAATAGTTTTAAAGGTGTAATTTTTCAGGTGGTACAATGGAGAAGTATACATCGTGGTTGTGAACTTAAGAGATGAAACCCACGTAGTCGACTTCACATATTTTGATGGAGTCAGCGGTCATTTGGAAACTGTCATTTGCAGCTTCCATTCACCAAGGAAACCAGGGTATATAACTTAAAATTTAAAATAGAACTTGTCTATTTAAATTTGATGCAAAAACATGTATGTTATGTTTTAACATTTCTTATGTATGTGACATAAGAAATTTCAAAACATAACATATTTAACAAAATTTTCACTTTATGTATAATTTATTTTTCGTTATATAAGTTGACTGATAATCAAATCGCGTACGTGCTATTAAAATAATACTATATTTTTCAGGGTTATAGTAGAATCGCATAATGCTATGATTAGCGGGAGTGAAGCTTTAGTCCTTAAAATGGTTCAATAAGTTTGATGTTTGTTACGTTAAAAGCCTCGGTATTAAATGGTTCAAGCTCAGTAGTGTTTATTTTGATACTGTGACCCAATTTCCTCAATAAATTTTAGAGTTTACAGACTAAAAGTCGTGAAAATTGATGCTAAATCTTCCTATACTCGAATTTTACAATGTACACAACTTTCTTAAGTTAAATTCAAGCCCTCTATAGTAAAAATAATATTTTTATTTTATACGGTTTGGAAACATCTTCATCATATTTTTTCTAATTCATATGAGAACACAAGGCGGATATTCGAGGCCGCACACCTTCCCGTACTTTTCTTTACATTTATAATGTTCTGGATTAACAGAACAAAACCAACAGCCATCGGGAGTGTATGATATATATACTTAGAATGGAGGGAGCTATGCAAATAGTAGTAAGAAGTCATCTCCTATGGGAAACAGACCTGTTATAATTTTAAGTATATACATTTTAGAAGTGTTAAGTGTTCAATTACAATTTTAAAATTTCTAACCACATAAACCAAAGCATTCAACTCAGGTGTATTTCTGACATAAAAACTATTCAAGAACCGCTGTCCATGGGTGGGTGCCCCAGAATTTCCTAAAGACCCAAGAATTTAGTGGTTGAAAAGCCTACGGTAGCCTAGCTAACCTAGTCCTGATAGGGATACAGCCTCTTGGCTGATCCGAAAGTGTAAATGGATGGAGACAATTTATATTGTTTCAACCATAAAACGTAACAGAAAATGACACATGATCAATCCCTTAAAAAAGGCTTTGTATATAACTAATGTTAATTTTATACAATACTAGCTGACTAATACTAGTTGTTTTGCCATAAAATTTCAAATAAATAGTGGTTGGTAATAAAAGTGTAAAATTAGGGTTGCATGTATTTTCAAGCCGTTTCGGAGGAGTACGGTAACTAACATAGTGACACAGAAATTTTATATATAAGATTTTCAAACTCAGTTTTTCATTACTGTGAGTCTATAAACTGTATAACCGTATTAACCTTTGGTCTCTTTAAGTTTTCGCTGTCTGAGAATTAGACCCTCATCCTCATGAATAATACACGAATTTGCCAAGGAACGGATTAAATTTCAACTCATTCTACCGTTAGTCCCATAATTTTGCTAATAAAATTATTTTTTTCATACTGTCTTTTTCACAACTAAACAAATAATATTGTTAAAGATTTATATATTTTTTTAATGCAAATTGTTAAAAAAAAAAAGATTTCACTCAACTTTAACTGTGCCAAAATATTATTCAATAGAACACAATATGTGATAATGAAAATTTAACGGCGCTTTCGCAAAATTGCAACGTCGACATTATGTTGCTTGAGCTGAATTATGCTAATTCCATGATATATTTGAGCGGAGTTTATAACTATTTAGACGTAAGTACGTTAACAAATAATATGTATGTCATATATTATTAAAGGTAATTTTTAAATAAAGAATGGGAATCAAATATAGAATATACATACGTACTATAACTCAAAATATACAATGTTCTGTATATATAAAAGTATGACTCAACAGTTATATACAATCGTTCCACTTAGCAGATAACAAGGCATACAATACCTTATTATATGCGAGTGGATGCTGCATACAATTTCCATATAATAGGCTTACTGTACTAGGCCTCAATGCCTAGGTGGTCTGATAAGCGTATTAATATCCCATTCAAATGGCAAAAAAATTAATAGAATCGATTACCTGTGTATGCTAATTGTGACTGTTTTTTTGCAGATTTAGATTGGTGTACTGTGTTTGCGAGATGTTTGCACTATAATGTGTGCTCTATTTTAAAAATGTCTACCGGTTAACATTCCTTTGTTTTATATATAGTGATTTTAATACATTTGCTGGATGGATGGTGTAAGGGTTGATCTTTATAAATGGTAGAATATACTTGGCGATTCTTCTCGTTCGTTTTACGCCCTTGAGTTGGTAAGTGGCAGTAACTTTATGACGATTCATACTTACTACATGAATAAAGTTATCGATCCGAGATCGAACGTTTTACGTATCCAAGATTTAACATATGATAAAATGATATGTGTTAACGAAGTCACAACCAAAGACGCTAATTGCTAAGTAGAATTAATTAAAATTGTCATGATAATATATCCAAATAGTCGCGACAAGTTTTCATTTCTAATACCTATTCGAACGCGCGAGGTTAGTCAATCGGTTCAAAATAACCGGTAAGTTGCGTACGCGCATGCCGGCGATAATTAACGGCGCGATCAATTATTTTATACTTGCACGGCTTTTTGTTCGTGCGCATTAATTTTTATGGCGTGTTAATGCCGTATAATGGTGAACTTTTCTGCAATTAAGGATTACGCTAGTTATAATTAATTAATATTAAAGTAAACGTTATGTTATTAACAATTGTCTTTATTATTTTAACAATGTTCTCACTATAACGTGAATGTGTGCTCCTATTTCGCTTTGCTCACCGATGATAGTAAAGGTTATTTTTTATTGTTTTTATATGATATAGATAATGACGCATTTGGTGGCGCATGGTGTAATGGTTGCAGATCTTTACTATTTAATGGTATGTTACTTGCAAGTTCTTCTCGTCTGGTCTACGCCCTTGATTTAAAAACTGGCAGTAAATAGAGAGTCATGGGTTCACTACGCGCCATCAGCTGAGAAAAGCGCACAAGCTACTCAGTGAGGTTGGTTATTGTTTTTACAATTATCTTACTGGTGTACATCAATTTATAATAAATACTAAAACAATTCTGTTACATTTATAAAGCTTTTCAATAATTTCCGTTTAACGACAGATTTGAATTTATTAATTGAGAATTCTGGAATAGCCTCAAATAATAACCTTTAAATCAATTCTATGGACTTAGTTGCCATTTCGATTTAACACTTGTTCATAACTGGGCATCGTAAAAAGTGTTATTTGAACCAAAAAATCCAATCCACTAAGTCGTTAAGTAGATTATTATTTTACGCCAATAGGCGCCCAGCCATGCCCTCAATTCCCCGATTGCAGTTTTAGGCCCGTAAAATCTAAATCTGCACTTCACACATGGATTAATCTAGTAATGTTATAGTAGCATAGCGTAGTTCATCATTGTATTATGATTTAGCGGTTGCAGATGTCATGATTAAATAAAATCTCTTTCTGTTATGTCTTTTATATTTATGTTTATGCCTGTGTGTGTATTTGGCCTCACTATGGCTATTCGACTATTGTCCATGTCAACAGCTTGAGTACTTATTGGGGCCCAATTAATTTGAGTCCTAAGGCCTCTCGTCGGGGCATAGGGCATAGGACCCTACGGGGCCCAGTTAACACTGCTCACTATTTAATGGTTATTTTTTTCATTTGATTGTAGTTTTTACCTGTTTCTCAATTTTATTATTATTATTATTATATGTTAATAAATGTTTCTTTTATTCTTTCTTCCGTTCAAATTATTGCAATAAATCGCCTTTTTATATGTTATTTTTATTAACATTATAAATTTGACTCTCTCTCTCTTGTCTGTATGTCAATGAAAAATAAAAATGTAATAACAAAAATGTAACTCCAAAATGGGGATGTCTGTGTTTTATAATTGATTTGTTTCCAATACTGGCGAATTAATCCTAAAAATCACATAAGAATTATTAAATAGAAATATTAAGATTAAATAGAAGAAATTACAAACAAAACCGACCCTGACTTCTCATATATAGTGAAAATTTCGCAATATCAACACCATATTTAATGATCTAATTTATTCGCATAATACAACCGCACCACAAATGTTGAAACGATTTGATTATTAACATTTCATTCGAGACTATGTCTTAAATTAAGGTATTAAGAAGCAAAATTAATCACAGAAAGGTATCTTGATTGATGTGTAATCAAAATTATTAAACGCTATTCTTAGCTATTCTTAGATATACGAATTCTGGCTCTTGACTAGTATCTTTTAATTCACAAAATAACAATAGTACATTGTTGGGTCATTATCATAAAAAAAATAATTCGGAAGTACTTTTACTTACAAAAAACAATCGAAGGTCCGTTTTGAACTAAAACTTATTGCTCGGTATAAACCGAAGCTTATAAAAGCTTTTTTAATTCAAAACGACTATCGTCGTATAAATATCCGGAAGTAATTCTCGGATGTCAAAGTTCACCTTCACGTATTAGGTCTATTGTTTCTGACCTGTTAGAGGACTTTAAGCACAAGTATACGGAAAGATTTAATATAAAATAGATATTATATCACATAATAAGGAGATCGTAGTGGTAATTGAGTGGTGATGCCTACTCACGTTGAATGGTTGAGATTATCCCACATAGATATATAGCAAATGAAGTAGTATATTTTTCATATTGGATGTAATAGACGGAGATCGATAGAGATAGATTATAGAAAGCTACGGATATTTTCATTATTGACAGATACACAGTGCCGGCGTGATCGATCTTCTTTGTAAAGCTTGGCAAGTTTAAAATTAGAATTATTTCTCTAAATGAATAAAACAGGATACAAAAATGAACTTTTCCGGTTGTTGACTGCAATGAGGGCGCAACTTTAAAATTGGAATAGCGATCTATAGTTGCGAACTTTACAAACTTTATTGCGAATTCAGTTTATGTAATTTATGGTTAGCTTTGGCACAATTAGGTATAGGTTTTACAATTATTGAGTGCACACGAAATGCGCGACTGTTTTTACGAAACAAGTTACCAATTAGTTGTAACTATTTTTACTACAAAGTAACGATTGAAACATATCAATAAAAACTCTGAATTGTTAAAGATGAAGGGTCCTGTTTAATTACTAGAAAATTACAACAAAAAAATGAGGTTGATAATGATAAAAGGGGAAAAATTTAAGGATGTATTTCTTAATGCGACATAATAAAAAATAATTTCAAAAATTGCCTCTAAAAATAGTGGTTGGTCTCAGACCTACTCAATATGCTCACAACATTTCGTGAGAATCTGTCGAGCCGATAAGATACATACATATAAGATATGTTATACATTTCTGATGTACACATACCTTTAAAAAAATCTTTATAATGGATAAAGAAAACAAGAGACCATTGAAAAATAATCATAAACTGGCTTAACCCGCGGGCGGCCTAATCCCCCAAAAGCCTTCCAGACAACCCGTGTTTATTGGTGATACAAGGTGATAAGTGAAAGTGACTTAGAGAAGGTGAAAGTAAGACGAAAAGAGCTTATGTACCTTATATTACTTACTACCAGGTGCCACGAATATGACGTAAATAGCCCCTGTGAATTTAAAACTATTGTTAAGAACATTATTATGTCTTTCTCACCCGATTCAAATAATATATGTACATTAACTGTTGAACTCAATATACATTTACTTTGTGTAAAATCTTAATTCTATTCTATTTGATTAGTTTCTACTTATTAAATATTTTAAAACATTTGTTAAGAATATTAAAATTACGATTATTGTATTGACCAATCAGAGCAGAGTTTCAGCAAAGTCTGGGCGCCATCTTGTTGTTGTGATAGTATCTTCGGGAATTTAAAGGTTTAGAAAAATATTGTACAGCACAGTGTTGGGTTGTAGACATCGGTTTAAATTGAGATCGGTTTTCTATAACTGCTGTTCTTTAATAGCCGTGTATTTGTGCTTGCTTATGTGCGAGCCCACATTATAACACCCACTAAGCCCGTCGAGAAAGATGCTTCTTATCCGAAACATATGTTATTATATTCGAAATAAACTATGTCGTTTGAAATAAACTAAAAAAAAGATTTAATTTTGATATAATTTTAGAAAATAATAACATAGTGTAGACACAAAGCAATACCTAAAACAAAGACACACGTTTACTATTTCAAATTAATATTCTCAATTCAAAATAACAACTCCCAATCAAAAAAAGAAACTAAGCACAAGACATTTTTTTTATATACCACCTCGTTTACATAGTAATAATGTTACATCACATGCGGTACGATCAAAAGAAAACGCAATATACCAGATCTTGTTAGCCTTTAATCAATGTTTAGACCTGGGCAGGTTTAATGGCTAGTTACGTCCTGTAAGTAGGACAGGGTGATTGATACGCTTATTGTGACGTCATTATTGCAATTACTCAGACTATTGGGTTTTCAATTATGCGAGAAAACATTTACCTAATCTAGTATGTATTTTTTCTAAAGAGTCGCAAATGGAGCTGGACTGGCAACACTCTACGGAGAGCTGCCATGCATATTCCCAAGCATGCGCTTGACTGGAGTCCTCAAGGGAAAACGGGCCCGTCCCAAACAGGCCAGGCGACGTACGTACTTTTACAGATGATGCGAAGGAAGACGATAAGAGAAGGAGGATTGCTGTGGATGCTCTCTGCCCCGTCGAGGGGACATAGGATAATAAGTCAATATGTATTTTTTGTAATAAATTATTTCACACTGCGTGGATGAAATAAAATGAGTGGATAGTTCAAGAGTCAGAGAGTCAGAGGTACAGTACTGACTTGTAACACTTTTAAGTTCGCTTATCGTCAATCAAAAGTCAATATTATATTATTTATGCAACCATAACATAAATACGATACAATTATCTTAATCGGCGTAAGGCGTAGTTTCTTTACAATTGGCCTGGTACATTATCAGGAGTAGAATTTATTGCATTAATATTGATTACTAACAGTATAATAACCTTAATATTTTTTCCAGACCGTTTCCCGAACTAACTGAGTCAGAAAAGCGTATGGTCACCCTAATTATTCGTTTTCCTTAGAGGTTACGAATTACGAAAGACTTTAAACTGTTGTTAGAAAAATAGTATACGATTAATTTAATTCTATTGTAGCTTCTTCCGTAATAAAAACTCATGTAAATCATTTAAATTGTATCAAAAATAACTATCACATTATTTAAATTTTAAAAAGCTGCTCCAGTGTTTATAATAAGTCACCTTTAATACGACATGCCGTTTTGTTTGGAAAGCGTACAAAGCTTTCTTAGTATTCCAATTAAGTTCAGAGCATCTATTCACATAGTTGGAGCAGACAGCGAGATTGTCAATTCGCCGCGGTTTCTGTGTGACCTAAAATGTGAAATGCCACAAAAGGTCATAGCGGATGTATTAATAGTAAAATAAAAGTTTAGATTTGTTACAGGTTACACAAAAACGTAAGGAAATTCATTTGGCTAGCAAAACGAAGTGTTGCGTGAAACACATTTTAATTCATAGCAATGGCCGTAAAAGTAATCATAAGCTTTATTTGTCAATAGATTATATTTATCAACAGCTTTATATTACTAAACGGATCTATGCTAATAATAATTAGTTTTTAAAACTAAAACAGCCTATTTACACGGTTTTAGCGTATTAATTTATCAAACTCGCGCAGCAAGAACCTATAATGGGTCCTATGTGTCCTTAGATATATTTGGCCTAAGTAGGAATTGTTTAAAAAAAAAACTAAGACTCAACCTCGCACACTCACTAACAAAGAAACACCATTGCACACACTAATACACACACACACACTTAAATGCTCGTTCTTTTCATAATATACTGCACTTGTTCATATGTATATATATATATATATTATTATTTTTTTCTGTTTGTGTGTTTTTTTTGCTGTATTATTTTTTTCTGATCTTGGATTCTATTTTCGATTGTATGTTTTGACCTTGTTTTTGATCTATTTTTGTTGTGTAAGCTTTTTGTGATAAGCTGTATATGTATAAGAAAAAAAATAAAAACAAAATAAACTCAATATATCTTTATAAATATCAGTCATGTCTAACATTATATTATCTCTTTTTAACATTAACAATTGGTTAGAGACGAAAGAACATACACTGTATTACGGCTTATAATATAAATACGATTTAATTAAGTAAATTGAAATAATATTCTGTATCCTTAAGTTGGCAAAAGTGATTTTCGAACACAAATCTTGGTCTGTATTTGTCTGTTAATAGCATAAGATCAAAGGTACACAAAAGCAGAAACTAACCGTTTGCCACGTTACCTTTGAAATGGAAATTATTTAATCAAAACTATACAGAGAAAATACTTTAAATTTAATACTTGCGAATAAACTAACATTTATATATGTATCCCACACGTAAACGAAGTATGTCTTGTATTATGGGTTAATGAACTACATAAAACAATAAATTATTGAAAATCAAACCCGGCACCCTCTTTGTCTCTCCTCTTATGAAAACAAAAGCACAATATAGATAAGACTCTATATTGTTCTATCAAAGAGTTATAAACACTAGGTGTGACGTTTGTCAAAACTGCAAACATACCAATCCAAAGAGGTCTCTTAAACGTCCATATGAAACTCTACTGATCTGTTTTCAATCGCAGCTCGCCATTCATCATTCAAAACACCCGTCACAGATAAGGGCTTACGTCAGTTATCCCTTGACATATGACAGGCTCAATTCGAATGCTATGATCGCATCCAAAGTATTGAAGATTAATGAACCGATTATCTATTTTCTAGACTCATCTCAAATGCTATAAATCAATTAGAAAATTGTTTATTATATCTCTAAAAAATAATTCAACGGGATAAAATGTTCGTAATAGTTTTTCGCTAATTTACACCGAAATATGAAAAGGAATTTTTTTTTGTCAACCACCTATATGCGACTGTGTTTGCGACTGCGACAATTACAAAAATACAATTGGATTTTTAAAGTTAACTTTTCTAAAGGCCGGCAACGCAAACGATCTATAGCAATGTGTCTACGGGTGGCGAATACACCATTCTTCTAACAATGTCAGGTGTAATGAACAGAGAATATTTTATAAAAATTCAACGCATGACTTGACGATAAAAATAAAAACATTTTATAATGCAGTGCAATATACAATTAACTATGCTAGTGACGTCAATTATATATACTATATGCATCGCACATTTTAACATATAAAATACATATTAACATACAATGTATGGACTTATCTTAAAAAAAGTTCAAGACCAACTTTATGTAGGATTAAATAGAAATTGTGTTCGTGTATTTGTTGGTGGTAAAATATATTTAAAATAAGCTATATATCACCAGTCACACAACCACACTATTAATACAATTAGAAGTTTAAAGGAATTCATATTCAAAATAAGCAGGCAACATAAATACGAATTAGTTATATTACAAAGACTAAGATCCCTTTTATGTGTCGGCAATTGTCTCAGCATCGGGACAGTTTAATTCTTGAGTAGCTTTGTTATTTTAGTTGTGAATCACACAATTTTGTATTAGTTGTTTATTTTAAAAGAGCAGCTATCGAGTTTCTTGGCGGTTCTTCTCGGTAGATGACTGCCTTCCGAACCGGTGGTAGTGTAATAATTGACGATTCAAAAATCTCTTTATAAATACCTACTTGAATAAATATATTTTGAGTTTGGGTTTGAATATTCCCTATTGTATAACATAATAATATGAAACTACTATAGCGAAATTAATCTATCAAGATCATTTACAAATGCGTAGGTATACTACAGTTTATACAATTGGCATTGTATGCATAAGCCCCGTACGTGCCATGTATGGTATGGTCATAATTGTGCGAATATAATTCCCAGTGATCTAGATTGTGACTCATTATTATTGGACTCTATTATATAAATATTAAAACGTCTCGTTACGTCGTTACAAAAGTCCATCATTTCCATTTATCAAAGTCAAAATATCTTTATTCATAGGACCATTTTGAATCGTCTTAAATCTAAGTGATTCTACGCCTGTTCGTACGCGACCAAGCTCAGGAGAAGCAGGCAAGAAACTCGAGTTGGTTGATATTTTTTGGAAATGATCCCAGTACACTTTTAGAGCAAGGGTGGAGCTAATTCATTGCCAAACTTTTTCGTCATCAAAATAATCAGAAAATTTATAAAATGCTTTTTCTAAAAGTTCGTTTAACTACTTTTTTAAATTTACTAACCGACAAAGTCAACAAATTGATTACGATTTTGTTATAGATGCTTACACATTGCGTGTACCCATAGGCGTATACCCTTTAAATGAATTACCAAGTCGTCGTTATCGACGGCTAATGCTTGCCACTTTTGATTCTAACTTGTTTTATGTTGTCCTTTTTTTATTTGTTCATTTAAATTGTCTTCACAATCACACTTAGACACCGTACAGCGGATTGCGACGAATGGTGGCTGCTGAAAAACATTGGTGTGGAATTTTCAAACACAAATCCTGAGCAGTACCACGTTTATACCCGCGGTCGTTGCAACAATGAAATATGTTTCAAATTCCTAATTTACTAAAGGCCGGAAACGCACTCACGAGCTCCCAGCCGCGTGAATGTCTATTGGCGGAGACTTCACCTATATGGTGGGCCTCCTGCTCGTTTGCCCACACTTCATTGCACTTAAACAGTACAAGTAGAAGATGTTAAATAGATTTTAATACATGTAAGAGCAACGGGCGGCCTTATAGCTAATAAGCACGATCCACGATCTCTCCCCACATTTAGTTCAGCTATTTATTTATGTATATATTCTCACATGTGTAATATTTTATTGACCAACAACACAATATGTTTTATTTGTGTGTGTCCTAATAAACGTGTTTTCTTTCTTTCTTGTAATATTGTATAACCATTGTAGTTCCTAATTAGGTCCTTCTTTTGTAAATTGACTGTTCCAGAATATTTATTGTTTAGGAACGTATTAGTTAAATACAAAAAAATACGCTCCGTGTTAAGTTCTGTCTTTGATTAATATTGTATTACCAATATATTAGTATTGGTAATACAATGTTTAACCTTAATGGTTAAACTGAATGATTTCAACGTTTACAAATCAGCCTATTTTGTTTGTACTTATTAAGTACACTCGATTAACGCGACATAATCTTTTATCACTGATAAGACAGTTACGTCACGCGGTGATTACTTGCTTGATGTAACAGATTATGAAGCTTTCTGTGCCTCTAATAGAAGATTAGATCTCGAAAAGCTTTCGATTTATTAGTCTTTATGCCAGCTTAAATTCCTAAACTTTAACTAACAGCGCATTATTTATTGGTGTTTTTTTTATATGATTTGTTAATTCCGATATACAGTCGTAAGTAGTAGTTGTTGTAAGTCGAAAATTACGCCCAAATAATGTTTTGGAGTTTATAAGAGATGCGTATACATACATTAGACAGAGCTAGATAAGATATAGGAAGAAGTGAACTTTTTGGGTGTGGCCGTGTTTGCTATTGAATAATATTAAGTAATTTATCAAAACTACATAAATATCGAAAATTAAACAATTTTAAGTGAAACTTTATAGAAAATATTACGTATCACATATATGTTAAAATTCATGGGATATATAAATATCAAGTTGTTTCATATTTTGAATAGGCTTTGATATTGATATTACGTTCCTTTGAAATCTGAACTATATTCATTAATCTGAAATCTATATGAACGGACTTTAATTCTAGTTTCAAAGGCTTCGTATTCTATTCAATCGATACCTATATCCTTTAAAGGATTTAGACGTAATTGAAAAAAAAATTAAAGCCTTTTATTTATAGCTAAAGGATTACCTACCATTTTGGCATGACAGTACAGTCTGATGCAGTTGATAATGATGGAGATGGTGGAAGGAAGAAGTCATTGCGTAATATTTGGGAATGGATCGGAATAACTATGGAGCTGTTCCGCAGTAATAAGAATAGAGAGGTTGCCGGAAAACTTGCCAACCTTTACTTGTTTTAGAGTCACTCTTAGTAGAAGAAGAAAGGATTAGAAATATATATTTGTCTAATAACTGTATACTGTGTGTTTGTATACAACACACTTGGGACAATTACTACAACTAATTTTATTGTATTTTCTCCAGCTCTCCTCGTCCTAAAAGGATAGAACTCTTACAAAAAATATCGGTGGATCATTTGTTTTGATAGTCCCGATTACTTTGCTCAGCCCATCTCTTTTTCTTTGAAAAAAATCTAGAATCAAGACACTTGTCTCTCAGTTTATGGAATTATTATCGTACTAAAAAATACAGACATTCTACATTCATGTTTTTGTACATTCGTTTGATCAGAACCAAAAATAATTACACAGAAAAGTTATCCTCTAACTTGAATGTTTAATGACTGAAGTAATTAGTTGACCTTACTGGAGGACACACTCAAAAACCAATTAACTGCTAAAAGTTGTTATTACTGATTGCAGATATATATCTATGTTTTTTTTATCCTACTGAATCCATTCAAGTATGTATTAATAATTAATCTTAGTATTAAGTGTAGTTAAATAATTAAACAGAAGTCATCTGAGAACTGCCATTCTTAGTAGTAGCTTGAACTCAAGGTTGTTATTAGCTAGTGTCACTTGCTTTGCATAACTTGAATTAAACTACACTATGGATGCAAATTGTAAATGTCACATTTCAAATTCAAAACACCTTGTAGGGAACATAACTTTTGAAATTCGAATAAAAATATTATATTATTTTTGTTAAATTTTACTGGTACCGATTTTTCTTAGTTTATACGCGCGACAATTTCCTGAATCATTCAACACTCTCTTACATTTCTATAAAATGTAAGAGAGTGTCGCAAGCCGTAGCCTGCGACTTCGTCTGCGTGTTTTAAATACAAAAGGAATTTGGAAAATCGGTTTATAATTGGCATAGTTATGGTGAAATTTTTATACAAACTTTCATCCAATTTCAAAACATTCAAACCTATTTCTCATGATATCATATGCCCTTCCCTAAAGTTTGGCCTTTACCTCTGTTGAGTAGTGTGTCTATATGATGTTCATTTATAGAGAATAAAAGATAGCCCAATCAAAAAGGTTTATGTCCTTTGAATGTACACTCCCAACTTATATTTAATGAAATCTTGCGGGCGGAAGCTTACGCGCCGAATCTAAATGTGTGTCCTTACACCTCCATACCAAATTTCATCAAAATCGGACCTGTAGTATAAGTGTGAAATCGTAACATACATACAGACAGAGTTACTTTCGCATTTATAACATTAGTTTGGATTACGTAGTTCAATATTAGAGAATTTTATTTAAAAAAAATATTATGGTCCAGTTAGCATACATATTAAGAAGCCTTTCAAGAAGACTTCTTATGATAACACAACACAATTACGTCTGTTCGTTAGACATAACTTAAATACATAATTATTGTTTTCAACTTTGTAGTCCATTTTCAATCAACTTTATCTAAACGTATAAGCTTAATTACCTATAACATAAGAGTATCCATCCAGAGTGAGGACGCATTTCCTCAGGGCCCCAGACACAGAGCGGTGCCTTTGAGCCCTGGGTGCACCAAGGGCCCTCCCACCACCTGGATCACTGTGACACTTATGTACTAGCTCTTTGTCATTGACACTGTTATTACCATCGACTGATCCCTGCCTGCCATCAAGCAAGGCACGCCGCATTGTCATACCACGCTATCTCCAGTCACATGAAACTTCACTTCACTTTACGTCACCAGTATCACTTATATAGAAAACGGATCGTTTTAATTATGTAGAAGTAAGTTGTAATTAGTCTATTAACAGTTTTATGATAACGATATTTCAGTATGTAAATTACATTAAATTGACGTTATGAGTGATAATTTTTTGTCTACAGTTGTTGAAAACATAAAACGCTTGGGGTATTAAAAATAATGGAACAATAAAAGGAGGAAATTTTAATTTCAACTTGAGCTAAAGCTAAATTGTTCTTTTATGTGAGCCGACGTAAAATGGAAATGCAAAGTTGCACGCTATCAAGTGAGCGTAAAATATAATACCTATATTTGTGTTAATCGCTCGTATTATCTATAGTGAATATACGTAATAAAATTTCATTACAACAATGGAATTCTAATGTTTGACACATTCCAATTTTTAATTTCATTCCCCGCACGCTGACAAAAAGAAAATTCCGTATCAATTCTACTTCGCGCCAGAATGTATTTGCCGTCCTGAATAAACAATAATTTCCACACTTGACAATCGCGTAACGAAATGAGTCGAATCTATTTTGCGGAAATTGTTTTTCCGCCATGGTAACTAGGAACTTATTGCGTCACGGGGGTGGGGGAGGTCATCAGTAAACATCGTGATGCGTACAACAGGTGTGCGACATACAACATATTTTACCTTAATACAAATGTATTTTTTTTTAAAAAAATGGAATGTTACGTTTAAAGGAATTTTCCTTGGATTCTAATTTACGAAACGCGTTATTTTCAAGGCGGCATTGTAGCGACGCGACCGTTTCGCTTGGAGGCCTGCGCGCGACTGCCTTAACAGTCCACATGTCCGACTGCCTACAGGTAGCTTGTGATTAGATGACCAGTTCGAATATTACCATTTGATTAAACCCCAGTTTGTGGTAACGGTTAGATATAGCACTGTATACACTTTATAATAGATTTAATTTGATCATTATTAGTACGGTTTGCTATTTCATTTAATTATTGTCAATGTATTATAAAGTAGTATTGTCTTATAACTTTATGGACATCGTTCTATGAATACGACTAAAAATCTGTTAATATTTTCTCGATTTATTTCCAATTGACATACAATTATAATTATTAATATAAAAATGCAGGAAATTTAAATAATAATTACAAGAAACTTAATTAAACTACGTTAATAATATGTCCCCTCAGCCATTTGTTCATTTAACATATTTGAGCTTTTATTTTGAACTTTAACCGTTAAAATCTATCGGTAGTTAATAGATTAGGATTGAGATTGACCTCAAAACACAACAATAACGACATCAAAAACTTAAGGATACAGAAAAATATGATATTTTAGAATACGTATAGTGAAAACATATGTATACAAATTGAATTAACAGAATTGATACGGGTCACAGGAAAACTATCATAGTTCTTTAACATGACGCAATAAATTTCGGTAGACTGGGAAAATTCAAAAGATTTTCTTTTATATGTTGGAAGGTATAAAAATTATGATAGTCTGTGGTTAGGTTGGGATCGTTATTTTGAATTTAAAGTTAGAATGTTAATTTGATATGGTATATTTATGTGTGTTTATTTTTTAGGTAAATTTATTATGTTTATATTATGTTATAGATTTTTTCATTTAATATTATATAGATAATAAGTTTGTTTTAGTTGTCAACGACTTTATTATTTCTTATAATATTATATTTGACCCTAATAAATTACACTCAATTAACTAATACTCAGTAATAGTCCATTACATAAAATGGAAAAAATTGAGAGAATTGTTAGAGTCGATATAAATTTTGTATGCAAATTTATTACGCCGTTGCTATGAAAAGCGTCAATTTACGAATGTACCTAAATGATTAAAATGTTATATCAAGCTTCATTCACAATATATTGCTAATATACATATTTTATTAAACTGCTTATGTGTCTGATGAGTAAACAGGTTTAACCAAATAAACAGATTATGAGATAATAAAACTAGGTAGGTATACACATAAAACAATGAAATGGGAACTTCAAACACTATACAATATACATAATATAATAATAATACGATCAATATACACGTGAACTCCATCAGGATTCAAAGGTTTGCTTTTTTTTAAGGTGTTTAAAATGCATCTACGAAAGGTAAGTAGAGAGTCGGCAAAAATATCAACCGAGTCGTCCACCACATTATAAAGTCGACCAAATTTGTATACAGGACCGTTAAACGAGGTGCATAGACGAGACGTGGACGTGGACGTGTAAAAAGTAAGATTTAGCCTAATGCGTGTCCTGCAGTGAAAAGGAATTCTGTGGAGGAGTTCCGTGTTGACGGTGTGGTAATCTAATAGGTCTCACCGCCGCCGAAGGTTTTATTATTATTTATATTGTTTAAATAATACATGTATTATGCAAATTTGTATCCTATGCCTATTACACAGGAGGATTTCACTCACTGAAAATCAGTAGTAATTAGGCTAGTCTGAATTACAATAGCTAGGAGTATTTAACGATTGAACGAGGCCTAATTAGCACGGTGAGTTATTAAATCGTGTGTTTTGAGTGTAAGTGTGATAATAAATGCGTATTTGTCCATTTTAATTTTATCATCAGACTCAAGACTTAGTATATATATATACTCTATGTAATATTAAATGAACAAATCTATATATATTTGCATTCGGTTGATAAATTTTATGCACTGGATTTTTTCTAGAATGCCGACTAAAAACTATTCTCGTTTAAATCTTGTATTTAAACCTTTAATGATGTATCATTTTTTCATCGTAATTCAACCAAGTTTCATTCTGTGCAATAAAATAAGCTAAAAAGGAGAAATAAAAGGCTTTATCCATACATTTCCAACATGTTACGCAGCAGGTACAAATTACATATTTGATAATCCATCCCAAAAGTCAAGTAAAACATGTCTCTAATAATAGGGTGTTGTTTCAACTCAAAGCTCAAAACACGGATGTTAAAAATTTAAAAGCTTTTGCGAGCCGACAAACTGAATAAATTATTCAAAAGAAAACTAAATCCTTTTTTTGCAAGCTTTTCCTATTTTAATAGTAACTTAATACAACAGATTAAAATATAAAAACAACTTATTAGAAAATAATAATTTACGATGTGTAAAAACCAGAAAAAATATATAAAAGCTTAACCAATATATTACAACTAATCCAGCCCTATAAAAATTCATCAGAGGCCAGCGGAATAGATCGATATCTCGTTTAGAATATGCAATACTCGCGTGAATAGCGAAACGGCTATTAGCTGCTGACGACTTCCACTCCGTGTCTTTAGGTACCTCCAAGAAGAAACCAGCCTTTCTCAGGCTTTACATTTCAGAATTTAAAAATAAAGTTTTATACATAAGAAATATAAACATCGACACATAAATACACACACGTCAATATAAACGCACCTTGGAAGAGACTGGACACACACAGCTTATATCATGGTGTTGATTCCAGCGTCCGCTTTATTTGTAGTATTTCTGATTTCAGAAGCATTTTGTAAATAAGGGACATACATTTCAAGGTCTTATAAGTTGTTTTATAAGTACTAAAAAATAAATATAAAAAAGTCGATTAAGTACATAGATACATACATTAGTAGCATTAGAAATAAAATATATTACAATACCGTAAAGCCATCATACAACTGTTGACAATACCGAGAATCGAACCCTATGTTTGGCAACTAAGTGACGGCATAAGTTTAAAGGTTTTACTAAACATGCTTTAACTAAGCATGCTGAAACGTTTGACTCTGAAATCATTCTAATTCAATACATTCAAATGTCATGCAAAAGTATATATTATTTAAACTAATTCCAACCCTCAATTAGATTGAAACTCCTCTAAATTCTCTGAAAGTTGGCCTAGTTACCGCACTTAAGAATGAAGGGTACATAACAATAGACAATAAACAAAAGAACTCGAGCTTTTTACGTATTAAGACTTGTATATGTTTTGTTTTTCTCATCTTACTTTAATTTTTACGGTATGTAAAAGCCTGTTTTTCAAAAAATCTAAAAAAGTGGGCAGAGTTTCTAGTGAAATTTTAAATATACTTAAGAGGTTTTTTAATGTAATTGTAACTTAATACCGACTTCACGTTAACAGTATAAAATATATCTTAACATATATCATATACTGAAACGTTTTCATAAACATTTTAATATTTTTTGCAATTGACATTTACAAGAAACAAAATCTTGAAAGAACCTCAATCTCCTTTTCTATAAGTTAAGCTTAATGAGCTTAATCTTTACATTTGACGTCTTCAATTTGAAATGTACTACACGTTACAAGTCAAAACGAAAAGAAAAGTGGACTTCATTTGAAAATGTATTACAAAAAGCTTATTCAAAGCTTTAAAATGTTTTTCAACGTAGACTATTCGGACAATAATTAATTCAAAATTGCTGTCACATCGCTAATTAGCGCTTCTTAAGTTTCTAATTTATTAAGTAAAGCTTTTGACTGTCACTAACAAAACAGACGCCGTATTCAATGTAAAATAAAATAAAATAATTTTGTTTTGCCTTTGCTAATTCAGATATATTACCTATCATATCATGTATCATTCACCACCACAGAAACACCATAACACATACAACACACTCGTATTAAATGAGCGTTTTTCACTTGAAATACCCCACTTTGTCATTTTCCTGTGATTAATGTTTTTATTCCTATATTTTTTTTTTTTTTTTATGTGAGAGGAGGCAAACGAGCAGGCGGGTCACTTCGAGTGATGTGCCAACCGCCGCCCATGGACACCTGCAACGCCAGGAGGCTTACAAGTGAGTTGCCGGCCTTTAAGGAAGAGGAACGCTCTTTTTTTGAAGGTCCCCAAGTCGTAGCGGATCGGGAATACCTGCGCTGGCAGTTGGTTCCACAAAGAGGTGGTGCGCGGCAGAAACTGCCTTAAAAAACGCACAGTCGTGGAACGCCAGACATCAAGGTGGTACGGATGGAATTTCGTATTCTGCCTTGATGTCCGGTGATGGAATTCCGCTGCAGGTATTAGCCCGAACAATTCATCAGAGCACTCCCCATGATAAATGCGGTAGAAGATGCAGAGGGAGCCTACATCTCTACGCAGAGCCAAAGGATCAAGCCGATTGGAAAGGATGGGGTCGTCGACGATACGAGCCGCTCTGCGTTGGATGCGATCAAATGGAAGGAGCTGGTATTTTTCTATATATTTTTTCTTACTTTATATTCCAAATTTTAACCTAATTTTGGCCTTGTTTATTAATGTCATCTATGGTATTGTGTGGGTTAGAGATATATAATGTTTAGGAACATATTTGTTACATACATAAATAAATGAGGCCTTTAAAACAAACAATACAATTGTAGGGCAGAATTATGGTTACATTGTAAAATTTATTCGTGTCGAGCGGTTTTGTGGTTGCAATCCCCGGTAATAGTTAAGCAAGGGTCGAAACGTCAGCCGCTACTACGCTTTCTAACTATAATATTGTAACATTTAACAATGCTGTTTAAATTAAGAAATACTGTTCAAAATTTGGTCCAGCTGTGTTACTGTGTAAATAACACGACACTTTGTTTAGTATTTCATGTAAATGTTGTCAATGTTTAAATTTGATTTTGAATTAATTAATCTAGTAGAACAAAGTGCTAACCGCCGCTCATGCACTCATGCAACGCCAGACAAGTGAGTTGCCGGCCTTTGAGGGAGAGGTACGCTCTTTTCTTAAAGGCCTCCAAATCGTTCGTAATACCTGAATTCCCGAACCACTGGCAGTAGGTTCACAAAGAGCTAGACCGTAATCATAGTCAGTGATTCAAGAGCTGGTGCTTTCCTCGCTCAGCGTATAAGCATCGCGATACAGCGAGGAAATGCCGCCAGCATTGTGGGTACTCCGCCACAGGGACCAAACTTTTTAAATTTGTTTTAGTTTTGTTTTATTTTAAGTTATATTAGTTAGTTTGTATATAGATTGGTTATATTTAATATTGTAAATTTTAACGTAATATATTACAACATTAAATCTAGTTAAAGTATAACGTTAAAACATTAGTAACACATTAAACCTTACAATTTATGTCTCACTTCTATCGCGTTTGAAGTACAAATCCTATTTTTGTTATTCCTTTGGTTCATAAAGGACCTTTGATCCCGGCTTTGCCTCCGAAAGCTTTATTAGGTACTTATAATTGGGCGAAAAGTCAATCGTGAATATTTTTTTTATATTCAAAGACGTCTCATAAAAAGGGCAATTACCCTGTATTTGATTCGAAGGCTTTCGAGGTAATGCGTAAACTAATTGGCGTTTTTAATGAGGTACGTAGTGATGTCAAAAGGTGACAGAATATAAAGGAGAAAGCGTTAAATTTCTTAAGCCTAGGGGGCGCCGGGGGCACGTTTTTTACATTCCACACAGGCGCTACACGAGCTAGTGACACTCCTGTTAAACTCAAAATATCTTTATTTAAGTAGGTCTTTACAAAGACACTTTCAAATCGTCAACTTTTACACTACCACTGGTTTGGAAGGCAGTCTTCTACCGAGAGGAACCGGCAAGAAACTCGATAGCTGCTCTTTTGACAGCATAATAAAAAGTTTAAAATAACAAAGCATTGTAAGGCTACTCAAGAATTGAACTGTCCCGATGCTGAGCCAATTGCCGACAGATTAAAGGGATCTTTGTCCTCTTAATATTCGTATGTGAATGTGAATTTATGAAGAGAAGTGGCTTAGTGTTGCCAGTTCTTCTCGTCCGCTATACGCCTTTGATTTGGGACCTTGCAGTAAATAGTTTTAAAAGTTATTTTTGATTTGATTCATACAAGAAGTAAACCTTTAAAACCTAAGTTTGAATTTGCTATAATTCATGTCGTAATAACGATTCTAAATTTACATAAGTTTTAAATGAATCACTTAGAACGAATGACAACTTGAACGCTCTTATGATACGTATTACAAAATACATAAGCCTGCAAACATATATATTCTAGCAAAGAGAATTGTATGAATGAGCAATAAACAACTAAAAAATACCGTTGTATACAACTATTATATATATTATATATATAACTATTATAGCTGATATAACAATATTTTATGGTAGAATTGTCAATTAAAGCTAGTAATTTATATTGGTTTATTAGGTTCTGTTGAATTGTATAAAGAAATTCATCCGTACCACCTTGACATCTGGCTCTCCTAAACTTTGTGGAACCAACCGCCAGCTCAGGTATTCCGGAACCGCTACGACTTGTGGGCTTTTAAGAAACGAGCGTACCTCTCCCTTAAAGGCCGGCAACTCACTTGGTTGGCGTTGCAAGTGTCCATGGGTCGGCGGTCAGCACTTCATTCAAAGTGCCACCCGCCTACTCGTTTGCCTCGACTTTGTCTCTTTAAATTTTTTTTATTAACGAATCATTTAAAAAATAATAGGTTATTAATGTTGTTTATAATATTAAGTTAAGTAGTGAAGCGAAAGTTGCATTAAATATTTCTGATATACGACAACATGGAGAGTTTACGGTAATTAAAGTCATAGTTTATTACGATGTAAATTAGAAAAAAAGTTAATAACTGATTTGTATTAATTTTAAGTTAATTACATTACGGTTACAATTAATTAACATCTAGTGTTAGTCTAATTACGAACATAATTATTGCTTTAAAAATCCTTAAAATAAAAATGTATAAAGTTTGGTCCTTGTGGCAGAGTACTCATAAAACTGGCGCCATTTTCTCTCGTAAGGCGATACTTATCTGAGCAGTATTTAAGTTCTATACTTTCTAGAAGTATACAAAACATATATATTATTAATTTGTTAGCCTCATGATTGATGTTTGAATGTTAGAAAAGTGTTTTGGTTTTGGCTACGGATTGTAATATAAAATATGCTGTTTTATAGTAATAATAATATAACAGTTACCGAGTTTTTAACTATAACCTTTAAGGTTATATCATATGTCATATAAATTGTGATAGATTACGTGAAGTCTGACAGCGATATGTCGCGATCCATCATTTAAATATCAACACTATCGTATTCTATATATTAGCTAAGTATAGTAATATTCCATGTCTTAATAGTTTACATACGTCATTTTCAGTACCGAAGAGAGGACTGGCGAACGTTTTATTAAATAAGTACAATTAAGCTCCAGATCCTTGCTGTAGCACACCATAGATCTCTAGCTGTATATCTATATGGTTCTCACTTCATACTCATTACAGACATTGGTTAGAGAAGTTGTTGCACCACTTTGGTGGTGAACTCCTCGCACAACGGTCATGTTTGATACTTATCTGAGTTTTCCAGCTGTTTAACTGTATGAATTAAGTAGTACGACGAAGTGCTGCCAACGAATTGGAATATATTTATTTATTGCTAATAATAACAAATTTTTATTTTTTGTAGGTAAGAACAATTAAGTTTTTTAAACGTCAAACAAACTTTTGAGCATCTGTAATAAAAATACAGTGTAAACTGCATGTAACGACCACTGTCTATAACACCATAATATGCACAGTGCCTTCAGTGACGTTATATAGAATTAACACTGTATATAAATAAATATAATAACAATGAATGATATTTTAATTAATACTTAATGTAAATATTTTTTAACTTTATTTTCAAAATGGACAAGTAGTCTTGTGCAATGACAACCTCTTTACGCCAATCTTTGCAGACATTTAAACTGTGCAACGGTTTGCTTATGCCGCAGTTCAATCACATAATTGTAAAATAATTGTAAAAATAACACTTATACTGTTACATAAATTAATATAACTATAATTTGTACGTAACACTTTAAATGAGACTCACGTTATGCCGCGTATGGTCGGTGCATGGTTTACCTTGTTTTTAAAATCTGTAACTGATCTTCGGATCCGGTAAAGTATGTTCCCTTAGCCTTGTAGTGTAAAAGACTATTTAAACGATAAAAATGCTTGGAATAAGTAGTCCTAAATACTTTGATAAGGACAGTGATTATGCTTAAAAAACTGATAGTTAATAGCTGATTATTACGGGTTCTCAGGCCGGTTTATCCCAGAACCCTCGTAGATCTATTGGAGTCTACATTTCTATGTGAAAAATATCGTTTTAATAATACTTACGTAAAAATTTTGAGGACAGCTTACCTGAAACGAAAAATTAATAATTAGGTATTCAAGATTGACGTATTCGTGAGTAATATAAATGCAATGCTCGCATGTTATATTCATTGTCATAAGAAACAAATCAAACATACCCTGAACTAGACTTAGTAACTATATAGAAACCGTAAATCATGTCATCTATCGGATGCCAATAAATCTCTTAACAATCAACATACCTATTGTATAAGTGGCGCCATCTATTTGGAAAGTAGCGCTCTTACATTTCTTGAAAACTTTCCCGCTAACAAGCTGCCGTGTGGCGCTGCCATGCGTTGAAGGTTTCGATGGTATCTCCCGGCCCGACGCGGCGCTAGTGTCGAATTTGTTCCTCAGCTCCTCGAACGACAAATCCCTGGACAGATCCGGAGACACGTCCCTGGATAGGTGCGACGATAAATCCACTTTTTGAACTTGCCCACACACACGCCCGAGCACTTCGTCTGACTCGCTCTTGTTCTCCATTTTTTTTTAACTATCACTTTACACTCGAAATTTCAAATAGCCGCATTGTTCCTAATTCAAATTTAAAACTATTCTCTCACTTATTCAATTCGTTTTTGTGCGTCATACGTAACTAATCACACAGTGTATGTTGGGACGTATACGTCTTAAAATTAACTTCAAAAAACGCAATACTAAGTTTGTCTCAGTTTGGCTCGACATCTAAAATTAAATTGTACTTGATAGCTAAAGGATCAAAGAATTCATTACGAAACGGGGATATGTTTAACTTTTACCAGAAATTTCTTGTATGCCATTTGTGAATATTGTTTATTCAAATCAAATGCTGAAGCAAAGCCTGTTTTAGCACAGACATTCTGAACTTATAATGAGAATTAGAAAGTTAATTTGGACTTTCAAAACACTACGCCATGTATCTTCCTAACAACTATTGAACTTATCTGGCACAGTTATTGGCTACTGCTTGTCAGTCTGGAGGGCATCTGAAGTATTTTTTATATAAAATAATAAAAAATATGAATTTGTATCAACTATGGATAACTATATAATATAATAAAATAAATACTTTGAAAAATATACGTTTCATAGTACATCTTAAAGTGATCGATAAAACAGGCCTTGGCTTATTAACCGTGTCTATTTTTAACCCGGAATAATATCTGGCGGGAAATTTGTTTTCATTAGTACTGCGTAAACATAGCCTTGGAGTTGGACATCAATGGGATTCTCTTGATTTACCGAGGTATATTTTCATACATACATTGTTTCAAGTTCCCTTAGAATTGTTTTATGTGTATACCTAGTTGTATTATCTTATAAGTTTATTGTTTTTTTTAAAATATATTTAGCACATAAGACGTTTGGGGACAGATGTAATAAAATAAAATACATGAAAATTAAATTCCGTGTCTGGATATATATACCTATCCAAGCATTGATAGAGGTTTAACACAACGAATGTGTACTAGCTTTAATAGACAACACACCTGCAATGCCAGACGGCTTACAGGTCTGGCCATTGAGGGTCTTTAAAGTGCCATCTAATATATAAAATTCTCGTGCCACAGTTTTCGTTCCCTTACTCCTCCGAAACGGGTTGACCAATTCTCCTGAAATTTTCTGAGCATATTGAGTAGGTCTGAGAATCGGCCAACATCTATTTTTAGAGACATTTTTTTTATTAGCAAAACGACTTTTGTCGGGATCAGCTAGTAAAAGTATAAAATTTTGTATTTTATTCCTTTTAATAACAGAACTTATAAAGAACAATGCAACTTTTTATTTGAAGTCATGTTGAATAACGGCATGTCTTAGAACCAAAAAATCGTCGAGATTGTAGTATGAATTTAATTTATTTAGTATCAAAAATCTTCATAAATTTAGTCTCATAGTTTTGTGTATGACGATTGTTTTAAATTGATATTCAAGGTCTTAAAAGTTAAGTTTATAAACTTGTTAAATGTTTTAAAAAAAACACGCTTAAACAATAGCTTACATAAGAGTCGATTAAATCACTGAAAAATATGTTAATGTTTGGTGGATCTACAAGGTTGGGTCAAAGCTTCCCCTGCATTCCTTAGATAAGACATTGTAAGGGTCAAAGTGAAAATACCTGTAGAATATTTACTATTTTACAGTGAATTGTTCGCCTTTTAATTAAAAAAAAATGTATGTGTATGTATGTGTAATGCATGTATTAAATTAATAATGTGTTTATTAATTTAAGTATTAAATGTTATAGATTAAGCACCATACGTATTGAATGCTATAATACAAATGAATACCTACGTGAAATATGTTTTATATGTCAGCATATATTTATATATTCCAAGAGGCTAGTAAATTGTTTGTAGTTCTCGAGGAAAAAACAAACACAATAGATGACTTCAAGATAATTTTAGTTAAACTGTATAAGAGCTTTTGACTCACAAATAATAGAAAGGAATATGTACGGGCGGGATTTGACCGCTTAATTCGACCAACTCTGCTCATCTCACCGTCACTCTCTCATCGTGTCTTACGCTAAAGGAGAACATTAACAGTAAGATTTAAGAAGATTTGAGCTGTCAAAAATTATTCTTGCAGTATTGAATCTGACAAAAATATCGTGAAATGCATGCTACTATTATGTTCAAACTATAATAAGAATGACGAGTATTTGCCTGGTTGTACATAGACAAAAAGTTGAATAGAATAGGCGTCCAGGCTTTAGTTATAAAATTGTAGCCATTTTATTCATCTCGCATTTCACTGAGTTTATTTAATTGCATTTTACACAATAGCATAGTATCTGCTGTAGTGTAAATTGAACAATTTTTAATACCCTACAATGTTCGTGATTTTTTTATGATACGCCGTACAGTTATTTCCACAAACTTTATTTCTTTTAAAATATAAAATTTTCAATTATAAAGTTTTGTGTTTAAATAATTTTATATTAATACTCCTAATGTGACCACACGAAGTAGAAAAAAAATTCTAAATCGTAAAGATAGTTATCGTGATAATTATATTACGTAAAAAATTACGAGCGCCTTATTAATATCTAGGTCTATCCAAAAGAACCGGAGATAACCAAGCTACACGTATTTCTTGGGTTGAAAGATTTAACGAACCATGCCCGGTCTGGAACAGGGCTGGAGTGTTTAAGTGGGTAGGGCAGATAACCCTCTGATTAGCAAGGGATTTGAGTGAAGGTTCAACCCCTATTTTCACCTCACATAAAAGGCTATACGCATTAAGTTTGGAAAATAAATATAAGCTTTTGAACGAATTCTTTAGAACAAATTCACTACTTTAAAGACACAGAACAACTCTGTATTACTGTAAATGGAGTTAGTAATTATAGCCTGTGGCGTGTGAAATTTTACGATGTCTAACCTGAAACCATTAATTTGTATTGGATTTTGTAGTTTACGAGTAAAAAAAGGTTAACCTATTGCAATTAACAATAAAAAAATATTTTTTTTAGAAGAGGGGCCAAACGAGCAGGAGGCACTCTTCTATAGACACTCACGTTGATGGGAGCTCGTGAGTGCGTTGCCGGCCTTTTTGGAAGTGGTACGCTCTTTTATTGACGGACACTATGTACATATACTTCCAATACAAAGTTTTTTGCCATTTTCTTGCATCCATGCGTTTGCTTTCTACACATATAAAATGATTGTAATGTCCAAATCAATATTTCAGAATTACAAAGGTATAAAGATAGTGTAAAATATTATTTTCCATTTTATATTAACTTACCAAAAATAAATATATCTTTAAATGTTAAAATTAAAAAAAGTCTTAAACTTCATCAACCTCAGTTAGTTCAATTAGGATCAATCAATTTCGTATGAAAAACACGCATTTAATAAGGACTGTTTACTTTTTCAAACCAAACATTTTTCATTCATCAGAAAAATGTTATCTGATATGTGTATTTACCTACCGCATTAAAAAAAGTACTCAACATTTCAGAACCGTGGACATGTAGTGGTTCAGTGATCCGCCAAATCCCATTAAGTATTTTTAAAGCCTATTTATTTAAAGGGAATTGATGCATGTACCGCATATAATTTCTAATAAGAAATAATAATAATATCTTAACTAGGCTTATAATAATAAGCCTAGTTTAGATATTTGCATAGTCATTCCTATTTATTACGAAATAAAATTTAATACAAAAGTACAAATCTGCTATATTAAAACCTTTGTACTTTCAAACCAATTAAACTTCCCTCTGTGCCATAGACTGCATTTATAATCTGTAGTAGCGCGTTTAATAAATTTCAAGTTTTCACATTTTCATATATAACAAACGTTTTAAAAAATGGAGCGCACTGAATTAACAACAGTTCTTACGTACATTATATTTTGCATTTTTCTTTTTAAATATTATAACATATACGAGTTAATTACGAGACATGTCTTATGTCAAAGTCAAGAAAAGCATAGTAATTAAGAGCAGTCGAGGTACGAGAAGCTTTTTAAATTTTGTCTTCACCATAGCTTTGACTCTAGATGCGGTTATAGTGACAATATGTATTATATTACTATATAAGATTTTTCCTAGTTTTATTAACAATCAGTCATAATATATAGACTATAAATTGATGTGTAGTGTGGGCTTGTTTTTGCATACTCCAGTAAACACGCTCCTCCAAGTTAGATGCATTCAGCAGTTATTATATTTAAGATATAAATAAAAAGATATCGGAAAATGAATGACGACTAATAACAGGTATAGAAAGTCACAGGGCTAGTGAAACACTTGTAGTGTAAAAGCGATTTTAAAAGAATCACTTTTAGGTACTAAAATAAAATTAAATGGTTAAACATTAATTATTTAACATTGAAGAGAACATAAATATAACTTTTATGATTATTAACGATATTGTTGGTATTATAACGTTAATAAATTTTATGACTGTAATATTTTGAATATAAGCTTTTTATGTATGCTCTGTAATAAAATGGAGTACCATTATATTTTTATCAAATACGGAGGTTTTCGTTTTAGCTAATAATGGCTGCCCGTTGCTCTAATATGTACTAAAATCTATTAAAAATATGTACTTCTATGTTTTAGAGCAATCGAGTAAATAAATATTTATTGCTTTTGAGTACGTTTTGACAATACCAGGATAAGTGCTGATCCATTTAAGTAATAATCTACTTGTTTTTGGAGAACACCATCTCTCTTTTATTAATCTTAAAAAATCATAAAATACAAAAAACGATGAATTATAAAGAAACAAAGAAAAAAATAAATACAAAACAACAAGTACCATTACTTTAGTGTGAAATTGTGTGTGTATGCGTGCGTGCGTGCGTGTAATTACATATAAATTATTAATGAATAACTTTAAGTGAGAGTTCTATATTTTGGTAGCTTTTACCACGCAAGTAATTGCCCTAATTTTACGTTTATAGAAGTGGTAAGGATATTTAATTGTTTCTTTAAAGCATTATATAGATGAGTAGAGAATTTACAAATTCCGATTTGTATCTAAACTAATTTGGGAGGCTTTAGATATATTTAAATTTAAAATGGGCATGGAGATCATAGGACGCGGCCGATCGTCGTTACATTTTCTTTTTTTTGCTTTGGGTCGACTCGGTTTGGTTAGATTGTGAACGCGTGATTTTAATTTTCTTTTCAATTCTATATTTGTAGTAAAACTCCTTTATTTTTTTATTTATTTATTCACACTTTGTTTCACAGTAGAATTAGATATTTTTAATAGATTAGTTAGTATATGGCGACCTTATCGCTAATAAGTGATCTCTTCCAGGCAACCCAATTTAATATATAATATATATTGTGAGTGTTATGTGCTGCGTACTATAAAAAGTATAGCTGATTTCTTATATTGGAAAATAAAATCATTTTTAACATTAATTGTCCTATCCATTGATTATAAATACTTAAAAAAGAGTGTTCGACTAATAATAGTAACCTAGGCTTAGTTCTGATAAATATATTAATGATGTTAAACTTGTTTCTTTTATCACAGTAACCGTATTCATTTAAAAGTCATAATAAAAAATATTCAAATAGATCTTTATAAAATCAATTTTGAGTCGTAATTTTTTACATTACGTTTTGAAAGGCATCTACCGAGAAAAGCTGACAAGAAGCTCGATAGCTGCTCTTTGAAAATATATATTTCAAATACAATTATGTTACATTATTAATTAAAATTACACCAGCATTAATATTTTTTATCTTCAGAATTTAATTGTTCCTTAATTGTGCTCTAAATATTCTTTATCTTCATTTTATGTTGGTGAAATCTAAAATTATGTAATATTAATAACTATGCGATACAGCGAGGAAATGCCGCCAGCATTTTGGGTACTCTGCCACTGAGACAAAACTTTTTAAATTTGTTTTACTTTAAGTTACTTATATCAGTTAGGTTAATACTATTGTATTATAGCTATTGACACATTTAAAATATTAGATAAAAAGATCGTGGTAAACTATGTAATACTTTAAGTTACCATTCTATTTTGGAATATAGACAGAGCAGAAAATTGTAACAAAAACTTTCCAACAGCCGTTTAAAGCTGAGATTTTACTAAACCCTAGAGATTCCACGAACGCTTACAAGTCTTTTTAAATCATATTATTTGTATTAATTACTATATTTTGAACTATGTTGTTTATAGATTATTTCCCAAAGCATTGTTAGGCAAAAAAAATAAAAAAAAAACCCCGAAAAATATAGCCTGCAAAACTAGGATCGCGTGAGTGAACCTATTGACTCTGGCTATCTTTTACTTGTTCTGACATCGTTCTAGTTGATAGCGTAACTTGATGCTTTGTTGGTATTAAGTTGTTCGCGATAGATTCAAACATGGGAAAATTTAACAAAACAATTGAATCGAGCTTATAATATATGTTATATTTACATGTATTATTCTGTTAAATTAAAGATTTTAATCTTTTTTGAAAAGTACGTATGTTTTAGTATGTTATATTAGGTAGTATGTAATAATATTTAGTAATAAGTTTAAGTCGTAAATTAAAATAAATTTAAGAAGTTTCGTCCCAGTAGCAGAGGGCCCATAATGCTGTGCATTTTGCAAAAGCACCAGCTCTTGGGTCACCGGTACTGACTACTAGGTGTCTAATTTACAAAGCATACTTTATCTAATATCAATTTCGTAACCTACTGTGGTCTCCTATACATTTATTATAACTGTTTGGATAAACATAAACCTGCAACATTTAATTTCAATAAAAACTTTCACTTAACAAAGGAAATATCGTATGAAAACTAAAGTACATTTACGAAACAAATAAAGGCAAATGAAATTGTAAATAATTGAGTATTGTCCCAAACACTCTTTTTCTACGTTGTACTGTTAGAAAATTTTCCATATAAAGAGCCACTGTAAACCTCAAATAAAACGGAATTATTATTTTTTACTTCATAATATTAATATGTATGTGTTACCTTTATAAGTTCTACGTAAAATGTGCGTCATACATTTCGATGTCTCGGTTTTCTCACAATTACCATCTCATAAAAGTTCATATCGGAGAAACCGGCACGAGGCGTTGAAAAAAATTTTTTTTTCAGTTACTGATCGTCAAAATACTACAGATGCGCCAAACAAAACTATTTTCAAAGAACACTACGAAAGATGTTTTTCTTTAAATTTCTCATTATTAACGGCAAAATTAAGATTTCATACACTTATAAATCAAAACTTTTAAAAACGTTAGGTTTTTTTTCACAATGTAGGAAATATACAGGGAAAAATAAAAACAAATTCAAAGTAAGTTATGTCTACATTAGACTCTGGTAGGCAGGTTCCAGGTGGAAGTTAGAGAGGTTATTATAAGTAGGTCGCGGGAATGATGTTTACGTACAGCAATAGTCTAAGAGCTGGACGTACGGTAAAGTTGCGTTCCTAAGACTAGATTTTGTTTAACCATTTTCACAGCCCAACGTAAGAGTATTAACAATTATTTTATAGTGCTATGATTGTATAATGTAAGTGCCCATTAGAATGGCTAATATGGCAAGTTTGTGAACTTAAACTCAAACTCAAAATATCTTTATTCAAGTAGGTATTTATAAAGACACTTTCGAATTGACAGTTATCTACCGAGAAGAACCAAGAAGAAACATTTAATACAAAATATTGTTCAAATCAAATAACTAAAGCAACTAAAGTTCAATTCAAAAACTAAAGCATTGTAAGGCTGCTCAAGAAATAAACTATCCTGAGCCTATTGCTCTAGGATTAAAACAAGCATGGTTAATCAAACATAAAACAGGTTGAAGTGTGTTTAAAAATAATATAAGTGCTCTGTAGCAGTCCGGTACTTAAAAGTTACTCTCTTGTTTCTCCTTTACTGTTTAATGAAAATTTTAGTTTTTTTTGATTATCCAATACTATATGAAATATCTTGTAAATGATATCCGACTCTTTGACTATAGATAAAAGATGAGCGTCTGCTCGGAGATGATTATGTAATTTGATTCCGGTGCCACTTTTGTGGTGGAGAAGCTTAAAAATAAAATTGTGGATTATAATTAAATTAAGAAAACCTCTCATACATACTAGTTAAATATGTAAGTATGTACTTGGTAGTATAAAAATGTTATATATAAGCGACTTTTAAATATACATAAAATAAAACAATAAGTAACATATTCCAAAAAAAATGCGGACTTATGTTAAATAGTTATATATAACAATATATACTCTTAAAGTTGGTTGGAATAAAATGGGGAAAATGACAATCCCACTGAGTTGTAAGTGATCATATTTTAAATAAAGAGTTTTTACTTTTACCAACCCGTTTGGGAAGAAATTCAACAGGACATTACTCGGTACTGAGTTTAAATACATGTTTTAAGAAGCTTTTTCTCAATGAAAGTAAATAAATATGGGAGTTATGTGGAATTGAATCAAAATTTAGTCCTACAAGGCATAGAACAGTTTTTCTGTGACGCAAATTGACTACGTAGCATAATCAATAGAGACTAAATACGTAGCCTAGTATGTGCTACGAATATTTTGATGACGATTACAGATATTGAAGTTAACCATCTAGGTCAGTGGTTCCCAACCTTTTGCCCCCCCTAACCTCTGCAAAAATAAGAAAATGCCCCCCTAACCTATAAAAAAATAAGAAAATGCGACCCTAACCAATGCAAAGATATGAAATGCCCTTAACTAGAGGGGTAATTTGAACAGTAAAAAATTTAAAATGCCCCCTCAAATTGCTAAATTGCCCCCCGGTGGGGCGTACGCCCCACGTTGGGAACCACTGATCTAGGTCAATAATAAAACTGAATAAACAATAGTGCTTAAAAATTTAAAGATCATATTTATTATAGAATAGGTAGCTAATAAACAGGAACACCATAAAGGTAAAGTCACAGCCCACAGAAACTCACGTGGCTGGTAGTTCGTGAATGTGTTGTTGACCTTTTATGAAATGGTACATTTAAACAAATCATGAGTAATGTTATATTATGAAAAATATTAAAATTACAATAAATACATGAATCAATGCGGATGGTGAAGGCTTCACTAGCATATACGTATCTTCCAAGGTTTGATAGAAAAATGAAAGCAAGATACAAGTAAGTATGTGTGTATTGGGACAGTAATACAAAATTTGTACATAATTTCTTTCTTTATGTTTCTTTTGTAAATAAAATATATTATTTGAATATGTAATTTCATTAGAAAATCTTTTATGAGAGTTTTCTTTTCGCCGCCTTTCTTTAGCGTACAATTGTCTCCGTCTTCCCAGCGGATTCATTTGTTTTATTAATTTCCATTACTCTATTTTATTTATCAGACTTCTGAGAGACATCACTTTTGTTTAGTTTTGTTGTAAAGTTTTGATTAACTACATTAAAACACATAGTTTTTTTAATACCAACTTTTACATAATATACATTGAAATCTCTCTATATATATATAGCATTTACTCGGTTACCTGAAGACCAATTTTTGAATATTAACATCAAAATACAAACAAGATAAAAACGGAAGCCAGAATATATACTTAATACTCTTATACGTTGTTCAAAAGCTACTTAATTTCTTTGGTGTACGCGAGTTATGAAAATAAGAATGAAGTCTTATCTTAGTCGCATTGTGTAGTTCTTTATATAACTTAGTGCCAAAGTCTATAAACATACAGTTTATTTCTTTTTAAAATGTTTCAGATTATAATAAAGGTTATATTTATTGTTTTTATGTAATATATATATATATATATATATATATATATATATATATATATATATATTACCATATTCGCTGGTGCATGGTTGCAGATATTTAAAACCCTTCTACGCCTTTGATTTGGGAACTGGCTGTAAATCTAGAGTCAACACTCTCCGATTCATAAGTGTACCATAACATAGTTGAAAAAAACCTATTTGAAAAAGTTTTAATTTTTCTATTTTATCTCATCTATTTTCCCGTAGCAATCAAACCATCGGTTTTCCATTCTTCCATTAAACTCTAAAGTACGTTAAACCAAGTCATTAAATACAAATTAATACTGGTTTCTATTACAAATCTCTGAATATGAATTGGTATCATGAGGAAGCCGATTAATCTCAACTAAGCTTCGATCGTAAGTCACATTTCATAATGACGCTCATTCAACAAACTGTTCATTCATTAATTCTGTAATTCGGTGTAATCTGCCATTAATTTGCTACGTGTGGCAAATTAGAGTGGCAGTGCCATGCTGTTACTTAGAGTTTCAGCCGAATGGGCAGGCACGGCCGGAGAAATACCACTCTCTCACAGAAAACCAGCGTAAAGTGATGCAATTGGACTTTGTTCATTTTGTACTCGCGTTTCGTTCGGTGAGTGAGATCTTCCGGTGCCCATTCTTTCCCTTCCCCCGTCCCCTTCCCCTACCTTCCCCATTTCCTAAGTTTCCTTTAAAGGCTGGCAACGCACTCACGAGCTACCAGCGGCGTGAGTGTCTATGGGCGGCGGTTTCACCTTTATGGTGGGCCGCCTGCTTGTTTGCCCCCTCTTCAATAAAAAAAAAAAAACGTTTATACTTGACAAGGAGGTATACATATAGTATAAAATTTATGTAAAAAAAAACAAAGTATATTGTACATACACATTTAACATACATATACATTTAACATTCTTAATAATAACGTAACTAATATAACTTAAAATAAAAAACAAATATATAACAAATTCAAAAAGTTTGGTTGTTGTGGCAAAGTAGCCATAATTCTGGAATTTCCTCGCTGTATCGCGATGCTTAGCTGAGCGAAAAAAGCACCAGTTGGATCACCGGTACTGACTACCAGACACCTACTTAATTTCTTATAAGGGCCTGTGTAATTGTACCTTAAGTACATATATATATTAAAGTTATATCTTATATATATATATATGTCACGATGTTTGTCCCCGATGGATTCCTAAACTACATAACCGATTTTAAATTAAATTGGCACACCGTGAGCAGTCTGGTCCAACTTGAGATATAGGATAGCTTAGATCTTTAGTTATAGTCGCAATTTTATTTTATTGCAAATTATTTGTCTATATAATTAATTGACAGTCACAATTATCTGTTAACTCCAAAAGATTCTAACAGATGTCGATACTTTTCGACTGGATTGAGTAAGTATTCAATAGATGGCACTGCTATGGTAAACCGACACACGTGTCATATAAGCTACAATTCAATAGCATGACTACCATGCATATAAATAATTTGTATGGCAAAGCAACGTTTGCCGGTTCAGCTCGTATATATATTAAAGTTATATATTGGCAATGTCTATGTAATATACGTCTGTTAAATTATTTTATAGAATGTTTTTAGTTAGTGGAGTTTTTCCTTTTTCTCATTAAGGAATAGATCCCATTTAACGATAAAGCCGCACAATGCCTTATCTCTAACGAAAATTTTTTGTTGGGTAAATAAATCTTTAAAAAAAAGACAGTGAAGTCTACAAAAATTGGGTTAATGACATTCATAACACTAAGAGGCGCTGACACTCGAATTGATCTTGAGCTAAGATTGCAAACTGCTTTAAATCGACTACTAGCTAAACCGGCAAACATTATTTTGCGATAAAATTACTAAAAAATAGGGGTTTGGTGATAAAAAGGTAAAAATTAAGGTTTCTATATATTTTGTAATGCCACATTATTAAAAATTAAAAAAATTTCGTCAAAGAATTTAAAAAAAAATCCTGCCTGTATCACGATGCTTAGCTGAGCGAGAAGCATTGTTGTGCAATAAAATTACCAAAAATAGGGGTTGATGATAAAAGGTTAAAAATTAAGTGTTGTATGTATTTTGTAATGCAACATTATAAAAAAATAAAAAGAAAATTTTTCTCCTTGTGTTACGATGCTTAGCTGAGCGAAGAAAAGCATCAACCAGGTGCCTACATAATTCCTTAATAAGCCTCTGTGCACTTGTACCTCAATGTCCAAAAGTCTCTACTCCAAAAAGCGAACAAAATAAAAAGGACCGTTATACTTTGACCCTTTCTTTATATGCTTGAATATTTATATAATATTTTACCTATATACATAATATAAGCTATACTGCTCGAAGGCAACATTGCCCAGTCAACCGTTAAAGGATAAAATAGCTTTATCTCCCGCATTGAATTTGGGATTTCAACCACTGAATGTCAGTAGCAGATTTTGAATTCACTATCTTGTCGACATCAATGCAACTAACGAAGCCATATCTGCCTTTTGTGTGCTCTAAGTACTTACATAACTGTCCGAGGCAATTCATTTTTGGTTTCATATTGTTATAGGAAATGTATGAGTTAGCACTATTTTTGTTCATCCATGGGGGATAATATATTAAAAATATTTTTTGCTTTTTAGTTCGTGTTGACAATACCAGGATAGTGCGTATATTTAAGTAATAAACTACATGTTCTTGGAGAACACGCTCTTTCTCTTATTAATCTTAAAAAATACACAAAAACAATGAATTATACAAGGAAAAAAATAATACAAAAAAAGAAACCAGTTACTGTAGTGTGAAATTGTGTGTATGTTTGCGTGTAAATACATATGAATTATTAATAATTAAAACCTTTCTAGCCTTATAAAAAAAGCGTTTTATGTTATTTCTCAAACCCAGACAGCATAATAACATATATTACATAATAATGATATAAATAAAAAAAGGCCAAAATAGGGTTAAAACAT
Organism: Leptophobia aripa; assembly: GCA_951799465.1. NCBI lineage: Eukaryota > Metazoa > Arthropoda > Insecta > Lepidoptera > Pieridae > Leptophobia > Leptophobia aripa. The sequence continues at coordinate 6,850,326 of OX637270.1, read as the reverse complement.
TAGAATATAATAGATAATATCTAAAAGAATGAAAACAATAAAACAGGAATATATGTGAAGTATTTTAAATGAGAAACGAGCATTTAATATTAGTGTGTAATGGTGTTGCTGTGGGAGTGTAATTTGATCTGATTTATCCTCAGTACTCAATGTTATGTAAATAATATATCCTTCAAAGATGTATAGACTAGTATTAGTGCATTATACATGTAGACACAAGGTATGTATAATTTTAAGGATTCCTCCAATTAAAAATATCTTTATTCAAGTAAGTCCTTATCTACAATTTTAAATCGTCAATTTTTACACAACCACCAGAGACATTTCGCAAGGCTGTTATCTGCCGAGGTTACCACTTCTAATCGTTATATACCTTATATAATTATAAGATACTACAGTGGTCATAAAAGCTACATTACATACAATATTCTTCTTCTCATACATTCATTTAATAATTTAGTCTTATATAGACTCTTTAATCAACGATATGATGGCTATGTATTTTGTGAATTAATAAAGAAGCCTAACTAACGCGAACCATTTTAAAGTGCAAGTACTTTTATATGACCCCTACTCTTAGAATATTCATGGCGTGAATAAAAGTGAAGACGAGCTCAAAAACCCCTTCACTGAAAAGTCTTTTCAGGCATAGAATGAAAGGACATAGATAAAGCCTACTTGTTAAAACCTTGTATGAAAAAAGTCTAGTTTGCCTACCGTTTTGTTTAAAACAGGTTAACTCACGACTTTACTTAATCACTGGTATAAATATAGATTTTTGTTGCGTACAATTATATGAAATATACCAAAGAGGTAACATTATTTTTTAATGTAACAGAAGGCTAACAAGCAGGCGGGTCACTTTGAGTCAAGTTTTAACCAACGCCCATGGACACCTACAACGCCAGGAGGCTTACAAGGTGCCTCCTACACCTGGAGGCTTACAAGTGAATCGCCGGCCTTTAAAGGATATATACACTCTTTTCTTGAAGGCCTCCAAGTTGTAGCGGTTCGGGAATACTTAACAAATAATATGTGCTGAGTTTCCCAAATACGAAGCCGATCAAGACCTACAAGATGTAATTACAAATATTATTCAGGAACACCACTTTCTGTCTGAAAACACGTGCTGTGAAGTTGTAATGATCGCTTGATGTTTGCCTGGGTAGGAATTGTATAATATCTAAAAAGATTTTCACCCAAAAGTTCAGCCGTACTTGAGTTATTACAAACTTTCATAAACACTGTAAAATCCATGTAACGTCACTCAATTTAATGAAAAACTCTCTAAAGCGTCAAAATTAATTGGCTTTGGTTCGTTTAGCTTGTATACCGTACAATGACTTTTATTCTTTCCATTTAACGCCATAAAATGCACAGTCCCTTGAGTGTCGTTATATAGACTTTACACCGTATATAGATAATACAAATGCATTATCACATCTTCAGTCATGTTACAAGCTGTACATAAATCCATTTCACTGGAAAGATAGAAAGCATACAGTGTCAGGCAATAATAAATCTTTTAAAATTTCCACAAGAATATATTTCCAGTGAAAATTTTGCCAAGTCTGCGCGAATAAACCTTTCTTTTAGACAGCATCTCATAGAATACTTCAGTAATAATCAATCATATATTATTCTACAATTTAATATCTAGATGTATAGATTCATTTTAGAGTATGTCACTTATTCACATTCAGATAATAAACTATAAGTTATCGGACGTCGAGACAAAATGCGAATTTCCATTTGTATTACTGACGCTTGGCGTTTTTAAGCATAGTAAGTACATTTATATAAATCATATGATCACCTGATTTTATACTTCTGAACTCAAATATCGATTTAAAATATATTTTTTTTAATTCTTGGAATACAAATCTTGCCCTACGTTTGCTACAAGACTACAATACAATAGTAATTCAAATTCAAGTTTTAATTCACTGCGCGCCTTCAGCTAATAATACAAGAAACTCTGTGGGGTTGTCATTTTTTGGTGGTTGTTTTTTACAGTTATTTTCATAATTACTGGATCGTTTAATTTTTACAATCGGATTTAAATGACAGTATTAAATTTATAAGTTGCCCAAGTCTATTATTAGCCATGTGTCATATAGATTTATTTATTTTATTAAATCTGTCCCCAAACATCTTATGTGCTAAATATATTAACAAAACAAGAAACTTCTAAGATAATAAAACTAGGTATACACACAAAACAATTAGATGGGAACTTAAAATAATACAAATGCGAACACAATCAGGATTTAAAGGTTTGTTTTTTATGGTATTTAAAAGCCTCCATGAAAGGTAAGCAGGTATATGTGGATATATGTACTAGAATCTCTCAAAAAACTTTTATTTCATTTATATCATAAAATATACAACAAATGAATATATACATGACACCAACATCTAAGGGCTTAAACTAAGTGCCTGGAGTAAGAATAATAAATTTACAAAGAAAATAGACAATTTATCTAGCAATCACACCGAATTCTCCAAAAAATGCCACCAATTTTTGAAGTTATTGCAATTTAATACAAGGGATGAGTTTTATATTTCGTTCAGTCACGCCATAATAGAATTCAGCAAAGAAATAAGCGAATAAAGACAATGCTATTAACCCGTCGGTTTGTCGGCCATCCTGATAAATGATCGACGCGAGACCGCCCTATAAATGTATAGAGATAGCTAGATGAATGAGATACTAAAAAAGGTTTTTTTTTAATTAAAATATATGCACAGGTCTTAATCACATCTTCAGTTAAATGTACACTTAATTTGCTATTCACAATTACAGCTAAATCATAAATATTAATGTGATTTAAAAATAATGTGAATAATGTAGCTTAATGACGTTAGTTTTTGACAGCCAACTGTCTTTTGTCAAACGATGACATAGACTCAAAGATGTCAAACGTCAAACGTATTATAACCCACCTCTTGTGAATATGTTTGTCTGAAATAAACATGAAAATGACACCTTAACGCAAACAGACAAATTTGTTACCTTTATCGCCATGTTTTTTTCAAATCAAATGTTGGTATAAAGCGATAAATAATATGGACAACATTACCTAAATATTTGCATCTAATGTAAAGAAATAAATTATATATGACCCATGTGCGAATTTGAGAAAACAGACAAAGATCATAAATCAACATCCCGTAAAACACATCGAGCCACTTATTTAGTTTTTATGTTAGAATTGCCGTGCTACCGACACTGCAGCCTCTAAAAAGAAATCCCTTTGACTGAGTTATACGACAATGATGTATAGCTTCTTGGCAAAAAATCGTATGTATAAACTCAAACTCAATAGATATTTTTATAAGTAGCGTGTTTATAGCTACATCAGTTTTCTTCCCGGCTACAGTCACCGAGGGAGGTTTCTGTACACATTATTTGCGAAGCGTTGGACATTAGCGGCGGAAATAGCTTGTTTAGAAATTGGTTCTATAGATAACTGAGATATATAGATGTTCTATAGAGCATACAATATTTTATTATCCCAAAGCTAACATTCATGAAATCCGCAGAAATGTTCTGAAGAATTTAATAAGTACGTTTTCATGTTGTTTATGCAACTTTATGTTGTTAATGTAAGGAAAACGCCTAAAACATTCTTCAAAAATAAGTAATTTTGATATTTTATCTTCAAGATTAAGTAAACGCGGGTATAATTAAGATAGGACGAGATGGCCATGCGGTTAGTACAATATCAAATTAAATGAATAATGAAAAAGTGAAGCGGCCTCGCTAAGAAAACTCTTGGCAAAGCGGTCTTCCTAAATATACAAATTAACCTAAACACATTGGAGAAAGGCTTTTATGAACGAACTCATATATGTATTTAAGTATACTAATTGTAATTATTATAATAGTTAAGTTTATAGAGCTTTGAATAAGCTTATGCAGTGTAGACGTAGCTCTAGGCATCTTAATTTTAATTCGATTTCTACTGTTATACTCAAAAAAAGTTCTTCAATTTGTGTATTTTTTAAATAAATAATATTTCGGGAACAAAACCGAGACTTCCGGGTAAATATAAGACAAAGATTCTTCAAATCCTAGTGAAAATCAATATTAACAGTTTCATAACAAGTGGATTTCCCCAGGGCTAACATGATATGCGCCCATTCTCCGAAACGTAAATTGGGGAACTTAAAGACTACTGACACGCAACACTTAAATTTCGGCGTATTTTTGTTTGAAGCTAGATTTTTTTTTATATACAAATAATATTTACACACGATTTTGAAGTCGATTCATAATTTTAAAAAATACCTGCATGATGCTTAGTGCTAGTCTAAGAATTACCTTTCGATGTAACAGAAGGCAATGCAAAGGTGGTACTGATGGAATATCGTATTCTGCCTATTTGATTTTGCATTCATACTCAGCTGTGGACCATTAGCAAAGAATGCATTGATTCTTCTTCATTATTTCAGGCGTTTTTTGAGTGGGAGTGCCATGCTGTTACTTAGAGTTTCAGCCGAATGGGCAGGTACGGCCGGAGAAATACCACAGAAAACCGGCGTAAAGTGATACAATTGGACTTTGTTCATTTTGTACTTGCGTTTCGTTCGGTGAGTGAGATCTTCCGGTGCCCATCCTTTCCCCTAACCCGTCCTCTTCCCCCCTCCATTTCCCAATTTTCCCTTTAAGGCCGGCAACGCACTCACGAGCTACCAGCCGCGTGAGTGTCTATTGGCGGCGTTCACCTTTATGGTGGGCCTCCTGCTCGTTTGCCCCCTCTTCTTTAAAACAAAAAAAAAAACTATCCAAAAATAGGAAAGCTTATAGGCTTACGAAAATAAAATAACAAAACCGCAATTTATATACTTAGCACAAGATGGCGGAACATCAAATAGGCATAAAATAATTCATCAAAGGGATCTGTATGTGTAAACGATAAAGTCAATAATTATATGAAAATTAACTTATCACCTGTGAACATTGTATCGAGCTTTACGTTTACCAATATTGGATGAATATAATCCTATTAATTCCAGATCACAACGTGTTCATTAGCTTGTAATTATTACGATATACCGTAAATTAGTTCAGTAGGATTTAGGTCAGAAAGGTTTACTGCCATTTTAAGTCGAAAATATATCAATAATTAATATCTAATATATAAAATTCACGTGTCACAGTATTCGTTCCCTCATTATTATTTTTATTTGACAAACCCACGTTTGTCGGGATCAGCTAGTTATATATACTCGTACAATTCACGTGTCAAAAGGTTCGTTCCTGTAGACCTCCGAATCGGCTTGACCGATTCTCATGAAATTTTGTGAGCATATTGAATAGGTCTGAGAATCGGCCAACGTCTGCATTTTTGTTTATTACTACTTACTAGTGCTCTAAGGCCCCACATCGGGGCAGAGGGGAGATATGACAGTATTTTATACGTATTGTTAATTCATATGTATTAGGAATATTCTGACTTTTGACGTAATGACATTGATTCAAGTAAGTATACTACTGATACAATATTAAATATACTAGCTTAAGCTTAGCCTACAAATGAAAAGCTCTTTAATAGTTTAATTAAACACTGAATAAACACGCCAACGAGCTACCAAGAGTGTCACGCTCGTGGACACACAGTCTTTCGATTTAACTAAATCATAAGCTTTTAACTAATTCATATACTTTAAAAGCTTATCATAACATCATAACATTTTAAACATTAACTTGAAGCTATTTAATTTTCTAAATATTAAAACTGGTATGTATATGGAAGAAAAAGCTTAAATGTCCTCACAAAATTTGATTGAAAATATTTATAAAATTGAACCCTTTTAAAGTTATTAAGCTAAAATGCCACTAAAAATTGAAGAACATTTTTGTAAAACCTTCTTGCGCCGTAAGTAAGCGATAACTCATTTTACTTTCAGAGGCGTCGGCTAGGAAATAGCGTGGAAATCTCATATAAGGCTCTCACGCAATTTGCCCAAATATTTGCAATAATATTTAGGACATTGAAAATTAAATGTGGCTTGAGCAATAATGTTTTTTTTTATTTATTTGTTTATTAGTATGTATAATATTGTGGGTTGTCTGGAAGAGATCGCTTATTAGCGATAAGGCCGCCCGTTGCTCTTATATGTTCTTACACCTGTTAATGTCATTTGCTTCTAGTGTTTAAGTGCGATAAAGTGTTAAATAAATAAATAAAATATAATAGACTTTGGAAACGCAAGGATTGTTTTTTTTAAGTAAATATCGACAACCAATTTTTTTATGTAAGAGGAGGAAAATGAGCAAGCGGGTCACGTCGAGTGATGTGCTAACCGCTGCCCGTGGACACCAGCACCGCAAGGAGGCTTACAAGTGACATTTTTTTTATAGAAGGGGGGGCATACGAGTAAGTGGCGTCCATAGATACTTTCGTGGCTGGGAGCTCGTGAGTGCGTTGCCGGCCTTTTAAGGAGTGCTACGCTTTTTTGTTGAAGAATATAAGATATATGGAAATATATTCTTTTCTTTTCAAATCAAAAACATTTATGTTGATTCATTAATCGTTTCATTAGCTCTGCACAAGAATGTGACATTTTTATGACAGGGTTAGGAATGATAGTGGACGAATATGAGAGGTTGTTAAATTTAAGTTAAAAACTGTGTGTGTTTTTTGGCTTCGGCCGTAAATTAATAAATTTCAAAGATAAGAAGTCATAAAAGAGAATTACGGTTTTTCTTCTAACATCAAAAATAAGAATTCTTCAATACGTGTAGATTGGATGGCTTATATGGAGATTGACGTTTGTCATTCTAGATTTGTAGTGATAAACCATTCTCTTGTTCAATTGGTATGATTTTTGTATCCTAAGCTTTCAATTTAAAAGCGAGCGTTTGAGTCGACGGAATATTCAGTGAAAACTCCATGTAAGGTCACTCTATTTAACGACTAACTCTCTAAAGAGTCGAAATTAATTGCCTTTGGTTGGTTTAGCTTGTATTATGAGTTTTCTTCTCTCCATTTAACAACCGCTATCTAAACGCCATAAAACGCACAATCCCTTCAGTATCGCTATATAGACTATATATATCTATTTGTGTAGTTGCGTAAATTAATGACTTGCTAAATATGTAATCGTTTATAAATATATGTATGTAATAATATAACATAAATTATATGTAAGTATTATATGTTTTGCCGTTCTTATATCAGACCTGATTAACTGGCTTATTTAGTATATATACCTATTTGGATATTAGAGCAATTCACTCAATTAAAAAAATATTCAGCGAGCTAGTTTTAATACGTAGGCTAACAAAACTAATTACATATAAAATGTGTTGTTGGATTCATCAAATCTTCGAAAATTGTTTTATTCGAGCCCAAATTCAAGACGTTATGTTAAGTATATAATAGTGTATATAGGATTCAGTAAAATCTAGGAATGAATGTTGGCATTGTTCCACGAATTTGTGTTTCGTATTGCCAAATCATACTCGATTGAATGCTGCTCATTGTTCCAAACAGTTTGCATAAAAATGAGTCGTTTGGCACTTAGAACATATTTGTTTACTTTATTTAATAAAGTAAACCATTGTTCTGCTTACAGCAATTTGTTTGTGATACACTTAAAGTTATACCAAAATTGTTTTAGCAAACAAATTTGTATTCACTTTTTGTTCATAACATCTCTTGGAGTATGACGAAATCGTACATTGTTCACAAAAATGAATAAATCAATCGATTATCGAAATACATAATGACATCAGTTTTCGTTAATTAACATCTTATTTCAAAAAATCTTACATATAATGAAAATATGATTTTCTTCTGCTTTAAAATAATAACAAATAAATACTGTTCTATAGTTTTCGTCTATAGTGAGTTCATTGAAATATAAAAAAAAACGAATTATTAAGATTCTCCTGATTGCTGCAATCTAAAGGTTTTAAACAATTACGGATAACATTTGAAATATTTTGGGTGACAGACCAACACAACATAAGATGTACCTATCTATATTTCTCATAAACACGTTTTTCTCATTCTTCCTAATTACGCACTCTTTAAAGAGGGGTCGTGGTAAGGTCATCCTGGAACTGCTGCCTTTGACAGCACTAGTTCAAGGTAGACCCCGTTGTGGTCCAGGACGGTACAGAGCGTTGGAAATAGCCAGCCACCACGAACGATTCCCCGCCAAGAAAACCTTGTACCTTGTACCATGCCCAAAAAACTTGTATCCGTCAGAAGACGAAACGTTTCTCTCATTAATGTTCATTAAATGGAGACGATAGTTTTTTTTATTGTTTTTACGGGTTAAGGGGCAGAGCAGGCACTTGAAATAAAGTGCTATTACCTGTAACGCCGGGAGGTTTTCAAATGATTTGTCAGCCTTTGCCAGCCCTGTGTTCAAATAATATATTATTTTCAAAAATTGGGACGCATAAAAAAGGACATTCAAAATCGGGAATGGGTTTTGAAATTGAATTACACAACCGAAGATTATTTCTAATGTGTAATTTAACGGTCTTCAGCTTTACGAGCGACCGAATTGTTTTTGTTAATTCAATTTTGATTTATGTTTCAAATATTAAGTTTTTGTGAGTATTTAACATTTGATTTAATGGTGCGTACAACTCGTGAATTCTAAATGTCGTTTGTAGTTTTTAAAAAAATATTCCAAATTCAAAAAATGTCAATTATTAATCATTAATGATATAAAAATATATATATATATATATATATATATATACAGAATATTACTTACATAACGCGACATTTTCTTTGCCGTTGGGCAGGTAGGGCAAAGGAGCAGACACACCATTCTATATTATTAACAGGAGACAAACGAGCAGGCGGTTGACTTCGAATAAAGTTCTAACCAACCAACACCATTTGACAATTGTGTTGCCGGGCTTTAAGGAGATGGTACACATTTTTCTTGAAGTTAAAATGTTCTTTCTTGTTCCATATATATATTATATATACATAAACAACGTAACTTACCAAGTATAGACAGCATTAGTTATATTATTTTGTTTAACGTAGTTTTCTCAAAAAGCTTATTTTTTGCTGACTGTAGATCTCATTGCGATCAGCCACTTGAAGGAACTGGGTCATCCGTAATTTACGAATGCGCAAAAAAAATCCACAATTATTTTCATGTGATATTTGACAATTCGTGGGATATTTTTGAAGTTCATCAGGAACTGAGGACTGAGAATCAGCAAACATCTATTTTTAAAGACACTTATTTTTGGCAAAACGACGTTTATCGGGATCAACTAGTGCTAAGTAAGATTTTTGTTTATAAGTGAAATGTATTTTCAACTGCTTTATGAGATATGCAAACTATAATTTCAAATATCCAGAGATATTGGAGATAACTTGATTGCGTAATTTCTATGATAGTCGAAATTCAAATTCCAGTTGTTACGTTCTAATTAACCAATAATAAATGTACAAATTATACATATCTGAAGGTTTTAATTATAATTTCAAATGGAAAATTTGGACACTATAAATATATATTCATTATAGATTATCTAATATATAAAATTCTAGTGTCACAATGTTTGTCCATCTCCTCCCAAACGGGTTGACCGATTCTCCTGAAATTTCGTGTCCATATTGAGTAGGACTGAGAGGAGGAGTGAGAATCAGCCAACATCTATTTTCAGAGACATTTTTTTTTGTTGGGAAAACGTCGTTTGTCGGGATCAGCTAGTGCTATATATATATATGTGTATAAAAAGGTGATTCGAACTTATTCAAAACTTATTTAAACGTTTAATATAGAAAATGACTCGGTTTGGTGTGGGAATGTTTTAAGTTTATAGGAGATATGTCATAGGCAGGAACATGCTAATGGTCGTTAAATGTGAACAAGGTCATATTTTGACAAAATAATAGAAAAAAGAAGATGTATCATCGCAGAAGCCAAAACTACTCGACAGACTTGAAGCGAACTAAAGCAAAATGCATAAGACAGAGAGGAATGAAGAAGTATCATATCTACCCTATGCCCCGACTTGGGGTATGGGGCCGCAGTTAAGTAAGGTAGACTATGAGAGATTGTACATTAATATTTGATTCCTAAAAATATATAACAACTATGTCTGAAACATTTAGCGTAACTGAGACATAAATGATTCCAAAAGAACTAAAAACATAGCTTATTTGCCTAGACGTAAATTCAAAGAAACAAAAACGTCTCAATATTACAAACGGAAAATGGAAAATTCTAAAAGAAGAGCGGAGTGTTTGAAGTTTTTCTTTGAGTGTTGTGAAGTACATACACGCTGGATGTTAATTGTACTTAGAATCAGGCTTTAACACTGGTAAGAAAGCTATTAAAACATTTCTTTAATATACTAACACTTATTTGAAACTGACTTCGCAAGGAGGTTTTACTTTTAAAACCTTTTTTTTCTTAAGTTCGATAATACATTAATATAATCTGTGGTGTTTAATCTGTGTGAATATAATCTGTAAGCTTTAATCACATACAAGGGAAGACGTAAAGCCATATATATTTATTATCAAGTAAAGGAGCCTCTAATCTATTAATCTCTTCATTTAATAAAGCTCGAGGCGTGAAAGAGAAAAATGGTTAACACTTAATAGGTGTAGAAATTTGTACGGTTTGTGTAATTTGCTATAGGGATAAAATTAATTTTGTTTCTGTACCTTTAATTGAATATTCCTTATCCAGCGCTATCGCTCATAGATATTATTATATAGGGTGCAATCATCAATCACAGATTGTCGATCTATTATAACTAATGATGTTAATACTGATAGAAAATACAATCTAAACATTGCAATACATCATTTCGATTCATTCATTTCAATCGGAATAATGCTACCAGAAAAGCTACTTATTTTTTAATTCGGAATTATTTGCACTAAAACAGTAGATTATGTTAATAGATATTAGTAAATAAGATTAACGGGCGGTCTTAACGCTAATAAGCGATCTTTTTATTCATCCCTTTAGTCAATTTATCGAGAAAGCTTTCTCAAATTTAAATCAAACATATTTTAATAGTAAGGAGCTCGTAATGTTAATTAAGCGTCGCTCAGTACCTAATCACGGTCACTCAGACTAGACTAATGACAGCACTGATTTTCAGCTAATTGTTATCTTTGTGACCGTCCATGGGTTTCATGATGCGGTTGGAAATGCAGGGCTAAGCCAGTCTTATTATCATATGGATATATATTTAAACGGTTTTTAGCGTTTAACGGTAATTTTGAGTAAATAGAGTTTTATGTTAGAGATTAAAATTACAATTTTGTTTAAAATGGCAACTCTTAAATAATTATTTCCATCACGACAAATGAAATTATAGAAATATATTCAAGTATGAGTTTTCCTATTTTTTTGTGTTGCTAAGTAATTAAAAATGTTCGTATATTACTTGGATCATTTGAAATATTGAAAAAGCATCGTGTAATTTATTACGACTATGCATTGATGTATTTTACGTTGATCTGTAGATGATCATCATCATATGATGATCATATCCATATTTACAGGGTCATTATCCGAGCCAAAGGTACAACAGCTTTAGCCACACTTATTAACAATTTTATTAAGCTCGGCCTATTTATACAGAAATAAATTAATAATCACCGAAGGGACATCCAATCTTGAAAATAATCTATAAAGCTAATCTGTTAAATTACGTTCTATGAAATATATTAAAATAGGATTTTCATTTTAGATTGAAATTGCGTGAATATTTACAATATATTTTGCTCTTGATAACGTTTTGCTGGTGATTTTTATTAATTCAAGTAATTAGTTTAACGTTCCATGTAAGTTTATTTTAACGTAAAATTTTAAGAATAAAAAGAATGTTTAAAAAATAGCGTAAATTAAACTTGTATTATTTATTCTAATATTTAATAGAAAAAAATTATCGGTCGATTCATAAACGCGCTCAATACAACACTTTGTTCATATGAGTTCTCAATAAACCTAATCAACCTACGCGATTCATCTGGAAAACCATAAATCTATTTTCGGTTGTATAATAAATTCAATATTTCTTTCATCGTATTTCCTTACGTAACTAAATAAGTGTGAGAAATTGCGAAAATTGTCGAATTAGTACATACGGCTAATCGAATTTTTAAATTTCGAACCACATTTTTACCTGTTCGATATAAGAACACTCAGTTTCACACTGTTCACAACACTGGCACAACTCAAAAGTTTCGCGTTAACGTCAATAATTTGTGAGACGTGCTTTCACGTCACGGCTAGCCGCGCTTCTGAAAGCTGCATTGCGACCACTGTTTCATCAAAGGCTAGACTAACAACAAAACAGTGATTACTTGAAAGTTTTCTTTTTAAATATCAAGAGTATGAGAATATTAAAATGTAGAGTTTAATGTAATCTTACAATCAGTAGTAATATAAACTTTTCAAATAAAAATAATATGACATGCAAATGTCAGCATATACTTAACGCGTTTAAGAGATAAGTGCAGAGTCGTTTGTCTATTACATAATTAAAAGCTTATCTACTTAAAATACAAAAAGCTGCTTTAAATTTTCTTTGTTTGTTACGTCAAAGTTTAACGTATTTAAATACAAAAGGAGATGCGAATTTGGATTTGGAATATATTTGATTATATATATTTGTTAAGGCTTTTAAATTTTGTGAGTTTGTTCACAAGTTTCCCGGAAAGGCTTTTGGTTTTAAATTAGGTACTTTCCAATTTAGGGCACACTAAGTTTCATCAAGATCTGTTAAGTACATTAATTATGTATAAGTATTTCAAATCGGTTTATATTTCTTTGACGAGTGTTTAGACTACAATATATGTATACAAAGACTATATATATTTTTGATTTACGCTTAACAATTTCTGAGTTATGCCTCCCGGTTACTAGAAGCATACATATTCTATGCAAACATGAAAAATATTGGGTACTATTACGAAGAATTGTATAACCACGAGCATTCAAATTTACGTGGAAAACTGAGAATCGAACAATAAAATTAAGGGCTATCGGGAAATTTGAGTGGTTCGCTAATAAAGCATCATTTTACTGCCCATTCATCTTCCCAGACCGTTGTTCTGAAGTAATGGTTTCTACAAGGTAATATAATAGGCTAGATTTACAGGAGGGTACACGGGAGGATTTGTGTAATGATTATCACTAAAAAGGTGTTTAAATTAACAGAAACTTTCGATTTTTTTCAATTACTTGAGATAAAAGTGGCTTTTTCAGCTCCAATTATTGTTTCAGAGTAAGAATAATCCGGCTAATAACGGATAAAAGTTTATGAAATTAATAAAAGCTCAAAACAGAAACATTTGTTCTTTAGTTCAGGCTTCACACCCTTTGCGCAGCTGTCATATGCATTACAAAAAAAATATATAATTTTTTTTGTCTGCATTAACAAAAATTTCCCACGACTAAAGCGGGGCTTGGGTCATACAAGCGCGCTAGACCTCAGAGTTAAGCCACTACACTAAATAAATACCAATTCATATGAACAGCGTCGGTAACTTTTATTTGTTCATTCAACATGGAAAAAATTATTATTTCACGCCGTGTCAAATTATAAAGCTTTTTGCTGTCAAAATTCAGTGCACTTAAGTTTGACGCTTGAAAGCTTAACGCTTCGGCGCCTTGTATACCATGACGTGTATAAGTCCAAAGTTATTTTTTTTAATCGTTTCATTCATTTACTGTGAACCTGTATTTATTAAATTACAGATTTTAATAAACTGTTTTTTTAACTTTATGACACATACTTATCACTTGGTGAAATTTATGATTAAATTTCACCAAATTTTAGATCGTAACTTATTTTGATAACGCTGTTAAATGAACAGTTTTTTTAAAATACTAATAGATAAGTAAAATCATAAATACTAAATATAATACGCCCATAACGAAACTAATAAAAACTAATAGATTAAAATATGAAATGCACTACTTTTGTCACTCCGTGCAGTCTTGTGCAAACACTGCGAAATATAAATATTAGTCGAACGCAATATTGGAAGAAGGAAGCTTAGCAGAAGGAAAACGTCATGGTTCCGCAATATATTTGAATGGACTGGAATCGTTTGTCCTGTGTAGCTATTCCGAAGAACCAAAGATAGAGAGGCTAACCTGGTTACCAACCTTCACTAGTTGCAAAGCACACTTAGAAGAAGACAATTGTTTAAATGAGCTTCTTAGTAAATTTGCATTATTGGTGCCACTTCACACGCGGCTGCATTTCCAATTCATACAACTAGCGTTACCTACCATCCGTAGTATGAATTTCTTTACCTGGAAAAAAAATAGCAACTATAAGAGAAATGAATTTTACATTTAACTGACAAAACATTATCAGAAAATGATTTATGTTAAAAATACGCGAATCGGTCGACGAGAATCGAGATCATTACCAACACAACGCCGAGCCAAATATCCGTCAAAGCAAAACGCTCACGTCTCACTGAATCTTCAACGTGAAATAAGAGTTCACTTAAAGTGTTGTCGATGCACTACTTGTTATGTGTACCAGCTGACGACAGGTTCTTTTTAAACTCTTGCAGTTAACTTCTATACATATATTGTCGGGCATGTTTCTAGGCGATTCATTTTATGTCATCATTCATTTTATTTCAACTCGGACCAGGCCCCCGAGCGGGACCCCGTTTTTTTCTTACAAAAGTCACGAGAAAATCAGTTTCTAGGGCCGGCGGGGCCGACTACAGATGAAGACGATTATTAGATTTTATGTACCTCGAAATATAACGTAAGTGTTTTTTTTATGCATCAGGAGGCAAACGAACATACCGGTCACTTCGAGCGGGTGCTTATCGTGGCCTATGAAAACCTGCAACGCCAGGAGGCTTGTTTGAACAGTACATTCTTTAAAACATGCGTCGCACTCAACACAAACTATAGAATTCATTCTGAGTTCGTCAAATAAGCCCCACACCTAATAATATGAGTTGTGTGCGTTAACCTTTATAACATAAATATTCCTCCTAATGCCTAATTAACTTTATGCTGAAATTATTAAATTACGTACGTATGTATATTTTAACTAAATATATGTTTTGTGTGTGTACAATCGTAAGATAATATATCAACTTAGTTTAGTTCCCTTAATTGAAAGCTTCAGAGTTGTATCCTCCATTTCCGGTGACCTGAAGGTATTAGAGACAACGTTATATCACTGTCAAGTCCTGTAATAAGCAAAAAAAGGCTACGCGTAATATTTCATACAAGGGGATATAGGCGATTTTATGAATGCTTTACGAATATATATTTTCTTATTTAGTTTTAATGTAGAATTTGATTAGAGTCTATGATTAGTCTGAGATGAGTTTCTAAACATCTTGATCTAGCACACATAAAAACACGTTTCTGTCGTGCAGGACGATAAAGGAAGATCCATGTTGGGGTTCCAGCATCAGATTTGTATGAATCTGAATCAAATTCATTACGATGTAATAGGTGAAACTTTAGGGAAATTATAATTAAGATGGAAAATTTTAACCATAAATTTCCAGACAGCTTAATATTAAATTGGAAGACTTTGTTTGTATTGTTAATTGAGTGGGTTCAAACTTCTCAACATAGCATTAGAATGATGTTAATAGGAATTAATACTAAAGTATTACGCGTCTTTGTTTCACTTAGTTAAAGAAATAAATAGTAATGCCATGATTGATGTATGTTATCCCAGTACTTTTGTTTTAGTTAGTCAGTAAATATTCCAAATGGTATTTGGTAATTGTGTTTATTTGAAGTTTACGCTCAATCTAGTTGTTGGTCGATAGCTCATGTCTGAGCGTCATGATCAGTTAGGTGGCTTCTATCTTCTAGATTGATTCTATCCTCTGGTTTCAACGCCATCGGTTCATCTGGTTAGTAAACAGCTCAGAGGAACCTTATGCCAAATGAGGACTTAAAATTTATATAGCTAAAGGTCTAGTTCAGGACGCATATAGAATTAAATCTCAAAAGGATAATCACCCTAAAGCTCTCCTGCAACTATCAATAAGGGTAGTTCAAGGCCATAACAAAAACACATAACCTATCTGATCATTTGTGCTACTAGAAAATAGTATTGTGTAATCAGCATGAATTTCTTACAAAAGGTCTTGCTATATAATAAGCACGGAACTGAATTGTTAGTGAAACTGAAAATCGATTGTCAGTTTAAAGGCCAATAAAAACGGAGGAGTTTATCGCATAGTAAACTTTTATAAGTATCCATTTGACCTCTGTGAAATAGCTTACTTGAGGTTCTAAATTCATCTACTTATTCGGGCTTTTACTAATGTATGTGTATGGGGGACCTGTTTAAGCATTCAAACTGAAACTCAACTATCTATTAAAAGAGGTCTTTATAGAGATACTTTGGAATCGTCAATTTTTAACATTCCTGATTCGCAAGCTACCAAGAAGAACCGGCAAGAAACTCGATTGCAGTTTTTTTAAAATAAATATTTCAAATATAATTATGTTACTTATATGATTAATTGGAATTACAAAAGCAATGTGTTACTCATAAGTTTAACAGTCCTATCCTGAGCTTGAACTAACACATTCCAAGGAATTTTGTCGTCTAATTATTATTTTGAACAACGTTGAGAATGGATACTCTATATTGTTGTAATAGACTACAGATTTATGTTAATTCAAATTTGAATATAGAAGCAGAACGCACGCTTTGTTTAATTATAGAATATATTTAAATTCAAGAAGTCTTATTTAAGTCCAGTAGTTGTGCAGTATTTGCATATCTAATGGAATGATACTAAGGAATTCTTCTGCTTTAAATTGGTTTACAAATTAAGTTGCTTCTCTTCTAGTCGGTTAATTTATATAATTTATCTTTTTATAATAATTTACTGTTACACTAAGAAATATGAAGTTAATAAGATTTCTTCAGAAAGTATTCAAATCATTTCAAACGAATAAAATTTATATTGTATTATTGTAAATGTGTTTTTCGATGTTAAGTAAGAAAGATACAAGATTGTATGTAAGCGGCTTAAAGCCTGTTAGGCATGAGTGCCCTGCCTTAAGCCTGAAGAAAGGGGGAACCAAAAATAATAAATACCAGTCAACTCAATTAATGTATTCCTTTTTAAAAAAAACTTTAGAATCAAAAGCCCGATTGAATATGGTTTTGGCAAGTGTTCCGATTAAACTTGGCCGAGCATAGAGCATAGAGTTGCATAAATTAGTAGTCTTTCTGCAAACTCGTTCACAGTTTTAATTAATTGTTATGTTCGAGTCTTATATTCATATAAGGATTAGAAGGTTAAGACCCAGAGATATTTTTTATTTTTATTTATTCAAATCCAAAAAACAAATTTTTTTTCATACATCATATACATAGCTTTGCATTAAATAAATATATATTTTAATACCCAGTATGTCTACTAATATGTTCATATAATTGTTGACTTTACCGGGGCCTGAACCAGGGATCCGTTGCTCGGCAATCGAGTATGGTAACAACTGCGCCTACCGAGTCGTCAAAGACTGTTTATTTTAAGAATAAAGTTTTTTTAACATTTGGACTGTTAAGTCATGGATTAGTTCCAGATAAAATATGTATTTTATCCATAGATATCATTCGTTTCTTTGAACTTTGTCTTATCTGTGTCTAATTAACACAATTCTTTTATTAATCAAATTCATATATTGGTATGTTTAAAGTATTTGTATTAAAATCACAAAAATGGCGTTCAGCCCGACACGGCACTTCCAACTTCCCCAAAATGTCTGAAAAGGAACACATACTTCATACAGTTTTTAACAAAAACGAAAAAAATCTTTTAATTTAATTGCTGCTAAAAAAAACTTAATATATAGTGTAAATGAGTCTACGATGCTTACTATCTATTTTAAGATTACACGCGTTATACTCAAGTTACTCTAGAAATAGATTCAGGATTTCCTTTCAGATAAAGTACACGATTAAAGTGACCGATAGTAATTGGCCACCCGAGTCCAGTCAACAAATGCCACGTGACCCCTTCTTGATAAACTCGGTTATTTCCGTTTTAAAAACATTATAGTGTGCAAAATAAAATAAAGAAAATTTGTATATTGATTGATTTTTTTAGAGGGCAAAGATTAATGAGTCAGTATTAGCTAAGCATCGGGACATTTTAATTGAGTAGCCTTACAATGTTTTAGTTATTTGAATTGGTCATGTAATTAACATAATTTATTTTAATATCTAGCTATCGAGCTATCTCAGTAGATAACTGCCTTCCGAACCGGTGGTATTGCAAAAGTTGACGATTCAAAAATGCCTTTTTTATTGACCTATTTAGAGTTTGAGTTCAACTGCAATAATATAAAATAACATTCCATAGCGACAGATATAATAGTTTTTAAGTAAACAGCCTTCTGTGTCTGACATATATCCTCGATTTGTGGGTCAAAGACGGCCTACATAGTTATATTGCGCACATGGGAAGAAAATCTGGCGGCGAAAAAGGGGACTGTTTTCCACCCATATACTGATAAATTAACTATGCCGGCCCTTAAGGGATGAGGACGCTCTTTTAATTGAATAAGGCGAATACACTTTTTCTGTAGAAGAATTCAGGCGAGACTCATACACAACTAGGCCAATGATACTTATCCTAGTCGATAAGAGCTACCATCGACCGACTTAAAATGTTATAATACCAGACTTATGTGTTTAATAGACTATAATGTAAGAGATCTTATTGTCTCTTATATTAACAGCAATCAGTAATGAAAGTTGGCTTCTAATTGTCCTCCAGGGCAACTACTCCTAATTGAGATTATATCTTTAGTACATATTTTATTTGTATAAATAGTGTTAGCGAAAAATATGACATACTCATTTTTTTTATTTTAATAATTCAAAGAAAAACTCATAGTGTGTCGCGAAACAGAGGGCCAATAAAATAACCAGCGTTACAACTTCGCGATATTTGCTTACGAAGATGTTATATGTCTGGATTAGCCGAAATTGGAATGAGTAGCAAACGTTATCAAATGAGAAATGTTTACGAGTTTATATGATACTTTAAATTAAAATGCAAACAAACGTACTTTATTAAATTTGAAGAAATAATCGTGTTTTAAATATGTACATTTTTCTTTCAGCGGAAATGGAGGATGCTTAATGGCCCGAAGACCCCAATGGCTAAGTTAGTACGTATCCGATTGAGAGGCCTACACGATTCAATGACGTCATCACAATGATTTCTATAGAAAATAGATGCCACTACAACTTTTAACAATAGATAAAAATAGGTATCATAATTACTTTGAAAAACATTCCGGGTCCGACAGCCGTCCAGTGCGGTTGTGTTGGGCAGTTGCTCCCGCCATTTGACTTGTCGAGTGGCGTGTTCAATTGTTCAGTGCTTAAGCGCTGGGTGGTTATCCACTCAGAATTTTTATTCTAGCCCGACGCAAGCTGCACCGAGGTCTCCCCGTCTGCCGTTCGAGTCGGTCCCTGGCGTTCGAGCGGCATCCGAGCAGCAGTGAAGGACTGCAGTATATGATTAACGCGGGTTTACCTGCGGTCGATCCTCTAACCACCTAACGGTGCCAAACGGTTGGAATCGATTAACGCTTAGGCGGGAGTGTTGTTCGAGGGCAGCACCCGTGCCTTTTTCAAGGCGCGTTAACCTCGCCTGCTTCCATCAAGTCCCTGTGTGTGGGCGTAGCCTCTCAGTAGGCATTGCCACGGGGCGTAGGTACTCCAACTGCGCTCTAGCCACCGTCTGCACACACAGGGTCCACTGTTGGACGGGTCCCAGTCGCACATCCGTGGGGGTTCAGCCATCACGACCCCCTCACGGGGCTCGTCCGCTATCACCAGCGAAGACTTTACACCTAGGGAATACATAGCTTAGGTACACACACATAGGTTTAGGTACACACTGCCACACTGCGTGCCTTCAGCCACGCAGATGGCAGACGACACCCCCCCCCCCCCGATATAGGATACAAGGATAGATTATTGGAGTTTTTCAGATGTAGGTTTCCCGACCTTGAGCGGGAATTCAATAAAAACGCGGACTCTCCGCGCTCCCCATCCCCGCAAGACAGGGCCCCCGCGAGGGTCCCCGCGAATCCGACAAAGCCCTCCCCTCCGGCCCCCGCGAAGGCCGCGCGTAAAAATATTCTGGAAAAAATAAACTCGGCCCCCGCGAAGGCCTGTAAAACTCCCGAACCGACTCAGAATTCTGAGGCCCCCGCGCAGGCCCCGCGCTCCCTAGACCTAAACAACGGCGGCCAATCAGAGGCCGGGCGGCCCGCGTCCGCCATGTCAGTACGTTCCGCGTACTCCACCAGCGCTGAGGCGTCCGCGTCCTCATGCGATTCCGACTCCGACGGTTTTAAAACTGTCAAAAGTCGGAAAAATAAAAAGAGGCGAGCACCCAACTCGCCTCAAGACCCTCCCGCCAAACGCAACACGCATCCGGCTTACCAGTCGGCTGCGGGTTCAAAGTCCGCGCCCTCTCCCACACCATATCCCACACCCGCGAAACAGGATCGCATCAAAGCCCCTCCCCCAGTCTACGTCCGGGATAAAAGTATCTGGCCCTCCCTGTCCGCCCTGATGGATAAAAAATCCATCACATATAAGGCGAAAACACTGCGCGACAACATCTGCGTGCAAGTGTACGACCCCGCCCACCACCGTTTTTTAACTTCATACCTTCGCACAGAAGGCATAGGAGGCCACACGTTCCCTCTTCCCGAGGAACGTGTTCTCAGAGTTGTGATCCGAGGCATCCCCAAGGAGATCGACTCGTCCATCGTTCAGACGGACCTCATAGAGCAGGGATACCCCGTAAAAGAGGTATTCCGTATGCTAAACCGGACCAACAAACAAGCCTACGACATGGTCCTCATAGTGCTTGAACTTTCCGCCCATGGGAAGAAAATATTTAACCTGGCCGAGTGCTGTAAGCTCTCGGGCCTAAAGGTGGAAACACCCCTCAAACACTCCTTCACGCGACAGTGTCACCGCTGTCAGCTGTACGGGCACGCGGCGCGCAATTGTTTTGCGCGTGCGCGTTGCGTCAAGTGCCTAGGCGACCACGGGACCGCCGACTGCACTCGGACACTGCCATGCGCTGAGCCGCCTTCCTGCGTACTTTGCGGGCAACAGGGTCACCCCGCGAGCTATCGCGGCTGCCCTAGGGCCCCCAAGGCGGGCGGAAAGGCGAGCAGGCGCTCGGCTAGGCCCGGTGCGGACCGGCGGCCCGCGGCCGCAAAGGAAAAATTCGTCCCCGCCCCAGCCCCCGCACAAAACGCGTGGAAGCCCCGGGACGCCCCCGTGGGTCCACCACCTCCTGCAATAACACAGGAGGTATACCCATCCCTCCCAATCCACCCTAGTCCCCCGGTAGAACCCCCAACTACCGAACCGATCCCGATCCCAGCCCTCATGGACATTCCAATGGGAAACTTCGTCCCAACGAAGATTCCAATTGGAAAAAGAAGCGAGCGCCCCCCCGCGAAGACCCCCCGCCCCCAAACCACGGCGGTAGCCCAGGAGGCAAAAAGTGCCATGGACCTGGCGATTGGCGTAATTAACGCCATAGATATAGACGCTCTTTTAGCCTTCCAAAGAGCATACACGTCAGCGAGTGTTGACGCAAAATTATATGTGTGCGCGGAGTATGCCGAACTCCTCAGTTCTATTCGGCAATTCGTGAAACCTAACACACCGAAATAGGTACAAACGCGCATAGGCTCAAGCCACATTCATTGTCCTTAGTGACATTTAACGCCAACGGACTCAAGCGGCAGTTCGATTTGGTTCAGGTTTTTCTCTCCCACCGCGAAATAGACATTTTTCTAGTTCAGGAATCATTTCTTAAGCCCAGCGTTCGCACTCCTAGATTCGCGAATTACGTCGCAGTTCGCAACGACCGAACTGACTCACGATTAGGCGGTACCATCCTGTATTATAGACGAGCACTGCACTGCGCGCCGCTCGATCCCCCGCCTCTAGCTAATATCGAATGCTCAGCCGTCCGCGTGGCAATGTCCGGCCATCAGCCAATAATAGTAGTCTCGGCCTACCTATCACCCAGTAGGACAGTTCTCGAGAGCGATCTCAAAGCTCTGTTTGGAATGGGGCCCTCGGTAGTAATACTCGGGGACCTCAACTGCAAACACGAGAACTGGAATAGCGCCAAAAATAAATCAACTTCAATGTCCTGGGCCCCATCCAGCCCACGCGTCAAGCCGTAGGACCAATGGGCCTTCTCTCAACCGATGTCTTGGACGTAGCGGCTCTGCGAAACGTAGCACTCCAGCTGCGGAGCGTAGAGGTGCTACACGAATTAGACTCTGACCACTTCCCGGTCCACTACGAACTCGGACCACCAGACACCTTTGAGAGGAGGCTCAAACCCATCCTCGACTTGCAAAAGCTAAGCGAGGCCCTCAAGCCCGTGGACGCTGCCGACCTCAACAGCATTCCCGACACTCTCGTCTCTGCCGACCAAGCGCTGGCCGCTATCTCCTCGGTCACCAGACACATTCAGTCCAAGGTTGCCGAAGCGTCCCGGATGATTCCAGATGAGTTTACTCAACGCTGGGAGCTTCCGCCAGACGCTAGGCGACTGTTGACCGAGAAGAATGCGGCCACGCGCGCGTTCGGCAAGGCGCCGACGCCTGACAATCGCAGAGCACTACGCGCAGTGCAGCGCGCAGTCAAAGAACGAATGCGCGAACTTCGAAACGAACGCTGGGATCGCTTCACTAGCGAACTAACCCCCTCGCACACGGCCTATTGGTCTTTAGCAAAATCCCGTAAAATAGACACGTTCACCTCTATGCCGCCTCTCAAGCGGCCAAACATGCCCGACGCCTTTGACGACGACGAAAAAGCCGAGTGCTTAGCAGTCAAACTCGAAGAGCAGTGCACCCCCAACCTAGAGCACTCTGACACAACGCATGTTGAGCAGGTGAACCGCGAAGTGGAACGAATAGTCTCCATGCCCCTTCCGAACGATCCACTCCCTAAAACATCGGTAGACGAAATCAAAGCCCTTATTAGAGGCTCGCGCCCTCGGAAATCGCCAGGTCTAGACGGAATCTCAAATAAAGTGATTAGATGCCTCCCGCCCCACCTGATATGCCTTCTAGTAGCCATTTTCAACTGCCTCCTTGAAAACTGCACCTTCCCGGCGCAGTGGAAAGAGGCAATTGTGATAGGCATTCACAAACCAGGCAAGCCCCGTAACGACCCATCTAGTTACCGCCCCATAAGTCTTCTCAACACGCTGAGTAAGCTGTATGAGAAAGTAGTCAAAATACGCCTCTCCGACTACGCATACGAAAACGGCCTTATTCCCGACGAGCAGTTTGGATTTAGACCAGCCCACTCTTGCGTCCACCAAGTCCACCGAATCACGGAGCACGTCCTCTCTGGACTCTGCACCGTGAAACGCCAAACGCCCACGGGGGCCCTCTTCTTCGATATAGCGAAGGCGTTCGACAAGGTCTGGCACAACGGCTTGATTTACAAGCTTTATCACCTCCAAGTGCCTCTAAGACTAATTCGTATTGTACACGATTTCTTGTCCGAGCGCTCCTTTCGCTATCGCGTAGAAGGAACCCTCTCCTCTCCAAGACCCATAAAGGCCGGAGTCCCTCAAGGCTCAGTCCTCGCGCCGCTCCTATTTTCGCTATTCACTAGCGATATTCCTCGAACCCCTAAAGTAGAGTTAGCTCTTTACGCCGACGACACCGCTCTGTACACTTCCAACAGAGACAGGCGGGTCATCGTAGACCGACTCCAATCCGCTGCCACCACCCTAGGGGAATGGTTTCGGAAATGGGGTATTCATATTAACCCGGAAAAAAGCGGTGCGATCATCTTCACTCGCAACAACCGGGGAAATCAATACAATCAAGAACCGAAAGAGCTAACTCTATTTGGTAAAACCATCCCGTGGCGCAAGACGATTAAATACCTAGGTGTCACATTAGACAGAGGCTTGTCGTTCAACAAGCACACCACCGCAGTTCGGAATAAGGCCGCGTTCGTCCTGTCCCGACTCCACTTCCTTCTCAATAAAAGGAGCCAAATGTCGCTCAGACACAAGGTTACCCTGTACAAAGCATGTGTCCGTCCATGCATGACCTACGCAAGCGTAGTTTTCGCGCATTGCGCTCCCACCAACATCCACAAACTGCAAGCAATCCAAATGCGGTTCATTAGAATAGCAACTGGAGCGCCCATGTATGTGAGAAACGTAGACCTCCACTACGACCTAGAACTCCCTACCATAGCCCAATGGATGAAGGAAGCGTCAACCCGCTACTTCGACAAGGCTAAAAACCATCCCAACCCCTTAGTGCGCAAATACACGTCGTACCCGGTACGCAAGACACAGTACAAAAATAGACAAAAAAGGCCTCGACACGCCCTAATGGATCCGGACGATCCCATTACTGTAGCTAACAATACACTAGATGCCGCCCGCGCGGCCAAACAACCAGATAGGAGAGCTAGGGTTAAAAACCGCCTTCGCCGGCGAAGGCGTGGTCCCTTGTTTCAAGTGTCGCTCACTCCTACAGTGAGCTTCCGTCCAGCCCCTCAGGCTAGTCCCCCCCGTGACAGCCCAAGCCGAGGTCCGAGTCTCACAGGAGACGCCCTTGCGCAAGTCACGGCAAACCAAATTTGTCACGGCTGAGCTAAGCTCGCCAACCAGCCCGAGCTGAGCTGTAAAGGCCTCCTGGCCAACAGCGAGATCCCCCTCCAAAAAAAAAAAAAAAAAATACTTTGAAAAAATCCGTTCTTCACATTTAATTCTTTGATAGAAAAGAAACAAGTGAACACAATTCATCCGCATCGCTCCCGCGGGATTCAGGTAAAAAGATTTGACAGAGGCCAGCCTTATTGAGGATTGGCTTGTTTGATAAACACCGGGTCTTTGTATGATTTTATTTGATTTACCAATAAATATTACCATGTACCCTCATTTATAACTTTACCAATATTTACTCTGGTATATAGTGCTTAAAGTTGTACGCCCTTTAGTTCAGCTAATATTTAGTAACAATAATTATTAAGTAAAATTACGAAAAATTGCTTTCCTTGCTCAGCGTGTAAGCATCGCCATAGAGCGAGGAAATGCCGCGAGCATTGTGGGTAGTCTGCCACAGGGACCAAACTTTTTAAATTTGTTTTAGTTTCGTGTTTTGTTTTATTTTAAGTTACTTATATTAGTTAGGTTAATATTAAGAATATTTTGTGTTTATTTAATAATTAAATAATATTATAATTTTAATGTTATTTATTTTTATTGTCAAAGCAGTTACAACAAAGATGAGTTTTTTTATACTTACACTATTACCTAAGTTTCGTGTTTAAGCAAACAAACATACACCTTAACCTTATAATAAGGTACTTTATTCGGCCTTTTTAAATGGGAACGAATGTTATAATAGATACCTGTAAAGTTCTCTATCAAATAAATATCAAAGGATAGGTTTTAATTCAATTATCATATCTTTTCCACAAAGAATCGTATTAGCGATAACTTGTATACAACAATAATATTCTTATATAGCTACATCAGGTCCAGAATAAAACTGTCTGAGTAGACACACACCTGGTAAACAATCATTTGTTAAGAGTGATCTTACAAATGTCTTAGAAGTTGTAGCGATTAATTACCAAGCTTTTCTATCGTAGAGAAATTCCTTTACACTATAACAGGACTTTAGTTTTATTATTTAAATGATAAACTGATAAAACGCGCATAGAGTGAAAAACAATGCACCTTATGTGAAAATAGAAAAAAAAACATCAATAATACTTTTTTGAACTTGGACAGTATCGAGAGTTTAGTTTTATAACAGCAGGTGAACACCTGCTAAGTTTTTGGTCAAGTAAGTAACATAATATTATATGAAATGTTTATTTTAAAAGAGCAGCTATCGAGTTCCTTGCCGGTTCTTCCGAACTGGTGGTAGTGTAAAAATATATTCAAAAGTATCTTTATAAAGACTTACTTGAATAAAGATATTTTGAGTTTAAGTTTTATTTTTAATACAGTTCTAATTCTGTAAGTGTCGTAAACAAAGAAATAATAATGATAGATATACTTCTTTAATATTCTCGCCTTCTTTTTCTCTTCAGTATATCATCCCTGTTTATTTAACAAATTACAGCATTGTCTAAAACTATTTCTATTAAGCGCTGTAATAAAACTAGCGAAACTTTTGGGTAAACTCATTTAAAAAACCATCACGGTTCAGCCCTTGTTTGAACGAGCGATAAACGTGACGTCAATAACGATGACGTCATTATCTAAATTAAACAGAGTTTTCTCGTGATCTTGAATTTATACAGTCAAATAATGAATTCGGTTTTGTATAGAACATATCGTTACTTCCAAACAATAGGGACACAATTTAAAAAAATGTCAAACCAATTTTATTCCAAAAATTCTATGTTAATCGATCGGTGTATTTGCATTGAAAAGTACAAACGTACTACGCTAGCGCCATTTTGTATTTGGAAAATAGGGTAACCCCAACATTCGAAGAATGAGTTAAAGACTTATAAAACGACATAATATTATAGCGATATTACGCAATTTTAAAATAAAGAGGTCTCCACTTACTTACGGGCTTCCAACATAATTATTTAAAGACTTCATTTACTGTAAATGTATTAATTTCTAGTTGTTATTACATAAAAATATGATTTTGTTGTTATATTAAATCTAATATGGTGCCATATAGACATCCAATGGACTAGAATGAAGGTTATATATCACTCGTACGTGATGCAATGAATCATTTTATCACTCCTTACCATAAAATGACCATAAAACCGGTTATTACGCCCATGGGAATGCATATCTTGAACCGTAATTGTCTATCAAATGGAAATCTGATATTTTATTCATCTTCCATTCAAGTCATTTTATGTTAAGTATTAAAAAAGTCATTACAGCTGAGCGATTTAGTTATGTAGTCGAGTTGAACATGTTATATGCCATCGTTATTACGGCATCGTTATCTCTTTGGTCGAGAGCTCATGCTCTGAACGTTAGGGTTAGCCAGGGGACATGGGGACCTGGAGTGAGATATTTTCTCCACTGGAATCCATCCAACGTCTCTCTCACTGTGTTACCAACTACGACCAGTTTTACCAGATCCTCGTCACCTCTGCGCATTGTGTGAGCGAAATAGGAAACTATGCGTTAGAGATTTAAGAGGTAGTACATAGTTATATTATAAACCCTAAAGCATTATGTACACAATTGAGAGCTTGGTGGGTGTGGTTAGCGGGAGACTTAAAGACACGTTTAAGTGCGTAGCACTCGTGTTAATGACAATATTGTTACCATTTTTGTACCATTTCGAATTTTGCAACGAATTGTTTCTGATATTAAAACAGACGGATTTAACCGTTCTATATGTTTTACGAAGGTTTTTGACACCGTACTTTTCTCGCTTACAATAAAATAAATGAGGTAAAGTGAAATTTCCGTGTTGCGGCCTTAAAGCTTTGAAGCGATTTCTATAGTTTGTAGGCAAGTTGTGCTGAAAGACATAATTGCTAAAGAAAAGCATAAAAAGCTAAAAACAAAAGTCAATTAAGCAATAAGCTTAAACATTAACCTTACAAAATATATATACAGTGTAAAATACCGTAATCGAATATTTAGAGGACAAAGATCCCTTTAATGTGTCGGCAATTGGCTCAGCATCAGGACAGTTCAATTCTGGAGTAGCCTTTGTAAGGCTTTGTTATTTTGCTTTGTTATTTTAATTGTCAGTAGCACAATTTTGTATGTATTGTTTATTTTAAAAGAGCAGCTATCGAGTTTCTGCCGGTTCTTCTCGGTAGACCTACGGTGCCTTCCGAACCGGTGGTAGTGTAAAAATTGACGATTCAAAAGTGTCTTTATAAAGACCTACTTGAATAAAGATATTTTGAGTTTGAGTTTGAAAGAAACTTTTAAATGTAACTAGTTCTAGTTTATTCATAGATCTCTTGAAATAATAGATCCCAAAGCATGTGAATGCTTAACTTTATTGTTTATTTAATGTAGCATATTTTATTCTATTTTTGTTTATATAGGGTTATAGTACTGTTTACTTTAAGTTGGTATAGTACAATATTTAAAAAATTATAATCTAATATTATTTTTGTATCACAAATACGACAAAATAACAATATTATATAAATGAATTTAAAATAGTTTATCTGACATATAAAATTTCCCATGTCACAGTGTTAGTTAGCGTATTCCTTCGAAACGGCTAAACCGATTTGCACCAGATTTTATATGCGTATTCGGTAGGTATGAGAACATCTATTTCCATAGCCCTAAGTGATATGGGTTGTTCATCCTTAGTTTTTTCTTTTAATTTTTTACGATTTTTTTTGTTTTTATATTTTTATAATGTGGCATTAAAATACACACATCGCAAAATGTTTACCCTTTTATCACCAAATCCCATCTTTTAGTAATTTTATGTCAAAACAATATGTTTGCCGGTTCTCCTACTTAGTTAATATATAAAATTTGTCAAGAAAGTCTTTTAAATATTAAAATATGAACAATATTTTCGTATGATAATGCCTCATAATGCCACATTCATAAAAGTGTAAAAGTATTTGAATTTTAAATAAAGAAGCGGAAATCAAACAAATATAATCGCATTAAAACTTTCGGAGTTTTATTTAGATATTACATAACATTACTTCCAAAGTTTCTTTCGGAATTATGAGATTATCATACTTAATAATGCATGTTTGAATTGTTAACTCCAGAGAAGATACCAGTTATCTTCATCGTCGTATATTACGTTTTTAAAGTTAATAAGTATCATATTTAAGTATAGCTTATGAGTTCTATTAGTAGTATTGGTAGAATAAGAAAAAAATAACGAATCATTCTTTAAGATTTCTTTAACAAAAATACTAAGCAAATGCAAATGTAAATTTAAAAAAAAACTAGTAACTTAAATCCCTTACCTAACCGCTTATACAATTTGTACTCAAGTTATATTATTTGGAATGACAATTTACTTTTGTTATCTTAAAAAATGCATAAGTCTGTAGCGAATTACATACGGTACCCTAATGGAGATTGCTGACGCCGCTACACGTGCTCATTCCAATGATTGCTGATGTGTAGTTTACTTTATAATTAATAATGTATTTTGCAGGCATTCTATTTTTACGCCTCGAATTGGCTAATTGTAGTTTCATTTAATTTAAGAGTGTTGTAATAAGTTTTTAATTAAATTTTAATATAATCTCTTGGTTTTTTTATAACCTCGAGTTGGAAAGTTTATAATTAGCGTATTTACACCAAGTAACTGTATAATCGAGCGATGCTTGAACATGGAACATGTATCGCGAACGAATCAGTCTCAAAAGAATACATAAATTCTAGACCTTAGTGTGGTACGGCTAGTCAGTGTTTTTGACTGGATAAGCGTTTTTGTTTTTGTAATGTATACTATGCGTTACCACTACGACCTACTGGTCACAGTGTTCTAGTGCTGGATACTCAATAGTAGCTCTTGGCAGCAGATGATGAAGGAAGGAGGAGGAAGCAGCTACGCAAATCAAAGTCACGAATCATATTCGATTCAGTCTTAAAACTGCTTGCGGATGAAGAGATCAAACATTTAATTAGTTACGGCCGAAGCCAAAAAAAAAATTAACTTAAATCTAACTTCTCATATTCATCCTCTATCATTAACTAACTACTAACTTTTTATGACTAACCCGGAAACGATTAGTTAGGGTAATCATACGTGGAACTCGGCTTTGCCGTCGGAAACTCAGCCAGCAATAGATGTCTCCTAAGTTGGCAAAAAGTATGCGTGGCTGGGAAATATCTCTTGTCATTTGTTCAAAATATCCATATTTGCAACAATTTGGAACAGTATTCACTGTGTTATCCGACTCAGTGAAGTGAATTCTTAACGGTTATACGGTTTCACATCGAATGATAAAAAATACGTACTAAATCGGCGAAATCGCTTTTGCCTCCCTCAAATACCAGGGCACATCGGCAGAGTATGTTCGTAAATGCAGCATAGTTAGACAGCATCGCAAATTGAGGAAAATGGCCGGAGCACAAAAGGTTATTGAAGAGCTTATTGAATGTGTTATATGTATATTTATATGGTACATATAAACATACATATAACATATATGGTTAATACTGATGTTACATATAGTATGACGATGTTATATATATGATGATGTATAATCATATCTATAAATATGATTATACATGAATTTGTTAAAACCTCTTTTGTGAAATAAATTCATTAGAACCTCTTTTTGGTTAAATGCGTTGATTAGAAGCATTTTTAAATAATGTTCGATAGCTTTTGTCATTTCAGTGGTAAGTGTCCATTCTGGGTCCGATTGGCAAACGAGATAAACGTAAGTGTTATTCCTTGATTGTACTTTTGTAAAATTATTATTAAACAGTTACTTTTAGTAAATATAACTTCTATGACAATGATTACTGTATTTGGTTGATATTGCTTATTATATATGTATTATAACCCTGACAATAGATAATTAAGCATAATATATAATGATGCAATGAGATATATAAGTACTAAATAGTTGATTAGTATGTAGAATGGTATAACTATTACACAAAATATATGTAACGCTAACAAATGCAATATAGAGAATTAGAATTTATACAAACTTGACTTGCTAGGAAATTTTATATATGAGTATTGATAGTCCTATGATTTAGTCATACTTAATCGCTTTACAAGAAAAATATATCACTATAATCGTATATACACTACACAGAAAAATATTTAAAAGAGAGAGGAAACCTTATTTAACGGAGATAAACGAAGTAATTATTTTTACTTACTAAATTCTTATTTCAACTACATTTTAATTTTATTTATAGACACATATTATTTTATCTAAACGAATGTTCCCACACATCACACATATGTCTATCTATCTATGTATTTATTTATTTATATGTAACACCATTGAAGTCAATATTATGAAACTGCTTACACAAAAGGAATTTGTGTAAAGTAAATAAATAATTATTATTATCGTTTGGTAAAATTACATCAATTATTCTATTATAGATAATGAAAAGCGACCTTTTACAGACGAAAGAACAAATATCTATTAATGCACCTCATTAAGGACGAGCTCAAATCTTCAAACTTTGTACGGCATATTTAACTTATTACCAAACAAGGCCACGACATTTGGCAAACGGATCTCCGTTATTTTCTCTTTTTATATGATCTTGTAAATAATGTAAATAGCATTAAAAAGCTCTTTTTGGCAAGGCTTTCCGTTATGTTATTATTTTTGACCTGATTAATGCCACTATATTTATTTGTGAACAAAGTTTTGCGACATTCCCTTTACCTCAAACATTTGATGATAGTTATCTTTATAAACGATGTAAATTCACGCCACGTAGCAATAGTTTTGGGAATAGATATTTTTATATGGAGGCTTTGGAAGGTGTCGCAAAGTTTTGTCACGTAAAAAGAATATGAATATGATTCTAAGACCTTATTGCATATTAAGTATATGTAGCCTTACAATGCTTTGGTATTTTAATTGTCAGTAGCACAATTTTGTAAGTATTATTTATTTTAAAAGAGCAGCTATCGCTTGTCGGTTCTCCTCGGTAGATGACTGTGGTAGTGTAAAAATTGACGATTCAAAAGTGTCTTTATAAAGACCTACTTGAATAAAGATATTTTGAGTTTGAGTATGGTAGGTAAAAAGCTTAAAGAGTATTCTATCATGCAAAGAGTACATAAGATTTAAGAAGAGCATGTACTATTGTAGTAGATTATGTGTCTATCTAGCTAAATGTGTGTTGTGTTGTTATTTGGTGCATTATTCGATAATCCTTCTTCTCCATACTTGTTTCTACCGAAAAATGCTCAAACGCTACGAAACTGCGAGCGACATACTCAAAATACATTTTTATTTTATTAACTGTTTTATTTTTGTATTTTACACGAAAAAGTTTATTAATTTTTTTTTTCAATTTTAATCGACACGATTTATTTATCATATCAGACAACGCACCAAAATTTCAGTCAGTAAAATGTAGCATCGTAGCAACCGGCGTAGCAGGCTTCAGTGCTACGAATATATTGTACCAGGAATACAGAAATGATAAGAGAGTATCCTGAAAAACCAATAGACGATAACTATTGGTTTTTCAGGATACAAGTGGGGGGATATGGCTTTTTAAAATACTTGCTCGAAAAATAACCTCAAACTTTTCAGTAATATAAAATTTTATTTGAATTCATTTAAGTCTTATTTCTGCTTTTTATATAATATTTTCTTCTAAATAATAATATTTTCATTTAATATTTAACAACTGAAAATATATTAATTATTGCAGTAATTTCAAATTACCAAAGTATTTTTTTTATTTCCCGTAGCAAACTTCGTAGCAGGCTTCAGCGCTAGAAGCCAAAGTACCAGGGTTATATAAGCATTAAGGAGATAAAGAAAATGAGTTTCAGGAGCCGATGGAAACCCGTATACGTAGAAAACTATATGAAACTCTAAGGGAAATGGATAAAGGAAAATCTAATTCGTTATAGACTCCCTGGATATCCCGATTAGAGCGGAAAATGTCTACGGTGTACTAGGATAATATAACGCACCAAAAGTGTGAAATATAGAAAGAAAGGGATGGAATAGACAAGGGGCGGATTTTCACGCAGGCGCAGAATGTTGCTTCATAGAAAGTGTTTTGAGAGTGAGATAGCAGTAGGGTAAGCAATATTACTAAACAAATAAATTATAATCTATGGTAATAAAGATTTCAAAATAAATATATTATTGTTATTTATTTGGCATTGTTTGCTAATATGATTTCTTGAACTTCATACATACAAGTTCATACTACATACTTCAACAATACAAAATCATGTTATATTTTTTTGTATTTACACCGACCCGACGGATATTTGTATTTGAACAAGATAAGACTATTTATCACCTATTTTAAGATCAAAATCAATTATTGCTTTTTTTATAACTATTATAAGTTAATATTTACAAAAGAAATTATAGTCAGTAATGAATAATTAGAAATGTTGTGATTTTTTAGAAACACTCTTTTATTTTTAGAAAATATTCTTTAGTATTTGAAAATATATGTATATAACTAATCGATTGTTGATTTTTAGATATGCTGCCACCTAGTGGACTAATATAGCACTAAAAACAAGATAAGACATAAGATTATTTTAGTTAAACAAGACTATGCAATAACTTTAGTTCGAAGAAAATATATAAGATGTCGCTTTCCACAATAAACTTTGATATATTACTTATTTTGTAATTGTAATTTACAGTTAGTTATGTAACGAAACAAATAAGTACGAGATGTAGGAGTCGATAGTAGAAAGGTGAAAAATTGAAAAATTATATACTATTACTATAAAAATAAAAATCTTGCCAAAACCATTTCAATAATTAAATAAAAATAATAGGAATATGTAAAATTAATTAACCCACAATCTTAAGAAAACATTTCCAATTATTTTGCTTAAACCGGCGAGGTTTTAATGAGTCGCCAACAACCCTGTTTTGTTTCCACTTTGAAAGGCCATTATGGCTTCAATAATTCGAGGATAAAATAATTGAGGTTCTAAGGTGTTTGAAATAAGAAAAAATATATTTTTAATTTTTAAAATATATTTTCCAACATTGGTTCATTTGTATAACATAAATAACATCTGTACCATTTGTACAAAAATATAAAAGTTGTAGTTGTGGAAAAACCCATAACGCTGCATTTCGTCGCTATAGAAATACACTATCAGACGCCTATTTCGAACGGTTAGAAACTTTAAATATTTTTTTGCTAAATACATTCACACTCCACCTCTAACCCAATCAAATAACGCATCTAGGGTATTATTCGACTTTCAGCTTGAATTAAGTTGTTCCATTACAATAATCTCAGTCAATCAGTGATATTCATTATTAATATGTATAAGTAGTAACAAAATGTAAAAAAAAATGTCGTATTAGTAGCGCCACCTATGTGTACTTTGTAAAACCGTTCAGTATAAAATCTGTTAAGAAAATTCAACGTGTAGTAATTAATAGTTTATGGGCCCAGTTTGGCAATTCCATATATTCAGCAGTTGATAGTATAATTCAAGTAATAACAGTTGAACTTTCTAGATAACATGGCATCGACAGCGGTCAGCGGTGCAAGTGTTCACATGACGGCTAATAAGGAGTGTATTAACAATGCGAATTATTCACAAATCACTGATGATCGCGAACTGATATGATATGATAGTATCAGTGTTGTGTTTCGGCGACGTATAGATATCGACTGATTATAATTATGATATTACAGTTAGTAATGTACTATGCATTCCAAGCTTAACAACAAACTTGTTGTCAGTGAGTGAATTATGTATTTCATATATTTCCTAAAACACAAGAGTGAAGTTTTTAAAACGTTTTAAGATTTTAAAGCTATGATTGAAAACCAGCAGAATAAAAGAGTAAAGATTATACGTACATACAATGGTGTTGAATTTTGAATGGTTAAATGAAGAACTACTTGCTCAAAGATGTTTGATTTTTGGTGCCCACTTAGATAAGAAGTTCTGGGCTGAGGCAGCAAATACAGCAGTTTATTTAAAAAACAGGTCTGTAACTTCATGTTTACATGATAAGACACCATATGAAGCGTGGTATGGAAAGCAACCTGACTTGTCACATATCCACCTGTTTGGAAGTACTGGGTCACATTCCCAAAGAAAAAATACTGAAATGGGATAGAAAAGCGGAACAATTTTTACTTGTAGGTTTTTCAGAAACAGTAAAGGGTTATTGAATATATGATACCAAAAGAAGTATTGTCACTGTGAAGAGAGATATTATAGTGATGGAAGAAAAGGTATAATCATCAGAAAACAAAGAAGAAAAAGTAATAAGGATACAGAATGAAGAAGAAATAAATAAAAATAGTAATAAGAAAACTCTATTGCCAGTAAAAAATGGAGAGAGTAGAGATTCAGTGGGGGATTCAATAGATAGTGAATCATCTGTATATACAGATCCACAAATTAAGACTGAGGATGATACCCCGAATACTTCAAACATTGTAACAGATATTTCAAGCTTTGACCTGCAACCTGTCTTGGGTACCTTAACAGAATAAGAGTATTTGTAGAGTTCCAGAGCTTGTCGATAGTCCAAGCAATGGCTCTATTGTGCAGTGTAAGTGGGTGTTAAATAAAAAATTGGAGGTGAACAACAAAGTGCAGTATCGTGCCAGATTGGTAGCTAAAGATTTTACCCAATAACGTGGTATTGATTATGAGGACACTTTTTCTGTTGTGAAACTTTCCACTCTTAGAATGTTATTTGAACTCAGTGTACAGTGGGACATGGATATTACACACCTGGATGTGACAACAGCATTCTTGAATGGACACCTAAAGACCAATATATTAAATGTCAACTGCAGAAGGTTTTGCTTTCAGCAAAGAAAAGGTATTAAAACTCAAGAGAGCAATCTATGGACTAAAACAATCTTCTCTAGTATGGTATGAGAAACTGAAAGACTGTTTGTATAGTTTAGGTCTAAAAAGAAATAACTATGAACCTTGCTTATTTACAAAAACACCTGGAAATATAAAATTAATTGTAATTGTTTATGTTGATGATTTTTTTATATATTCAAATTGCACTAAAGAAACAGAACAATTAATTCTAAGTACTAAAATTAAATTAAAAATTTTAGTTACTTAGGTATAAGAGTCAAGATGAATAAGGAAGGTAATAAAATAACAGTAGAACAACAGGAATATATAAAACTAATTTTGTCAAAGTTTGATATGTCAGATTGTAAACTGTAGATACTCCTATAGAGAACAAATGAAATATTGATAAATCTCAACATTGCGCCATTGATATTCTGTGTCAAAAATTGATTGGAAGTATGTATTTGGCTGTTCTGACTTGACCAGATATAGCATATTCTGTCAGTTTCCTTAGTCAGTATAATAATTGTTATAATAAGAGTCATTTCAACTAAGCATTATAAGTTCACGGAGATGGGAATTGTAAGTAAAGAAAACATTACATTTATATTTTGTTAAGTGGGGATATTGTTCATATGTATAAGTAGTAACAAAATGTTAATAAAATAATGTTAAAATAAAAATTAATGATCAGAATATTTCAAAAACATGTCAACGATGCAACCACCCTCTAATATAACAAATATTATGGAAACAATAAGACAATGTGTTAAACGATCAAAGGAAAACCCGCGCATTAATATTTATAACACATTACAGCTCGCGTTTGTGCGAAAATCGCATTACATTGGTTACAAAAATATGGTAATATGTGTTTTGCAGTAACTTAAGAGGTCATGGTATATTTATTTATATATTTTTCCATATAGAATCGTATCAGCGATCACTTGTGTATCAGGGTACAAAAAAAACTGATCTAGAAGATATCCACAACAAACACGACTGGTTTAATATCATTTTTAAGTGTGATCACTGTGTCACTAATGTCCTTATGTCAGCAATTAAAGCGATTCTTTTTAAGCTTTATTTAAAAATTCCTTTACACTATAATAGGACTTGTTGAAAATTTTTGCAGAATAAAGTTTATGTATTTATTACGAGGCAAATTTGGAACATCGTTTGGGTGTTTGATGAAAATGCGTGTACAATTTTCCGGGATTGAAAAATGAGTAAAAGATGTATGTAGCATTAAAACTGTTTCTTTGATATAAGAGACGATTCATCAAAAAAATCTAGAATCACAGGATGTACCATATGAATGGTTGTTAGAGTATAAGTAATTTATTATACAGATTTTATCGAGCAGGCGGGTCACTTCGAGTGATGTGCCGCCACCCATGGCCCTGCAACGCCAGGACGCTTACAAGTGAGTTGCCGGCCTTTAAGGATGAGGAAAGCTCTTTTTTTGAAGGTCCCCAAGTCGTAGTGGCTCGGGAATACCTGTGCTGGCAGTTGGTTCCACAAAGAGGTGGTGCGCGGCAGAAACTGCCTACGATCATATTAGAATTAATAATGTATTTATTAATTAAATTTTCTTTTTTATTTGGAAAATACACGGATGTCTTATATAATAGGAAGTGGACTCATGTAGATCACGTCAATTGACAAGAACCTTATTCGATTGTTCCTTGGAAATTATTGTAAGATTTTATCTTCCTATTGGAGCCTAATTACCTATTAAAACCAAATTTTACAGAGTATGACGATAGGAGGCGAGCAACTGAACAACTGAATGAAGTCTTAAGATTAGCTTGCCTCTCAATAGCAACCAATGTGGTGTTTTAAAGCACCAGCTTACTATAGTGCTCACAATCGGACTTAACCGTACCATTTCCAAATAAGCATCATAAGTGTATGGATAATGGGCGACCAGATGTTACCGTAACGGTCAGCAAGTGGTCCTAACTTCCGTTAAATAAGAAATGTATATTTTAATCGAGTTTTATTTATTAATATTTTGGTCGTTGGTCCTGGATCAACGTCTATAATATGTATTTTTACACAACATTTACAATAATTTGATAATTTACCGTTCAATGTAGGATTTCAATTGAAAAGCTTTGGACTATATATGTAATGAAATGACATTTCATTAATTCAAAATTGCCGCGCTTCGCGCGTTCATAAGTTGTCAGTGAAAGTTGGTAGAGGGCACAGCGGTCGGAGGGATACGGGGATTGAATGGCGGATGATAGTCAGATGATTTAAGTTAAGATAATTATTATAAAACTTGTAGAGAGATAAATGAAGGGATATAATTGAGGAGGCGATATTAGTAAATGTCGTTTCTTTGTATTTTCAGGTGAGATAAAAGTGTAATTGTCTAATTGTTGTAATATTGTTAAGGCGTGTTAAATAAAACAAAACTTTGTATTTTCAGTGAAACAATATGTGGTTTAATTTGAAAATCCTCAATAATATATCTTATATATATTTACTTTCTTTTATAAGTTTATGTATGAAATTTAATAATATTAGTATAATTTACATTTTGTTAAACAAAATCAATTAAATTGATATTGGATAGGCGTAATCAAACAATTTTTGCAAGCTTGTCTATCGAGTTCACAAACAGGCCTAAGTAAGTAATACGCTACGTTGATTGCTTCCTATGGATAAAGATCGATATCTTGTGCCATTTTAACTTATATTTGTAAATTATCCGTACGTCAACGATAAAAAGGTTTGTTTTGTGTTTGTCAAGTTTTTTTTATATATATATGTATTTTAATGTACTCAATGATATTACAAACATCAAATCAAAATTATCTTACACATTTACTGCCAGTTCTCAAATCAAAGGCGTAGAGGGAACGAGAAGAACTGGCAAGTAACCCGCCGCTAGTCGTAGCCAAGCAGGGCTTACAGTGCGGTCATATATAGTAGGCTTATTACTCTCATGAGCGTCTTAAATCGCAGTTAGGGCCATGGTTGAAGTTAGAATTAACAGTTGGAACTTGTATTCGAGTCGGTCGTTAATGATTCTCTAAACTTAACACTTGCTCCTAAAGATAAAGGCAAGTAGGATCGTATTAGAATTAATCTTGTATTTATTTATCCATACTTTGTTGCACTAAAACAATAGAAGTAGACAATGTTAATAGACGTTAGTACATATGAGAGCAACGGGCGGGCTTATCGCTAATAAGCGTTCTATTCCAGGCATTATATTACATATAATACCAAAGAAGCCTTTGCAAAACGATTCAAAGATCTATCAATGAGTTGGACGCCCTTAAAAACATACTTATGGGACACATTTCAGACATGGTTAGCCCCAAGTCAACCTTGTTTATTAAAAATATCTTGCACCAGTCGAATTGTATTATAAGTAACTTTTGATTGCCTGGAAGAGAAAGCTTACTAGCGATAAGGCCGCCCGTTGCTCTCATATATATCTATTAACGTTGTCTACTTCTACTGTTTCAGTGCAACAAAGTATGAATAAATAAATGTTGACCCCACCGGGAATCTAAGCGTAGACTTTGCGCACACTGAGCCATCAACACATGTGTTAATTAAAAAAAGATTTCTTACACTTAATCACTTTATCTTACATTTATTAATACTTTATTTAAAAAATCGCTTAAATAATCATTGACTCTGATTGCCCCCAGGGTGGCCACCATTCTCTCTCATATCGGTGAATTGGGAATCTGTTTTTTAAACATGAATAATATTCAAAGTTGATTGCCAAAGTGATTGAAACTGATCTCAATTGATAGTATATTAGTTTTATATATTTAAAGGCGGTTGCAATAAACATTTTGTTTTAATTAATTTATATTAGATTTCTCGCTTAAGTGACCCCCATTACCCTGTTTTACCCCACCCAAATAGGAATATGATGAAATATAATCGAATAGAAATTTCAACAAACAAAGAAATGATAACCATCGCAATATTCTTTACAACCACTTATTCTTGATCACTTATACATTGTCATAGGCGATAAACCTAAAGTTTATGGCTCACTTGATGAGACCTTGGTTAATTGCAAAGCCGTCACGACGGCTTGTTTACTGATATTACTTGTAAAAAATTAACAAATATTTGTTTCTAACCTTTATACTTGAAGAAAATCCGTACTTTTCACACTTAGTTAAGTGAAAACCCTTCAAACCTTATTATTAGAATATTAATATAATTACCTTAAAAATAATAATAATGAAGAGTGTTTTTTTTCGGTACAATTTGTTCAAACTCAAAATATCTTTATTTAAGTAGGTCTTTATAAAAATACTTTTGAATCGTTAATTTTTACACTACCACCGTTTCGGAAGGCAGTCATCTACCGAGAAGAACCGGCAAGAAACTCGATAGCTGCTCTCTTAAAATAAACAATTAAAACAAAATTGTGCTACTGACAATTAAAATAACAAAGCATTGTAAGGATACTCAAGAATTGAACTGTCCCGATGCTGAGCCAATTGCCGACACATTAAAGGGATCTTTGTCCTCTAAATATTCGTTTACGGTTTAAACAAGGCATACTATATGCCTTGTTTAAAATCATATTTCTATTTTAATTGCTTTCTATTTAATATCTTTCTATATTCAGCTGAACTGGAGTTGTAGTAGAAAATTTCCTGATTACGAACGATAATAAAATATATAATTATAATAAAATTAAACAATTGCCGGACTTTAAAGGTACAACTACTACAACTAAAACAACTAGTTTTTCCTAGTTGTGTTTGATACTGACCCTAAAACAATCGGAAAAAAATGTGTTGTTGGTTTATCTGTTTGGCACGTCACTGGAAACGAATGAACCAATCAGTAATCAATAGATTTGAATCATAGCTATCTATTTGAAATCATAGAATAGATTACATAGTATTATACTGAATTCAACAAGTTAATATTAAGCTGACAAAATTTTAAACTTTAATACCGTACAATATCTTACCTAGCCAAAATATTGACGTAATGTTCCTGGCTTTTGCTAAAAATACATTACATTATTTTTATTTAATCTTTATTTGTAGTCAAGACCTTAGATTTCATGCACGCGTGACTCATAGATTTCGTTGTTAAGCATATAAACTTAATACATAACGACATATATATATTTTTTCCATACTCTCAGCATATTTAAAACATGATTAAACTTATAAAATTTAATGTAAAAAACCTCTCATCTATGTATACTTTTCTCTAAATTAGATGTGAGACTATAAGGAAGCTTAGTTGATTTAATTACATTCTGATATAACCCTAAGCTGAATCCTGTAAGTTCTCAAATAATTCTACGTAAATATTGTTACGGTCTGACCTATTATTAAATTCAGCTGTAAGTTTTAGAACCGCTCCCGTGGGCATTCAAACCTCATTATATATGTGGGCAAGGTAATTTGTCTGGGAAAATTATTTATTCAAAACGCACACAGCGCTCATGGCACCTGAGTTTTAACATACGAATATTAATTTCGGGGCCCAGTTGTAATTTAATACTTAAGGGCTTAGTTAAATATACATGCAAACCAGTAACATACGAATTTTTGATAAGGTCACCAAATTTTTTTACTATCAGCGATCACTTGTGTATGTCAATAAAATAATATATCTAGATACAAAATAAACCGGTCTGAGAAGACAGCCCCAGACCCAGTTCCTGAGACTTTAAACTTATTTATTTAAAATAATTATCGAATGCGAATTGTCCTGGAAAAGTCCTGTGAAATGAAAAACGAGGTTAATCTATAAATTAATAAATCGACTTGCAAAGTTTGCAAAACTATCTTTTAAAAACTAAACTACTGAAGTCAAAGAATTGTTAAAGCACTGGAGTAGTTTAAAAGCTTAACGATTGGAGTTGCTCGTTGAAGTTATGTACAAACACATGTATCTGACAGCTTTTAGTATGCATAACAATATCAGTAATATCGTTATATTGAATATTCTGAAATTTTATTTTAAGTACTTTTAAAATAATATATTAAATTATATGTTCTAGTATATGTTTTAAAAATTTCGAATGACGGATGCGGAGTTTTGTATCGTACAAAAGAAATATATATATATATTTCTATATATTATATATAGATATATATAAATAGCATCACAAGTGTGGAAATACTTTTTTACACCCTTTTACTTATTTGAATGATTTAATGGAGATTAAAGTATTTTAGTATCACGAATCTAAAAGTATTTTTTTAAGTTTTCTTAAAAAAATACTTTTCTTTCTTCAGTAAACTGAATGTACAAATATTGGTGGTTTAAAAATATATAATTGTAATAAGACATTTTTTTTAACTAATAAATTTAAAAAAAACGATGATACACGATGACATAAATACAAAATACAGACTACGTAATTTACCTCGCGTCACCATCATTAGTGGAATGGAAACAGCAAACTGAAAACTGGTGCTTTAGAATGTTCCACACTATGCAAATAAAAGTGAAGGTATAATTAGTGCCACTAATGACCAGCTCAACAGACAGCTGCTTAAGGTGAACGACCCTATTTATAAACGATTGAAACTAATTTAAATTTAGTTGTGGAAATAAAATCTTACCTATTTAGATAACCGAAGATAATCTAACCTATCTACGTATTTATTTATCTAATTGAAGTGGCATGTTTTATAACGTTACTGTAATCGACACGATCAATACAGCACCTAAGTCATTAGGACCTTCGGACCAGTCCGTGATTTTGACAGCTCGAGGATCACCCTTTTTCCGTGGATACAAATGAACACCATCCATAATGAACATTCCATTTGAGGAAATAGATTGATTGCAATTCAATTGCTTAGTTGAACTTATTTCACATTTGATTTATTTACATCGTAATTCTATTTTGTTCTATTTGATTAGCCTCTACTTAAATAGCTTTAAAAATTTGTTTAGAACCTAAAGGTACGTTATTTATTCGTGTCATATTGTATTGACCAATCACAGCAGAGCGCTTCGACAGAGGTCGAGGCGCCATCTTGTTGTGGTGACAGTGTGTTCGAGGTTGTAAGGCCAGTTGTAGTCTTATCCAGCATATCATAGACAAATCTATTGACATCGAGATCGGTGCCTGCTGCTCTTCATAATTGTGTACTTAATTACTATTGTAATGGCCGTCTTTTTGTGTTCTCCAAACCACTAAGCCTATTGAGAATTATGCTTCTTCCCCATGATATATTTTGTCAACTATGTGTGG
Source organism: Leptophobia aripa (assembly GCA_951799465.1). Lineage (NCBI taxonomy): Eukaryota > Metazoa > Arthropoda > Insecta > Lepidoptera > Pieridae > Leptophobia > Leptophobia aripa. The sequence continues at coordinate 6,807,581 of OX637270.1, read as the reverse complement.
CACTGTTAAATAAAAAACAAAAAAGTCCTCTTCCTAATATTATTAAAATAAATAAGTAGTCGGTACCGGTGATCCAAGAGTTGGTGCTTTCCTTGCTCAGCGTGTAAGCATCGCGATACAGCGAGGAAAAGCCGCCAGCATTGTGGGTACTCTGCCACAGGTACCCAACTTTTTCAATTTGTTTTAGTTTTGTGTTTTTTTTTCAAAGTTACATTCGTTAGGTTAATATTAAGAATGTTTATGTTAAATAAATATTATTTATCAAACCTATGCATAGAGTCCATCTTTTTTATGTCGTTGTATAGCGCTACGTTTAAGTCTTATTTGAGTTCGTTAAAGTTATAATTTATTCATGATATCGGCGAATATCAAATGCTCCATACAATTCGTGAAGATATCTCCAGTTGGATATTTCTCTTCAATGCATTGGAAAGCTTGAGGAATGATTGAATTTTTCACAAAATATTTCAAATATCACGCAATTTGTTAGAACGTTTTTGACGTTGGTTTTGCGATATTCGTATACTGAAATGTCATTCACATTCGGGGATGGAACTTTTGAATGAGGTTGCATTGATTTTAACCAGTTGAATATGCTTAAATTGTTTGACTTTATGGTTGTCGCTTATTATTACGATTTTTTTATCCCCCTGAAGCTCCCGTTACTCTGAATATATTTTTAAATTTGTGTCACCTGTGAACACCTACAAAGTACCCACTAGAGGGCGCACGAGTGTTTCCTCCTTTTAATGGGTTCGCTACTGTAAGACTTTAACTCCAAGTGCTTCGGTAATACTTCAATAGGCTGGTTCCACTTGGTTAAGGCCGCGGTTTCTACGACGTAGCTGTAGCGATTGAATAAATAAGTATCTTTTAGAATATATAATATGATTTTTCCCCTCTAATGAGGGTTTCCAGCACTCATTTGGTCCAGGGTTTGAATCCCATACGGTCATTATGTGAGTTATACATTTATTTACTTTATCTAATTGTTATGTATTTAAACTGCATGTAGTTTATCAGTTGTTACACAAGCTAATATTTATATATATATAAAAATCGAAGCCTTCTAAATAGTTATTATGCTTTGAAATATTCCATATATAAATATATAAATTGAACTAATTGATTAATATAATTGAACTGTCTCAAGTTCCCATTTAATTGTCTTATGTGTAAATCTAGTTGTGTTATCTCATAAGTATATTGTTTTATTTAATATTAGCACATAAGATGTCTGGGGACAGATATAATAAAATAATGCCAAAATGGTCAGTAATAAAAGTTGTGAAACCGCTTCCGGTCTTATTATGCACATCCTGTACACATAGATAACAAGTTTGGGAGTGGCGAATGCTTCGCGAACTATGCGATGTGTCAATAACTTTGATGAATGATCTTTGAATTTTGTTATCTCATCATAATAAATAAATCTAAAGTTAATCTTTGACTTTAATAATGAAACGCTAGAGTTATTTGTTCGAATCTCGTGTTGGATTGTTCCTTTATTGAGTAAGTCAGGTGACAAAGTTAATATCGCAGGAATGGCCTAAAGAGATAAGAACTTTTTTTTAAATAATAAGATTTCCAAAATAATGTTTCAAAATAGACCTCAGTTTGAAACCCGTAGCTGTAATACGAAAGTTGAACCTTAGAGTGCTCACTTTGATACATCAAATCAAATTGGGCTCTTCAGGCACTTTCTTTACATATACAAGATTGGCTGATTGAATGATGTCGATAGAATTAAATCTATTTTACTGCTAAACGTCTAGTTTTGTTAAAGTGGCGTTGAAATCTGAAATTCTAATATTAAATTAAAGACGCGATACATTGATAATTTAATTTAAAGAAAGTGCGCGGATTATGGAAATTCCAATTTTAAAAGCAAACACATGGTTAAATGAAATTCTATTTTTAAAAATAAATACCCGATAGAATGAAATTCTAATTTTAAAAATAAGTATGGAATTCATGGAATATAATTTAACATTAGGTACGTCATACATGGAAATTCCAATTTTAAAAGTAAACACACGATTAAATGAAATTCTAATTTTAAAAATAAGTAACCGGTTAATCAAAATTGTAATTTTAAAAATAAGTAAGGGATTCATTCGAATTCTAATTTTAAAAATAAGTAAGCGATTAATTCCAATTCTAATTTTAAAAATAAGTTACCGATTCATTAGAATTCTAATTTTAAAAATAAGCACGCATATTTTGCGGCCCTCGGGTAAACAAGTGTTACGCGGATAGCAATTTGTGGCAATATCGACACTGTCCCGATTAATCCCAAATGATTGATGGCATGTCATATAACGCATCGAGTTACCTGCTGGACCCATCAGTCTTGAGATCGTTAAACTTTTAAAACAATCAGTTCGGATCTTAAATATATTGCATTGATAACAAAATATTTCTAATTACATATTAGCCTCTTATGGCTTTTACCCACAATGTATGACTTTTTATAGTTGTGTGTCAAGCATTAGCCATTTAAGCGTTATCTTAAAAGATCGTTCAGTTTAGAATTTAATTCAGTTAAATTACAGTTAAATACGAGAAAATTAAAACCTTTTTTATAGTAAAAACACTCCGTATTCCGAACGCTTTTAATAAAAAAAAGCTTTATCGCTTTTCACGTAATTTAACACTTTAATAAAATAATTTATATCCGTCGAAAACAGTAAACTTTTTTAATTGCTTTAATAAAACCTATAAATGACCGCCTCGAGGTAAACGAAGGAATTCGGTGCTTTATTCGACTTTCTAAGTTCGTAACGACTGGAATATACTGAGAAAAGTTCAGAAAAGGTCTGGTAGCTAATCTCATAAGTTCAATATTCGGTTATGAATATTGAAAGATACGATAAAAAATACGGGTTCTCGTCTTATGTCCGCAAATTCTTTCTGCTTACGAGGTTTTGGAACATAGTCATAATACACAACTAATTCTAAGCAGTAGTGCAGACACACTTAAAGTCTGTCCATAGATTTTTACGGTTCCCTGAATAAAATATTTTATTTATTTATTTTACACTTTATCGCACTTAAACACTAGAAGCAAATGACGTTAACAGATGTTAGTACATATAAGAGCAACGGGCGGCCTTATCGCTAATAAGCGATCTCTTCCAGACAACCCACTAATAATGAGAAGTTACAATAAGTAGCATGTGATAACAATATAGAATTGTTCACTGGCTGTCTTTCCGAGTATAGAAAAGTCATTTCTCTAAGTAGTAAAAAGAAAAGGATATAATATACTAATATTATATCCAAGATCCAAGAGCTGGTGCTTTCCTTGCTCAGCGTGTAAGCATCGCCATACAGCGAGGAAATGCCGCCAGCATTGTGGGTACTCAGCCACAGGGACAAAACTTTTAAATTTGTTTTAGTTTTGTGTTTTCTTTTATCTTAAGTTACTTATATTAGTTACGTTAATATTAAGAATATTTTGTGTTTCTTAACTACCGAGTTAGGTTTTAAAATATACCAATATTGTATTGTATACAATTCCTTTAAAATGAATCCTATAACGGAAATTAAATTATGTGAACTATGTCGGTGTTTATAAACGATGCTTAATCCCGTCTTATAAGTTAAGTTTAAACGTTTATAAGTTATGTGGGTATTATATTATAATAGATGTAGTTTTAAATTTAAATAAAGAACAACGTTAACTGTTTCTAAGGAATGGAATGTTTATCTAATACTACGGGAAATGTAGATTTTAATTAATTGTAGGAAAAAAACGCGTAGCTATGTAAACTGTGATTTTTGTACGCTAACAAAGTTTATTATATACAACCACTTGGCCTCATTTGAAGGACCGTCGGGCCAGCCAGCCACACTTCCTTCCTTCGAAAGTATACAGCTACGTATTGATATAAGACTTTTGGACCTTGGGGTACAAGTGCACACAGCTGCAGTAGGCACCTGGTAGTCAGTACCGGTGATCCAAGAGCTAGTGCTTTTCTCGGTCAGCGTATAAGCATCGCGATACAGCCAGGAAATGCTTGCATTATGGGTACTCTGCCACAAGGACCAAACTTGTTCCCATTTCATTGTTTTATGTGTAAACCTAGTTTTATTATTTCATAACTTTATTGTTTTAAATGTATTTAGCACATAAGATGTTTGGGGACAGATATCTATACTAATAATAAGACAGTAAAAATCGAAAATCTGTACATTAAATATTTTTCCAAAAAACTGAAGCCCTTTCAGTTTTTTGGCAATTAAAGAAGAGTCGTAGAAACCAATATTGAAATAAAATAATATTAAATAATTCTCGATTCTTCTCGACGAAAAAAAATCTAAACTGTTTATAGCATGAATAAATCGATTAATTCCCTTCTGCATTCCTATTCCAGAAGGGAACTGATTTTCACACAATTGGCAATATGATGAAAACGAAAAATATTTGTGAATTTAGATGATCAATGATAAAAAAAACTATGGATTTTTAAAGAGTCGTATTGAAGTGGTACGAGCGAACAGTTTGCTATGTCAACAATATATAAGTACTATGTTGTTCAAAAGCTTTGTTTAATTTGAATTAAACAATTGAACAAATTTTAATGAAAACATGCTTAAAAACATATTTGTAAGAGCATACAGTTAAAATGCACGTAAATAATTAGATTTTCAATCAAATGTAAACAAGCCACAGGAAAAGCAATGATTAAATTGAGTAAACATAATTGGGAAACCAAACAAGAGTACAAGTCCCTATTGATGACGTGTTGACAAAGATAATTAAATGACAAACTTTTATTGGATTAAAGAGCTCTTGTTTAATAAAATCGCGGGTAGTTTGACGTTAACTATACGAGTTATGTACTAGCTATGCTATTTACTTTTTACGTTATTGTTTCTATATAAACATACATCTTTCTAGTGGTAGTAAACACGATTACATTACTTACATAAGTATATATATAAGTATATAAATATAGTTGGCATACTTTTTTTCAGATACCAATTTTAAAGAGATGTATAGAAAGAAATTGACTATACAATTATATTTGCTGCCTGTTAACGCGTTTGTGAACACATTTTCCTGCGCGTATCGCTGACAGTTTTTGATCAAAGCTAATTTTCATTCGCATCTTTGGTTTATAACTTATAACACGCATGGCAAATGTAATATGTATAAATTCATGTTAATATAAATATTAAAACAAACCAACAAATATTATTTCGCATCAACATAACAATGGTCCTTCGAGCCGGATCATGAAAGAAGAATAAAGAATATTGAAAAAAAACGGGTAAAGGATTTAGTCAGGTCAGTCATCCTTTGTTCTTTTCCTATCTTAAAATTTTATTTTGCATTATTGTTTTCGCTTCTAGTTGATATAATAAGATAACAGAATATTTATTTCTGTCAGCGATACGCGCAGGAAGTTGCGTTCACAAACGCGTTAACACTGCCGATTCCTAAATCAAATGCGTAGACCTGACGTGAAGAACTGGCAAGGAACTCTCCGCCAACCCGTGAAATTGATCATTCTACAAAACGGTTGTAAAGAGCTGCAACCAGCGAATGCATCAATATCTTTATGTATTAAAAAACCTTATTTGCCCGTGGGCTTGGTGAAATAAAAGGTATCATATGTCTAAATAAATTATGTATAAGTTAGAAAAGTATATAAAACAGTTAAAAAAGATTTTGAGGACAAAGATCCTTGGAATGTATCAGCAACATATCAGTATTGGAATAGTTAAATTCTTAAGTAGTCAAGGCATTCGTAATTTCTATTTATCATGTAAGTAACATAACTTAATTTAAAATATTTAGTTTTAAAGAGCGGCTAGTTTCATGCCGGTTCTTCTAGGTACCTTCGAGTTCAATTTTCTCTTCATATTAATAAACATTATATACAAATTTACTTGATGTTCGGTGCATTGAAGTCATGCAAGACATTTTGTATAAGAAAAAATGTATGCCATTAAAATGTTTTGTTTTGTTCCAATAGATCTTTTTATTGATTTTCTTTTCATATTCAGAAATCAACAAAAACAAATGAACGCGACAGAACAACATGATTTCAGGCTTATAATACGATCATGAATAAGACGGTATTGTTTCATGGAAACGTTTTAACTGAGACTTAGCAGAGATTTTCACGTTAAGAACCACAGATTATGTTGTGTTATTCGTGTTCGTGATCTTCTGAATTTAAAAAAACACTTTTTTTAGATACCTACTATCAAAATGGCTTTTTGTATTAGGGATTCGAAAGCTCTGGACCTACATATGTTGTTAATACATTTTTGATGTAATTAACTTACAGTTACAAAGGTCTCATTATGTTCTAGTTCACAACGTCGCGGGGCTTTCATTAGCGTCACTTGTTCAAGATCCTTTGTTGCTGACATTTTTGGAATTCCCTTTGTTAGTGGCCGTTGCAAAGTTTTGTACGTGAAAACTATCTTTGAAAAGCACCTGAAGAAGATTTTTGAACGTTTTGTTTTTATGTTAAAGAAATTTCGAGTTTCGTTTTGTTTGTTAAGAAATGAAGATAAAAAATGTTTAAAAATGTTGTTGTTATCAAACTAAAATGACTCGAAATAAGAAATGCTTTCGTTAATTTAAAAGATTTTTTGTAATGTTTGTCCTTCAAAATATTTACTCTTGACTACTTGACTGGAATCCTTAAGGGAAGCGGAAGCGTGGCCGCCTTAACAGACCTGGCGACGTACTGATGCAGATGAGGCGAAGAGAGCCGGTAAGACTTGGAGCGAGAGTAAATGTGAAGCGTCGGACAGAGCGCGATGGAGGATTGCTGTGTATGCCCTCTGCCCCATCGAGGGGCCATAGGATTATAAGTCAAAGTAAGTCAAAAAGTGAATTACTAGAATTGTGTTCCACAACTGAGCGTTTAGTGTGGGATTTTCTGAAACTCACCACCCCTTTGTGGAAATAGCTACCAGTTACCAGGGAAGAAAAGTGCGTACCTCTCCTTTAAAGCTGATTACGAGTACACTTACTTATTACTTACTGATTATACTTACTGATTATGATTATGATTACAAGTCACTTGTAATCCTCCTGGCGTTGCATGTGTCCATAGGCGATTGCCTCTTAATGCCAATTTTATTTTACTTTTACGAAATTAGAACCTATTTTCACTTTTGAATGGTCCATGTAAGTATTGTTTACCATTTGTGAATAATGAAAGAGCTGAATAAATTTGTGACGAGGAATTATGTCAAGTGAATGCAGCGCATTCAGTATACGGGCTCTCGTTGCGAAAAGTTAAGTGTTATTGTTAGGTCAACAAGGACTATAATTAGTCTAGATTAGACAAGATAATATTGAGTTTAGTGATAAGTGGTGAATATTAGTTAAGCTTAGGTTGAAAAGGGCGTGACCTATTGATTGTTACGAGATGTAATTACATAAAAACTCGTCATTTTCTCGGTTGCTTTTTGTTTTTTAAATTTTGTATATTTTCAGTTTAATAAATTGCGATATATGAGATGCATGGCATATTTATATAGCGAGCTTGTCAGTTGATTTTTATTCTTCTACATTTTTATGTACTACTCATTTGATGAGTAAATGCATGAAATAATAATAAAAGATTTCAAATTAAATAAACTAACTGGATAATGATATTTTTAACGGAGTGTCCGTTTTCTTTGCATTATATTGTTTGGTTGTTGATTTAGTTGTGGGTATAAAATTCTTCTACAATCTGCTCTAGCCTCCGCCCTTCGCTAGAGCCAATAATCTATGAAATAGACCTGATTAAAAAAAAAGTCAATCAGCTTGTCATAGACATGTGTTTATCGTCTTAAATAACACTGGAAGTCAAAATCTCTACATCCAGTGCGATAATTATGAAACATCTTAAATCTAAGTGATTCGATGCCCCTTCGTACCAAGCTGAAAAGAAACAATCAAGAAACTCAGCTTGATTGTTCTTAATATTGGGTTACGTTATGGCTTATTTACACGATATATAAGTCAGCAGTATATAGCATAGCTTTTAAAAAAAAGAATCATGAATTGAAATAAATTCTAAAAACAACATATTTGAATTTATTCCACGCTCGGATTTCGACATTCAGTTTTGTTTCGAATCTCTTCAGTGATTGAAACATTTACTAAGCCACGTTTTAAATTTTAATCCCTGGCTAAATGAAAACCAAAGTAACAATTTTGAGTAACGTATAGTTCTATTATAGGTCACGTTTGATATCATAAGCACTATTATAACTTAGGTTATTGTTTTCAGTATAACCTGAGTTCATGTCGAGTGTATTTAAGATGTTATTGGGTCGGGTGGGATCACGCCCCTGGAACTAAGTAAGCACTATGGATGTGTGATATATGTGCAACATATTAGACATTAAATGGCTTCACTAGGAACACAAAATCAATCGTTAATATCTTTCACATAGGTAACTATGGTACACTTTTGAATCGTCAAAAAGTGAACTTATAAATTTATTGACTCTAATTTTACCGCCCATATCAAGTGAATCGTAGAATCGAGATGTTTAGTGATTATCAAAAATAATTAAAATTTCTATCAAAATACACCAAAGTATAAAGATTTAGCTCGCTATATATGTGTAACAGTTTAGTATGAAAGAGTTTTTAAATTATTCACCAAAAAATTCAAGGCAAAATTGATATAAAAAATAACACCGCTTTAGCAAAATGCTTCCGTCTAAGATTCTTCTAACTTCGCTAAATGGGAATAATCCACTGCGTGCTTGAACAAAGCTGAACTTTATACATCTTTTTAAAAGTATACTCTATGTTTACGGAATACGATTGCTTTTTCTTTGGTGGTAGGGAATCAAATACCTGGGTTTTTAAGAATTCAACAATGCTGGTAATAATGACCATTATGTACTTCATTATTTACATAGATTGAGACTCGAGTGACTGAAACTTAGTAAAAAGTCCACAAAAGTACTTTTTATATTGCCTATAATTTTATTTTACATGAACGAAATTATACTTTGAAAAATGTATTAAGTGAGTGTAGAAAACTGGTAGGCAAGGAGAAGATGCATAGTATGCTTGTTTATAAATATACATATGTCAGAGCACATATGTCCAGTACCAGAAAACTATTTTGATATGCAATATATTTTTTTTAATTTTACAAATATAAAACCCTTTACATCAATATAATGATTCTATGATGTGGAGTGGATTACTATACTCATGATAGTTGTTATGAAATATAAAGTTAGATTTTAAAAATACTCTAAATAAATCTTAAAAAGTCCTTGTGATAAATAAAATATAGCGCATCGCTATCTTAAATAATATTAAAAGAAATGAATAGATTCATTTAATACCAGCCTTTGGGCTATGTTTAAATAATCATAAACATTCTGACATATAAACCAAGAAGTCTGCAAGCACTCTAAGTGTATTCTATTGAGTTATTGGAAATGTTGGAACAGTAAATTTTCTGCAAACAAAACCGATTGTAATGGAAGTGCTGGAATGAAATTTGATTTTAATACAGATTGAATACGGGTTTGGATATGGAGACAGAAAGTTCTGTGTCACCTCAATGCCAACACAACAGAACCTTTTTCAAAAACCTGCACTGCAACCTTCGTGGAATCACCTGGCCGTAATATGCCAGGGGGTATCTGCTAGTTAACTAAGCCATAGTTACAAAGTTACAAAGCCTAGATAAAAGTATGCTGGAATCAAAAAATTCATACTTAGGGTCATAGCATTAGTAAACGATAGCATTAGTACACTTTAAGGGCCGGCAGCGCACCTGATAATAGTAGAGGCGTGTTGTCTTGGTAGCTCGCAGGCTTGTCTCTTATAGACATGCTTTTTATCTGTTGTAATAAATTAAGGTTTTTTTTAATAGGGGATCTTACTAAAAAACTTATTATTACGCATGTTATGTGTTTATTTTGTAGACGTAGATGCGGTGACTAAAATATATTTGACTAAATAAATAAAATGTATACCCGACCATATATTCAATATACATAAGATGACGTTAAAATTAATAAAACATGTTTTATCTATTAATAAAAAATTAGTTAAACACATTTAGTTAATGTTCTTATAGTTCCTATTGGTATTCGTCAGTCGATATTTGAAATGTTTTGTCCATTGCCTAAATAAAATTGTTCCAATCGATTAACTACAGTTCAAAATGGAGTCCTTCGCGATGTTGGTTGTGTCTTAAATTTACAATTTCATAAGGACTAATATTCTGTTCTATTAAAGTTCCGTTCACATTTCCATTTTGTGGTTTTTTACGTTTTGTAATGAACCAATAATTACTGGTGGTTATATTGTTTTTTACTTTAAGCTTATGCACAAGCCTGGTGTTTATCAAAAGCAAATATATATTTATAGGTAACTTAGGTACACTTATGAATCGTCAACACAATAAGTTATAAAAAAAATCGACTCAACATTTATTGCCAGTGCGCTTTACGCCCAAATCAAGGGCGTACAGCGGACGAGAAGAACTTGAAAGGCCTTGTTTGTGTTAGGTTAGGTTGCAAATCAGTGCTGTGGTCACAAGGCTAGTTTGAATGAGACGAATGTACTGAGCTAGGCCTGGACTAAACTGCGCACTTCTTTAATAGATTTTAAGCTCAGTAATATACGTTTACAAGTATGTATGTTAATAAATATCTGTTTAATTCTCAACGGGATATACGTAAATCATTTGTTATTATTCACGACCTAAATTCAATATTAACCTATTAAATATGAAAATTTTACTGTTCTGACAAATTTCAATCACCTGGGGCCTGCATCAGAATTAATTATTAGGTTTATTTATACTCAATCGCACATCAGTCTGAATTTATATTTTATGCAAATATTTGCACTGTCGTCAACAAGAAAGTTACAGTAATGACCGAATTTATTGACAAAAATGTCAATCAAGCGATAAGATATTCGTTTCATAGAAGGGGGGCACACGAGCAGGTGGCACACGGGAGATTAAATTGGGTTACGCGGGTGCGTTGCGGCTCTTTAGAAAATGACATGCATATAATCAAACAATAATTGGTGAGCCGGTCCTATTATAGTGTAAAAGACTATTGAAGCAATAAAAAGCTTAGAATTGATTTCCTTAAGTGCTGTGATGAGGACTTTTGTAAAACAGTAATCACGCTTAAAAAACTGATAGGTAACTGAGTGTGTAGTAGGTATCGCATAGACGTACACAAGATATAAAAAATAAATTCAAAAAACATTTTGTCCGAATTATTCTAAAGATTTATTTATTTTTATTTCTTAAACCTATACAGCTTATCACAAAAAGTTTACACAAAAAAATATATTAAAAACAAACCAAAATAAGGTTAAAACATACAATCGAAAATAGAATCCAAGATCAGAAAAAAATAATACAACAAAAAAAAACACGAACAGAAAAAAATAAAAAATATATATATATATACATATGAACAAGTGCAGTATATTATGAGAAGAACGAGCATTTAAGTGTATGTGTGTGTGTGTGCAATAGTGTTTCTGTGTAAGTGAGTGAGCGAGGTTGAGTCTTAGTTTTTGGCATGAATTTAAAAAAAAAGAAAATATATAACACACCCATATGAACAATACAGTAATTATTCTCACCAAGGAATACAAGAACAAAAATCCGTACAGAAATAAAAGCCTAAAAAGTGTGCGGTAATGATACATTGTTCGATTTTCCGACGATTCACCTAAAATATCTCTTATATGTAATAGAGGTAACATTTTGTATCTCTCTCAAGACGTCAATACAGCCTTTTACCCTATTGTATTTCATTCCGTACCGAACACCTTTAAACGAAAATTATTTGGCGACGTTAATACAACTTTGCTTAGTGAGATAAATATTATATACATAAAGATTATAAAGACATTATATTGTTAAATATATTATATAATAAAAGTCAATAAACACAGAAAGATCTATTGAGCGTTAATAAGAAAAAATCTTAACCAATTAAACTATTGGTTTAATTGGTTAAGATTCGTTAGTTCATCTAAGGAATCTTTACACCAGGTTAATTTCAGAATCTAAAGGAATAAGGAATAAGTGGAGGGCTTTCCCGGAAAATTTCCCAGGCGTTGGACCGATTAGAACAGGCAGTAGGAGGGCTGGTGTACGAGTGTTCACGAATGTCGACGAGCTGAGAAGGATGGCGGGCGTACTTTAGCTGCCAAGTACGCCGCAACATGATGATCACGACCGCTCTGCCAAGAGCGTAACGAAGGAGGAGGATTAATATTGTAAGGCGGTTGCTTACTCAATACGAACGTAAACAAAAACACTACTTGTAAAAGTGATTTTTAACTGATTTTATGAAAAAGTATCGCGACACCAGCATGTCTTAATCCCAAAAAAAGAGTGTATCTGTTATTAGATCGGTCTATACTAAATGAAAAGTAATCGGGCGACAAAATTGCAAAGGAAGAGGTTTTAGGAGCACCCATGCTGTTGTGTTCTTCCGGGGCGCACCATAGAATGGAAGTCGAATGGTTCTGTGTGTCTGCTAACAATTATTTCCGCTGTTATTTACGTTAACTATAGGTGACGAGTGAACAAAAATAACGTAAAAAAAGTTAATTATTTGATGGTTATTATCGAACTGGTCAAATATACGGTATACAGTTAAAGATTTTATGTGAGGCAAGGTTTGTAACTCAAAGGCGGATCGGAAACTACAATAAATATTTGTGTGACCTAAATTGATAGTGATATTTGACGAAGATAAACATGATGGAATGTTTATTCGGGTATTGGTCTTGTATTATTATGTAACTTTGTAGGGTAATTTGCCTCAGTGGCAAAGCGATCTTCTGGTTATCTGGTAGAAACTTACTATAACTTACTCAAGTTAAAAAATATTTAGAGGACAAAGATCCCTTTAATGTGTCGGTAATATCATCTGGACAGTTTAATTCTTGAGTAGACTCACAATGCTTTTGTTATTTGAATTGGTCATAGAAGTAACATAATTTTTAAATGTTTATTGTTTAGTAGGAAGATAACCTTCCGAACCGGTGGTAGTGTTAAAATTGACGATTCATAAGTGCCTTTATACCTTCTTGAATAAAGATATTTATTATGAGTGGCTTTTAATTAATATTATTAAATTTAACTATATCTTTTCAGCGTTTAAAAACATGTTATTTTTAAACTCCTAATATACTATGCACTATAGTTTCACCGTTGGCGTTTTAGCAAAACGAACACTTATCAAACAATGATCATTTTACGTGTAAAAGGGTCGGTAAAGCCTCTGAAATTCAGCTCTGACGTTGAGAGATCACATCTAATGAGCTAACTTGAACAGAGTGCACCTTTTAGCTTGATTGAATTTCGTTGAAAAACTACTTGGGAGAAATTTCCTTATAGTTTACCTAATAACGGAAAATTAATGTTGAAAACTGAAGCACACCTTTTGGCTTCGGTTTTATCATGAATTGGTTTTTTTTATCAGTCGTGGGTTAAACGCACGAGTTCAAAATAAGGAGTTGGCCAGTCCTAACACCATTACAGACGATATTAAGCGTCCGTTATTATTCTGAGCTCGTCTCGAAAATGGCACAGGCACCTGCCTCGCTTGAATATATTGAGGCAGAGATTTCGCCAGAATTTTTTTCATTATATTTTTAACATCTCTACAGAAAGCTTCCTGTAATGAAGACGTAAAAAGGCGTTTCGCACTAATAGCTGAATTCTTTGAACTTTATTATTAATTTTATTTATTCATACTTAAACAGTTAAAGTAAATCATTTTAATAGATATTAGTTAGTTGTATAAGAGCAACGGGCAGCCTTATCGCTGATAAGCGATCCCTTCCAGGCAACCCACAAAATTATATATATATTTCAAAGAATACGGCAATATACTATGTATTTATGTCCTGAATGTGATGAAATTTTACAATACCATGATTAAAGCGGCTGGCAGATCTCCCACACTTTTCTTGATCAGATTCAGAATATTCCGGAAAGAGGGCAGGTCAAAAGCTTCGTCCGCCGAGAATGTTTAATGCATATTATAAAAGTGGACGAAGCGAAATCAAGGACCGTAGCAAATGAAAACCTTTGGTCTCTGTCTACCCGCAAGAACATGACATATCTAAAGTTCCTCGAGAGTAGATAATTTATAGCCCAATTAAGTAAGCATTCTATGGTAAACTTTTTAAATAGTCTTTGCTCTTAAATATGTAATTATAAATACATATATATGCTTTGATAATTTATTTATCTATCTATAAAATTTATTTTATAATTTGAAAATTGATTTTCCTAAATAGGTGCAATAGGGCTTTGCTGACGCTAATTGCTAAACAAACCTCAGCCAACAATGCATGCGTGTCTCGATAATCAAAAACGAAGATTTACTTAACTTTAAGCTTATAAAAGCTTAATTTTATAAGCTAAAATATATAACATAATTATATTCCATTTCAATCAAGTAGTTCGTTACTTTTGTATAATTCTAATAAGATACTTCATAAAAACTCTTTAAGGCTTTCATATTTATAAGATCTGAGTAAAACCTTAATCTATTTTAAAGCATCTTGAACAATAAATTGCCGGGAAATATGAATATTGAAGTGCATGTAAACAAAAGACGTCGAGCAATATTAAAAAGCTATACAAAGCTTTGTACAGGCATACGTCGTTATTAATATGTACATAAGTAAGACTTCAATGATAATATAAAAGAGGCATAATTCTGTGTCTATTTTAGACAATTTACTCAGGTTGCGATATCTTGGACCAATAATAAATATAATTAATTTAAGTCTTTATAAAAAGTTGTCAAAGACACTTGTGCCGAAGATAACCCACTAATCTGATAGTGATTATATTAATTATTATTTATTTATATATTTTCCACATAGAATCGTAGCGGTCACTTGTATACGTCCATACTTTTCTTACATATAGAACTACAAAATAAAGCGATCTGAGTAGATATCCACAACAAGCTCAGTTGGATTACAAGCTACTGCAGCAGTTAATTATTATATATGTCGTTAACAGAAAATAAATAGTTAATGACTTAACTCTAAGAATGGTTTTCTTAGGTACTAATTCTGTTAAGATAAGAATATTACATAACTATGTCATACTAAATAGAGAATAAACAACACAGTTATTGGAGTGTTGTAACATATATATATATATATATATATATATTGTGTGTGAGTGTACAAATCTCTTATTACATATATGTTTTCAAATTGAGCATACTATACTGTAAAATAAATTTAATACAATATACACTGCATCGCTTTACAAACAGTGCAGGACAATTCTGTGAAATTCAATTACTTACACGGGGACAATTCAGGTAGATCTCAAATTATTATAATAACAAGAAACTACTTGGAACTAGACGTTAAACGCATTTGTGAGCCATGCAGAATTATCAAATTTTCGTACGAACAATATGTTTTTGCAAAGATGTAATTAACAAATTCAAAAATATAAAATAAATTTAAAAGTATCTTTTGGCAGAGTACCATTTACTCACTGTATCGCGATGCTTTTATTAAACGTGAAAAACACTAAATCAGATAAGACAGAGAAAGACACTAGATAAGAGCCTGTACACTTATAACCCAAAGTTCAATAATCTCCAAGGGACCAATTTCACTGCGGAATAACTCTTGCACTTCGACCTTTTGGTTTTTTGTCGTCTGAGACCGCTACAATAATCGTCTCCACACCATTTTCATTCCAAACCAAATCCCGTCCCATAGTCAAAGTAATCAAATACATTTTATATAATAATTTATTATATATAAAATTTATGATTATTAACGATAAAAAATATTGTTAAGTACTTTTATATTAAACTTTTATGTCAAGTCGAACAAGTTTTGAGGTGAATTGGTTGTCAAGACCGACAAAGCATGAGTCATCAGTGCTGTGGTTTGGTAATAAGCGGTTGGTTGGACTTGAGTTTCTATACTAATTGTGTTTGGTTGGACGGTTCAATTAATTCTATACAACTATGTTAAGATCGGTTAACGTATTGCGAACACTGTTTTTCTGTTAATTAATATTGACAGGTGATCATAACGAACAAAAAACAATTACAAAAAGATCTTTTTGTAATTAAAAATCAATAAAAAGTAGTTGATACATCCAGGTGGTCATACTGACAATATCTAATATCGGTAAATTATGGAGAATTATGTATATATAGAAAACGATTTATATTTTACTTATATCTTTTCCACATAGAATCGTATCAGCGGTCACTTGTGTACGTCAATAATTTTCTTTTTACAAAGGCTACTAGGGTAACAAAAAACCTGAGAAGACAAACACAACAAACTCAGCTGGTTAGCTATCATTTGTTAAAGCGTGCTACGTTTTACAAAAGTCTCATCTCATCGTTTAGGGCGATTATGCCTAAGCTTTTTTATCGTGTACTAGGACTGTAAAAGCACGATTATTGTTGTGCTGCCTCCAAACCTATTACAGAACCTATAATACGATCTATATTTATATATATAGGTTCTTATCCAACTGTTTAACTATTTAAACTTTTACAGGTAACATCCAAAATATTAGTTCTACATTTAAATGTTAACTGTATCAATAATCGAACCTGGTGTCTTGGGCACTACATAATTCTGGCAAAACCTAAAGTTATATTTTAAAAAAACATTTTTGTCCAACACAAAATTAATGTTAATTTATTACTACGCACTGAAATAACCCAATGTCATTAAGAAGGAATAGGAGAAAGCCTTGGGCTTTAATTAAAAGTTAACGATTAGTCTGACATAACATAACGGCTTTGAATTCACAATGAAAGTCGCGGTCTCGCATAATTAAAATTACATTCAACGTAGAAATATTTTTAAATTGCTTCTCGGCGTAGGCATCCATCGATTTCATGCCCTATTTATTGATAGAACTGGCACAGATGCTCTCGCGGACGCTTCTGATAGGCTTTTATTTTAATGTTTTATTGCTTTCCAACTATTATCAATAAGCTTATGTAATGGGACTAAGATAATTATTATATACCGGAAACCAGACAAATTGCGATGCTTTTAAAAATCATAAAAACTATAATTTAAAATTTATATTTATTTTGTTTACCTCATTGGAAGGTGGTTTAAAAAAACTTTTCTTTAAGCAAGTTTTTTAATGGATGATGTTATGACGACTATTCGATCCTCCCTTTCATAAATTTGGATTTATGTTCTTTCTCGCAACGGTAGAAAATGTAGCAAACCCGACTTATTTGTTACAAGCCGTAAGCTTATTAATTCAAATATTAATTAATATAGCTAATTCTTATAACATTTAAACCTACTGATTGTTACTTTTGTACATATTCATTTAATTATAACTTAGATGGTCCTTTAGATTTACATAAATAAAAGTACATATAATAATAGAAAACCCAAAATAAAAATCAAAAATTAAGAAATTGAGGGCAAGTAAGTGGCTTCCCAGAATCTAGAATTACAAAAAAGTAGGTTTTTGGGCATGAATAAACTGCGGCTAACCAAAATATAACTTTATTTATAAAAACACATGTTTGTCACTATAAAGGCTCCTGTCGCATGGCACCTGACAGGCTTTCAAAGTTAACACATGTTTTCAACTAAAAAAATATCGAAGTGTTATTTCACAAAAAGAAGTTCGAATTTCATCATAAATAACGCCATCTATTGGTCTGAAAATATCAATCACAATACAACATTATATTTATTTAATATTCACACCGAGCACTTTTAAATATTAGTTGAAAGCTGTAAAGCTCTGATTACTATTTATCGTTCGATTCAAAATAGCATGAAAGCGGATATGAAATCGTGATTGCCAGCAGAGCAAAATAACTAGATTGAACGATGAGCGATGTATTCTCAAATACAATGAACGAGTGATTTATGAGTATCTAATAGATCTTTTAATACATATATTATATTTATTAACAAAAAAGTTAAGAATGAAAAGAAAGAAAGCTTTCGAGTTTGAGCTTTTGAGTTTAATCTAATTAGTAAATAGCTGAATCATATAAACAATTTAAGAAACATTATGGAAAAAGTATAAATTACTAATTAGTCAGAAATAAGCGTAGATCGTAATTTAAATTTGTCTGTGTGTTGAAACTCATCTCATAACAAAAAAAATACGGGATATAAAAACCTTTAAGTCTTTAGCTTTGCTCTCTTATAGACATATATTGATATTTTTAGGAGTATTATTTTATTTATCTTATTTCTTAAAATAAAGTAAATTGGCGTACCGCGTCTTTACGTTTGTGGTTCGTATATAACTTATTCTTTTAAAATGTTACCAAACTTTATCTCAAACTAATAAAACGCTTTGTGAAAACTTTTGATATATTTTTAGTTTATAAACATATAAGGTTAATAAATCTATAATTTTTATAAACTATATATATTTTTATATACTACTAATACCTGCAGCTAAATTTCACCTTAGGACATCTAGGCAGAATACGAAATTCCACCCGTGTATCACCGTGTATCTCCCAGCCACATGAGTGTCCATGGGCGGTGACTTTACCTTTATGGTGGGCCTCCTGCTCGTTTGCCCCCTCATCTATAAAAAAAACATTCCCATCGTCCTAATAATAAGTTCAATAAGACAAATATACGAGCAATTAGTTTAAGAATTATTTAAATTGATCGTGTAATAATACCTATATAACGTTCAAAATAATTCTTGAAATTCATGAAATATATAAGAAACTACTAAGACCAAACTCAAATTATCTTTATGCAGTAAGATACACAGGACCTTTTGACAGGTCTTAAATCTAAGTGATCTATTTGTGCGAGCCAAGAAACTTGGCTTGGTGAATTTTTTTAATGATCCTAAACGATTAATTATGAACACCATTTAATATGAGAGGAATCACAAATAAAGTAGAAACGTATATCGTGAAGCAAGTTTATAGCTGGAACACCACACATCGAAATGATAGATACACTATTTATATACAAAAGTAATTGTGCTTTACCTGATTGTGTATGGGTTATTACATTTCTATGAATCCCAAACGTTGTTCAAAAGTCAATGATATGACTGACAACTGTGTTCATTTCATAGTTTGCTATTTTAACAATGTTAAATAATTCATATCATAGTTTAACATACTTAATTTTAAAAATGTAAGCTTGATTTCGATAAACTATACAGAAAGAAAGAAAGGTACACTTTTATTAGGACAATTACAACAACACAATAGGTCAATAAAATATTACAAATGTGAGAATATATACATAAATATATAGTAATATTTAAAAAGATCAACTAAATAAACATATCATTGTTGCAACGGCCGCCCGTGTGTGCTAAATGGGAAAATGCTCAGGATTTGTGTGAAAAAATATATTCCACACCACTGATTTTCAGCAGACCACAGACGTGGCAATCCACTACACGGTATCTAAAGGTGAATTTGTGAAGTCAATTTAAATAAACTAATAATAATAATTTATTTATTTAATAAGGCACACCAACAACACACATACAAACATAACCCGAATAAAATTACAAAAAACACACAAGGCATGTATGTGCATAAATTATAGGAATGCACAGCATTAGTATACAATTTTAAAAAACAACCAAACAATCATATATGAAACAAAAAAAACTCTACACGAAGAAGTAAAACAAAAAATTAACGTTCCTAAATTGGAGTCAATATAATAAAAAGAAGAGAGAAGATGAGGATAGGAGTCGGATAGGAGAACTTGGATGAGCCTAGCCAGGCGCCAACGAAAACTAGAGACTTGTAACATTATAATTAAAACTTGTTTAATACAAACAGAACTCAATTTTAGTAATTAAAAAGTAGTTATCGGATTCTAGCATTAGATTTGACGTTTCTCATTTTCTATTCATGCTAAATAATGAAGTGGCTCTGTGTATTTGTGTGAGGGTTTGTGAAATTTTAGAGATTTCTTTTGTATATTGGTGAAAGAACAAATCCCTTATGTTTAAGCCTATGTATAAGTACAAGATATATAGTGAAGTACAGGTTTATATGTATTTAACAGTGCAGGTTATACAGCAAACTTGTGTATTTCTTATTTTTTATAAAAGCGAGGTCTCCTCTCTTTTATATAGGAGGTATACGAAAAGTTGAAAACGCACTTACACGGCGATCTGAGAACGGTTCATAAAAACCCTATTGGGTCGATCATGTTCGTACACGCGAGGTGGCCACTTCAAAAAGGCTACCTACGCTAAGCTTATGCGTATTCTGTCACCTAAATTAAGTTAATAAAAAATAGTTCCTCTTATGCATAGTCGAGTCGGAATTTTTATATTGACTAAAAAAACCTTGTAACCAAATCGTATAAAGTAATATTAATTTATAGTTTTCAAAAGTCCCAAGTTAACATTGAATTTGAACCGTATTTAAACTTTCATCATTATATAGACAACTTTTATTTACTTAAAACTGTAACTAATAATGTATGTTAAAATATAATCTCATTTTACAGTTGTCTCGTGAATGTTACAAATATTCATTGGAATATAAAAGGTTTTATTTCTATTTTATATGGTGGTTGTGATGTTTTTCAGTAAAAACAGCCAGACATGGCTATCCCATCAGATTGATAGATATAAAGTTGATATTTAATATAGTCTTATTGAAATGCGCAGTTGCAATATTCAGCTGGACTTTTTTTCGTTATTCAGAGTAGTCTTAAGAAATTGCCTCTTTATATAACATTTTGGAATCCAAATGGAAATATTTACAAAGCACTCAAATTGAAAAAAACAGACTGATCTTTCTCCATTTACAACAGACTTGTGCATGGGATTATAAATAATTTTCCTTTATAGACGAGTAAGTGGTCCTATGGACGACATCAAAGCGGTTTATCTCGTTTAAAAATAAACCAATCAATACTAAAATATTGAATGATTTGTAACATTCAATTAACAATGTTATATGTTTTAAATAAGAAAACGTATGAATGTATTTCCGTCAACTTGATTTAGAAGTAGAGATTTTTGGACCTTGGGGTAAGGTAAGGTAGACACCTGGTAGTCAGTACCGGTGATCCATGAGCTGATGATTTTCTCGCTCAGCTAAGCATCGCGATACAGCAAGGAAATGCCAGCATTATGAGTACTCTGCCGCAAGGACCAAACTTTTTGAATTTGTTTTAGTTTTGTGATTTGCTTTGTTTATTATTCTTTGGATATTAGTGATCTCAATTTGAATTAACGAAAAATATTTAATTATTATATCAACACTGCCAAAGGTTTCCTTAACATAACATCAAACAATGTACTCGTAAAGGGCCTAATAATTTGAGTAATTCATTAAAAACCACTTTGGCAGAATTCACAGCGACTTATAATCTTGGAGCGCTTTGGTATAATTGAAATTAAAAAAAAATATTTTACCGTATGTAAGCTTTATCAAATTTATTATAATCATAATATTTACAAACCCAAGGTTTTGTATGCCTATGGTAACATAATTAATTGAACAAAAGTCAAGTCAACCCACAATATTAAAGAATACTTACAATACATTTGGACAGGTGCAAGAGTTTAGTATCGGTTTGAGAAATTTTTCGCCTTTAATTAGCCGATAGGGTAAGATTTTTACATCACTATAATAAATATATGTCTAATATTTATAATACTTATGAACGTATAATTTTTATTATTATATTTTATTAAATATATACAATATATGATGAATATACAAGTAACACTAACTCGGGAAATTACAGGCTGCCCTATACAAAACCATGCGACCCAGAGCGGCCTTATGTAGTGAATAAAGTCGCAAGATTCCGCTAAGCGAATAAACACTATTAAGGGAAGACAAATTATAGAATCCTCTCAGCATAACTAGATAATATATACATCCTAGCTTATCCTTACTTAAAAAAAGAGGTGGTTGTTATCAACAACGCTTTTATAAGCGTAAAAATATAGGGTTGTATGTATTTTTAATGCCACATTATAAAAAAATGAAAACCAAAAAAAATTATGGTGAACGATCCTTATCACTTAGGGGTATGTAAAATGTTGAAGATGTTGGCCGATTTTAAGGCCTACTGAATACGCTTATAAAATTTGGTTAAAATCGGTCAAGCCGTTTCGCAGGGTATCTATATCTAACTATCTTTATGACATGGAAATTTGAAATATTACGTAAACCTGGCGAAACTTATGACCTTTGTGTCAAAAATATGAACAAAAGGTGTAATTAATTCACGGAAAAGTAGATAGGTAGACATGTTTTGGATAAGGAAGCTTGGTAAATATTTGGTGCTAAACCAAATTATGTGGTTATTATGGTTGCTAACTTTCCATAGAAAACGTTAATTTTTGCCTTTTATTTACAACTCTCTCCAACATACATCCACGACACGAACGCTTTATATTTTTCATGTCTGTTGCATTTCTGCTACAGTACTTTCCTATTAATACTGGGATGAGAAAGATCTTCTCTCACAAATGTGTGAGACATTTGCTCTCGCAGTTTATGTAAAATTCAGTTTGTCATGTTTTGTTGGAATAACGGGGAGTTATGAAACGGAAATTCAAGAGAATTAAATTCTAATCTTATAAATAACAATAAAAGATATATACGGTATATATATATTTATATATTTTCCACATAGAATCGTATCAGCGGTCACTTGTGTACGTAAATTCTTACGAAGGTTTTTAGAGTCTAAAAGTCTTTTAAGACTTTATTAAGCGTCATATAAGATAGCTTGTATACCTTATAATATCCAGACCACAGCTAATAAAGTTACATATTAAACAAATGTAAAGTCACCGCAGGAAAAACAAAAGAAATTTAGTTTAATATTTTATTCTGTCCTCACTAAACATTAAAAGCACAAAGATTTACGACTGTTGTCAACAGAATCATTATGGAAAATTTCCAATACAAATGTAGAAAATACCCGATAAATTAATATGGATCTTAACTTGTTTATACATTTAATAAAAATCAAATTTGTTTTTATTCTAATGGAAATATTGAAATCGATAGACGACTTAAATGTTTATTTCACATACCTCGTCTTTATTCATCATAATCAAACCCCAAGTAGATATTATTCGTACAACCAAGCAGGAAAATAGAAATTAAAACTAATAATCATTTTTTTATTGGGCAATTTAGACTTTTCTACTCAGAAGTGTAGCGTCCTCTTAACCAGGAGGGCATGCTTCCGATCCCGACCGCACTTTATCTAACATCGTCAATAAAATATCTTAGATCCAAGAGTCAAAGACTTGTGTCAGGCACGTGATTGAAGAAAATGAGGCCAAAAGCTATCGAGTTTGAATGTCTTTAATACTTCAACATTTTAAATGTTTCTAATGTGTATTTATTCGCACTTTTTTGCACTAAAACAGTAGTAGTAATGTCAAAAGATGTTAGTACATATAAGAGAAACGAGCGGCCATATCGTATATAAGCGATATCCAAGTAACCCACGTGTTAATATTCAGTTTGATATGGTTTCAAATATGCATAAGTTGTGTGTCGATAGTGAAATTACGAAAATATTTCCAAGCAATTTGTAAGTAATACTTTACTTTACTTTTAGAGCTCTACTTAACAACTAAAAATGTACGACTTTTTAACTATTGAGTGATTTCTAAATAAAAGCTCTAATACTCTCCAGCGCATTTGATCTATAATTTTCTTTTATATTAATTATTTACTTATACTAGGTGATCCCAACAAACGTTGTTTTGCCAAAACACAAATTTATCTAAAAATAGATGTTGGCCGGATTCTTAGACCTACTCAATATGGCCACAAAATATCAGGAGAATCGGTCAACCCGTTTCGGTGGAGTAAGGGAACAAACATTGTGACACGAGATTATTAAATATAATTAAGTTTCCAAATGAAAATGTCTGAAAATGAAAACTCACGTTACATTATTAATATTTTATTATAGCATAATATTATTTATTCATACATAAAAATATCACAAAACGTATTTCATTAGCGGTGGATTACAAATTTAATTATAAACATGATTCGATGTTTTTTTTAGTATAAGTTTACTACAATTTAAATATTCCAGCTTAAAAATGTCACTGAAAATCGATACCTTTTTAAAGACAAGTCAAATACAGAGATTTCCCAAATATAAATTGTTTTTGCATCAATATGCAATTTGTTAGCTTCAATAAGTTAACAAACACATGCAAAGAAAACAAAACCCAAAAAAAATATTCAACACGTACATAAATCTTTGTATGGTATATAATATACATTATATAGTATATAATAATCTCGATACCCTAAAGCATAGTGCGGGTAGATATATGAAAAACTTTCCAACCAAAATGGTGTCACGGTTGTATATGAATCTGCTAGGAATTTAATTAGGAGATTCTTCGAGCAGCTATCGACGCGACGCAGGAATATTCGACATTTATTCCCTTTTTAACTTCAATATTAAAAAGAAAATGGGAAAACCTCCTTTGTTATGAAACCAATGGTCCAAGTTTGAAATTGGAACGGAGATAAAAATGTTACGTAAAAACTTTAGGCGTAGACATATCTGCATACTGTCACGCCACTCAATTGTTGAAGAAAAACTCGTTTTGGTTCGAACTTTATCTTACTATAATCGAACAGGCATCTCCATTTTAATTGCTCTCAACTTCTCTACTCTATATAGTTTTTAAATTTAGAAGTATTATAGTCCTGCTGATCAGAAGACAAGAGTAATTCATCAGTATATGTGTCAATCGAAATCTTTGTAATCTGATCGTTACGAAGCGATGTTACATTTAGAAAAAGCCCTCAAGAGTATAGTGTTCGTTCAATTCTCAGATTACAAAAATGTGGCGATCAACAAAAAATGTACGTGTAGGTATAAAAATGTAACAAAAGTATATATTGCATATTCTTGTATTATATAGTGGTCCTCCGAAACGGCTTGATCGATTTTCATAAAATTAAGCTCAAGATTAGGATGTATATTCAGGAACTGTGAGAGACTAAATGACAATGATTACTCACCACAATTTTTTATTTATTCCTATTTGGCTTTTAAATACAATCACAATTATACCACATAACATAACTGCTTACAAAAAATATTTTTTATTCAGCAAATATTTAAAAATAAAGTATTGAGTAACAATGCCAGGATAGATATCTAATAAGAAGTTTAAATTGTGTAAATTAAATTATAAAACATTTAAAATTTATAACTTGGCTTATAAATATATCTTACTGGTCTTTCAAGGATCCGGAGTTTTACTAAAAACTATGTTTATACTGAGATATATATCAAGAGACTATTTAAATTACTTTTGATTAATACGGATTAGGTATTAATATAGGCAATATGCCTATTATAATATACGATGTTCCAAACTTGTATTTTAATAAACTCAACAATTATTAAGCGAAATTGTTGAGATAATTGAAAATTGTTAGCCTTCTATATATTGAATGACGTACACAAGTGTTCGCTGATACGATTCTATGTGAGAAATGTATAATAAAGAAAATTTCAATTTGAACATGTGTAAGGTAAAGTAAGGCAAATTTAGTGTGTAGTGAAAATTGGTAAAGTTTATAGCCTCCAACAATGTTTGGGTTATTTCCTAAACTATGTTTACTTCACGCATAAGCGAAGAATGGGGTCAAGTTATACAATTTCACGTCGTATAGTGGAGATCAATATAAGGGGACGTTAAGGTGATGTTAAGGGAGCAAATGAGTCTGTGGACTACCAAGAGAGACATGCACAATACGGTCCAGTAATTAAATGGAGTCCGTGTTACGAAAGTTATTTTGGAAATATTATATGGTTTTGTAAAATATTTTAAGCGCGTTAAGGAAAATTTTAAAACATATAAACTAAGACTTTAAAATAAAATTTTACTCGTGAGAGCGTCCTGGCTAGTTGTAGAGTCGAGGTTCTTTTTAACGATTCATAAGTGGATGAAATACACCTATGAGAAACTCAAACTCAAAATATCTTTATTGAAGTAGGTCTTTAAAAAGACACTTTTGAACCGTTACACTACCACCGGTTCGCAAAGCAGTTATCTACCGAGAAGAACCGACAAGAAACTCGACAGTTGCTCTTTTAAAATAAACAATTAATACAAAATTATGTTACATACAATTCAAATAACAAAGTAAAACAGTAAAACATTGTAACTCATGAATTAAACTGTCCCGATGCTGAGCCAATTGCCGACACATTAAAGGGATCTTTGTCCTCTAAATATTCGTTTACGGTATAGTATGAATACATGTGTAAATTTCTATTCACATATCTTAATTCAATGGTAACCAATAATGCATCCACAAGGCGATGATGATTAGAAGAAAAAAAAATATCCTGGTCCCAATACTGCATGACATGACATGACATGACATGACCCATGTAAGCATACACTACAGTGCACTGGAAAAATAATTGATTCATTATATAAATTCATTTAATCAAATTCTTTTTAACCTATGGTACTAAAATATGGCACTTGCAACAATGCAATGTGTTTATTCTAGTTAGCTTTAAAAATACTATTATATTTATAATTTATTTATTTATTATATATTTAACACTTTATCGCACTTAAACACTAGAAGCAAATGACATTAACAGATGTTAGAACATATAAGAGCAACGGGCGGCCTTATCGCTAATAAGCGATCTCTTCCAGACAACCCACACGATAAAAGAATACTTAAAATATAATAAGACAGGTGCAAAGGGTGCGAAGTATATTAGTTTATTGTGATGTTGTGTGTGCCGTTTGTCCAAATAAACAAATTTCCTTGCTTTCTTTCATACTAAAATAATTTGTCCCGTTAATTTTATCAGATCACGTAACCTTTTAGAACCGAAGCGAGACCTTCATTCATATAGAACCTATTGGATTCGTTCAATAGAATTTTGTGGGATGTGACTAAAACGACTTGGGATTTTGATTCCGCAAATGTTCAATACCATTTGACGTTATAGACTTTTCTTTTTGCTTAGTTTTATGTACTCGTGTTAAAAGCATTATATACGTGGTCAACATTAATAAATATTTTTGTAGTGTCATTTAAAAATAAGAGGAAGGTCCGACAAAAAGATAGGATCCTTTAACCTGTTAAAACTACTAAGGTTCCACTCGTGTAGATCATGGCTTGTCCCTGCTGTAGCCATTGCAGGGCTGTGGTTCACTGGTGGTGAATACTCAGAAGAATCGATGCTGGGTCGGTATATTTGAGGCCTAAAGCGGTGGTGCGGTCGATGGTGCAGTGGCGCAGTGGCTCAGTCTCCAGTGGCTATGATACAGAAGTTGTATATATGCTGCATATCTGCTGCCAGCTACAATCAACACGATAGATATCGCTCATATGTTCCAAAGGTTTAACAAAGCGACATGGTGTTCGACTATTATTTTAGGGTGTACTTTTTTAAACAATATATTACAATGTTAACGTAACGCGATGTAAATACAATTCGACATTTTAATAAATGAAGTAAAACTTTACACAGAATCGATTAATTTCGTGACCGTGAGGTAACCATGGCAACGGCAACTCCCACAAATTTTAATTTTCTTATATGCTTTGACAATATGTCCAAATGATGGGTTAGCGTTGAATCATTTTTCGACCGGGCTAAACTAGACGCTGTATGTAGAGTTTGTACCGTATGTTTGTTCGTACATAAAAATAAACATCTTTTAACACTTAGTGGAGATAAACACGACCACAACACAAGAAATAGAGAAAAAATTGATGTGCCTGCTTCTCGCCATAGGTGTGAGCATACGTTTTTTAACAACACGTTAACCAAATTAACTTCTAATAAATTTAAAACGCGCGTAAAGAGTATTTTGGTTGAAAAGGCATACTATACCGACATAAACGACTATTGAGAGGACAAAGACCCCTTTAATGTGTCGGCAATTGGCTCAGCATCGGGACAGTTCAATTCTTGAGTAGCCTTACAATGCTTTGTCATTTTAATTGTAAGTAACATAATATTGTATTAAATGTTTATTTTAAATGAGCAGCTATCGAGTTTCTTGCCGGTTCTTCTCGGTAGATAGTTGCCTTCCGATACGGTGGTTCTTAAAAATTGACGATTCAAATGTGTCTTTATAAAGACCAACTTGAATAAATATATTTTGAGTTTGAGTATGTAGTTTCTAATCAGGACTTAAAGCATTCATAACCCAAAGTGATTTGGATAAAGTGGTAGGTTTATACCTAAACTCGTATTTAAGCTTTAGAAAGGTTATAAGCCAGCTTTATATGCAAGAGCTACAACAATTTAGCGTCAAACGTTTGAAATAGTGAATATTTTTATAGCTTCTTATTTTATTTAGTTCAACAGTTGTAACCCATAAAGTATAAATTGCTTACATTATTAACCGACTGTGTTAAGGTGTATTCTATATATTTCTGCATATTTTCAAATATTTATATTTAAAAGCATTGCAATGAATCTGTGTTTCAATCCATATCAAGAACGCAAATTCTATATCAATCGTGGAAACTTTTGACTAATTACTAAAATAAATTCACTTTAATATAGGAAATACGTAAGGTGTTAATTCTCAATTTCAAGTCTTTTCTATATCTCTCTCATTGACCATACTTTATTCCATAACTATAATATTATGCTTAATCAAAATGAGAACATTATCGCTTAATAAATCCATAACCAATAACCAAAAGTATTTATCGTCTAAGTTTATCGTTGGGAAGATCAAATGTTATGATATCAATGACAGCTGGTTGATATAAAGTTTAATATTAAAGATAGTATTGTATTGTTGATAAATTAACTTATTTTCTAAATATCACTTGTACGTCATGTAAGTGCTGAAGAGCAAAATTTCATATATGATATCAAAGCAGGTTTAAACTATTTTCTTAGCTTGGGCTCAGATTCTATTGAGACAATTGCTTTGAGTAGGAGTCGCCTTCGGGCTTCAGTTGAATGGCACGACCGGGTACCTGCTTTCAGTAATGGTTTATTCTTAACTTCTAAGATAAATCTAAAATGCGTGTTTAAACTTGATTCAATGTTTAATCTATGTGCGTAATTATTTATCTTTTCCACATCGTATTAGCGATCACTTTTGTACGTATAAATCCTCTCATATTTGAGTCTATGAAGTTTTTAATATAAACCGGAATGAGAGACCAATAAAAAACTCAGCCAAATATGATATTTTAAGATATATAACCTTAACATTAAGAGCGATTCATTACCAAGCTTAAATAGTCCTTTAATATGACTTGCTCGACAGTTATTGATATATACCTATTTGAATGTTTGTTAGTTACGTAAGTCTGAAGGCGACTTGTCTATATGAGATCTATATATATATGAGATATCATGATGATCGTATGATATATGAGATATAACGGAAAAGCGAGACAAAAATCATCAAACTCAAACTCAAAATATCTTTATTCAAGTAGGTATTTATAAAGACACTTTTGAATCGTCAATTTTTACACTACCACCGGTTCGGAAGGCAATCTACCGACGAAAACTGGCAAGAATCAGGCATCCGGTTTCATAATAACACTTGAATTTCAGGTAATATTTCAACTCTGAACAGATATTACCAAATGCACAATTACTCGAAACTCGCTAATTTAATCAAAACACTCCGTTTCCGCCTCACTGGCATTTATAACTTGATTAAACACTAAATTTGTACCAAATAAATGAATAATAATGAATAATACTTTAGTGAAAAGCTTTGGTGAATAGGCGAGGCTTTTTCAAGCGTTTCCCTGCTAAACTTTTAGTAGTTTTAGTTCGTAACGGAATTAGTTGCTTAGATCTTTCTACATTAACTTAATACGTCAAGTCAAAAAATCTGAAGTATTCAGAGAAACAAACTTTTATTTCATACGCGTCAATACAATTTACTATAGGCAACTATAGGCAAACCACGCCTCGGCAGAAAATTAATGAAAGAAAACCACAGATTCTATGAATGTGCGCTATTAACGATCAATTATTGTTTCCTAGAATCGATTATGACAGTCGAAACATTGGTTCATGTAATCATCCTGGTCAAAATTCTAGTACCATTGATAATTAAATTTGACTTTAATATTTTATCAGGCGTTTGATTAAATTTCTGTTAAGCCCAAATAATATTGTGGTTGAACCGTAATTACGAGCCTCGTAAAAGTAAGGACATCTGAAATAACCGGCGTGTTTGTATTGTCAATTGTAGTGTAAAAATGGACGATTCAAAAGTGTCTATAAAGAGGCCTACGTGAATAAATATATTTTGAGGTTTATGTTTGAATTTAATATGTTATATTTTTTATTGAGTAATCTGATTGATATATTTAATAAAAAAAATGTTTTATTAAATATATCAATCCCTAATACAGTAAGTTGCTGATCTAAAAAGCTTATTTTACTTGTTACAAATGAAGGCTTCTGCTAGAAGACCAACAACCGCTGAGTATTATTAAAGAAATTAAAAACTAAAAAAAAAATTATATTGACTCTTAAAACACTCGGTAAGTGCTACCCTCTCGTCTGTTTTAATTAAATCTATATATATGACAGACTTTATAATTATAAATTTCATTTGGAAGGGTTTATATGTAACATCACATTTCCAATTATATGACCGGGTCAATGCAGTATTTGATTTATTACCGTAAACGAATATTTAGAGGACAAAGATCCCTTTAATGTGTCGGCAATTGGCTCAGCATCGGGACAGTTCAATTCTTGAGTAGCCTTACAATGCTTTGTCATTTTAATTGTAAGTAACATAATATTGTATTAAATGTTTATTTTAAATGAGCAGCTATCGAGTTTCTTGCCGGTTCTTCTCGGTAGATAGTTGCCTTCCGATACGGTGGTTCTTAAAAATTGACGATTCAAATGTGTCTTTATAAAGACCAACTTGAATAAATATATTTTGAGTTTGAGTATGTAGTTTCTAATCAGGACTTAAAGCATTCATAACCCAAAGTGATTTGGATAAAGTGGTAGGTTTATACCTAAACTCGTATTTAAGCTTTAGAAAGGTTATAAGCCAGCTTTATATGCAAGAGCTACAACAATTTAGCGTCAAACGTTTGAAATAGTGAATATTTTTATAGCTTCTTATTTTATTTAGTTCAACAGTTGTAACCCATAAAGTATAAATTGCTTACATTATTAACCGACTGTGTTAAGGTGTATTCTATATATTTCTGCATATTTTCAAATATTTATATTTAAAAGCATTGCAATGAATCTGTGTTTCAATCCATATCAAGAACGCAAATTCTATATCAATCGTGGAAACTTTTGACTAATTACTAAAATAAATTCACTTTAATATAGGAAATACGTAAGGTGTTAATTCTCAATTTCAAGTCTTTTCTATATCTCTCTCATTGACCATACTTTATTCCATAACTATAATATTATGCTTAATCAAAATGAGAACATTATCGCTTAATAAATCCATAACCAATAACCAAAAGTATTTATCGTCTAAGTTTATCGTTGGGAAGATCAAATGTTATGATATCAATGACAGCTGGTTGATATAAAGTTTAATATTAAAGATAGTATTGTATTGTTGATAAATTAACTTATTTTCTAAATATCACTTGTACGTCATGTAAGTGCTGAAGAGCAAAATTTCATATATGATATCAAAGCAGGTTTAAACTATTTTCTTAGCTTGGGCTCAGATTCTATTGAGACAATTGCTTTGAGTAGGAGTCGCCTTCGGGCTTCAGTTGAATGGCACGACCGGGTACCTGCTTTCAGTAATGGTTTATTCTTAACTTCTAAGATAAATCTAAAATGCGTGTTTAAACTTGATTCAATGTTTAATCTATGTGCGTAATTATTTATCTTTTCCACATCGTATTAGCGATCACTTTTGTACGTATAAATCCTCTCATATTTGAGTCTATGAAGTTTTTAATATAAACCGGAATGAGAGACCAATAAAAAACTCAGCCAAATATGATATTTTAAGATATATAACCTTAACATTAAGAGCGATTCATTACCAAGCTTAAATAGTCCTTTAATATGACTTGCTCGACAGTTATTGATATATACCTATTTGAATGTTTGTTAGTTACGTAAGTCTGAAGGCGACTTGTCTATATGAGATCTATATATATATGAGATATCATGATGATCGTATGATATATGAGATATAACGGAAAAGCGAGACAAAAATCATCAAACTCAAACTCAAAATATCTTTATTCAAGTAGGTATTTATAAAGACACTTTTGAATCGTCAATTTTTACACTACCACCGGTTCGGAAGGCAATCTACCGACGAAAACTGGCAAGAATCAGGCATCCGGTTTCATAATAACACTTGAATTTCAGGTAATATTTCAACTCTGAACAGATATTACCAAATGCACAATTACTCGAAACTCGCTAATTTAATCAAAACACTCCGTTTCCGCCTCACTGGCATTTATAACTTGATTAAACACTAAATTTGTACCAAATAAATGAATAATAATGAATAATACTTTAGTGAAAAGCTTTGGTGAATAGGCGAGGCTTTTTCAAGCGTTTCCCTGCTAAACTTTTAGTAGTTTTAGTTCGTAACGGAATTAGTTGCTTAGATCTTTCTACATTAACTTAATACGTCAAGTCAAAAAATCTGAAGTATTCAGAGAAACAAACTTTTATTTCATACGCGTCAATACAATTTACTATAGGCAACTATAGGCAAACCACGCCTCGGCAGAAAATTAATGAAAGAAAACCACAGATTCTATGAATGTGCGCTATTAACGATCAATTATTGTTTCCTAGAATCGATTATGACAGTCGAAACATTGGTTCATGTAATCATCCTGGTCAAAATTCTAGTACCATTGATAATTAAATTTGACTTTAATATTTTATCAGGCGTTTGATTAAATTTCTGTTAAGCCCAAATAATATTGTGGTTGAACCGTAATTACGAGCCTCGTAAAAGTAAGGACATCTGAAATAACCGGCGTGTTTGTATTGTCAATTGTAGTGTAAAAATGGACGATTCAAAAGTGTCTATAAAGAGGCCTACGTGAATAAATATATTTTGAGGTTTATGTTTGAATTTAATATGTTATATTTTTTATTGAGTAATCTGATTGATATATTTAATAAAAAAAATGTTTTATTAAATATATCAATCCCTAATACAGTAAGTTGCTGATCTAAAAAGCTTATTTTACTTGTTACAAATGAAGGCTTCTGCTAGAAGACCAACAACCGCTGAGTATTATTAAAGAAATTAAAAACTAAAAAAAAAATTATATTGACTCTTAAAACACTCGGTAAGTGCTACCCTCTCGTCTGTTTTAATTAAATCTATATATATGACAGACTTTATAATTATAAATTTCATTTGGAAGGGTTTATATGTAACATCACATTTCCAATTATATGACCGGGTCAATGCAGTATTTGATTTATTACCGTAAACGAATATTTAGAGGACAAAGATCCCTTTAATGTGTCGGCAATTGGCTCAGCATCGGGACAGTTCAATTCTTGAGTAGCCTTACAATGCTTTGTCATTTTAATTGTAAGTAACATAATATTGTATTAAATGTTTATTTTAAATGAGCAGCTATCGAGTTTCTTGCCGGTTCTTCTCGGTAGATAGTTGCCTTCCGATACGGTGGTTCTTAAAAATTGACGATTCAAATGTGTCTTTATAAAGACCAACTTGAATAAATATATTTTGAGTTTGAGTATGTAGTTTCTAATCAGGACTTAAAGCATTCATAACCCAAAGTGATTTGGATAAAGTGGTAGGTTTATACCTAAACTCGTATTTAAGCTTTAGAAAGGTTATAAGCCAGCTTTATATGCAAGAGCTACAACAATTTAGCGTCAAACGTTTGAAATAGTGAATATTTTTATAGCTTCTTATTTTATTTAGTTCAACAGTTGTAACCCATAAAGTATAAATTGCTTACATTATTAACCGACTGTGTTAAGGTGTATTCTATATATTTCTGCATATTTTCAAATATTTATATTTAAAAGCATTGCAATGAATCTGTGTTTCAATCCATATCAAGAACGCAAATTCTATATCAATCGTGGAAACTTTTGACTAATTACTAAAATAAATTCACTTTAATATAGGAAATACGTAAGGTGTTAATTCTCAATTTCAAGTCTTTTCTATATCTCTCTCATTGACCATACTTTATTCCATAACTATAATATTATGCTTAATCAAAATGAGAACATTATCGCTTAATAAATCCATAACCAATAACCAAAAGTATTTATCGTCTAAGTTTATCGTTGGGAAGATCAAATGTTATGATATCAATGACAGCTGGTTGATATAAAGTTTAATATTAAAGATAGTATTGTATTGTTGATAAATTAACTTATTTTCTAAATATCACTTGTACGTCATGTAAGTGCTGAAGAGCAAAATTTCATATATGATATCAAAGCAGGTTTAAACTATTTTCTTAGCTTGGGCTCAGATTCTATTGAGACAATTGCTTTGAGTAGGAGTCGCCTTCGGGCTTCAGTTGAATGGCACGACCGGGTACCTGCTTTCAGTAATGGTTTATTCTTAACTTCTAAGATAAATCTAAAATGCGTGTTTAAACTTGATTCAATGTTTAATCTATGTGCGTAATTATTTATCTTTTCCACATCGTATTAGCGATCACTTTTGTACGTATAAATCCTCTCATATTTGAGTCTATGAAGTTTTTAATATAAACCGGAATGAGAGACCAATAAAAAACTCAGCCAAATATGATATTTTAAGATATATAACCTTAACATTAAGAGCGATTCATTACCAAGCTTAAATAGTCCTTTAATATGACTTGCTCGACAGTTATTGATATATACCTATTTGAATGTTTGTTAGTTACGTAAGTCTGAAGGCGACTTGTCTATATGAGATCTATATATATATGAGATATCATGATGATCGTATGATATATGAGATATAACGGAAAAGCGAGACAAAAATCATCAAACTCAAACTCAAAATATCTTTATTCAAGTAGGTATTTATAAAGACACTTTTGAATCGTCAATTTTTACACTACCACCGGTTCGGAAGGCAATCTACCGACGAAAACTGGCAAGAATCAGGCATCCGGTTTCATAATAACACTTGAATTTCAGGTAATATTTCAACTCTGAACAGATATTACCAAATGCACAATTACTCGAAACTCGCTAATTTAATCAAAACACTCCGTTTCCGCCTCACTGGCATTTATAACTTGATTAAACACTAAATTTGTACCAAATAAATGAATAATAATGAATAATACTTTAGTGAAAAGCTTTGGTGAATAGGCGAGGCTTTTTCAAGCGTTTCCCTGCTAAACTTTTAGTAGTTTTAGTTCGTAACGGAATTAGTTGCTTAGATCTTTCTACATTAACTTAATACGTCAAGTCAAAAAATCTGAAGTATTCAGAGAAACAAACTTTTATTTCATACGCGTCAATACAATTTACTATAGGCAACTATAGGCAAACCACGCCTCGGCAGAAAATTAATGAAAGAAAACCACAGATTCTATGAATGTGCGCTATTAACGATCAATTATTGTTTCCTAGAATCGATTATGACAGTCGAAACATTGGTTCATGTAATCA
Organism: Leptophobia aripa; assembly: GCA_951799465.1. Classification (NCBI taxonomy): domain Eukaryota; kingdom Metazoa; phylum Arthropoda; class Insecta; order Lepidoptera; family Pieridae; genus Leptophobia; species Leptophobia aripa. Next base: position 6,771,949 of record OX637270.1, on the reverse strand, counting down.
TCCTGGTCAAAATTCTAGTACCATTGATAATTAAATTTGACTTTAATATTTTATCAGGCGTTTGATTAAATTTCTGTTAAGCCCAAATAATATTGTGGTTGAACCGTAATTACGAGCCTCGTAAAAGTAAGGACATCTGAAATAACCGGCGTGTTTGTATTGTCAATTGTAGTGTAAAAATGGACGATTCAAAAGTGTCTATAAAGAGGCCTACGTGAATAAATATATTTTGAGGTTTATGTTTGAATTTAATATGTTATATTTTTTATTGAGTAATCTGATTGATATATTTAATAAAAAAAATGTTTTATTAAATATATCAATCCCTAATACAGTAAGTTGCTGATCTAAAAAGCTTATTTTACTTGTTACAAATGAAGGCTTCTGCTAGAAGACCAACAACCGCTGAGTATTATTAAAGAAATTAAAAACTAAAAAAAAAATTATATTGACTCTTAAAACACTCGGTAAGTGCTACCCTCTCGTCTGTTTTAATTAAATCTATATATATGACAGACTTTATAATTATAAATTTCATTTGGAAGGGTTTATATGTAACATCACATTTCCAATTATATGACCGGGTCAATGCAGTATTTGATTTATTACCGTAAACGAATATTTAGAGGACAAAGATCCCTTTAATGTGTCGGCAATTGGCTCAGCATCGGGACAGTTCAATTCTTGAGTAGCCTTACAATGCTATGTTATTTTAATTGTCAGTAGCACAATTTTGTATTAATTGTTTATTTTAAGAGAGCAGCTATCGAGTTTCTTGCCGGTTCTTCTCGGTAGATGACTGCCTTCCGAACCGGTGGTAGTATAAAAATTGACGATTCAAAAGTGTCTTTATAAGGACCTACTTGAATAAACATATTTTTAGTTTGAGTGAGTTTGAGTGAGTTTGATTACACGGATAAAAAAACATCAAGTATTGATAGAGAAATGATTTGCTGACTTAAAAATTCCCAGTTCAGAGGAATCCTTCGGAAATAATTCAGTTCGCAAACATTTCAGATTAATAGGGGTTTTATAAATCGCGGCCATTCACAAAAGAAGTCCGAGCAAGAAAGTGCTCTAAGCTGATGCGCTGAAGATCTCCAAGACAATCAATCAAGTTGAAAGCATTGTATTAGCAAATGCGGTGTTGAATCTTATGGCAGATGAGGTATTTTTTTTCGTTAAACGTTTGTTATATTAAAGATGAAAAGTTGAGAGGGTTTTTTTGTGACCATTTTAGTAATATTAGAATTTGGTATGACCCGAAGAGCGTAAGTGATAAAATGCGAGATGTCCGTATTGTTATCGTTCAAAAATTGATGTAATATTGTGATACAAACGTTGTTAACAATTCTAATTGACGATTTGTTTATTCAGGTTATAAAAGGCCAGCTATCAGCAGGTAATGATAATTGTATAATTATTTAAATCTGAAAATACGAAATATGTAAGGAACGTTTAATAGAAGAAAATATTACGCAACAAATAATATTATCGCTTTTAAACGATTTGTATCAAGCTATAAGAGAGCCAGTTGTAGAATATTATTTTTTATATTAAATCTAATTTTTAAATACTACTCAGGATGCTTTAATGTATTTTTACGACTACGAAATGAACAATTTTATAAACTCGAGTGTAGTACGTTGCATCTTCGCCACACCTCAAAACAGTGTTTTGTTTTCCTTAAAAAAATTATTTATCTCTGTCAAAATATTACAAATGTATTTGTGAATCGTTAAATACAATAAATTCCGAATTTAAAGAGAGTGGCAGACATTTTCTTCCCAGTTCTTCTCGTCCGTTCTACGCCCTTGATTTGTTAACTGGCAGTAAATGGAGAGACATTTTTTATTTTAGTTTTTTTCTATTTTTGACTATTCATAGTTACCTATGTGAATAAAGATATGTCTAATTTGTATAGATTCATACTTATTTATTGTATTTAATTATTTAATCGAGAATTCGAAATTTGATACCGAAATTAACTAATTATCGATTCATTGCAAGCGTTTCCCGAAGAAGCTTTCTTCAAAACTTGAAGCAAATTGAAAACATCTGTAAAAGCAGCCTGTAAGAAAAGTTTTATCTCCATTCGGAGTATATTTGAGGAGCAATATTGTTTCTATTGGCTGTAAATCTCAGCGCTATGGCACAAGAGGGAATGAGAGCTTTTGTCGTTGGAAAAGGAACTTTTATATTGTGCTTGTTATAAATAATATTATAAAATACAATGCTTTTTATAAACTTCTGTTGTATAGACTTGATTTTTTATATACATATTCAGCTTGTGGGCTTACTTTAATTGGAAAACTTTAATATATATACAACGTAACCAGTACTTTACGTATTTAAATTATTTAGCTTACACCTAACCAATATTATAGTGATCAATCATAATCCTTTACTTTGTAATTGACAATATATTACTACTTCATCCTATCCAAGCACATGTGAGGTTTACACCTCACTTGAGTCTTTCCAAAAATATTTACGTGTTTGACAGTTGATGCAAGACATCATTGTCTCAATAAGACTCCTACGCACGCGTGTAACGAATCGATCTGTATTTTTGGCAATAAGCTGATTTAAATGTGTTTTTCATTTGAATTGAGATTAAGCAGCTAATTCTCTTGTAGTTTTTGAGCAAACTAAGCACACGAACTAAGTGGATTAAAACCATAAGAATATGACTTCTGGTGAAACTTCAAAGCCCTCATCTACTGTTAAAATACGATTACTTTTTAATTTGGAATTAAATGAATTTTTTATTGTGGTCTTTGGTGTTTTCTTTCCTGAATTCTGAACTACATCACAATGCACTTTAAAAAAAAAGTTTCATGTAATCAATAAATTTTGTCAATGGGTCCAGCTTTGTAAAAAATAAATCGAAAATTGAAACGTGAACTATAAATAAATAATTAAAGTCCTTTGATATACATCAGCAAACAAGCTCTTTTCCGAGCAATGTCCGAGTTGCGTGTTTGTCTTCTTGGTTCACGAACTAATTTATATTTGAAGTTGTTTAATATAATACTGTATATTCATGTATTTTTTATAGAAGAGGGGGTAGTGAAGTCGCCACCCATAGACACTCATGTGGCTGGGGGCTCGTGAGTGCGTTGCCGGCCTTTTAGGGAGTGGTACGTATAGAATACGTTTTTTGTATTAAATAACATAGATTGTATGACTTTGTAACACTAAAACTGTTAACTGATAAATAAATAAATTAAAAATCACCAGGAATATAAGATATAAATAATCTTTCGTACATTCTGGTTGATCGAATCTTCAACGTAAGATAAATCCTAAACGAATTGGAGAATTCTCTTTCATTTTGTTAATATTTTGGTACAAAAATTTAATACTATGTTATTACTACAAGACATATACAACTAACACGCTCAAGCAAAATACAGAACAAAGCACATAATAGTCGGATAAAGAATCACAAAGCGTAATTTAATTATAGGTTCAAAGAGAACTTGGATCAAGACTAATTAACTAGTTTTATATGTTAAACCTAATTATCGTAGGTTCATTTGCTGTAATTAAAAAAGAATTCTTTGATATATTAATGTATTTATATATAAGTTGGAAACGATAGTACGGACCCATAACGAAACAAAACACGATTTTCGGTTCATGACAGCACTGTCGCCACATTCATCATGATATCTTCATACCACACTCTGCGTGTTTATGGGTTCATATATACACAATATATATACTACTAATATATGTATTTATAATCACACTAATAATATACTAATATCGTAAGGCCTTTAGAATTTTGCTGTGAATGCATTTTTACAGTGTATGGTCAATGCTCGCACCTCCGAACTGATGATTTTGATGCCAAATACCGTAGAAAGACGGCCTCCAAATATTAGAACTTTTTTTATGATTTCTTTTTAAATTCCCAAAATGTTGTCACACCATATTCACACTAATTAGGTTGAACGTTTCCAGTAAAACAACAGCAAATTTATAATTTAATTAGTCTAGTTGTTAATTAGTTTTGGATTTCAATAAATTACATATTTATCATACTTATATATAGATCCATTTAAACTTCTCTCATACTAATTCCATTCCGAAGTTGCTTCGGGCAAAAATTCATATCTCATCTAAAAATATCATGTTTGATGTTTAAATACAAAACTTTACAATGCGGGACGTAATTAGGACGATTGACGTCATACTCACGTGTGGGGCTTTAAAAGCTTTAAAGCTAAGCAATGAGAAACTTATATATTTTGGTATATTATGATTAGGAACGCATAATTTGGATGTATTATTTAATAAGCACTAATATAATTCAGTGTGAACGACATTCGAGGGACTGTATTTGATGGCGTTATAGAGAGTAGTCTTTAAATTAAAAGAAGAAAAATCATTGTATAGAATACAAGCTAAACCAACCAAAGCCGCTTTCGACGCTTTAAATAGTTCGTCGTTACATAGAGTTTGCACTGTTGCTAGGCAACATAACTAGTGCATTGAAGTGTCGTTGATAAAATTTCTGTAGGCGTTAATATATATCAATTATAGTGTGTTTCGTATAACATCGAGCTTTAGGATACTTTTCACCTGTGTATGTTTTAGAATAATAAGGTGGACTATACCTTAGCGGCCCCTAAGGTCTATATTTAGACCTTGCCGTTACACATAAATTAACCTGTCACCGAGTTCAAAGGACATTTTGTTCACGCGTTAAATACATTGTGTTCAGCTTGTTGATTTAACTTTTTATTAAATTGTATATCCTTTGTAACATACATATATAATAATGTAGGTACGGTAGTAGCATACGGTGCTACTACCGTAGTAGAAGATACAGATACTTTGAATTCTGCATATAAGCGTTAAGGTTTTGATTGATACCTTTAGCTGAACTCAATCACCGGTGGACAACGCAAAATACGAAATTGCATCAGTATCATCTTTGACGTCTTTCGCTCCACAACTGTGCGTTTTTTAAGGCAGTTTCTGCCGCGCACCATACCTTTGTGAAACCAACTGCCGGCGTAGGTATCCGCTACGACTCGAGGACCTTCAAGAGAAGTGCGTACCTCCCTCTATATGCCAGCGACTTCTAGGCTTCTAGCGTTGCAGGTGTCCATGGACGCGTTTGCCTCTTGTTACATAAAAATAATATACGTGTACCATGAGCTTTCTGAGAAGTAACCCTCTACGCTGTGTTATTTCGAGGTATGCTGGGGAACTCAGTTGTATGCTGTAAGTCCGAGGTAAAATATAGACAAAAACTGGAGAAGGTACAAAGTTTCTTCAAGTATTAATCTTCAGTACCCTTCTCAATTTTTGTTATGGGTTTTGGGTTTTAGGACTTTAAGGCGTAGGGAGAATGCATCTTTAAAATTTGCCTGGAACTTTGCCATGTGTGGCACGGATTGCTGTAATATTCTGCATGCATTGATAAGGTTATATGACTCTGATAATTTTTGGCATTCATTGCTGGCTGAAGTTCGTTCGCGAACTAGTCTCAAAAATGAGCCACATTAATCATTTTCTTAATTTAATATTAAAAAATTAAAAGTTAAAAATCTACGTGAATTATAGTCCCGAATTTGTTACCATGGTAACACACGATAGCCCATGCTAATAGTAAGACAGTCTAGCAAGTTACAGATAAGGATAGATTGTTTATTCGTTAAATATTACAATGATTTATATCAGACCTGATTATAATACTAACAGTTTAATAACTTATCAAACAATAAAGATTTCACATGAATTTTATCAAAAGTTACATTGTTTTAAACCGGTAGATTACGAAGTAACTAATCTAATCACAGTGCGCAGACGCAGAGATTTAGTCAAGATTGATTAGATAGGATGTGGAATAAACATAATTGTTTCGTATGCAGTACTATATTTATACTTCGTCAATATTTACTATATACTTAATTAAGTAGATATTTCCGCTCACAATCGACCCGATAAATATTTCTGATGACGAACACAGCGAGCCTCGCTACTGTACAATTGTTAACTTCGATAATGAACTAACGATTGTCAGTCATACGAAAGTATTAATTATTTACTTACGCTTTGTTGCACATAAGTAGTAGAAATATACAATGTTAATAGATGTATAAACATATAACAGCAACGGGCGGCCTTATCGCTAATAAGCGATCTCTTCCAGGAAACCGAGATAGTAGTTATTGTGCTGCCTTAGGTGTTTGAAGGTGAACATGAATGATGAGTGAATATATACACAGACCGGTCATCGCACCTTAAACCTAAAAATAATATTAATTGCATTTAAAGTTAGCGGTCATGACCTGAGGATTTGCCCGCTCTGCGGTCTAAACGCGAAGCTTACCGTTTAAATATCACTAAGCTTAAAGCTTAATATATTTTTATTTAGATAAATTTTGAAACAATAATAAAATAACATTCATGTGAGACCATTCATGTAACCATTCATGTAACCTTAATGTGAGAAATTATATATTTTATTACGTCTAAAGTATGACTTGGTATATTTTAATGGTATCTATACATGTAACCCAATCGTTTCCAATTAATAAAATGTATGAAAAAAAGGCAAAGCGGCTCGCGCCCTTTTTAAATGCGAAGCAAGTAATCGCAGTGCTGTATTTTTATTGCTCAACCGAATCTCTGAGTAACAGTGACAAATTACACCCTTACTTCTAATTACTATGATCAGTCTTCGTTAACATAATTAATTGTAAGTGTTATAACTAAATTTAAAGAACATCTCTTTTAAGAGTATTTTTTTATAGAAGAGAGGTAAAAGGCACATAATAGAGATGAAGTCATCGCCCATAGACCTGCCTGCCCTGCCTGCCCGACGATATGCGACGATCAAATTCAGCTGCAGGTAATAATGCCAACACGTCTTTCGAACACTCTCCACGATAGAAGATGCTGAGACCCAACATCTTTACGCGGCGCTAAACAGAATGTTCTACAAACCGGCAAAATTACATGTAATTTCATAGATTTGAAAAAAAAGCTAGCTTTTCATAATTTTATTGTAAAATATTTAATATTGTAAGCACCAATTTAATACCCAGTCATCACAGTTCATTAGACTCACTCCATTTTGTTATGGATGGTTAACTTTGCCTCTAACCAAGCCTCGAATAGCCAATTTTACCCTTGGATTTAATATTCATGCAAAACAAACTATTATCATATTAATTGTAAATTTACGCTTTATAAAAAATATTTTGTGAACTTTGCATACATATCTATTTTATAACATTTTAATGGATTAATTTTAAAAACTAAAACATTAACTTTTGTACCATGGGATGCAAATGCACAGGCGCTTATTAAAGAATTAAGTAGGCGCCTGTTAGTCAGTACCGGTGATCCAAGAGCTGGTGCTTTCCTTGCTCAGCGTGTAAGCATCGCGATACAGCGAGGAAATGCCGCCAGCATTGTGGGTACTCTGCCACAGGGACCAAACTTTTTAAATTTGTTTTAGTTTTGTGTTTTGTTTTATTTTAAGTTATATTGTTAGCTTATTATTAAGAATGTATGTGTTAAATGTCCATATGTTAATAATAAAATATCATACATTTAAAAAGTTTGGTCATTGTGGCAGAGTTCCCACAATGCTGGCGGCATTTCCTCGTATCCTTTCTGTATTGCGATCCTTAAACGGAGAGCGAGAAACAAACCAGCTCTTGGGTCACCGGTACTAACTTACCAGGCGCCTACTTAATTTTTAAGCGACTGTACACTTGTACTTATATTATATAGCTATCATATATTATGACAACCTTTTTAATATATGTCTCATTAGCACCACTTTAAAAGGCTTTAACTTTTATAACCTTATAAAGTCCCTGATAATAAGTTATGTACATATTTTTTCTAAAGTGACAAATAAGATTATCTTGGATTTTAAAAATATCGTATTATATTTCTATTAAATCTATCTAACTATATTATAACCAGACTGATGTATTAAATGTATCAAAAAGTGGTACAATTTAAATCATATAGTATTGTAAAATATAACGGAAAATGGAAAATAGTTTTATAAATTAAACATTGTAACAGGGAGAAAAAAGAATATAAAGGGTTCTTTTTAAATAACGCATTTATCTCGCCACGTCCATAGCGATTCTGATTAATTGAATTGCTTTACTAAAAAAGTGGCGCAAACAGGTAGCCAATATATGGCTGGGGGTCGTTGCGTTGCCGGCTTTTTAAGGCTTTGGTACGCCCTCTTGACCCCATAATCATATCATTTACAAACGATTTGTATGACGATAAATTTAATTTAACTTTGTTCTAATAATAAGATAAAATTTCACATTAACCGATAACTGAGATTTATTTAATGCGAAAGGAAATTCGCTGACATTTTTCATTAAAATTCTCAGATCGGCTTATGAAAGTTAACTTTCTTATCAGTTTTTTTTAA